>OX401993.1:9952093-10560235 GCA_947859395.1 Eupithecia insigniata
ATATCCGTGAACGCTGAGAGACGATCCGTCTGTTTATATTGGTAATACGCATATTTTAAATCTGTCCTGATAAATCTAAAAAAATTAAAACCTCCGACGATTCATACGAATAAATCTACATCGCTTCAGATCCATTTGAGAGGTACGATGCCGACACGCGTCAAACTCATAACATCCCTCTTATGGGTTGGGGGCTACAAACTAGGTATATGTGTTGATCCGAATGTACGTTTACTACAAAACCATATCGCGCATGTTTTATCTAGTTGAATTTAACAAAATCATACTAAACGCGCCGCATCGCTACGAAAACATCTCACCCATCTGACCCTGTGCCGTCGTCGGACACGTTGCTATGCGTGTCTAGCGAGTTATCAGGTGCGTGTGAACGTCCGCTGGAGAACACGCTGAGATCCGCTGTACTGGTCACGCTGGTGTCCGCTAGCGAGCGCCGCGAGCCCAAAGCGGACACTGAGTCGTCGCAGCGGACGCCTGCTACTCCGCTGTGTTCTATAAATTTTAAAAGCGTAAAGCCTCTTTCACCAAGCTCTGTTATCTGTAAAGCTCTGATTCATCAAAAGAATATTGTCTACAGTTGAGGCATTGCAATGAAGATCTAAAAATTCTAAGCCGAATTAAACGACTTTGTAACTATGCTGGTCTGTTTTAGGAGTTTCTTCCTTAAATGGATATGAATCAAAGTCAGAGCTATGAAGGAAGGTATAGAGAAAAGACAGGGATCGTTGCAAATTGCGTCTACGCAGATTCAGCAGTGAACTGTTCGAGAGGATACTTTGATGTAACCAAATAGATAAAAATCTTTTTGTACTAGTTTGTAACGTAAAGATGCATTTCGAATTGGCTATGTTATCTTAGTTAAAATATTTATTAGGTTATGAAACTAGCTCACAAGATAAGATAAACTAGAAATTAAAGAAAAGTTTCATGTTTCAACGCAAGCTAAGTAATGAAACAACAAGATGTATAAAGCGTTATGTGCACATAATAGGCAAAAAAAAGTAAACACAAGTTAAATGCGAAATAAACATGCAAAACAGTACAAAATAAATAAGGTACTCACCATGACAAAAAAAACTTCTAGTAAACTTATAGCCACAAAACTCATGCGTTTAAACAAATCTCTGCTCATATTTCAGTGAAACATAAGTTTATTTACACATCAATGTATTGGTTTCCTTATTCGTCTAGAAGGTTTATTGATAAGATAGGAGGGGCTGGGTCGGGATTGGACAGTGTCGCGGAGGATGTTGATGGAGGCCTGAGACAATCGCAGGGGAACGACGCTGGGTTCTTGCGACACTGCGGACCAAACAACTCCGTACAAGCATCAGGGAAAGGCAGAAACACACTATTGTGCCGTGTAGTGTTGTGTCGCCTCAGAAGGATTTCGGTTAACGTAAAAACACTCTTGTGTTGTGTTGTGTCGTGACGCGTCACAACCATATCGGTAATAGTGATAATGTGATTTTAACCATACTAGGTATGAAACTGATATGCTTTTGACACCTCACGACACAACACAACAGAATAATGTGATTCAAGCTTCACATATTTAGCATATTTAAAAACACTTAATAACAGTGTTGTCACGCTATAATAACGTGTTCCTAACTATCCTTAATGTATGAAACCGATATGCTTCGGACAGGACACGACACAAAACGACACAAGTGAATTACTACCTTAGGGGTGTACTAGTGACACTGACGGTGAAACTACAGTGACGTGGGTGGCTAAGAAGCTCGAGTGCACTATCGTATGTTAACTAAACGTACCATAGTTACGTAGAAAAGGGTTTTGGCACGTATCTCTAAATAACATGGCTCTCAGATCACCACTGGAGGCAAAACTAAAAATAAAATGAACACAATTTCAATCTTCTTCATGATTTTAGAGCTAGCACTCGAGGACAATAAAAATAATTACTCAATTAAATTATTAGGAATATATTGATGATTCGATAGTAATCCAAATTCACTGTGAATTTTAGGGTAGGTATGAAATTCATAATTTAATCTAAGACTATAACATTTTTTACAAATAATCCTGTGATGAGGGGTGGGTTTATGTTATTGTAACAACAATTATTGAGCAGAGATTCATTTAAAAGGTTGGTATGTATATTGGTTAATAATAGGTTCTTAATCTTAAATCTATTTCGCGAAATTAGCATAAATTATAAAAAAAAAAGTCGTTTTAATGGTTACTAGCAAAATGTCAAGCTGAAAATGATCTCATAAAATTCGAGGAGCCAGATATTAGGTGTTTTTCATATGGTTTACTTATCCTTTATGATGCCTTTTTAAGTCACCAATTGAGAACTGTTTAAAACAGTACAATAAATGGTGCGAGGTCAAGGACATTGTCTTTCACTCAGAAAATTATAATATTGTTTCACTTATTTTAAATTGGTAAACTGGATTTGTTTTATATTCCAAGGTTAAAATAACAATTTGCAAGCTTTTTTCTAACAAACTCCTCGAATCGTAAGAATGCGTGTTAAAGCAGTCCCCTCCTCGTGTTAATGACATAAACCCACCTCCACACCACCACACATGCTGGTGCATTTAAACTGAGGGTGTCCGGCCCTGTATTTTCTACACCTTTTCATTGGTAACATGGAAATGTTCTACGTCAAGGTACTATTCCATAATTCCAAGATTTGATCCACGCGCGATCTGAATAGGGTGGAACTGGAATCTCATCATAGTATAATTTTAGATTTAAAATCGTGCGACATTCCAATGTATAAATAATTGTGAGTAGCCGATAATGTTTTGTCAACTTGTCTTTGATGTGACTTTGGTGTATAGACTCAATTAGCATAGAAGATCTGAACAATAATGTGATCAAAAGTATCATCTACCGGCCGCGCGAATCTTCGTTCAAAAAGTTCCCATCTCATTTTGATCGCGCGCCGATATCGGCTGCAGCCGTGATAAAAAACTGCAGGTCAATGGCAAGCATATTGTGACTATTAATAAAAAATTTAAAACTAAAAGTACCTTGTCTGCTATTGACACAAATATAATAATTATTATTATTATTCGCCGTTTACCAGCTGCCTATTTGAAATCATACCTTTCATTCTCAAGAAAATTTAAACAAAGACAGTAAATTTTCAAACGATAAATATGACCATGGATCGTTTTTCTTAAAAAATACATGCTGTAAATTACGTAAATCGCTATGTTGTAGTTAGTTGGTGAAGAGAACATGCAATTCATCGGGAGCCCTAACTTTTGTAGTTTTTGACAAGTACTCTTTCTCTCATGTTTGTGATCTAGCACACACGGGACACCATAGCGTTATCAGAAAAAGCATCAACTTATAAATATAGTGTAACAAACGACTATTAAAAAGTCGGAACTTCTTTAATTTTCTTCATGAAACCCTTGGAATTAATAAAATTAGGTATTTATATTTGTTATTTTTTTTTTGGTACCTTTTCGTGGATTAATTTTTGATATGGCAACTTGAGTTGACGTTCAATAAAATGAACCTCACAACTTCAAAAATCAAACCTCTCACTATTTTCTAATTAATTTACTAAATTTATTTACTTGGTTATTGATTCGAGCAAGGTAGTGATTAAAACTTTTTAAACTTTCGCGATTTGTTGACATAATTAAAGATTATTTATCGGGTATTTATCGCGTACCTTTTGTTACATTTTCCCCTACGTTTCCATCGCGTTACAGCGATCGAAACGTAGGGGAAAATATAACAAAAGGTACGCGATAAATACCCGATAAATAATCTTTAATTAAGGTAGTGATTATTTAATTACAAATACACGAATAGGAATACTAGCTAGGATTTCTCTTCTTAATGGCTGCTAAAAACTGGCAAGAACAAAGATTTAATACCTATTTAGCTGCAAGATAACGACAGGTTTTTAGATTCCTATTGGAATTTTATTATAACAGTTAGTTGTCTAGAATAACGAATTACTAATAAATTAACATATAATAGGTTCTTGTAACAAAAGAATAAACGAATTTGTACTCTAATAAAAAAGTTTCCACTAGATTATCTTTTCACTGTTGTCTTAATGTCATTGCATTCGTAAAGATTAATTTAATGTTTTAGTACTATTTCGTTTAGTAAACTTTTCCATTGGTAGACATCGATAAATAACAGGTGAAGAAAATTAAGAAGCGCACTTCTCTTTAATAAATCTCCTACCAAAGAAATGTTTACAGTGTATATTTAAAGACTCACATATGTTTCACTAATTAAAACAATACAAACAAAACCATAATACAGGTTAACCAGAAGCTAAAACTTGATGCATCTTGTTTTTAAATACTAAACTGAGTGCTGAAGACAAATAAAAATGATATTTAATCAGTAAAACATGTGCAAAGAGAGCAAATTTACATGACTCGATGAAATACCTACATATAAAGCTTAATATCGGTGTCGGATCGAAAGATATAAAGCGCTTTCACACTACACACACCACACAACAATAAACATTCAAAACCCATGCATGTAAGTATTCTCCATGCCTTATATTTATTAGGGAGAAAACCTAAAAAACGATGTACTCATCATTAATGAAACTATGGCATTACAAAAGTTCTTTAAATAGTTTTAATATTTGCATCTAGCAAGCAAATAACCTTGCATAAACGAGCAGTTTATTCCGAATATTTCACATAAATAGTAAGTGCAGAAAATAGTTCGCTTGAATCTGATAAGGCGCTATCATTATGACAAACGGTAACGATAATGAGAGCGCTCGCTTTAAATTCTAGCTAATTTCAGTCAAATAAATATACCTTTTTTGGTGTCACTGTGGCGTATTGAACATGAACATAGCTGGTTAGCATAGGGCATAGCTATGTTCACCGTGTGACACCAAAAATGGTGTATCCATTTGACTTACTATTTGAATGAAATGAGTTTGCTTAATACCAATTAACTAATAAATTCCTAAAAAATTTTTAGGTGTCAAGTAAATTTCTGTGAATACTTCACCGCTTTTAGGGTTCCGTATTGATATTTTTCATGACTTTATCATTTCATCACGACTTTCTTAAATAGTGTTAATTTTTTTATTTTGTTACTGGGCAATTTATGCATTTCACCTAGCACCGAAACGCAACCAGCGTTTCATAATTACATTTAATTATACGTGTCAAATCCTGTAACAAACTAACTTTGAATTTATACAGATAAGTTATGTTATGTACCTACAGCAATCGTTTACTCGTTCATACTGAAGGGGAGTCTGTGTCAGATTTTTAAACCGGAGAACGATAAAGGTTAGCGATCACACGTCGAACGCCACTGCCGCACAAAACAAAAATAGGCATTCAAATATGGGCTTGAACTTATAAGATTTAGACACATTTATGCAGTGACGGCATAAAATAGAATATAGCGCGCGGAGCACTCGTTTGAAGCAAGATGTCATTGTAAAATACTCGTATGTATATCTGAAGGTTACGAGTAGCCTATAGTTAAATGCTCCTCTCCGTGTTGTGCGACATTAGGGCCCTGTGGGCGACCACCATAAGAACTTAACCGATCACGAGGAAACATACCGATTTACGTTGCTTAATTTAAACAAATGATAAGCAACAGTGTTTTGTTATTTGACAACAACAAAAAACTAAATCGAATCTCTTTATTATGCCTTAATTCAAATTAGCGTTTTATTTTAAGCTCTATATCAATTTGAGGATACTGTCTCATGGTTGACTAAAAATCATAACCTTTCAAGGTTTTTACCCGACTGGTAAAAACCGTTTGTTATTTTCTGATTATTGATGAATTTAGCTTTTAGTTTAGGTAATTATGAAGTAGTTTAATATTTAATTTGTATGTGTCAGATTTATCTGATTTATCAGTTATCTGGTATAACCCAAGCCCTGCTTGCTTTAAGCTTGCTTTTTATAATTTTTAGATTCTGCTTAGTTACCAAGATTTAACGTAAATTTTTAAAGGACCCTTGTTAATTCTAGTGTCATAATGCCGTACAGATCCTATAAATGCGTGAATTCGTCTGAACCTAGACTATCGTCGGAACTGGCGCGCGAACTGTATGATATATCCAAGTTACCTGAGACGGTGTCACTTTGCGAGACGCGCAACTCTTGAAGCTCGATTGCAGCCTTCTCTCTTCTGAAACAAACCGTCGGGTTTTAAATTCAGGTCAATCATACTGAAACATTTTGGATTGATTTGTTTTATTCTTTAACGTTATCTTCCATATTTGAAACCTTTTCGAGCTTCGGGCTAAGATTCGTTTGTTGTCTTCTTTTGATTAGTCATTTATTTTATGCCCTTTCTAAAATATCTTAAGTCATACATATCATAAATGTATGACTTAAGATATTTTAGAAAGTAAATTTGGTGAATTATTTGGTTAGTTCTAATATGTATTTTTAGACCTTGTTCAAATGCATCAATAGGTCAAAAGTCGTCTTTTTGTTGACGATGTTTAACACCTGTATTGCAGTTCAACCGTCGAGATAAATACTCATCATCATTGGCCTATAACAACCACGAAGGGTGGCTTAGAGAAATGATAATCACCTCGATATCACAGTAGCTCTAGTCTGCTTCTCAGTCTCGGAAAAGTTCTCGGCGCGCTGGCCGATCTTAGACTTCTTGTCCGGCTCTACAAACGTGCCTAGTTTGCGCTGGGGCAGCTCAATGGCTGGCGGAGGCCCCGGGTAGTCGAGCTTGGCCCGCTTCAACTCATCCATGGCTCTTTCTAAATGGAAGATCACTATGTCGTCTTCGTAACGAAAATCTTTGTGTAGCTTAACCTGAAAAGAGCAAAGAAAAGTTAGTACCTATTTGAAAATTTGAGTGTATAGAATCATTCTAACAGAAGGTACTATACCTGAATATAATTAACAATAAGATCCATATCATTCAACTTCATAATAGCTTTCTTGTGCAGCTTGAGTATTGTATAGGCCATGGCAGTGATAACTCTCTCTCCAATCATCAAGTAAATATCCCACACTCTCAAGCAAAGACTAAATGGAACTCGTTCAACAAAACATACGAAGAACCATTTCAGGGAATACAGTATAGCGTCCAAACCGAACTTGTCAAAGTGCATCTTTAACTTCGGCATGAATTTATTGAGTATCTTATCATGGTGTTCCAAGAATCTAGTCAGTTTTGGGAATCCTTCGACGTAAAGGCCGTGCATGTAGTACTTGTTTTCTGAGAGTAGGATAGCGAGCGCCCAGAAGGCGTCTTCTTCATCCATGTACATGAGCAGCACTCCAGCTAAGCCGGACATTCCTTGGCAGTAGCCTACTTCAGAGTTGTAAATGCTGTAAGCGCAAAGTACGTTGAACAAGGCACATTGCTTCTCTGAATATCTTTCTCTGTAGAACTGATGCTCGCGGAACTGTCGGTTCACGTCAGAGTCGATCTGCCTCACGTCCGTCGACCAGAGCTTTGCAAGCTTCAACATCTCTGAATACTTTCTGGGGTTGTCAGACTTCATCTTGTTCACATCCAGTAATTTACACCATACTTTTATGCGAAGTGAATCCGGAATGCCTTTGAAAATCCGCCTTTGGAGTTTCTCCTTTGTGGCAGGGGACTCCCATGAGCCGAGCATCTTCACCCATTTCTTCTCCCTTTCCACTTCGACGTTGATCTTTTGTGGCGCCGTTTTTTGCGGCAGTCGCTCGTCGTGGATAAAACCATATCTGGAATGAAATTTAGTTTATAAAACACTATACGCACTTACCGTACGTTCAGAGATGCTGATATCGAGCTAAGTTATATAGATGATAGACAATTATTTACCGAACCCAACATACTTAGTTATGGTTAGAGCAGACAATCAGCGTAGGTATACATACTTATTACATTTCATAGATAAGCTTACTTTTTTAAGAGGAAAAAATATATAATTAATTATTTACAAGATTAAATTTTGGATTTTGCTCATCAAGCATTTTTAAAAGATACATAGAAAGTTGCTTTTGCATCAAGCATCGCAAACAACCAATTTTGTGTTGCATGTATACAATTTCGCTAAATGACTTATACGTTTTTATATATTTTTCTAGCCAGCTGGATACAAGTGGGGAAAGTAGCCATAAGTAATATGACGAGAATTTGGTAAAACAGAGGTATCTTTAATACCACCAAGATGAGAATCGTGCGATCTTTGGTGTTCTCAATCTTTCTATATGGGTCTGACACATGGGCAGCTGCCCGAAAAACGAGGCTTTTGAAATGTGGTTGTGTTGGAGGAGAAAGTTGCGCATACCGTGGACACCAAAACGAACCAATAGATCTATTCTCGAAAACTGAATATCAGAACCAGATTTTTTACGACTTGCTAGCAACGAGTCCTTAGTTATTTTGGCCATATCGCCCGAAGGCAACCAGACAACCTCGTAAAACTGGTTGTACTAGGCAAGATAGAGGGGAAAAGACGCTCACCAACCCGCTGGTCGGACCAAAAAAAGCCAATAACGGGACTCACTTTGCCTGCAGCCCTAAGACAGGCTTTCCAGGACGGGGACGACCTTCAATAATGAATAATATGACAAAGAAGAAGTCAGCTGCATCCCACTGCTGGGCAAAGGCCCCTTATCCTTCCATTTATACATTCTCATCAGAGATATCGCTTTACAATGAAAAATAAAATTTAAAATTTTCAGTGTTGTTGAGCTGGTGATGTACGGTTTTGTACCGTTTACTTCCTTAGGCACTACCGCTTGGCACTACTAGTAGAGTCAAGGGAAATTTACTCGTGTTATAAATGGATGACCTACTCATATTATAAATGCGAAAGTTTGAGAAGTATAAAGTATTAAGGACAACGGCAAAACTACTGAACGGGTAGAGCAAGATCTGCGAAAACATATGGCTACTTTGTTAAGACGAGTGCGGAGTCACGGGCAGAAGCTAGTCACACTTCACACTATCAAACTCGTATTTAGATACAATGGCGAAAGATTGGATATATGTACATATGTTCAGGGCAGTTTTAAATATATTGGGCGCACCAAAAGTGGGTCTGCGCCACAGAATTGATACTAGCTGCGCGTAAAGGTCTGCGCCCCCTTGCCAACAAAATAAAATTTTAATTTTTACGAAAAAAAATATTATTATTTCACAACGACTAAGACACATTTTCACTAATATAATTCACGGTTCCTGGCTATTAAGTTGGCAAACTTTTTGTCATAGGTATTGTCTATTTGGAAATATACTTAAATTTTAATAAGAAAACGCTCTAAAAGTATCATTGTTCTGAATTTCTAACATAATTTGATACGAAATGATCAAAAAGCTTTTACGATAGTTATTTATTATTAGAATAAACGGCGAGAGAAGCGAGATGTCAAAATTTTCATGCGTTTTGTTCATCAAAAGAATTCTACACACCATGCCAATCAAAATAACATTTGCGCAAAACAGTAGCAAACCATACGGCGCACAATCAAACTAATAATATGTAAATCCTTTATTGGCTCTAGGTTATAATTGTTTTTCGTTAAGTTTATTATATTATAAGGATTTGACTTGTCTAAGTGCTTTGACTTGTCGAAGTGCTTATTTTGTAAATCTAAAGAAATAATATTTAAAGAAATAATAATAATAGTTATTGATTCTGATTCTTATCTCTAAGAGCTGTGGATTTTGTGAATAAATAAAATAAAATAAAACGTTACGGCGAGGGAAGCGGGACATTTTTTGCCTGTATGGCCACTTAAGACATTAAATAAACAGGCACAGCCTTTTCACTGTAATCCATTAACATTGTGAACGCCGTGATAAATTCACCGTTAAAAATAAAAACGCCGACGGAAGCGACTTGCGAATTTTTATACTTTGCATAGATAACGCTCAGAACACTCGGAACAAATATCTGCAGAACTTACAAACATTTGTATCGAGATGGGAATCGCACCCGCAACCAGGATATTGCGCGGAGCGTCGTTAGTTAAAGTGTAATGCAAAGCTTTTTCTCCGAAAATTATTTATTTAAATGTAATGGAAAAATCAAAATATACTAACTTTCATAAGAAAATATGTAGTAGTAAATTTAATAACGCCAAGCGAAGCGAGCCGCGATTTTATCTTTTATGAGGACCCATCACAAGTCACTATTATAAAAATTTCATAAGCATAAGATTTAAAGTGAGCACCTAAAGAAATTACTAATATTAAATGAAATAAGAAGCGCCTCACACCATCCCATACACCCCCCCGGTAAGATGGCCCTGTGTATGTCTGTATAAGTACTGAATGGATCAGGCTGAAATAAAATATTGTATAGATGTAGGTCTAAACCTTGAATAGCACATGCACACGCCACTGTTTACCGCACAAATCAGGTCCCATGGAATAGAAATAACCTTTAAAAGTTGTCATAGAAACAATGTCAACAATGTTCCATAAATCAGTTCCTGTGTTTAGAAATACCCTTAAAACCTTTCTATAGAGAAGAATTATATCATCGTTGACTATAAATATTGTATCTATAGTCAATAAAGATATAATTACTTACTATTTATCCCAGAAATAATACATGTGAAACAGTTGGAGGTAACAATGAAAAAAATATGCAAGGGTAGTTCATTGCTACTAAACACTAATACTTCTGAACAATGAAACTAGGTATATAGCAATTGCAATGCAACAAAATAAAAATACATACACAAGGCATAACACTGTTTCTAAATCTAAACAGAAGCATTGTGATGTGATAAATGACTCAAATTACTTGTAATAATTTGATGTTTTTACAAAAACGAAAAACCAACATTGAATTATTTAAATTTTCACTGTTTTTTCTATTCATTCCTGGTATTATTATAAGTTTTTTTTACTAATAGTAATACCAAGGCAATAAATTTATATGGGACCACACAGGGATCTTTTTCTGTACAAATGAATCTTCTAAATCGGCCTACGATTGATGATCACAGTGAAGGTCTTAAAATACGTAATTTATTGCCCTTTCTCTTTTGCTTGGCTTTTTTGTCGACTCTTATGGAATGCTTTTAGAAGAAACACAGTATATTCTTAACTATCCTGTACTAATATAATAAATCTGAACTTTAGCACTATAATGATTATTTTAAGTTTTATGACTAGACCTTTACTTTCTGGTTCTAGCAGCAATCAGTTTTAAAGAAACAAATAATAAATTTTTCAAGTGTTCTGTTTTTTATTGTTTTCTACTAGATTAAGTACTTTTGGACTCAAACACTTGGGTCTTGTGCCATAGATAAAGCAAATATATTCAGTGATTGTGGAATTCTTATGGGTATAAGAACAAGTTGCTAATAAGTGAGACATCAGTCGCACAAGTAAATATTATTTAGTATGATTTGTGTGATTAAGTTTATTTATCTCTGATGTAAATGGTGACATCAGAGACAAACAAAGGTTGACCCTAACCCTTTTTGCTCTTATACACTTTACTTTTGTATAAATACTGGGTTAAAATAAATAACAAAAGTAGAGAGTACCTAATAGGAGAGTGAAAGGGTTTTGTATGCACAGCAAGTTGTATTGGATTACAGTGACCAACCTGTCAGTTTTATGGTACTCTTCAAATTCAGGGTCCTCCCAAGGATCTATCTGGCCAGCGAGGTTCTCGCGGCCTGTCTCATACCGCTCGAAGATACGCTCCCTCTCCTCGGCCGCACGTGCCAATAGAGCCTCCTCATTCATAACACAGCTTGGTTGTACCACATTCCGAACTTATGACCTACTCTCACTATTCACTTGTACTGCTCTTGTCTTCTCACAAACCTTTAGGACCCATTCTTTTCGCGAACAATCAGATTCAAATGTGACTACATAAACATCACGCCCCTAAAATTGTGATTCAAGGTAGTTATTGTATTCTCTTTGATACAAGTAGGTAATCAGGAAATATGACGTGATGTCATCATGATCTACGCGGACTATTTAATTTCCTATAATTTCACGCACGAGGTTCCTTATTTATCATTAATAAAAAGAAGTTATTTGATTCACGCCCTAAGAAAATATTGTTCGGGTTGAGGAGACGACGGAATCAAAAAACTATTGAAGCAAGAGCATCGCATCTTCAAGCACAGCAGCGTCAGCATCGCAGCAGCAAGCAACACAGAAATGTCAACTTGATTGATGTCAATGTCAAGTCAAATCCAGTATAGCCAGATAAAATTTTACTAATTTGCTCTAGTCAGTCGAATCCAAATCGAATCGTTCAAATGATTTGTCAAGTCGAATAATTCGATTGAAATCATTCACAGTCAATTATATCAGCCCATACACGCCCACAGCTGGACACAGGCCTCCCCCATACGACGCCACAAATAGCGGTATCGAGCCGCCTCTATCCATCGATTCCCTGCGACCGCTACGATGTCGTCGGTCCATCGAGAGGACGGTCTCCCATGTAGGGGAGGATTTGCCATAATCACCACGCTTGACAGGCGGATTGGTGATCGCAGTGTTGGTGTTGAAAAATACTCAGAAGGAAGCTGCTGCCCTTCCTCTGGTAGGTTCCCTTTGTCGACTCTTACGAAATCCACGGGTCGACATTCGTACGCCGCGGCCCCACGGCCAATGTATGCAGTACAAGGAATTTATGAAGGAATTTATATACTAACGATGCAGTATGATGATTGTATCTGTGTAGTACCTACAGATTCCACAGAATGACAGGAACATAGAGCAAAAACTCGCTACTATGACAGGAAATGAAAAGAATTGGTTATTTTTCATTTATTCTTATCATCTAATTATTATACCAAACACTATCACTACATAGTATGAGACAAAGTCGCTTCCCGCTGTCTGTCTATCCCTATTATATGCTGGTTTTTTAATAGATAGAGTTATGTATTCAAGAAGAAGGTAAATTATATACAGGTACTACATATTATAAGCCGTGGCGGGTCGCTAGTCTAAAAATATAGTAAAATCTCATAATCATTTTAAGGTATAATTAGGATAATATCATAATTAGAAAGAGATGCAATGAAAGTCGTTATTAGCCATATTGCCTTGTCTTACGTTAGTTTTATTTTCGTTTCGTGTAAAATACACGTCTTTACTGGTCAGCCATTTTCTTTTTTTTTCTCAAAATATCGAGTGATAATTATGCGTATTGGTTCTCAAAATCTGCAATTCGATATTTATCGTGGGTTTTCTTTGATGAGTTGCTCGCTATGTCGCCCGAGAATCAATCAATAAAGTATCACGTGATGCAGAATTGGCCCCGGACAGCAATTTTTAGATACTTCTCATGAATAAATTCTTGCTCTGCATAGATTCTCACTTATATTACGCAATTTCTGAACGAAAGCTGATGGAGTGAGTGATACATTTGAACGTTAAAAATGTCAATGTCAGTTTTTTTCACAATGGACGCATTGTGGCCACATCTACTGATTTAATCTCGGATGATTTAATAGTAGATCGATAGAGAGATAGATGATTTATTCCTCAGAATTCAGAAACTCTCACTTTTTTTAACCGACTTCAAAAAGAGGAGGTTATCAATACGTCTGTATGTTTTTTAGTATGTATGTTACGCGATATCTCCGCCAATTGTGAAATTACTTTCACTATCGTATAGAAAATGATCCCGAGGGAGGCCCATAAAATTTTTATCCCCAGGAGATTAGTATTAATCCCGCAAAACTTAAAATATATGTAAAAGTAAGGAAATTTGAAGTCGGTTTATCGTTTTTTAAAACACGCCATATTATTAGAGAGTGATTTAATAAATAAAATAATTATAGTTCTACGTAATTTTTGTTGCGATATTTTTTTAAGTTTTATTTATTTTTTAGTTATCATTATAAATATCGTTTATTAAGTGGCGATCACAATACCTACCCTACCATGGCCGTTGTGACACCAAAGACACCCTAAGCAAATAAAAAAATCGTTTGATAAGAAATTCACTTTATCACAATAATTTCGTAGTCAACAAGGAACCTTTATAGTTAAGTTGCTTACAGAAAAAGAAGAGATGTCTGCAGGCACTCCACGAACAACTTCCATATGAGAAACATTGTATGTTGGGATAAATGCTTTGAAATTAATATTTTTGTTTAAGAGGTCATGAGTCACAAATGAATTAGTATCAGTCAGTATCATTATTAAACGCTATCGATAACGCTATTCATACCAATTCTTACATTATCATCAACAATATTCTATGCGTTTTAGGAATTTTCCAAATATAATTAGGTGGAGCATGGAGCCATTGTTTGGTGACTCTGTAATACGTTGCAAACGTACAATATTAAGTAGCACTGTCGGTGTAGTAATTTTTCATGTAGTAATAAAGTAGTAGTTCATTGACGTATGACTTAAGAACTCTTTGGTTAAGATCAAAGGGCCTTTCTCCCATAGATTAGGTACCTAGTTAGTTGCCTAGGTAACCTTGTCAACAGTTATGTCAAAGCTTATTTATCTACCGTATTTCTTTGTCGAATAAAGCCAAATTAAATGGTATTTATGTACGTAGTTTCATTACATTCATGTAGTGTGAGTAACCGTAACTAGAGCCTACTAAGACGAAATTGGTGAACTTTGGTGTAGAGCAGTGTAGAGGTTGAAGGAACAGGGGTTGCCAAGACAGGGTTAGAGACAAGATTTAGGCTTAGTACAGATGTACCGCTATCACTAATGGAAGGTTATTGTCACAATATGGTCACAATGACATCCTTTTGTATCACTGTAAGTACCCATTTTTACGCTTCATTTTACTAATGTAGTAATCTACATTTACAGTTTATGGTATAAAATTTGACTTCTCTAAGTGCTTATTTTGTAAGCTTAAAGAAATAAAGTTATTGACTCTGAATCTGAATGTAATGTCAGAGATTAAGCATCTCAGTTCCTCCTATTTTCTGCTTTTGGTATTTTTGTGATACAAAACTTTTTGTCATAATTATTTTGGACCTGCGTTCATTTCGGAGATTTTCATTTTGACTGTCGGCAACACTGATCAAATTAATCAAATCAAACCTTTGAACAACCAAGGTACTTACTACCTACATTTAAAGCAGAACAACGAATATTTTATGTATTTTACTTCGAGGTAACTGAGGAAGACGTGTCGTGTTTTACCTACATAATATTTTACACAAAACTTATTGTAATAATCTTACAGTTTAGAAGAACAACTCACCGGAAATCCATCAACATGAATCCTGTTACACACGTAAGCAATCAGTAAATTTATTGAATTTGTAAGCTATTTCTTTGCCATCGCCACAAGAAAAATATTGTTTAACCAGTACCTACGTATTTTCTATTAAATCCACGATTTTCCACAAATAAGACTTCCAGTGTCAAGAGTTGGCTTACCAAGATTCCAAAGTCCAAAGTCTATCAGCTATGTCTGAAAATTGGTTCTTCATTATAGTAGGTAATCTAAGTATGTTCCATATAAAAATCCTTATTTTTATACATGAAAGACAGCATAAAAACCTGTTGCTGAGTAAAGTAAAGTTATTCAAAACAACTTTAGTGATAAAACTTTGTATTTTTTGTTTGTATTACAGAACCAGAAGAAATTAGTAAGATGCAATGTGCTAGTTTTACTGTCCTATGTACTTACTAAATACCTTCTTAAAACAATATAAAGTTGCTTAGACATAATTTTTGTATTCCAGATTGCTCGAGTGACTCGCCCCATTTACAGAAAACTTTCCACGAGTGCATCACTTGCCTCAGCTCCTAAGCCTATTCCAACAACTGGATTCTGCTTTGGTTTGTATTTTTATGTTTGATTGATGATCTGCTTGCCTCTTATTTTGACTAAAATCTGATAAATAATTCTTAATTTTGTAAAAACTCCTCTACTATTCTGCCTAACTAGTTAATAACTACCTTCTTAATTTTAATGTGGGTACTCCAATCCTATTTGTTACTAAAAGTCAAGATAAATGGTAGTAAAATAATTGTATTAAAATATTTGATACAACTAACAACATTATGCTTTACTTTATAAGGACATTTCTGAGAAAAACTTTGTGTTGGTTGTAATAATCATTAGGTATTATTCTTGTCCCTGTGTGGCTCCCGCCGGGTGAGTGGTGTGAGTAGAATTTGTACTTCACCAACTGTTTTAAATCGCCATCATAAGAGGCGACTAAGATATCTCCACCAGGGGGCAGGCAGTAGTGCCCCTTGCATAACAAATAAATAATGTCAATTACCACATACCATCGTCTAGCCCCAAAATAAACAGAACTTATGTTATTTACGGGTACTCAATAGCTTATACAATAATTAGGTAGGTCCTTACATGCATATTTTTTTATTATACATAGAAAGCACTGGGAACAAATATCTGCAGATTGTATAAACATTTGTCCTGAGTTGGTAATCGAACTCGACACTTTTGCGTTGCAGGAGGTTGTTGGCTTGTTAATGTGCATTATTATAGTGTTATGATGCTGTCTATTAGCTGTCTGATCATGAAATCAATACTATTTTCAGAGTACAGTGATGAGCAGAAAGCGCTGCAGGATCTTGCGCGCAAGTTCACGAAGGAGGAGATCGTCCCCATGGCTTCTCACTATGACAAGACTGGGGAGTACCCATGGCCGATCGTCAAGAAGGCCTGGGAAGTTGGCCTAATGAATGGACATATCCCCGAGCATTGCGGTAATGTTTTGAATTACACAGCTTTTATGTACTTAAAAGGCACTTCCAACTTATGGTTATTTATTGAATTGGGTGTAATCTTGGTTTATTGATTTAGCTCTAACTTGACCCTTCAAATTGCTTGCGTTATATTTGATAAAGATAGGTAGGTACAAATACTTACTCCAATGTATCAAGGTTAATGGCATTTCTTGATAAAATTCTTGTTTTGACCGAGCCTACCTAAACCCCCTACCTGATAGCGGTACCACGGGCGGTACTTTAAAAGATTAGAACGACTAATCTTTGTAACTTGGTTGTTACTAGCTACCAAGTACTAATCAAACTTGTTGGACTTTGGTAAGTGGCATTACACTGATATAGATATATTTTAAAGCTGCAGCGATCCCATTTGATGTTTCGTAATATTTCTGCCTGGATTTCTGACGTTAGCGTGGATAATCGTAAAAAAATCGCGCTATCTTTTACAGGTTTATCATATCCACAATACTTATGAGTACAAAATCGAACATGGATCTCGATCTTTCTAATTTATTTTGATATAAATGTTGAACTTTGTATATCGTCGGTCGGAATCATTAGAATTAATAGAACCTAAATTTTAGAAGTACTGTTACTGATTGGGAAAAATTATTCAATTCCCTACCATTCTGCATACGTATCTCATAACATGTGATTTCGGAAATGTACCGGTAATTAATCTGACCGACGATATAAAATAAAATAAATGAAATAAACAACTTAACTACCTATCTACTTATTAGAGATATGTTGGACTTTGTACCACTTTAGACAAAACAAACAACCTATCTACCTACTTATTTAAATTCAATGGGTACATTGATGGGAGTGGAGTTTACGGAATTTTCGACGAATTTTGTATGCATAATTAACATAATATATTTTTCTTACGGTATCGCGGAGGGGGTAACTAAAGGGGCAACTTTTGTTCAGGTCTTATCTAGGTTTCTATCCGCGATCTTTTCAAAGATCCCACGCTATCCACTTAGCAATTATCAAGATAATCTAGTTTTTTCTTTAAAAACGTAGACTCTATTTTTTTTACTGTGATTTCTCAGGCGGTCTGGGCCTAGGAGTGTTCGAGTCTTCTCTCCTCTGTGAAGAGTTTGCTTTTGGCTGCTCTGGCATAATGGCCGCACTGTTTATCACCGATGTCGCAGTGAGCATTCATTCTAGTCGTGGACAGCATGATTTGAGAGCTTCGGGGAGCAAAGTGTTTTTTTCTACTCTTGAAGGCCATACCGTTCCGCCTTCGATAAAACCTCGTGTTAGGTAACGTACTATAAATAAATCAAGATAATCCATGTTAAGCAAATAAAGGTGACCTATTTGATAAAATGATGATACCTAATACATACATACCATACTTCGCACAGATTGCGACGCCGCCGCCCCACGTCGGTTATATTTATTACCGACACAATTTTATTCGTAGATGGGATATGTTTGGTCATAAAGTTGGTCTAAAATTCTCAGTAAACATAGAAGGAACTTTACAATCTAGATATCTCTATCTAGTTTTTATTCTTAATGAAAATGCAGCCAATGCTCGGTGGAAAGATAAGTGAGTGATATACTCTCCAATACACCTGAATTGATCTGAAAATAAAACGTCAAATGCGAGTCGGGCCCTCGCATCGACGACGCGACAGTTCCGTTATTATATTACTAGCTGCTGCCCGCGGCTTCGCACGCGCTTTTCATGTACCCTATGTCCGTCCCCGGGATACTATCTACCCCCGTGCCAAAATGCATTCCTTTCCTTTTTTGCTTTACTTATGTTATGAGGCCTTGCTTCTTGCAGAATTTCATGATTCTACAACACTAAAGTTACTAACGGGATATTTACCATGATTTGAGTTTTAGATTTGGGTATATCTGCCAATAAAAACTAACCCCCAGTGACTTCAGTTGTTCCGTGATCATGGCGCATGTAACTGTGCCGAAATATTGGAGAACTCAAAACTCAAATCATGGTAAATATCCCGTTATTAACTTTATAGTGTTGTAAATAACCATGATAGTTTCAAAAGTTTCATGATTCTAGGTCAACGGGAAGTACCCTATAAAATCTAAAAACAGTAAATTTGTAGTTAATTCACAAAATAAACTTATTTTTTATTTTTGCAAGCAACAAAACCCAGATTATATCTTAACTACATCCCGTTGTCCTAAAATCATAAAATTTGGCAAGAAACAAGGTCTTATAATTACGGAACCCTTGGTGCGCGAGTCAACTCGCACTTGACGTTTTTATTCCTTTTGAGGTACGGAACGGTAGACTCATTGACGAGCAGTAGCGTACCTTGCAGAGACTAAGATCCAAAGTCTCGAACACCGCCGCCGCAAGGTTGCTTGTCACTCGATCTTTTAGGATTCATTTCGGTGAATGCTCCCAGGAACTTCATGGCTTGATCCCACCATCTCCCTTCCACTCCAGGTCAAGCAGACGGACGGCACAATAACATCCTTATCTGGTGGATATACCATCCACTCGTACTAAGCTTATTTCCTCCACCTTCATCATTCGGACCGCTAAGGATTGGAACTCGTTGCCTGCTTCAATTTTTCCTGCCAATTACAATCTGGGTCTCTTCAAGACAAGAGTGAATAGGTATTCTAGAACTTCTTAATACACCGTCGGCCACATCGTCACTTTCCATCAGGTGAGATTGTGGTCAAACGAAGGTCTATGGTCCATAAAAAAATATAGGTAACAATATAGAACTTTTCTGACTTGTGTGTGTACTTCCTATGTTGAGCATGTAAGTACATTTCAGGGGGGATTGGTGAGTTTGGAGTACTTGAAGAGTGTATCGTTGGGGAGGAAATGGCGTTTGGGTGTTCTGGCATTACCACCGCCGTTGGAGGCACTAACTTGGGCGTGAGTTTCCTCATAATACAACCAAATTATCCATGATTTCGCTCTATGGGCTTGCACCGCGCTTTGGGATTTTCGATCTTCGTACCACTCTAGCATTAGATTACGCCTTTGATGCCATTTAAATTTCAATGATACGTTCATTATTGTATGTATGACCTGGTGTTCTACATAACCGTAACCTTGTCACCATGTTTCATTAAAGAACATCTGTTTAAATTTTGGTATGAAAATGATTTGTAAAGATTAGCTTATAAAGCCACATTCAGGCGGGATCATACAAATCTGGGGGTAGGACGGTAGCCGTATGTATGTAGGTGTTATACTTATTATAATTATATTCTACTGTGTTGTTTGGGATTGCATGCTCTGTCAATTTCAAGTCGCCAAAAAACTGTCAGAATGTTAGGTCTTTATCTGACATTGTTAACCACGGATTGAAAGAATTCCTAAAGAAATATTCAGCATTATCTAAATTAAGTTTCACCCCGAAAAGTTGTATTCCAGCAAACATTGTTTGGTAAAAGTGTAAATTAAAAAATATATATAGTTAAAAACTAAAACCCGACTACATAAAAGTCTTAAACAAGCGTTCACCTATTGTCCTTATCATTTTCTTTTGATACTTAGGTAGTCGGAGACCTTTGTTACTAATAGTACCGTAGGTATATGGTGTGGATGCCTCCGACTAGGTAGTCGGAGGCATCCACTCTTCGTCTAGTCTTTTGATACTTAGGTAAGTATCAAAAGAAAATGATAAGGACAATAGGTGAACGCTTGTTTAAGACTTTTATGTAGTCGGGTTTTAGTTTTTAACTATATATATTTTTTTATACCTTTTTGCTAATAGCTTGAGAATCGTTAATCTCACAAAAGTTTGAAAAACGGTTTTGGAAAGTACAAACAAAGACCTTTGCAACGATACCACACACGAGCATATTTACTAACATTGAAATTTTCGACCCTTTCTGCGACCCCCGCTATCTCGTTAGACCCCCATTTTTATCTGACGTCACATAGCCTATAACCATTGGGCTATTAAGACGAATCATATGACACCTCATTTGTTGAAATCGGACCAGTAGTTTCAGCTCTACGAGGGAACATAAAAATCGGCTACATACATACATAGTGTGTTAAAATCATAACCCTCTCGTAGTCGGGTAAAAAGCAGAATAAATCTTTTATTTCTGGCGGTGTCATAAAACTATCCCTATCACTCAACGACATTCTGTAGAATTAATGAAATTGCCTACACCAAATTCAAAATTAGAAGAACTTCCCGCGCCAGCCTTTATGACTTAGGTTCTTTTTTCAAAATATAGTTCGGAAATCGGAAGAGGCAAGCGGACTTGGAGTAAAAACTTTTTGTCATTTGACCTTTGAAAATAACCATAGCTACCGGCCGTTATTTAGGAAATTAGAAAAAAAGAAACGTTAGAAATGGATTTCCATCACAGAAATCTAATAGGCTCTACGATGTCTGTGATTTCCCTACACTTTTCTCTCCCGTGAAAAATGAAATTCCATAGAGTTTTTCCTCCCGGATTCCTATACGCCTGCAATGACTTACTTTCTATCTTATATTTGGAAAAGGATTGGGCAACTTCCCAGAAATAAAATATTTAATAAATATTTAATTTTGCTTTTTATTTTCCTCGAAGGCACTATGTATCACTCGGCAGAAAGTGCGATTCCTACCTAGTGTGTTTTAAGGCAAATGACACACTTGATAGGAATTAGGCACATTCTCGCCTAGGTGTACAAGGTACTATTCTGGCTAGTCGAGGTGAAAAGTTGTATATTTAACTCTTGAGCACATTTTTTTTGTTGCTAGCCTTTTAAATCCCTCGCTACCTCAGCAGTCTACTAGACTAGACTGCTTCGCTAGCTAGGGATTTAATATCGGCGCATTCAACAAAAAATCGTTATCTTGAACAAATAACTATTGTTCTAACTATCTCAGAATAGCAGTTGACACAAACGAGGTGCATCCAACAAAATAGGCCGGTACCGACGAATTTTGAAACTCGAACCGTGCGGAATGCAGCTTTCACATAAAAATATTACAATGGTGTATTGTGCGGTAAAAGGGTGCTAAAACACTCATCATCATCAGCCCATACACGCCCACTGCTGGACATAGGCCTTCCCCGTACGACACCACAAATAGCGGTCCTAAGCCGCCTCCATCCATCGACTCCCTGCGACCGCTACGATGTCAGTCCATCGAGTGGATGGTCTCGCATGTAGGGGGGATTTGCCACAATCACCACGCTTGGCAGGCGGATTGGTGTTTGAAAATACTCAGACGGAAGCTGCTGCCCTTCCTCTGGTAGGTTCCCTTAGTCGGCTCTTACGACATTCACGGGTTGAGTTGGAGGGGTCGACATTCGTACGCCGCGGCCCCACGGCCCAAACACTACTGAGAAGAAAAATAACACGACTAAAGTTTCATTTCACTTGTAAGTACAAATATTAAATTTGTAATTTTGCCTAAAACAGTCATCAAAACTCATTAAAAAAAAATTTGGTCCACCATTTTCGTGAAAATGTGATATGCACGCGGGAAAAAATACCCCGATTTTGTTACTTAGTTTATGAAATTAGAAGAGAAATAAATCCTCATTGGATATGAACTTACATGTTGGGGCGAACTTTCTTCCGAATTATACATATTGGTCATAGTGGAAAATCGTCGTTTTAAGTTATTCTTCAAAATCACTCAATGTTATTCTGAGAATATTCAAATTGTAAAATCGTATTAAAAATTGGTATCAATAAATACTATGACATAATTTGTGGCCGCAAGAGCGCTTATCTCTAATTGATTCTTTTTTATTTTGTTTAATGACATTAATAATATTAGAATTATCACACACCTGTTAGTTAAAATAAGCCATTGCTTCAATGCCATTCACTTGCAACATTCAATCATACGAATGTGTGAGTGAAAGCACTGTATTTACGTGCTGTCAAAACACACATAGATCGGATTTTGGCTACACATATTGTCAAATTGTTTTAATGACACTATCCCTCTGCTGAGATAGCAGCGAGTTTTTACTCTATGGTTCTGTTTTCTTTTCGTAAGTGAATATCTCAGAAATCTGACGCTTTGGGAAATTATGTTATTGGACATTTTTTTTATCTAAATAAGTGTCATCTATCCAAATACACAATATACAAGGAGCGCCGCGTTATTGAAAAAAAAAACAGTGTGCTAAACCCTTGTTAGGGTAATAATCTTCAAACCCCTTTAGACGTATACATACATACATTTTTAACAGTAGATAAGATACTCCGCAAATTAAAAATTGAACTGAAAATGTACCTACTATGCGAAGACACACATGTCTTCGTATATTTAGGTACATACATAGGCACACCTTACAAACAAAACTTGGCTTATCTTTTGTTTTTCCGTTAGTTATCTTTATAACATACCACTTCTGAATATTATTATAATCATCCAAAGTCCACGAGATAAGATGGATTATTAGTTTTGATGAGATAATTCTATACTTTATTGACAAAGAAGGTGACAACAGGAAAAAAAAAATTGTTTGAATGATCATTTTCTACAAGGTTCACCGTGGTATCCTCTAAGTAAAAAGGTGTTTCGGATCATGGGCTCACCTATTGTTTTTTCTTCATAGGTTTTGATACATCCCCAAATAAAATAAAAAATCTTCAGATAAAGGTAAGGGAAGAACTTCTGGACCTTATCCTATTCCTGTTTCGACACAATAGCAACATCGTTTAATTCATGCTATTTGTAGCACATTCCCTTATCATTTTATATTATGTTACGAAACTCAAATAACTCAAAGACCCCGACAAGATTTTCCAAATGTCGATTCCGCTAGAGACGATAAACGAAATCAATTTTAAAATACATGATGCAAATTTTAGTTCTATGCTGGCTCTCGCCAATTTGTAGCACCTTGGTTAATAATTTCGCAGGTGGCTTGGATATGGGTGTCTTTGATGGGTGTTTGGTGGCCGAGGAGTTGGCGTATGGATGCACAGGCATCATGACTGCCATGGAGGCCAGTGGTCTTGGCGTGAGTCGCTTGTCCAGTAGATACTGAATGAATAATGCATGTAGTTCATTTGTTATTACGCACCGGTAAATGGAAAATACTAATAATTCAAAATAATACTAAGGAATCCTATCTAATGCTGAAGACCGAGAGGAATAGTAGAGACACCGTCTCAAACCTATTACGAGACCTCAATGTTTAGTCTTATAAATGACTTACCTGATCTTAGCATAGGTGGGATATATGTAATTTACCTACTTAATTTGAATTTGTATTTAATTATGTAATAGGTAGTAAATAGTAATAACCTCCGGATCTACTAATATGATTCATTGAATTACACACAGGGCTTACGTGCACGGTACATATTCCTTGCAATCAAACAGCTTAACAGTTAAGTACAACTTTTAATGGTTCGCTTCAGTAGACCTCAGCATATAATGTAGATCATATAGTGTCGTATAACTGTTGGTCACATAGAACCTGGTAACGTCGCAACGTTATCAGATCAAGTACCCCGATTTCTGATAATAATAGTTAGGTAGCAATAGCTTGCGTCGATTGTGGTAATTCGGAAATATACGTAAATAGATGATACCCTCGATGTTTTTATAGTTAGTACTGATAGAACTAAAATCACATTTCTTTTTGTGACCTTAGAGATATCATGTCATATACAATAATATTACATAACAAACTAATTTCACAACGCTACCCATTACTTCACTTTCACGTAGTTATTAACTTTGCTTCTAATGCTTGCTTTGATATTGGGGTTTGGTTATTGTTACGCTATATGAATATTTCTTATTTCTGTTCCTAACTTATTTTAGAATAAATGTAATTATATCTTTATTTCAGCCCCGAAAGTTCTTAACATTGTTAATATTTGTTTTCCAATACAACAAGAGTAACTTATAAAAATTTGGTTTTAGGAAAATCAACAATATGTATACCACAAAGTAGCATAAAGCTTTGTACAATTCTCTAGCAAAAGTCAATAGTATCTATTCGAGATTCCTATGTAACTTGCTAGTGAAAAGTCCTATGAAACTTACACATTCCGACTACGTTTCAGCAAACCCCCGTTATTATTGCTGGCAACAAAGAGCAGCAAAAGAAGTACCTTGGCAGACTGATTGATGAACCTTTAGTTGCTGTAAGTATTTAAAAAAATCAAGATTATCGTATGTTTATATTTCCAATCAGTGCCATCTATAGAACCCTTCCGAATTATCTTTTTAGTTGGTTAAATGGGATGGGGTACGGAAGCATACCACTAGATGGCCTCGTAAAAAATCTTGCTGTATAGTATAAAGTTTGCTAGGTAGATGACGCTGTGTGCCTCATACTGGGGCACAGTTTTAAGATATTCTGACTTAATTTTTGAATGGACACACACAAAATACCCTGGCACTTTTGGAGGTGAAAACAACATTATTTTTTTACATTTTAAAGTCAATATAACATTTTACAGATTACTAAATCTAAAGCGTTTTGTAGGTATGACTCATAAAAAATACTTAAAATAAGTAGGAACTCTAGGTCTGGCCATATTTAGCCTTGCCATTCAACCAATAATTTAACGCCTCCAATCCAAGTTCAATGTTTTCTGTCAAATTTACCTTACTAAGAGGGGTATAATTTACTTATAACTAGATACCATAATCTTAGATTATGGTAAACAAATAATTCTTGAATCTCTATATGATCTATTTTTGTAGGCGTATGGTGTGACCGAGCCAGGTGCAGGATCAGATGTTGCTGGCATTAAGACCAAAGCCGAGAAGAAGGGAGATGAATGGATTCTGAATGGGCAGAAAATGTGGATCACCAATGGAGGAGTTGCAAACTGGTATGAATATAAAAATAGATTCAGTTAGGGCTCAGCGCCACCTATCGGGATATATGTTTTTTACACAACTGCTCTTTATGGGCTCATGTATGTATGTGAGTTTTATTTATTCAACCATAACTTTTGAATGCCTGAACAGATTGGCATGTACGGGGTGTCGTGAAAAACCTTACTTTCAGCCACAGATATTATAATACCATACTCTTCAGCCTATATTAAAAAAAAGAGTATAAAAGAGTTGAGTAGTTGTTTTTTAATATTAGTTTCCTTGCGAGTATGGAAAAAAACGAAAAACGGAAGCTTTTATCCAGCAGAGTAATGGAAAATAGTTTGATTAATTTGAGAAATGGCCCGTAGATTATAATATAAGGCCTAAACAAGGGGGGGGGGGGGGGCTATACCCCCTTGTTTAGGTAATCACGTTTACCCGTGAATATATGTCTTGTGGTGGGGACCTATAAATTCCCCAGAAGCCTCCGTCGCGTCGTCGAAATTCGTCTATGAGGACATCATTTTCATAGATGCCCATTTATATTGCAGGTACTTTGTGCTGGCCCGAACCAACCCAGACCCGAAGTGCCCTGCCAGCAAGGCATTTACTGGCTTCATCGTTGAGAGGGAGTGGGCCGGAGTCAACCCCGGACGTAAAGTAAGTCCTGTGTATCAATGTTTCCGTTTTAACCGACTTAAAAAAAACGGCAACGTGCGAGTTGACTTGCACACGGAGGGTTCCGTAACGTCGAAAAAAGTATTTCGCAAAAGAAACCCTCAAAATCGACCCTCGTATTCCGTAACCTCGTCTCCAAAAGGTTATAAATAAAAATTCTGAGTCAACGCAATCTAAAATTACAGGCGCTTATGCCCGAATTTTTCGAAATTACCATGCACCCAAAACTTATAGGGTACTTATTTCCCGTCGACCTAGAATCATGTGGAAAGAAGCGTCATATAGTACAAATAAAGAAAAAAATCCGAACGAGTTAAATTATTGGTTTATACACAAAAAAAAATCTCGCCATGGACCAGAATATTATCTTGGAAGTAGGTACTATATACCTACTTCCAAAATTTTGCAAGAAACAAGGTCTTATAATTATATGGAACCCTAGATGCGCGAGTCCGACTCGCACTTGACGTTTATTTTAAGTTGGTTCGCCAAATTCTCCGTCAATTCCGATTTTAATGACTCTTGCTATTGCAAACAGTAATTTTTTCTAGATACATATATGTATGTATACAGGCGGCTCAGGACCGCTGTTCTTGACGTCGTGGTTGTCATGTTCATCAGTGGACGTATACGGGCTGATGATGATTATGATATATATATATACATAGGTCTAATTCTAAATTATCTCTATAATATTGGTAGGTACATGTCTCTTAAGACACCCATTGAAAACCTCTGACATCGATTAATTGACATGTACATTTGTACATAGTACATTACAATGATTTGGATTCTTCATAAATAAAACATTAAAAGATTGTGTCGAAACATAGATTTCTCTTTCAGTTTTTAACATTTTAATTCATGAAATTTGGTATTCTGATATTATTCCGGTGACCCAGATGGACCTGTATTGTGCTCCATGTTTTTATGAAACAGCATTGGTTAATGTTTTATGGATCTGACCTAATATGAACATGATACGACGTGATGTCTGAAGCACATATTGCAGTAGAACTTTTTACATATCAGTTTTCTGACTTGTTAGCTTTGTTACCAGAAGCTTTTGTTTTACCGTATAAATGACACCATCATTCATTAACATAACAAAATGGCGGTGTTGCGATTTTGGTTTTAGTTTTTTATATAGATTTCAAAGCTGTATCTTTGGAGCTAGGTCTAGCTTGGTATATTTATTTATTTAAACCTTATATTTTAAAGGGCTTTTAGTAGAATCTTATAAAATAACAAAAATATAAACATCTTATAATTATTTTACACCATTAAAAACAAAGTATCATAAACCATCTGATTTTTCCACAGGAACAAAACATGGGTCAACGTGCTTCCGATACCCGTGGAATCACGTTCGAAGACGTGAGGATTCCAAAGGAGAACGTGTTAATCGGCGAAGGCGCTGGATTCAAGATCGCCATGGGAGCATTCGACAAGACTCGTCCTCCGGTAGGTATTCGGTGGACGACCTTTGTGACGCAGCAAGCGAAGCTCCGCCTGCGACGCAAGAGGTCGCGGGTTGGATTCCCGCAAATTTTGTACGATCTGCTGATATTTTTTCATGGTGTTCTGGGTGTTTCCTATGTATAACTAAAAATGATATCTACCTAATCGTATATTGTAGTTGTACCCATAACACAAGCAGCTAGATGATGCTGTTTGAATTGCTGTGTCCAGCATTATTTATTATTTCTCTAGGGTCCACTTATTTAATCTATAGTCAACTTGGCTACCCATATACTAAGACATTTCAACGGTGCGACATGCAAAAGCGCGCTGAATTTAGTTTCGTATCTAATGTAGATACTAAATTGGACCAATCCGAATTGTTAAGACCTCGATTTATATGAATTGACGTCAATTGGGTTAAGCTAAAACCTTTTTTCGCAAAAAGATTTATCGAAAAATCTTCGAAAAAAATACGTAATAATCTATGCGATACAAGACAGGCTCTCTTATTTTCAGAATACCGAGTGACCTCCTAATTAATTTTGCAAATAAATTTCCTCATTAATAGATAATAAGCAAAAACATGGTTTTTGCGCAGACGACGCTCTGCTCTGTCCCATTCCTATGAACGAAATCCTATGCTATATATATGTATATATCCGAAATGCAGCTTGGAGGACATCGTCATCGAGACATCTGGCCAAGTGGCCTGCCCTTGTCTTGTATCTATCATCGTAGACCTTCGTTAAGAATCCTTATACGGTATTATTACTGCAATTTCTTGTACTTAAACTTTTGTAGTTATCGTCGCTAATGAGTATGACTGCAGTCACTGTCCATACACGTAGCATAAATAATGACTGAAAGAATACAAAATCACAGTAAAGTAAATTTTAAAAGCTGTCGCTATTGTCTTTTCGTTTTTCATACAATTATCCACGCTGACGTCACAAATCCAGTAGGTACATACTCTTAGTACCTATGAGTGTACAAAATAGGAATACGAAATACATTATAATGCGCACAACCCATAGGTAAGTACTAAGGACTCAGGCCTCCAGTATGAAAAAACCAGGGAATCGCGTCAGCTTTAAAAATTTATATATAGAATCCAAGGTCGCAAATTTGATCGAATATAAGAAAAGGCGATATCGTAGTAAACAACTTTTCTTCTTTGTGTGTGTTCTACCGTCTATACAATGGGTGGTGTTCTGACGAACTTTTTGACTTGGTGCCCGCGGCTCTCTTCTTCCATCGCACCGCTCGCCAACGGCAGAGCTTTCACGCCCATACCTTGGAGCCGTTATGCTCGCGGACCGTAAGGTTCAAGGAACTTCCTCCCGCGAACACTCAGATTGTGGAATGATCTCCCTGCTGAGGTTTTCCCAATGGACTATTGTACGAGGTCTTTTTATTTTGGATTGGATTTACGGGGTCGGCAGCGCGTGTGTAACTTCCCTGACGTTACACTCGCGCTGTAAGGTGTCCATAGGCTGCGGTAACCGCTTCTCATCAAGCTGCTACCTTAGTGGTATAAAAAACAAGCTTCTGACTTTCCTGGAAATAAGACTCATTGAAGTTGGACAGTCATGGCCTTACATTTACGAAGGATAATTTATGTAGTGTTCTTGTTGCGGCATTCACCTAGATGACTAGTAAGACCTATATAGCACATTATTTGGCATGTTTTAAAAAACTATAAACCGACTTCAAATTACCCTACATTTACATTATTTTAAGGTTTTGCGGTATAAATACTAATCCCCTAGGGATACAATTTAGATTTTATTAACATCTGTTCAGCTGTTTTCTTCATCGGGACACAATACGCTGCGGTATGCGGTCATTTGATTTTCACACCGCAGCGTCAAAACGAGACGACGACGACGCCGTGCTGTGCGTAGTACTCACTCCTCACTTCACCACACTTGCCCCTGACCGCTGACGCAGACTTCGGGCCGCCATACACGGACTGCTTGGAGCAGTCATTATCGACTGCTTCAAGCTGCCACTGCATAGTAAACTACTGTCTAGTACGTACACACATACATGGAACCGCTCCAGCACTTGAACTCCTTCGGGCGGGAGTGCGGTCAAGCAGTCGCCAGGCATACACGGACTGCTCGAGCTCACGACAGCTCTCGCACAGTTACCTCCACCCACGCTCTTTATTCCACCTTCCGTGCGCTTCCCGCCCGCACGCTTCACGAGCATTTGGTATCAACTGCTCCAGCAGTTCAGAATCAGAATCCATGGCAGCTTCAAGCTGTCGACTATGACTGCCCGAGCAGTCGGTCAGACGATATGTTGATCAATGGCTAACTGCCCGAACAGTCCGTCCGTTCCGTCGAAGGGCCGCCATACAGGCCCTTCGACGGAACAAAAGATAACTCTAGACGTTTTTCATACGAATATAATTATTTCCCGCACCGCATACCGCAGCGTACTGCGTTGCGATCGAGATACCAAGACTAGGTACGTGAAAAGTTAACAGACACACCAAAGCAACGGGCGAAAACCCCACTAATAATAAAAAAGTCCACAAAAGTGTGTTTTATCTAAACAAATATTCTACACTTGAGTTATTCCTGAACCGATGCGATAACATATTGTTATGCCACAGGAAAACGACATATGTAATTCAATCCGTTGTTGTCAATAGAATATTTCATTTAAATTCAAAGCGGGGCAACGTTTTGTTTACATTTTTTTTTAGACAAGACCTTCCGCGTCCTTGTCGTGGATACGCTGTATTTACATGACCTTACTGTTTGTGGTTAGGTAAAACCTATAAATTCGATAGTAATTCCTTCTCTGGTTGTTGCCGTTTGTTTGTTCAACTTTTTGGTGAATGGCCAATGTAAAACAATTACGAATTTCCTAATATCATCGAAACTTATTAAATACTAGCTGACCCGCCAAACGTTGTTTTGCCTTCAACCCTTATCACTTAGGGGTATGGAAAATAGATAGTAGCCGATTCTCAGACCGACTGAATACGCATATAAAATTTGGTAAAAATCGGTAAAGCCGTTTCGGATGTGTACAGTAACTAACATTGTGACATGGAAATTTTATATATAAGATTAAAAATAAAATTTATTTTGAATTATTGGATTGCTTAGTCCATAGAATGGCTACTTGTACCTGTAAATATAAATAAATTTAATTTTATTAGATAAAATGAATAATGCTGCACCATTCACACAGCATCATCTAGCCCCACGCTAAGCAAAGCTTGTGTTATGGGTAGGTCTACCTACCTACTTGACCTACCTACCACCGACTAGATAATTTACATTATACTTATTGTTAGTATATTGTATTACCTAGCTAGATTTTTTATTATATTGTACATTAATAACACGAATCGAACATGAAGCAACCTGCGTCGCAGTTGACCCTTGGGCCGCTGTTGTCATTTTAAATACATGGAATTCTGTGTTGGAATTCATCCATTTTGTTTAATGGGAAGTGTTTTGTTTTCATCAAATTTGAATCTTTTAGTACATTGTATTTGAATTAGACCTCTAAAACAAGTGGCAAGTGATTTCATCTCGGACAAATCAAAAACAGAAACCGAAACTGCGTGGTAGTGATTCATTTATAACCGACTTTTAAAAAAGGAGAAGGTTCTATATTCGACTGTAGGTAGATACTCGTATGTATGGTTGTTTTTTCATGATGTTGATTTAACATATGTTCGCCGTTCGATGATCCCGAGATGGTCCCTTTAGTATTTAAATAAATAATGTCTGACAATCCACACAGCATTATCTAGCCCCAAGCTAAGCAGAGCTTGTGTTATGGGTACTAGATGACTGATATACATAATACAATATATTACATAGAAATGTTCAATATGGTATTCCGGGCTGGAGAAAAATTGGTTTCACTTTTCAACTTTTAACAATGACCTCTGTAGCGCCACCTCGCCGGGCCGCGCCGGTCCGCCTGCGACTCAGCAGGTTGCGGGTTCGATTCACATCTCGGGACAAATGATACGAACTGTAAAATATCCATGTTTGTAATGTGTAAACAGAAATTTAAAAAAAAGGACTTATTCGTTAAAATCGACTTAGGACTAAATGGATTTGGATGGACAAGCTTCAATTAATTTATTTTCTAAAGTTCTTAACTAATACATTTTCCTTAACTAGATTAGGTTAACCTGTTTCGCGGGCAGAAAGTGCTTAAAACGAAAAATTATAATATACACATTAGTCATAATAAAACAAAGCAACGGTGCAGATTTATAAAATAACTTAAATAGGCTGAAATATTAATATGTAATAAATGCTTAGGTACAAAAATTACTAGCCTACTTTAACAATACAAACAAGGCCAATGTCTTTTCTGTGTCATCTTACTGACATACTTTGCACTTTTGCTTTGTATGTTGTAAGTATATCAGCTATCTAGTACCCATAACAAGCTCTGCTTACTTTGGGGCTAAATGATGATGTGTGGATTGTCCAGCATTATTATTATTATTTACAAGCTGACCCGGCAAACGTTGTTTTGCCACCGACCACTGAGGGTTGAAGATTATTACAGAACCTACTAATAAAACTTGCTATAAAAAAATGGGGGTTTAGAAAGGTGAAAATTGAGGTTTGTTTGTATATTTTAATGCCAAATCATAAAAAAATAAAACAATATTATAATAAAAAAATTTGGATGGGCCTTATCATTTAGTGGTATAAAAAAATGAGCTAACAACTTATTCTCAGACGTAACAATTATACACAAATTTTTTTTTTTTATTTATCAAAAAATCGTTCAAGCCGTTTCGTAGGAGTTTGGTTAAAAACACTGTGACACGAGATGTTTATAATATATTTATATATATATATATATATAAATATAAAGATAAAGATATACTACTACTGTTACTAATCAAGACAATTTCCCCTAACCAGGTAGCCGCAGGCGCAACCGGCCTTGCCAACCGTGCTATGTACGAAGCCACGAAGTATTCCCTCGAGAGGAAGACATTCGGCGTGCCAATCGCCTACCACCAGGCAGTCGCTTTTTTACTGGCTGATATGGCTATCGGTGTGGAGACCTCGCGGCTGGCTTGGCAACGCGCGGCTTGGATGGTTGACCACGGTAAGATGGCAGTCTCTTTCATGGCCATTCTTGTCCTTCATTATTTGAGGGTATCTTGGTTCAGCGCCTGTAGCGTGCGAACCTGGAACTAAGCAAATCAATACCAAAATGTGACATCACGATGACCTCTCGCTTGACTATCATCAAACTGAACTCAGGGCCTAGGTTCCCGCGGGTTTCGTAAGAGGCGACTGGGGAATAACCACCGGAGGGCGTACAACAGCGGCTCCTGCGGAATAGACCCACCAACAAACTGCAATCCCAAATGCCCTACAAACAGTACCACGTGGTAATTAGGGCATTATCCTATATATTTTGTCCAGCTATGGTCAAGTATAGGCTGGTGAGGTAACGCCAAGTCAGGAGAAGAGGAGATGGATGAGATAATGCACGATACGGTGTCGATTTTGTTGGTACAAAAGTAAATGAATATGGCAAAACTAAATATGTTGCCGCACGATTAATATAAAAAGACAGCATATTTTTAGTGCTGTCTAATTATATATATATATGTATATAAAGATTTAGTTTTAGTACTAATAGAATCGAAGTTAAAACTAGCTGTTTTAGGAATATCCAAATATTTTGTGATATTTTTGTCGTCTCGTAACGAAATAGTAACGTACGTTACTATTAACGACGAACGAAAACGAAGACGACGTAACGTACTTACGTTACTATTACGTTTCCAACCCAAATCTGAAATAGGTCACATAAATATCAGCATGTAAATTATTTCTGACTACAGACGCTACTCGACCAATCGTATATTCATAAAGCAGCAAGAGCGATCAATAATCGCTTACATTCTGAATTGATTTTCTGTTTTGCAGGTCAGAAAAATACTGTTCTCGCGTCGGTTGCGAAATGCCACGCTTCAGAAATTGCTAACAAAGCTGCTTCAGACGCCGTGCAAGTCTTCGGAGGAAATGGCTTCAATACTGAGTACCCCGTAGAGAAACTTATGAGGGACGCTAAGATCTACCAAATCTACGAAGGCACGTCCCAAATCCAGAGAATTATCATCTCCAGGGAGATCTTGAATGCTGCGAAACAGTCCAATGCATAAGTTGTTTATATAAATCATTTTTCTATAAGCATAACTTTATTTAAACATCACATAATATATTTGATCATAATTTTGAGAGATGTTCTGTTTGATTTTATATATCTTCCACTTTTTGTACGTATTTTAAGCGGGTGCTGTGTCAATTCTAAACCATTTAAGCATATATTAAATTGTAGTTAAAGGTGTATTGGTCTTTTGAATATATTTACATTTTGCACAAAAACATAAAACTTTTTACAGAGATTCTGCGTTTTTCTTACAATGGAACTTTTTCCATCAAAATCAGACATATTGAATAACTAGTCTATTACTATAAGCTCATGGCCGCAAGTGCGCCACAGTAATCATCGAGGTCTTAGCTACCTGCATAAAAATATTCTACAAAAACATGATAATCCTTGTTACCTAGATATGAAAGAAAGGCATTGAAAAAAAAACCTGTGTCCCAACAGTGACGACATAGAGTATTTTCTCACATGTTTACTGTGTAAGACAAAAGTAGCTAACGCTGATGACGAGTTGCTTGTAAGTAGTAGTCCTATACACTTGCTAAGTCTATGTCAAATATTTGTAAAAAAAAAAAATCGAAAAAAAATTAAAACCAGCTTGCTTCGCGTCAAATTTCAGATATAACAGCAATATTTAATAAAGAAAGGATCTCAAATCACAAGTTAATTGCGTATAAAAAGACGGCAATTAAGTAAAATTAAGGTTAATTACGGGATAGTTTCAGCGTCTGGTAGTTCTGATATTTCGGTGATGGTTAAAAACATGTACCGTGCGTTTGCAAATTCTAAAAGCACTAAGATTTTAACTAGTACTGTACCTCTACTTAAATTTTCTTTGCCATTGACATACTGACAGTAATATTCATATCTGAATATCACATTGGTTTTTGAGTCCTAAATGTTATGATTGCTTATTAGCACTATTTATATAATACTAGCTGCTGCCCGCGCCTTCGCTCGCGTTTTATCGGGATAAAAAATAGCCTCTATGTTATTCCAAGTCCCCAATCAGTTCAGTAGGTTTTGCGTGAAAGAGGAACAACCATCCATACTTATAAACTTTGATATTTATTATATTAGTAGGATCTACCTTCAAAGGGACTAATGAATGATCCTAAATAAGACCCCAAGGATAGGATCCCAAGTATTCAAAGCTTGGCGCCAATCTTCGTCAAAGCAGTACAAACATAAGTACCAATATAAATCACTAGGTGGAGTTAGAGAAGAGAATTGATTAGAGGTTGTCTATTTATAATTTTGGCTATGAATCACAACTATGCATTTTTATAGAGAGGCCGATATTTTTGACGAAAACAGATTAAATTATTTGATATATGATGCTAAATTAAGAGTTATAATTAGTTCAAAATGGTACCTACTCCATCTATTAACTTAATAACAAACTTCCTACGACACCACAGAAGCTTATTGCCCACTATGCTGGTTAGAGGGCGCTATGAACGACAATCGGAAGTCGTTTGAGTATCTTTAATTCATGAATTAGAAACAAAACCATTTTACAGTTATAATTTTTGAAAAAAGTTGATTAAAATCATTTAAATTTATTTAGTAAAACTTAAGTTTCCACTGATTTATAAACAACGAAGTAAATACGATAGAGTCATGCACATAATGATTGACCTACATTCGGAGCCCTTGTGAAAGGATTGTGCAATAGAAACGGTCATTTATTACACAACATAGTGTATTCATAAGCAAATTAGCGTAGTTATTTGCATCATTTTCTTGGGTTTTTCAGATCAAATACATCGTAATAAAAATTAAAATAACTTTTCGGTTGTTTTTATTTCGACGTTTTACACCAAGCACCAGCAAGACATAGTAATATTAAATATTTTAGTAATTTTTAGCACATTTTGAACCAACAATGTATTTCATAAATAGGTCAGGACACATATTTCGATTATGTTAGAATCTTACTGCCCTTTACCGACATATTTCAATGTCAGTCATGAACACAGTAGCTTCACTGAACCCAGTACCTTCCTAGTTATGTCGGTCGGTCTACCAAAGTGTATGTGAAGTGGCCTAGAGACCTACATTTTGTTTTTAAAACGTATAATTGCGTTTACGGGTGAATTTTGGGATTATAATTCTCTATTAACTGAATTTTTGTATTGAAGCTACTGAGAGCATCATTTCTTGGTCGCCTCGTTTGATATTTTGTGCGTGATGCACGAAGACGCTCCGAAAATGAGTGTAGCGCATAGTTTGGCTGCCTCGTCAAGCGAGCCGAAAAGTGATATCGTGCTTGAAGTACCAAATGAATACGAAATGAGCTCTACGGACGAGATGCAGTCTGAAAGTATCAACCTGGACCTCAAGATAGCCTATGTCGAGCCCACTAGCGGTAAGTGACTAATAGCTCAAAATACCTAGGTACCTACATAAGAAGTAGGTAATTTCTGGAAGACTACAAGCTACAGCAGTCCTCTATGAACCTAGTTGTATAATGGAGTCGATATATGTTACTATTTTAACTGTGTAATTTAAGTGAACAGGTTGCTGTTATGTTGTTTCAGCTTTATGGGTATATAGGTAATTTATAAATCAAATTGGTCTCCTGTTAGACTGGTCTGATTTCGTAATGGGACATGAGGTTTGGCGGCTGGAGAAAAGTACTACTTACCAAAATAAACCTACAACAAACTGACAGATGAGTGTTGTGTGTAAAGCATACACAACGCTGATAAAATTATGTTCGTTGATGCATACATCGTAGAGACTACCTACCTGATGCTCGTACGCTCGGCTGCACGGTGTGGCAACGCCGCATTGGTTTTTTCGCGCTATCCTGCCGCGGTCTCGGACGACTAGCTGTGATAAACTCTACTATTCCGAGAGCACCATTGAATAGTGACACACAGCAGACAGATCCAGCTTCGAGAATTGTACATTGTATAATTATAATTAGACGTTGCGGTGTACCGTGGTAGGTAGGTACCTACTATAAATATAATCAAAGGTACCTACTATAAATGGTACCTTACATACTCGTGTTAGGTATTTTCAACTATACTTAAATGTTATTTCGTAGGTAGGTAGGTACCTAGTCGGTCGCGCGACATCACATTTTGATTTCATTTGGTGTCAGTGGGGCACGCACGGTTATGCGGTGCGGGCTGCACTTACCTCAATCTCTTACACCATAGGTACATAGGTTCACCATAACGTACGTGCATTCGACGATAAATTGCACCTTAATCGCTATTGGAAGTCTTATGTTGATCTGCGATTTCTGTAGTTGACTGTACCTTACAATTACAAATATCGCGAAACTGTGCCTTTACGCGTACCTAGTTTGTACTTGACAATGAAATTCTGACTTGAATCTTAATAATGAACTTGGAATCATATAGAACCTAAAGCGAACCGAATGTAGAGTTCAGGAAGAGATTCACTTATTGGAAACCTACCTACTAAGTGTACCTACCTACTTAGTAAGTGCTTACCTGATTTGTGTATCATTCAAATAAAATTTACATATTGAATTTAAAATGACCAAACAATATCGCATAGGTACGAGGAAATGCTCGGAAAACGTTTTGCGTACTTGTTGGCTGAATACCTACGCAACAGCAGCAAATCATCCGCGAACTTTTACTTTCCACCTACACGTGTAGTGCATTCGGTTTTCCATGATATTGATAAGACGTCACGCCAGTTGCCGAGGTTCGATGTATGTGTATACTTACACGCGATTCGATCTAAGTAAAATTTCAATGTCATCATCATTATATCAGCCCATACACGTCCACTGCTGGACTTAAGCATCTCCATACGACGCCACAAATAGCGGTCCTGAGGAGCCTCCATCCATCGATTCCCTGCGACCGCTACGATGTCGTCGGTCCATCAGGATGGTCTCCCAACACTCCGTTTCGCATTGCATCGTGGGTGGTCGCCACTCGAGAACCTTTACTCCCCAGCGGTAATCAGTTCTGCGAGCTATATGACCTGCCCACTGCCACTTCGACAAACGATGTACACGCGTATAAATTTTCGTTCAGATTGAATCCATCGTGTTTTAAGTAGGTTTTTTTTTACTTATACCAACGACTTACGTCCCTTCATACTTAATTAATAAATAATACTTATACGAGGGTAATGCAATTTCGGGGGCGGCGCTTCGGGTTTGCATTGATTTGGATCAGTTGAGCTAGGTACCTCTAGATTATTAACGAAGGCGCGCGCGGTGAGTTCCATGTGCTTATCAAAGAGGAAGTCCCATCTTTCGTCGGGGCCTTCGTAGGCCATCACCGTTAGCCAGCGAAAGAATTCACAAGTGTACCCGTAGGCCCGGCAAATGGTTGAGAAAGCAGAACACAGTGTTGGGTTTAGCTGGTAGGAGTCCGGAATTACCATTCTTTCGCCCCATAAACAAGAGAATTCCCAAACTATAAAAAAAGTAAATCTTGAATACTTAACCCAGCAATCCTCCTTGCATCCAATCTTTATAAATGCAGTGTGCAGCAGTAGAACGTGTTTGGATGACATAAGGGAGCAAGTAAAAGATTTTGTATGCCATATGGATTGTTTGCTGTAGTCTGCAGATACCCCCAACATGTATAGATATTTTGCAAATAATTACATGAGGATTCATCAGCAAACATACTATGTCTACTGCTGAACATGCCCAAGGGGGTTTTTGCGATAATCACCATGCTTGGCCGGCGGATTGGTAATCGCAGTGTTGTTAAATATACACTAAAGTTGCCCATCCTCTGGTAGGTTCCCTTTGTTGGCGCTTATGGCATCCACGGGCTGATTTGGAGCTTTATAGGTATTTTAACAGGGCAGGGGTCGGAGACTTTTTTCTGCCCGAGTGCCAAGGCCATACGTCCTTTAGTTGTAAAATATTGTTTTTAGTTCAGTTGCCGAAACATAAATACTACTAAAAATACTTTACTACTTAAACTATTTCATAATGGCTCGTGCTTAACTCGTAAATTGTATTCTTGAATGTAGAGCAAGGTTAGTGCGTACGACTAACATTAAAATAGAACAAATACTTAACATGATAGACGTACACTTAAGCGTAGGTGTTTCTAAGTTTTAGAAGGTAGGTAAAGGTACCTAAATAATTGTTTTCACTAAATCTTTGATTGTTGACTGCACGGACGCATAGAACTAGAAGGCGGCGAAATATACGACGACGACGACGACGGTCTGTAACGAAGCCGCGGGTAGAGCACCTTATCGGATTAAAGTATGTAGGTATTTATTAATTAACGTACTGAAGTATTATAGGTTGTACAGCTTGGTTTGTAAGATCGATTATTTAGGGTTCAAACGGGTGAAAGCGAGACTCTATTACGAACCCTTCGCTGTCTGTCCATCTGTCCGTCCGTCTGTAAGCGGTCTGTATCTCATGTACCGTAAAAGGTAGCAAAAATTCACAAAGGATGTATTGCTCTTGCCGCTATAACAACAAATACTTAAATAATTAAATGGGGTTTCCATACAAAAAATAAAGGGAAAGGTGTAGCTCAGATCAAGATCTTAGGCCTTGCTTAGTCATCGATCGACGAGAGAATCCTCTGAAATTAATAATATTCACGAAATTTCGTATTTCCCTTCATAAATTCGGTCCATAAAGTGATACTCTATAAATATCTATATAAAGTTTAAATAATGCCAGCCCGATAAAAAGATGCTCAACCTATGTACATATGTGCGGCAAGTCATAGCAGATTTATAAAATTTATAATTTAGATAAAGTAAATCGACATAAGCTATCAAGAATGTAACAAAATTCATTTCACTCATTTATGTATACTGTTGATTCATGTGTTACAATATGTTCTTAAATATTAATACTGAGATCATGACATGAACCCCGTTGGGGCGCTACAACATATAAGCTTATACTTACTTTAATTGGCATTTCATACATACCTTTAAAAACTTTAAAACTGGATAGACGAAAGCAATTAAATACAATTAATAAAACTCGGATTGAAATTATTCGTTTTTTTTTAGTGATTTTTATCAACGGTTTAGTAATGCTTTTCTGTGGCATTTGCCGAGGCATAGATCGATGACTAAGTACCTACCCAAGCTTTCATAATACGGGCTCGTAAACGGCTTGTAATCGAAGGTAACCAGCTTGTTTAAAAGATAATCGGACGGTTACCTTTTCGACATTTTTGACAGAAGTTTTCATACGTTAAATATCCTCTGATCAGTTATCCACAAATTACTTAGCTCCAAAGATGTAAATCGTTAGATATGCCCTAACACCAAAAACTGTTTGCATTGTCTTAGAATGTGTGCGTTAACAAAATGCCGACGCACGCACACTAATGAGTACTAGTTAAAAAAAAAAAAAGGCTTTATTGCAGGAAAAATTACAGTATAGTATAGTAGGTACAGGGAGTTCTTAAAATCTAATTACCGTATCCTGCAATTGGCGGTCTTATCCCTTGCAGAGATTTCTACCAGACAACCATAATTCAAGGCACCTTATTATTTAAGGCTACCTATGAGCTAGCTAGTTGTAGCTAGCTGTGTGTAGAAGTTAGGCCAGGCCACTGTCTGTGAGTCGGACGACATTGGTTGTTCACCATCCCCCGAACTAGTTGGTACTGTATCTCAGGGGGCAGTAAACGCCCGTTTGCACCCGCCTCCCCGACAGGTAGCCTAGCTCAACCTTACATGATTGATAGTTAAAAATAAAGTTTTTGCCAGTAAACCTAACCACGGACCTAACTGTTATTATAACCATATTGTGTGCAATGGCATTGCACACACTTTCGTGAAAAAATAATGGTGATCTAAGCCCTGAAATCGAAAATGTCTCAATGTGTGCGTCAAAATCCGACGCACGCACACTACCAAATGAAAAGTTAAAAATAGTGTTTTTGTCAATAAACCGAATTATTATTAATCCCATTTATTGTGCAATCATATTGCACACATTTTTGTGAAGAAATAAAGGTCCTATCATGCCCTGAAATCGAAAAGTGAAAAAAGTGTGCAGTCTGTAGACGTGTAAGTGTGTAAACGTGCGCGCCGCGCCGCTATTTTCTCACGCCGCCGCCGCCGCGCCGTTTCTATCAGTCGCGTCGGTGCGACGACCAGCAACCAGACCGGAGAATCTGTTCAAAACTCTCCAATAAACATATCATTTATCCCTCCAGTACTTAAGAATGTAGTCTCCTTCAAGGTTTTCTGTGATTGCGGTTGCTAGAAGAAGTAGAAATCTTCAGCGCACCACTGCTTTGTTTTTTAGAGAGTTTTGATAAAACAGATTATCTATACAGTCTGGTCGCTGGTCGGCGCGCTGACTGATCGACTACACATGGGGCAGAGACGGCGCGGCAGCTGCAGTAGCTCCGGAACTGTAAATTTATTGTTAACTATGAGGGTGACATGATCACTCTGATCAAACCCTCTTTAATGAACAAAGACATTAAAAAAAAACTCGAGACAGACTATTGAACTAAAACAGTCACGACGTTACGGTTAGGGGCTAACTACTAGTTAATTTTAAATACCTACATAAGAGACAAAAAATCGAACCACGCCGCCGCCGGCGAATTTAAGGTCGGCTCGCACGTCTAAGTCTGTGTACCACAGATTAGCTGGTAGTTTTACTTTGTTTATAGTCCGGTCGCAACTCTACAGCAGCGGAAGGAAAAATAATAGTTATTTAATTATATCGCAATCCTATAAGAGTGAAATGTTCTGCCTTTTGATTTATTTGTATTTTAAGAATTTATTGTTGCATTTGCGAAATGCACGCGATGTCATTTTGAGAAACTTTAAAAAAAAATGCCAATGTTAAACAGGTCCATCTAGCACCTTTTTTAGATGTACACTGATTCTAAATGAGTGAGCTATCTCATTTCGCGTGGCACACAAAACGGCGCGGTCTCACTACGGTAAGGGCCTATCTAACGATTTATATCTTTCCTTAGCTCATCGAATTCAGCTATACTCCAATTCGGAATCCCAGATATTTTATGTCAACAAAGACATTTATGAATGAAAACTTAACAAAAACTGAAAACAATAACAGAAAACAACAAGGTAACAGCAAAGTTATTAATAAAAACTAAAACACAAACTTCAACAACGCATAAGTTATGCGTTGTTGAAGTTTGTGCACAAGTGAGATTACGCCATAATCTCACTTGTGTAGTAAAAAATGTTTAAATTTGTCGTCTAAAACGAATGAGAAATCAATTAAATGATGAAGATTCGAGCTTCTGTGCTTTGCTTCGATTATACCAATGTCGTTAAATATTTTCCACTAATATTCCCTGGGTTTTGTAAAACATTTGTATACAAAAAATATCCAGGTTTTTGAATCGGGGTATAGTGAATTCGAGCTTTAACAAGTCATGAAGTCCTACAAACTACAACGAGGTTTTCGATATATTTTCTTGTAAGCATGCATCCTTATAAATAATATCTTGAAATCATTTCGCTTCACGGACATACAGCGGCAGGATTTATAAGCGAATTAGAAGGATCGTATCGGATCGATCGGATCTCTTATGCCGCCGGTTGTATGCCTCAAACTAGCGCCGCTGCCTTTTCTTTCTTATAATTACGTTAATCAAAGGAACTTAAAAAATCCATTGTACTGATATACCTACCTATCATATACCTATATATAAGCTTTTTTTAATGACCATAAAATAGTTTTCATTTATTTCCTTTATGCAGAATAGCGCCCTTGGTGGTCACCAAAGTCTGTTTTCGCTTATCTGTGTAAAGTATACGAATCCCATTTCATTCGAATTGAAACGACAACAAATCCGCAGGGGCCGGCTGCTGAGATTTGGGAGATGTTCGTAGCCTTCTTAAGATATGTATCACAAACTGTACATTGGTTATTTAAAAATTCTTGTGCTTAACGAAATTATAAGTTAAAATAGGTGGTGGCGCTAGTGTGCGGCAAACAACCAACCGCCTTAACACGAAAATGCAGTAACCAAGCCACAGATCAGTTCATACGTGATCATCAGACGTACTTGTTTGAAAAGTTACTTAACCTTGACTGGCTACAAAAACTTATTCACAGCCCTGACTCACTGGTAGGATGGGACAAGGCTGGGTACGTATAGTTGTACGAATTTCAAAGGTAAATCGAATTATTTTCTTTCTCAGTAAGATAAGTGCCGCGCGAAACACTTTATGTAAACACAAAAAATATGGTAGGTATAACCAAAACATTAGAACGAAAAAAGTTTTTGGTAACAGCGGGGAGAGCTCCGAGGTCCTAGCACCTGGTCCTTAAGATATCTCGTGGAGAGACGAAACTAGTAGACAACTTACTTTGATGAATACTATCTAGAGAAGGTTATACGCGGAATTGTTACAAAATATTTTTTCGTTCTAATATTTTGCAATGGATTTCCGCAAAGTAACCTGAATCATTTTTTTAACAACCTTTACCAGTCCACCGTTGAACATAATGGTAGGCTTCCGTGATAAGCGTCGTGTTGACACTTAGGTAGAGTCATCCCAATAATATTGTAAGTTTGTGAAATGTGAAGATGCTCGACTTAGTCAAGGCAACGCCAAAACTACTGAACATACGTAGAAAGAAATAGGCGACTTTGCAAGTACAAAATACATAGGTTTAGTTAGATTTTTTTTAAGAACCGATAATCGAATTCATTAGTGCCTACACCATTCACAGAAAGTTATTAGAATGTAAATTAGAGGTCAAAACATAGGCTTACTTACTTTATCCGGATACCTGATATTGCGTACAGTTAGGTATAACAATGAACGCTTTGTATACAGTGTGTCCCTGGATAAAGTGCAACCCCGAAAGGGGGTGAAACTAGACCCACTACTTTGGAAGAAATCATTTTTTTATTAAATAGAGACATTAGTGAGTAATAAAATTTTAAATTCATCAATAAATAAAATATACGATTTTTTTAAAAAAAAAAATCTATTTTGTTTTCGATAATTTTTGATCTAGTTTCACCCCCTTTCGGGGTTGCACTTTATCCAGGGACACACTGTATAATAATATAACAAACATTTACTCGTAGGTACAACCATGGGAACCGTGGGTTTTTTTACTCAATGTTTTTGTTTCATTTCTAGTTACAGCGTTGCTCGCCTGACCTACTTATTAAGTTAGGAAATCATGCACGATATTACGAACATAGTTCACCATACAAATGATGTGATGATGATGTCTTTCTAGCCGACTAGCCATGTGCGCAGGACATATTTTAGTGCACAGCTATGTGCGCAATCTCTATTCCCTCACTCTCTTAATCCTATGGAACGGTAGAGCGACTCGACCGGGAAGAGCTCAGGCGCAAGACCAACGGCTTAACGTGGTTTCCGAGGCACGAAGTGTAACACCGCCAACTTCCTGACTCCAGTCTGCTACTGTGCGTCTTTCTAACACAATTATAAGATGATTCTAATCAGAATCAGCGACCATGATATCTCAGCAGGGTCCACATTAGATAAACTTAAAAGTGACCGTTATGTTACTAGGTAAAGTCGTTATAAATCTCGCTTCAGCAAGCACGAGAGGACTTCATTCATACAAATTCGTTAAACTTAACCCAATAAAAGGGTTATCAGGTTTTACGAAAGTTCAAAAGAATTAAGAACTCATAATTTATTCAAGGGCGAACCCAGATGTTTGGCAAGTCCATTAATACCCCACTTCGGATTCAGCGAGAACTTGATGCTTATGTATCTGGTCATTAGTTTAGCATCAAAAACGTTAGACCAGAATAACATCAGTCTTTCATTGTAACGTCCGCTTATTAAACAAATGAGATTTTTTTTAAGTTTAATATACATACGTGTATCTCAGGTGGCCCAAACATGCAGGTCTCGACAGATCCTACGCATGACGTCCTGACTCCAAGGGGAGCACCCCTTGGAGTCAGGACTCTAGTCCGTGGGGTAACGAGGCTCTCCGGGGTTTCAAAAAATTATCTGAGCGCGTGGTCGCAGCGACGCATGACCCGAGAGCTGGTGATTATCTGGCGCACGCAGCGCATTAGCATTGCTATACAGCGAGGCAATGCAGCCACCGTCTTGGGGACGCTTCCGATTGATATTGACCAGTTGAGCTACCTGTAGATTGTTTGCAACAATCTGCAGTTATCTCAATTTTTTCAATTGTAAATACTAGTTCTAATTTGTTTCTATTATTTGATTGAAATACAACCAGTTTCAGAGATAATTACCCGCAAAACCCTATTGGATATTCGAGCGTTTCTATTTGGATGGGTTGGACTTATATTGAGGAATTACCACAAAGCAAAAAAAATAGGTGAATGTGTGGTTGCGTTGATCACTGGTATCAAAACACTCGCTTGAATTCCGGGAGTTAGGTCCTAGCTCCATTTCAAAAGCTGTTGGTCCTCGAGTCGGATTTTTTATATTATACATTGTATTATTACATTGTATTTGTTAGAACGTGTGGGTACAGTTTGGGAAACAACAGCTCTTATTATCAGCGGGCCTCGGTTGTGACCCACTGACCTAGTTACTCGGCAGAGTAATCGCCTGTATCACTCATAAGTACGTATAATACCTACGCATGACCACAAGTCCGTAAATATACAAACACTCATCATGATTTGTACTCGTACTCCAATTATATTAAAACAATATAATGTAAAAAACGTCACTCTTAAATTTCACATTTTTAACAAAAAAAGTTACATTTAAAGCATAGAAATACTTATATAAGAACTAGTATTTACAATTGAAACATTTAATCTAACTGCAAACTGTTGCAAACAATCTAGAGGTATTTTACTATAAAAACTTTTGTAGTTTGATGAATTCATTATGAATCTAAGTTCTCGCAGGGAGGCGTAACGTGCGCGTCACGGAGCGCCAACCACACTCACCCACAAGAAGTCCATCGTTAAGGCATGAAACGTTGGTATTCCTCCAACGCAAACTAGGTTCATTGTTAACCCGCTTACATAAATATTGAATCTAGAGGTCGCTCAACCGATCCAATGATGTGCTGCGCCAGATAATCTCCAGCACACGGGTCACGCGCCGCTTCGACTAAATTAGATTTATTGAAATAGGGAAAATACATACATATATTTATCGGTCGTTCAAAGTACAATGTCCTGGTGGACAAATATCATTCACATCTTATTCATGAAGAATACATTATCAAAATTTAGGGGAAACTATGAATTACGTATCTACTCAAAACGATTAAATTGACACGTAGGTAGTTCGTGTGTAAACCTGTTGAAACGTCGGGAAAAATAGGCAAATAAACGCGATAAATACCTATTTAGTTATTGAGCTTCTTCAGTGTTGTCACAGATTAACATGTTAACTGTCCGTGCATTACATGTAATGCATTTTTGGTCTGGTTGTGACGTTCGTGCCTTGGTACTTGTGAGACATTACCCAAAGGCAAAGGGAAAATTGTACCACGTTTCCTGGGCTGGATGTGCCCACAAAATTTACCAAAATAGATGGGACTGTCAACGTGTCAAGGTAAGGTGTTGTTGTGACACTTTTTTCCTCGTTATAAGTTAGCTAGTTATTATTAGTTAGTAGGAGAAAAATACGTATAATATTTTTTATAGGAACGTAAGCATCTACGTACGTAATTCATTGATGCCATTCAGTGATTCAGATTTTAATTTTTCTGTCTTTATTTTTTTATTTACGATATTACAGTTTTTTATATATGTTAGTTTTTAAAATAAAGTGTTCATGCATTCATTTTTTTTTGACAGTTTGTGTTTGCGACCTCTTATTAGTGGCGTTCCAGTCTAAGATCAAGCAGCCTACGTTCCGTAGGGTTCAATAGCTATTCGGGGGTTATTGTCGTTGAAAGGTTTTAAGATACTACTTACTTCATTAAAGTTTTTTTTTTTATTCTTAATTTTTAAGGGACTTTGAGTCATTGGAATGACTAAGTCAGCCCCGAATTATAACAGACTACTAGTTAAAACTAAATTATATCAAAAGCTAATCTAAATAATTTTACTGCCGCATCACTCAGTGGTGCGGCTAAAATAATTTGGATAACACCAGTATCCCTTAGGTTAACATCGTACAAATCATTAAGCTCTGATCTTATAGACTCGCTCCGCTCACACTCCACTAGAAGATGCTGCACATCTTCTAGGACGCCACATGTGTCACAATTGGGCGAGTTTTCATTAATTATTTAAATTTATTAAGGGGGATGTGCCCGGAGCGTAGTCTATGAGCCATTACAATATGCTTTCTTTTTAGTTTACAATTCATACCCTAGCATGGTCCATATGCAGGCTGTTCTTGTAAAATTTTATACCAAATTCCTTTATTAACCGATATAGAATCATATAAAGACTTCCATTTTACAAAAATTTTGTACCTGTATTTACATAAAATCTCTGAAATCTCCGGCATAACATAAATGTCTGAACCTATTTCAATAGCTTCCTTAGCTAATTTATCTGCTTCCTCATTTCCTTGAATACCTACATGTGACGGAATCCATTGTAACCTCAAGGCCACACCGTTTTCTTGGAGAAATAACGCTTTTTTTAGAATTTCATATGCTACAGAAGCACCTCGTACATCCGAGGCGCATCGAGCATTGTGTTGCAACGCACTACGACTATCAGTAAAAACAACTACTTTTCTACAGTTCAAAGTGCGAATTAATGATAGAGCCTCAGAAATCGCTAGTAACTCTACCGACATAATAGAATTTAAGTTGGACTTCATTTTATACAGGTCACTTGTTCTGTTTCTAGGGTCAAAAATCGCAGCACCAATACCGTCACTGATTTTAGAACCGTCTGTATACAATTGATACCAATCCCTATACACCACGTTAATCATATGCAAGGAATATTGTTTGAGTATTCTCGGGTCAGATTTGTTTTTGGCCTGATTTATACCTTCCACTTCGGTGACAATAAAATCTGTACTTATTTGTGATTTCATTAAAGTTAGAAAATAAAAAGGCAACTTATCCTGAGGAATAGAGCATAGAGCTTGATAGAGACAAGTTGAAAAGAAAATCGGCGCCAAAACATTTATTTTGAGTCAGACTATATTCTGATAGGCCAATAAAATTAATTCGGATAACGCGAAGCCCCGTGACCTGGCATACATCAGCTGGTGCCAACAATTGTGACATACTTTCATGCTGAAAACCTAATTTACCCGAACACGCGACAAGACTGAATTCCAGTCAATTATAAGGTACCGGTAAGTATTGAAACAAACCAAGCGGCGCCATAAAAAATAATAACAGATGTTGAAGTATTGAAACTGTCATAATATTCAGATTAAAAAAATCGGCGCTGTAATTTGTATCAAACATACTAATTGATATAGCATATTGTCTGAAGTGATATGCTTCGTGCGAAGTTACGTAACAGGTAGGTATCTTACTGGAAAAGTTGAGAGAGTTACTGTATTTATTTACTCTGGTACACTGCACTCATCTATCGAGTAGGTTATATTGGCCAATAAATATCAACTGCCAGGGACACTGGTATGGGGGCGGAACTAGTTTTACAAGAATTTATTGGTGAGATACGAGAAAACCAATTACAGGGAGAAGCTTTGAGATATTGCCCAGAAGCAATCATCCTTGGGAACAAGATTGAATACTGCAGGTAATATTGCGAAGCACTAGTCTGCGATTGAGTTCTTATTAAATTGTGTCAAGGAATAGCAGGAAAGACAGGTCACCAACTATTAACATCATCATTGAGTATTCAATAGAATAATATAAATAATCAATTAATACCTTATCTTATTAAACCAAACGACGGCGATGCATACTATGAAATTACTTCTATGCTAATTTGTTTTTATTGTGTTCATTTTAATCCAGACTTTGTACTATAATTCAATATAACTACCCTCATTATTATGATTTATTGCTCGTACCGAACTACTAACACTAAATAGGAAGCTTATTCTCACCAGTGATTATAAACTTTTTAGAAGTAAATAAATATACAATACAAAACTCTTTATTGTTCACCACAAAGACAAATAAAACACATAGACATTAACATAAACAAGTACAATGGGCGGCCTTATCGCTTAGAAGCGATTTATTCCAGGCAACCTTAGGATAGATAGAAAATTTTTGATTTAAGAAAGGGAAGGGTGTATACAACATTAATAAATAAAATAAGATTAAACAACAATATACTTATAGTAGAAAATATATTATTTATATGTAATAAATAAATAAATACCAAGATATAGAATAGATAGGTACCAATATTTACTTTTCCGACAGATAAAAATCTTTGACGCGAGCTTTAAAAACAGGTAGAGATCCAGCTTTCCTAATAGACTCAGGTAGTGCTTTCCACAACTTTACGGCCTAGATAGAAAAGGATTTGCCATAGAAACTGGTAAAATCTGCTGGAAATATCTTCAACTATATAATACTCCACAATAATTAATGAATTGAACCTGTAACCTACTGAATACGGGAACGCTCTACCAATAGCGCTACAGAGTCGCACCACCTGAGCATTCGAAAGTCTTGAGGACGTTCTACGGCTATGGGTGGTAACTAATCCTGTTAAATCCAATCGTCGTCATTCTCAACATTTATTTGTATCGTCGTCTATATCGTCGCCGATAATGGCGAACCTGCCGTTGTGTCTAAATCTAAAATGAGCCCGAAAGTGGCTGCAAATATATTTTGGTTTTGTTTGAACTATAGTTACTTCAATATTTCATTGGTTTTGAACAATTATTTATTATTATATATAATACTTACTTATTTCAAGGTCAGGTAGCAGGGCTGTCAATGCAAATTACCACTGCACAAGTCGTTTATATCGTTTCTCTCTTCATCACCCGCAGCTGGAATTTCCCACTGCCTGGTTATTATATTTGGCCTCTCTTAGTTTGCGTCCCTCTAAACCCCGAAAGTCCCGCTTAGCATACTGAAGCGATTGGTTTAGCAGAATTGGTTCCCTACTCCATCACCTAGCCTACGCGGCCCAGTACCTATACCTACCTTAAAACTACACAATAACAACTAAAACCCCTGTCTCTTATAGGGCTTCACGCAAAGAGAGAGCCGTACCTTTGTAACGTTGAAACAATTTTTTTTTTTTATTTGCTTAGTGTGGCTTTAGTGTCACAGTCTTCGAGTGTTCACCCTTGGAAGCTGCGGCGTTTATAGTTCGCCACTTACCCTTGCAGCTGCGAGGAACTGTAGGATTTCCTTCGGGGTGGTGTCTCGTAGCTCGTCTGGGCTGAGCAGGTGCTTGCCCAGATGAGTGCTACGTTTTTGCATCAGTGCTCCACACTCTCCTAGCAGATAGAGGGGCGTTTCATCTGCCTCCTCACAGTCTGCAGGATTTTGTGTCGCATAGCCCCAAATTGAACATGTGCTTGTTAAGGCGACAGTGTCCGGTTAGGGCTCTTGTCATGATGCGAAGGTTGTCTCTGCTTAGCGCTAGGATTTGGTTGGTGCACCGTTTATCGAAGACTTTGATCAGAACTTTTGAATGTCTCATGCCGTTGAAATTTATCCAGAGCTTGGTCGATTCCTCGTAGCAGGAGTTCAAAAGGATTCTTTGAGCCAGGCTTTTTGGTATGCCACAAAACGGCTCGGGGCCAAACTGAGTCCCCTTGGCCCCGGAACGCGCCAGTTCATCAGCACACTCATTGCCGTTGATTCCCGCGTGTCCCGGTACCCATTTTAGGACAACTCTGTTATTCAGGCCCAAAGCGTTCAGGCGTGACAAACAGTCCTCGACTAACCTGGACGTGATACCCTTCGAATCCAGTGCTAGGAGGGCAGCCTGGCTGTCAGAGTTGATGAAAATGTTTTGGTTGGCGTATCGCTTTTGCAGATTTATATCGGCGCATTCAAGAATGGCAAATACTTCTGCTTGGAAGACGGAGGCGTAGTTACCCAGGTTAGTGCTACTGCTGAACCTAGGTCGCTCTCCATACACTCCAAAGCCTACGTCCTGACCAATTTTGGAGCCGTCTGTGTACCAGGCTCCCGTCCTGAGTAGTTGGTTGTTTGACCAGTCTTCTCTGGAAGGCAGTTCCACTGTGTAGTGTTTTTCAAACACATGTCGTGGCAGAATGGCATCAGTGGTCATGCTTAGGATGGGTGATTCCAGAGTAGAGTCTTTCAGAGATCTCAATTTCTGGGAGAGCCAGTTCCTTCGGCCCAGGGTGCTGGCCCTATACATGCTGGTCTTTGCCTCTTTATGTATGTACATGTGAAGTGGAGGTAGTCCTAGCAATGCGTTTAGGCCAGCCCCGGGGATGTGGACATGGCTCCCGTGGCCATAAGGCAAGCAGTCCTTTGCAGGCTGCTTAGTTTGGTGATTGCGGTCGACTGAAGGGCCTTGTCGTACCATACCATGGAGGCGTATGTGATTATCGGCCTCACAATAGCAGTGTACAGCCACAGGGCAATTCTGGGTTTGATGCCCCAGTTGTTGCCCATCAGTCTGGCTGGCACCCAGTGCCATCTTAGCTTTATGCAAGACGTTGGCTAGGTGAGCGTTCCACGTCAGTTTTTGGTCGATTGTAACGCCCAAGTATTTTACTTCTGTGGAAAAGGTTATGATTTTACCGTTAAGTTTAGGCTTTACAAGCTTGTCAAGCCTTCGCTTATTTGTGAAAGGTATAATCACAGTTTTGTCAGCGTTGACTGAGAGTTCGCTGTTGCTGCACCAGTCGCTGACAGTGTTGAGAACTTTGAAACTAACATAAGACACGTGTTGCGATTCAACTTGATACTGATAGGTTTGTTTTGGTCATTTTCTCGCAGCTTTGTCTTGGCGTGTGTTATAGGAGGTACCCTAACACAGACTTAGACCAGAATTTGTAGTTCCGCGGCGTGTTGTGCTCGAACCCGCAATCGCAACGCTTCTACGTCTCAGGAGGACCCTCGTCCATTGCTTCGCTGCCCGTAGCGGTCGATATATCTCTTAAATCCATATTCAAACCGAAATTATTTTGCTAGACTTAGACTTTTTATAGGTACCATCGATCAGGGTATTAACGCCGCCCATGATCGAAGATAAAGAGGTGGATGCGTTTTTTTTTCGAAGCTGTTCGATGATTGTGCATTTTTCGTAAGGGGCTAAATCAACCCATATTTTGTTTATCTTCCTCACTCTCTTGCCGGTTGCACACCTATGCATATGAGTGAGCTCTCGTGCGAGGACATTCAAAGCCTGTTCAAGACCTACGCAATATTTTGCAACAAAAAGCTGTAGCGATAAATTTCTCATGCATTTCACTCGGGTTTACGCGCTGCGTGGTATTTTGCTACGAAGCAGGCAAAGCCATTTAACATTAATACATTGATTGCCCAGCCGTTGCGGTGCAACCCGGAGAGGACAGTTCTTGCCACCACATGCCCGTCGTGGGCAATGAAAGTGTTAATGAACAGTAGGTACTGAGGGAGCTTTGCTGGTTCAAGTCTCATCGACGCGACGGAGATTTTTTTGTATATTACGAGTATTAAACTTCAACGAGCAGTAGGTTGACCGCATACCCAGTTGGCTTTCGCTACGGCTCTAGGTAGCGAATACAGCGTAGATCTAAACAGGCCAATTTACCTAAGTCGCGCGCATCTCACATTCCAGAACGAGGCAAATTTTGGATCAGTTCAAACGCGGTTGGCCACTCCTCGGTCATTCTATTCTAACTTCTCTCATATCATAACGTAGAACGTACGAACGTAAGAAAAAATAAACGCAGTAGATACTGTAATAGCATTTGATTTCTTCACTCAGCGAGGAAAATGAGGTTGACGATGTTATCACAAATTAATGAGGCGTTTAATTGACTTGATCGTACTTAGTTTAGAACTTTACCTACATACAGGGATTTTGTACTTATTTATTTTATTTGTACAGCCCTAGCGCACCCTTGCAATAGCGTATTAGGAACGTACATATAGGTACAACATTATATTTGGGACTATAGCTGGCCAATGTCCTTCCCTTCAGGCTGCAATATATCTTTTTGCCAAATGTCATTAGGATCCGTTTAACCACTAGGCAATAAACATACAGTATTACAATAATAAGCTAATAAACATACAGATTAACTTTCGCATTTTTAACATTAAGTTAATTATCAGTTGTACCCAGTTGAGCTATCTGTAGATTGTTTGCAACAGTCTGCAGTTAGCTCAATTGTAAATACTAGTTTAATTTGTTTATATTATTTGATTGTTATTTTCTTTGTCAATAAAGATTACTTTTTGTTTCTTTCTAATAAAAAACACAAATAAATCATCTTAAACATTAAGTAGTAGTCCCACGGAATAAGTATATAGAAAAATTAATTAATAAATATAAATGAGTATATAGAACTACGTCTTTACCATAAATGTATGGCCGAATTGGTATGTATTCAATTAAGAGGAATTGTAAACTTTTAGTTCAAAGAATACTTAACAAGTTATTTTAATATAGGTAATTTTCCTACCAATGTATCTTTTTTTTTTTTTAATTTTTATCTTAAGTACCTATATAACTTGTGTAATTGGTTAAGCTTAACCGATCTCGTTATAAATAAATAAATACTAAATAGGTAACTAATAAATCCGGTAAACGCGGGTCGACTCGCACACAGAGGGTTCCGTAGCACCGTACAAAACTTTCGCAAAAGAAACCCTAATACACGGATTTTTTGTCTAAACTAAAAAAAACAAGCAAGGTCAACATGATGTGGTCACTGGTCACCCACCCAAGTACTGACTGCGCCCGACTTTGCTTAACTTGGCTTTGCTTAACTTGGGTGATCGGTATTCAACGTCGGATGGACGTTGGCCCCGGTAAAAATTAAAGTTATTTTTGTTTTATTATTTGTTGTTATAGCGGCAATAGTATATACACCAGGAAACCACGGAAGGGTACTTAATGACTACCTAATACACACATAATCATAATCATATCAGCCCATACACGTCCACTGCTGAACATAGGCCTCCCCATACGACGACGGCACAAATAGCGATCCTGAGCCGCCTCCATCCATCGACTCCCTGCGACCGCTACGATGTCGCCGGTCCATCGAGAGGATGGTCTCCCATGTAGGGGGGTTTTGCCATAATCACCACGCTTGGCAGGCGGATTGGTGATCGCAGTGTTGATGTTGAAAAATACTCAGAAAGAAGCTGCTGCCCTTCTTCTGGTAGGTTCCCTTATCGGGTCTTACGACACCCACGGGTTGAGTTGGGTGATTTATTTGATTACTACACATATTCATGCCTTAATTCATGCCAATCTTTTCATACATATACACTTACATCGTTTTAGCTTAGGTGGTAGTTACCTAAAGGTACCCTGATAGATACATGTACCCTCTAAGGGCGCAACAATTCATCTTAAGATTATTACAATAGGTATTTAATCTATTTATTGCTACAAACTAAGAAATCGGAAACATATAGATAGTTCTAAGGTTTTTGTTATTTATTATAGTGCGTTAGCCCTCGCACTCGATCTAAATTATTTATATGTATATTATTTATGTACGTAGTTAGCCTAAACTTTTGATTAAGTTTGTTATTTAGGAAACCATTTCAGAGCCAGTTCACAATTTATACGTCCTCGGCGAAGGTTGACACAAACAAGGTTGTTTATGTACGCATCGTATGTAGACGAGGTAAATTATGTTTTGGAAAATGCATAAATCCATACCGGATGACTAATATCGCTAAAATCACCCATCCAATATTGACATTTGAAAGCCCTTTGAATGGCCTTCGCTATACAACTGCAATTTACGAAGGCCATTCAAAGGGCTTTCAGATGTCATTAATGGATGGGCGGTTTTAGTGTAAACAGTCTGGGTGGAAAAATCGAACGTGTCATGCAGGTAGGCAATGCAGGGCAAGTCCGAAGTATTCATGACTAGCTGCTGCCCGCGCCTTCGCCCGCGTTTTGTCAGAATAAAAAATAGGCTATATGTTATTCCAGGTCCCAAACTAATACCCATACGAAATTTCAGCCTAATCGGTTAAGATACCCATACGAAATTTCAGCCTAATCGGTTAAGTAGTTTTTGCGTGAAAGAGTAACAAATATCCATACATCCATCCATACAAACTTTCACATTTATAATATTAGTAGGATAGGATGTTAAAGTTTGTATGGATGGATGGATGCATATATTTGTTACTCTTTTTCAAACATTTCTTTCTTTTTCAAAATACCTACATAATTAAAACTGCATTCACAGAATTTTGATATTTCTTTTCCCTTGCCGGTAATCGGACCTAATAAAATCAAGTGCGAGTTGGACTCTCGCACCGTTCCGTTTAATTATAAGACATTGCTTTTTGCCTAATATTATCATGCTTCTAGTAAAATGATGAAAACAGATACAAATTGTATAATCTACGAGTGCTGAACCCTTTTTCAGAAAACTTTTTCATTGCAATATATCATCATCATCATATCAGCCCATACACGTCCACTGCTGGACATAGGCCTCCCCCATACGACGCCACAAAAGTGGTCCTGAGCTGCCTCCATCCATCGATTCCCTGCAGCCGCTACGATGTCGATCCATCGAGTGGATGGTCTCCTATGTGGGGAGGCCCCCAGGGATTTGCCATAATCACCACGCTTGGCAGGCGGATTGGTGCAATATATACTGTTGACTAACTAGGCTAGAGTTCCATTTCCCAGCGATAGTATTGTCAAAGAACACTAAGGTATTGTTCTGGGCTAGAAATAGATGCATCCGCAACACAATATTCCCTGGGCTTTGAGCGACATGGTTTGTAACATCTTTCTGCTTGACATTTAGACCTACCGGTTTGGATGGATCAACAAAATCTTTACAATTCAAGGTAAATTGGTGAAATTAAAAGTAGCTCATACATGTCACAAACTGTAATAAGCTCCGTTGAGCGTTTTGAGCAATTACGCCCTGTGCTGTACCTATCGCATGGTCAATTCTATACCTTGAATTTTCAGGGACAGGATTGCATATAATGAAAAATTTCCTAACCACAGTACCCAAACATACAAGTATTATTTTAAAATATTGGTGGCTGCGTCCGGTGTGTATTCAAAACGACAGTTTGAGTTGTATCTGTGTCAAGGTGCGGATCGACTCTTGCGCAAACCGTTTTTTAATACTACGCCCAGTTGCGAGGTAATTAATTCGACTCAGTGTGTCGCAACGAGCGATTCTCGTGCTTTTGGTTGATTTGAATTTATATTTAAGTTGATTGAATAGATGCTTTGTTATGGTCCTTATTTGAAGACGAGAATATGCACCTTAAATACGTCCTTACTCTGAACTGTACGGTAAACTCGCAGGAGATTGCTTTTAAAAAGAGCCGAGAAGAAGAGAAGAGTTTTAGTGCTTTCAATACGAACGGGGATTATTCTATCATCTTGGTGCCTCAATCTTTTTTACGAACGCAGGGCAGCGCAGCGATTCCATTTGAACTGCCAAAATGGTTTTTTATTCTAATAAATCGCGGTGGTGTGGTGTAAGGAATCATTATCTATCGATAAAGATTCATATATTGGACGTACTCGTTCCGCCCAAACAAAATATAAAATTATGCTTAGCTTACGTAAGTTAGAGTTGTACTCGGACAAGGCGATTGTTTTTCTCATCGTTTCAGAATATTTTTTTTTAATTGCCTTATCCCTGCAGTGCAAAAAACACTAACTTAATAATAATTAACTATTCAATAATTAAGACTATCTGCATACCATTCCAATAGTTTTACATATTCGTCCATTCAAGTAATGTGATAATACTTTTAAAATCAACTGTGGGTAACGGTCCCCAAAAAAGCTTCAGTTTGTTTCGAAGTGAGTTTACGAAATAAATAGTAAAATAATGTAGAGCCTTTATTTTTTGGCACAAATAGCAATGATTTAATAACAAAAAACACCGATGTCGCCTTAAGAGCTCGGTGGCCCTGCTCTCGATAGCTCTCCTTAGATGGCTCAGCAGCAGACTAGGTCGAGGAAAACCACCACACCGTCAGTGTCACAACCGATTCGCGACTTCATTACCTGCCTGCCTACCACTGCTGCTTCTATCCCATTCAGCGTGTCTACGTGGAACATACCCAGCAATGTAAACTGATGTCTGTTAATCCATTGTGATCTGGACGATTGATCGCTGGTATAGGTTGGTGTGGTCACTGGTCAGTAAGCACAAGAGCTGCGTACATACATGCATTCTGTTTGTTCACAATTCATTTGTTTGCGGTGAAGGCCTTGTTTCAAGGTAGTCAAATTCCAAAATAATATATAGACACTTTGATAGGTACGCTTAAAGCCATTCAAAGTGTACTTACGCTAGCTTGTGTTTTATGATTAGTCTACATTTTAGCGGCCTGTCAAGTTATAAACAAATTTTTGTTTCTTCTGGTAGAGTAGCACCTTTATCGGAGTGGAATGGATGTTTCAGACAATAGTCATTGATATACTAAATGAAAAATCATTAACTTCAGTCTCTAAATAGGTACCATGCAAACCATCTATATTGTATGTATGATCTCAACTAAATAAACAAACCAAAAGTATGTACTTTCGGAAAATAAGACACCAAATAAGAACTTACTTTCTATCGTTATGTATCATTACATTAATTACATTATTTAGGATCCTTGGTCTAACTAATGATCCTGTTATTAAAATAAAGTGCGAATTCTCGCTATAAGAGAATCTTGTGTCAAGATGCGAGGGATCCCAGCTTCGACTTATTTACTACTAGCTGCTGCCCGCGCCTACGCCCGCGTTTTATCGGGATAAAAAAATAGCCTATATGTTATTCCAGGTCCCAAACTATACCCATACCAAATTTCAGCCTAATCGGTTCGTAGTTTTTGAGTAACAAATATCCATACATCTATACATACAAACTCACATTTACAATATTAGTAGGATAGGACTAGTTTTATTACCTATCGTTAACTTAATCTTTGACACACCTTTATTGAAAACAAGTTAAAATATCTAAGAACCCTAGGTCCGTGGGGTATCGAGGATCTCCGGGTTTTAAAAAAAATATCTGAGCGCCTGGTCGAAGCGACGAGTGACCCACGAGCTGGTGAGTATCTGGCGCAGCGCATTAGCATTGCCATATAGCGAGGCAATGCAGCCAGCGTTTGGGTACACTTCCGACTGGTATTGATATGGACCAGTTGAGCTATCTGTAGATTATTTGCAACAGTCTGCAGTTAGCTCAATTGTAAATATGTACTAGTTTAATTTGTTTATATTAGATGATTGTTATTTTCTTTGTCAATAAAGAATCAGCAGAAAAGGAATCTGTTGTGTGTGTATTTTTGATGCTGAAGAGTGTAGGTGTGCGTTCAGTCTCGTCCGGTCACCAGTCTCAAGAGAGTCTGGGCAACAGAGAGACGGCGTGAATGTAGAGTGTTTGTATAGATGCGTGTGTATAGTGTTGCTGTTGGAGTACACATACTATCTGATTTTTATTCTTTATTTCCAGTAGGTATTCAGTGATTCCTGTGGTATCCAAATATTCTGTTACTTGTAAAAAGATTTTAAAATCGATGTATCAAACCAAGTTCGGCAAAATTATTCCGGCTAGTTGAGCATTAAAATCATCGTCTCCGTATACAGTGTGTGGAGGGTATCATGGCTTCTTACACGTTTGTCAGTGACAAGACAATACGTCACCATACTCAGGCCGACTGCCACACCGACTACAATGGCGTCTGACCTTAGCCTACATAACCGCTCGTTTGGATCGAGCTCAACCAATCTTTTCAAAACATTAAGCCGTCTCACTCGCACCTAATCTTCACTAAGGTATATGTATTCTGAGGCTTTTCAAGAAGAATATACACATCAGAAAACTAATCGAGCAGTTGATGTTTATGACAGACGCTACACTATACGCCACACGCTATATTTCAAAGAATGTCACCCTAATGGCCTAGATACATAGGTAGCATGAAGCAGTCAGGATCGACCGCTTCAAGCTGGTGACTGTATAGTGAACTTCCGTCATCTATTTACATACATACATACACGGGCCGCTCGAGCAGTTGCATAATTCACTATGCAGTCGTAGCTTGCAGCAGGATCGACAATTTCAAGCTGCCCGTTCTAAAATCCTGTAACTTTAGCTACAGACATCTGTAGCCTTACTCATCTTATATTCGCTGTATTGTTAAACAACAAATGTACCTATGCGTTCCAGTTTCTTAGAGTAAATGCTTGCCACTTATTCAGAGATGTCGAAATAGAAACTGACTTGACGTGTTATTCTGCAACTTGGTTCGTTACTTATTCGCATGTCAACATCATGACAACTGTTGAATCGAGTTTCACTAAAATTATGTACACTTGATTGCAATAAAAAGTGAACGCTTTAGTCCTTTGTTATAATGCAGCGCGCTTATTGACGGTCAGAACGCCTTGTGGTCATCGACGTTGTCGATTTAATTAATTTTGAGGATGATCTACTATCGCATGAACTATAGTTGTTTAACGCATGCAGTGCCCAGCCTTTATGGTACAACAACCCGAAGAAGGGGCGGGTGCGTCGAAACTACCAACTTAATTGCCATTATGTATATCTACACCAAAGTGTCGTCCCGCAAATAACTTTGCATTATCTAATAGTTTTACAAAACTAACTTTTTTTAAGTTTTGCGGGACAAATACTTATCCCTCGGGTATAAAATTTTACTCGGGATCATTCTCTAACTGTACAATAATGAAAGAATTCGTCAAAATCGGTCCATAATTGACGAAGAAATCAACGTACGTACATAATACATACTTAAAAGAAAACTTATATACAGCCGAACATAGAACCTTTTCCTTTAATGGTCTGTAAAACACTATCACCTGACTACAATACCTACTCATACATTGAATCGTCGCACTGACCCGCCCCGCACCGCCGCGGCCGCGTCGTCGCCGGGTTTATTCGGTGGGTTCAGTATGCAGAGTGCATTAAGCATGTTTCTGTACATCTTTGTTTAGCTGACTGTACAATACTTACCAAGGACGTGGTGAATGAAACCTGCCTCATCCCAGTTGGCCTAAAACTGGAGTGGGTGTAATTTCCTGATGGGATACCTACATTTGATTTTGCTAACTCTGTTATTTAAATGTAATGAGAGCGCGGACCGCTCCTAGAAAACCGAAGGGTTGAGAAGGCTCGAATTAGTACTTAATTTACATTTTAATGCAAATTATTTAGATAATAAACTTAGATGCTGTATAAATAAGTATGAATGAACTATTTTTTAGTAGCTCTGGGCAGCAGCTTCCTTCTAATGAGAGAATCTTCTCTTCAGTTCCGTTGGCATCCTTTGGGTACGAAATCATACCCGTCTACTGCGGTCTACTCCTTGTGAGTCACTTACGTCCTCATCATCATACCAGCCCATACACATCCACTGCCGGACATCAGGGCCTCCCCCATACGACGACGCCACAAATAGCGGTCCTGTCCTGAGCCGCCTCCATCCATCGACTCCATGCGACCGCTACGATGTCGTCGGTCCATCGAGTGGATGATCTCCCATGTATAATATACAATATGGGTTTGTTTTGTATATACCATAATCACCACGTTTGACAGGCGGATTGGTGATCGCAGTTTTTGTGTTGAAAATACCAACGTCATGATTTTAAAAATAAAATCGATGAATTCAAATGAATTATTCAAAACCTATGTATCCAATTATCCATACTCTATAAAGTAACTGTCTGTCTGTTACCTTTTCACGCCTAAATGGATATGTTCAGCCATTTAGGCGTCTTCATTAAATTTGGCAGACAGGCAAACGATATCCCAGCAATGGACTCAGGCTACTTGAAAAGAGCGTGCGAAGCCGTGGACAGAAGCTAGTAATTTTATAATTTACTAACTCATCGAGAGAGAAATCTAGGACACCCTGATTGAAGTTTTGACAAATTAAAATCATTTATTTTAACACAATTACTGTGGGGTGTTGCCGCTGCGCGCTGTTCTTATATGTTTATAGCAAGTAATTCTGTCTGTCTGTTACCAAACAGAGTACAGAGAAAGATCTATCGGGCTCAAACATTGAATTGGGCGTCCCGCAAGGATCAATGTTGGGTCCTTTCTTATTTTTAGTATACGCAAATGATCTCCCCTTTTTAGCAAAAGATCTGTGTGTTATAGTCTTATTTCCTGATGATACTTCACTGATTGTTGACAGAAATAAATGTAATTATGACGATGTAAATGATTCGCTTTCACACGTACTAGATTGGTTCACCGTCAATAACCTCTTACTCAATGCTAAAAAAAAACAAATGCATTAAATTGATGTTACCTAATGTAACAGAATTTCCAACTAAAACAATACTAAAGAATGAGATTGTTCACATTGTAGACTCTACTATTTTCTTAGTGTTACATATTGATTCCACTCTTTAATGGAAACCGCAAATTGATGCTCTCGCAGGTAGACTTAGTTCAGCAGCCTATGCAGTTCGAACAATTAGATATATTACCGATGAAGATACAGCTAGGTTAGTTTATTTCAGTTACTTTCATAGTATTATGTCTTATGGTATTTTGCTTTGGGGACAGGCAGCTGAGATCCAGACTATCTTTGTTCTCCAAAAAAGGGCGGTACGCACAATTTACAAATTAAAGCCACGCGACTCTTTGAGGGAATAATTTAAAGAAATAAATATTTTGACAGTAATATCGCAATACATCTTTGAAAATCTAATGTATACGCACAAAAATAGAGATAGCTTTTGAAAAAATTATGATGTTCACAATATATACAAGAAACAAGAACAAATTAGACATCCAAGCATATAGATTACGAAAGGTAGGGAAATCATTTATGGGCAATTGCGTGCGCTTCTATAATAAGCTTCCATCTGAAGCAACTGAACTCCCTATTCGTAAATTTAAACAGTACATGAAACAAAATCTTATCAGGAAGGCCTTTTACTCCATAGATTACATCAATGATGTTAATGCTTGGCTCGAGTCAGTAGTATGTAAGAAATTCAATGTTCTGTTTAGCTTTAAAGAAATATTGACTTGTATCTAAATCGCAATAAATTTAGATTTAGATAGGCAAAATAAACCTATATTAGACACATAAGTGATATTATAATGTGCTAGTTGTTTCTTTTTCACTTCTTCCACTAGTGGACAAAAAATTGGAGTGAAGAGAATATCAATTACACCTTATTTCTTATTTGATAATAATAACTATGTTTATAGTACAAAATTTGACTAGTCTAAGTGCTTATTTTGTAAGCCTAAAGAAATAAAGTTATTGATTCTGATTCATCGACCACAATTTTGCAGTCCATAGTAATACCACAGCCTACCTATATGTAATACATTATATACATATACCTCCCTTAAATGTCTAACTATAATATACATATGTACATATATCCTTAAGTTTCTAAAATTAACACGTTAAAATTGCGAACATATCAATTGATTTTATGTCCCCCTCACGTAGCGTTTAGACTTTTTCTGCTTAGCGAAAATATAATCCTGCTGATCAAATAAATTAATTCTGCTGACCAAAACATTAATTATGCTGATCAAACAGCTATTTATTTAATGATCAAAAATAATTTACAGACTAAGTATGGCTGATGGATGGTTTATATCTTACAGTACAAAAAATAATGCTGTCCAAACAATTTTTAGGTTATTTTGGCCCCTAACCAAATATTTAAAATAAATACCAATAAATTTACACCCCAATCTAAAACAAAGAAAATGTGGCCAGTGTGACACTAAGACTATCTACTCGTATCTAACACAAGGTGTGACATTCATCTACTCGTATCTAACACAAGGTGTGACATTCGACCGACCATCTTTACTTTACGACGTCTTTTTTAGGGTTCCGTACCTAAAAAGGAAAAACGGAACCCTTAAAAGATTACTTTTTTGTCCGTTTGTCGAGTTGAAATTAACATCAAATACTCAGGTCCGTAACCTCTTGGAGCCGCGATATATATCCAATTATCCATACTCTATAAAGTAACTGTCTGTCTGTTACCTTTTCACGCCTAAATGGATATGTTCAGCCATTTAGGCGTCTTCATTAAATTTGGCAGACAGGCAAACGATATCCCAGCAATGGACTCAGGCTACTTGAAAAGAGCGTGCGAAGCCGTGGACAGAAGCTAGTAATTTTATAATTTACTAACTCATCGAGAGAGAAATCTAGGACACCCTGATTGAAGTTTTGACAAATTAAAATCATTTATTTTAACACAATTACTGTGGGGTGTTGCCGCTGCGCGCTGTTCTTATATGTTTATAGCAAGTAATTCTGTCTGTCTGTTACCTTTTCACGGCAAAACGGCTAAACCGACTTCAATTAAATTTTTCAGAGAGATAGATAATGTCCCAGAGAAGGACATATGCTTCTTTTTGTCCCAGATACATGCGCGCGAAATCGCGGGCAGAAGTTAGTTTCCAATATTTATAGCAGGCACTTGCAGGTGCAAGTGTTTGCCATAAATATTGGGAACTAGCTCAATCTTTTCCACCCAGATAGGTAAGTACCTATCTAGATAAAAAAGATCGTAGGTCGTGTAATCATTGGCCTGCGCCATGGCCCACGTGGCCGAAAGGTAAATATCCTTTCGGCCACGTGGGCTATGGCGCAGGGCGCCAGGATCTCCTCGCCGTGAACATTTTTGCCTGGCTCTGGTCCGGGGCTCATCCCTCGTTTAAAGACAGTATGCAAAACACAAAATCACACGACGTAAACGCAAAAAAAATAAGAAAAGTAGAAACGTTTCGCTGCTCTCTACGCTCGCCAACGGTAATTAAGACATTACCACTCTGTGTTTGGTCCAGTGCTCTAGTGACGACGCAAGGGGGCGTAGGAGGCGGTCTGTCCCGGGTGCCTTCTATCATTTTTGACATCATCATACAAACATCCGTCTCAAAAAAGCGGCTAGTTCCATTCGCCGTTACTTCTGATTAGTAGATTGGTTTATATTTTTTTTCTTATGTTCTTGTTAGAAAACCACACCGGGTATCATACAAAATCACGCTACGCCGCCACTGCAATGATTAACCCCAGTTTGAGGTCCCTTTGCCCACCACCGTGACGGGTACAGAGCAAAATTTTAAACTTTTTACAATAATAAATCTATTGATAAGTTGCTTGTTGTGTAATATAATAGTACAGTAAATAAGTACTTAGGTACCAGATGATGAACCGTGCAAGTGCTACGGAACCCTCCACGGCGCGTTGCCCGACACGCACTGCGCGTAAAATATATACACATAAAGCATGTCTCCGGCTGCGGTACACAATTCAACTTTTGTCTTTGCATTATTCAGTAAGTCTCGACTATCTTACGTCACCCACCTTTTGCACAGCACGATCTCACTCACCAACTCCTTTTTACACTAAGGTTAAGTGTTTACGGAACCTATTGGGCAAATTTTCAGAGAGCTATTTCAATGTTTCACTTTAATGGTACTAGAAGTAGGTAGGTATTCTATGGCAAAGTATAAGTTTTTTTAACGATTTTTGATGTTTTTCACAATTTTATAAATCCCCAGTAAACCATTAATCTCCTTGCCAAATTATGGTTTTACAAAATAAGTTCCGTCTGGCCTTTTATTTCAGAAAAGAAACAGACAGGACAGACGTATTTACTCCACATGTCAAATATAAATTTGAGTGAACAAATAACGATTATTAAACACTAAAATATTAGACACGCAGGCAGCCCTATCCGTTTCATCTCAAATCTTCATGGATGCAGTTATTGCAGAACAGATCGCATGAAGTGGGTCATCCGATGCTATTGCTCAGTTTCTCAGTTTAAATTGTTTCGTACTAGGTTCTACTCGCGGCTTCGCGCGCGTTTACTAGGAGCTATGAGGGGGATTTCCGGAATCTGTTTTGCAGCAATCCCCCACGAGACGGCTCGATTTTAATTGGGGGATGACCGAAAAAAACAACCGGAAGTCCCGGGCGTGGGGGATTTCCGGAATAATCCCCTCAATCTATCTGCTTGTCAAAATTTGTTTAATTAATTAAATTTTTGCGCTTGATAAAATTTTATAAACTGGGTCGCAGATTTTTTTGCCATCGGAGGAGGACGCTGACTCCGCTACACAGTTTTTCAATAAAAGGGTCAGCAAATTAAAGAGGTTTTGGTCAGCCGAAAAATGGTTTTTGCCGCTAAAAAAGGTGAAATGAGCTGCATCAAGTGGTCGGCCAAAATTGGTAAATTGTTTGGTAAGTATTGTGACATTTGGCAGACTGTTAAATATTTCTGCAGCAATATAGTAGTGAAGCAGTAGCAATATTTTTTTTTTCTAAAGAAGATTATTTTTTATTTCAAATCAAGCACTTCAAGGTCTTATGATATTTAACTAAATACTATAGACAATTTTTGCTTGGCTTCCACTTAAGGGTTGTCGCACCTACACTAACATTCCTTCCAGGGTACTAATAAGGTCAGCCACAAATTAAAGGTACAAATTAAATTATAAAATCGACAAATAAATACAACTAGTTAATTAATTACATTGTTTAGGTAAAATAAAATAAAAATAGGTACAGATTAGCCAAAATTGTAAAGCTACATAAAAACAAAGTTATTGAACTATTTATTTAATTTACACTACTATAACAAGATAAACATATACGCTTACTATGCAAAAATATTTTGGAGACTAAATTATTTGACTATGAAATTGATTGTACTTGTACATAAAATTATAATTAATCTTTTTGCTTTATTTAAATATATTTTTAAGTTAAAGTAAGTACCTATTTAGATTACATTTCTAGATTAAACTACCAATTATATTGAACATTTATGAAGTTAGGAATATAGTACAGTTATCAATTAGTATTTTATTAATGATTAACAAAGATAGAATGTATAAAATTTAATTACAATTTACGTAGTCAATTATAAAAGTAGATAAATAATAAGTGCAATAAATTTTGAACTCAAAATTATAATTATATAATATAAAATAATTTGTACATAAAAATCCAGAATTCGTTTTATAGATAGGTATTAGATATTATTATTGTTGTTATTTAATACATTTTAGGTACATACAATCTATATTTTAACTTTGAGTAGATTTTCAGTTGCATTGTAATCGAGTGTTAGCAACCATTTTCTTGTTGCGTCTCTACATTGATATTTGTTTAAGTGGACCAGATCATTGATATATCTATGTATTTTGTTGTATAAAAACGGGCCCAGGAAGAATTATTGACGCTGTGCAAAAGCAGTTTTGCAGGCGGGGATTGATAGAATTTTATCCTTTCGTCTCTTGCCGATCGCAAGATTATGATTTACATTGACGTTCCTATGATGAGCAATGACAATATTTAAGAAAAACAGCTGGCGTACGGTAAGAACTTCGCATTCATTATATAAACTTGCAGTTGGGAAACGATACAGCTGCTAATTTTAATACAGCCCGTTGGGCGCGCTCTATTTGAATTAGGTAAGTTTTACAGGCTCCACCCCATACCGTATTACAATAAGTAAGTAATGATTTACAAAGCGAATTATAAATATTAAGTATAAGCTTTCTGTCAGCTATGTCTCTCAAATACCTGAATACGTATATAAGCTTGCGAATTCGTTTGGATAGCAAATCAATATGTGGTTTCCATGTGAGTCTACCGTCAACAGTCAAGCCAAGATATTTAATGCACGCGATCTAGATTTGGACAGTTACAGTTGTCAGACTGACAGTGTACATGAGCCTTAATTGCCAGATCTACGATACTACGAGCATTTGAGAAAGTCATAAATTTAGTTTTTCCGACTTTAAGCGACAACAGATTGGTTTGAAGCCATGTGATAACTACTCGTAGTCCCTGATCGGCACGAACCCTCGCCTCTTCCCAGGTGTTTCCTTCAAAGACAATCGCTGTGTCATCTGCATATGAGAATATCTTACCATATTCCACTTGGAGATTACACAGGTCATTCACATATATCAGGAAGAGGGTAGGGCCTAGGACACTGTCCTGTGGGACACCGTAGGTTACAGGCTCTTCACTGCTTATAACATCGCCTATTTTAATTCTCTGAGTCCTGTTAGATAGGTAGTCAGTCATCAGGCTTAAAGCCTTGTCGCGAACACCAATCATTTCAAGCTTCTTAGTAAGGATGGGCAGGGAGAAAGTGTTAAATGCTTTAGCAAGATCTAAAAATATTGAAATTACCTTTTTCTTGCTACCAATTTTAGATACAATTAGATCAATCAAGCCTGTCACTGCCATTTCAGTTGATATAGATTTTCTAAATCCAAATTGATGAGGTGATAATATTTTATACTTTTCTAAATAGTCCGTAAGTCGCTTATTAATAATTTTTTCCAAATTTTTTGACAATGTAGTCAGAACTGAAATTGGTCGATAGTTTTGTACACTCCCTTTGAATTACTAATTACTAAATTTGGCAGGGCAAAAAAATAATTTTTATTTGCTAAACTTAATAAACCTATCTAGCGTATACTATAATCTTCTACATCTACGCGTGTAATGACAAATCCTCCTTAACGGCTGCAAAGTCCCCCACCCCCTAAAGGTCCGAAACCAAGTCACTGGGATAACAGAGCGGGCTAAAAAAATACATTCTCTCTCAGTTTTACATACCTACGATATGTATCGTGGTCGATGATTTAAATCTGGAAGTCACTCTGATCCGGCCAACTACAGACTAATTTGAATACTTCCAGCAACAAGTAAAATTTTTGAAAAAAATATTCTCACACAGACCTTAATAGGCTACTCCATAAAAATCAATTTGGCTTCACCAAAGGTAGATCAACAACCGATGCTGATACAGTTTTACTAAAGCATATATTGGATGCCTGGGTTAAAGCAAAAAACGCTATTGGTATATTCTGTGACCTTTCTAAGGCTTTTGATTGTGTAGATCATGGTACATTAATTAGAAAATTGATACACTATGGAATTCAAAACAAGGCACTGGACCTTATGCAATCATATTTATCTGATGGAGTTCAAAAAGTTGATTTTGGTAAAGAAAGATCTATCGGGCTCAAACATTGAATTGGGCGTCCCGCAAGGATCAATGTTGGGTCCTTTCTTATTTTTAGTATACGCAAATGATCTCCCCTTTTTAGCAAAAGATCTGTGTGTTATAGTCTTATTTCCTGATGATACTTCACTGATTGTTGACAGAAATAAATGTAATTATGACGATGTAAATGATTCGCTTTCACACGTACTAGATTGGTTCACCGTCAATAACCTCTTACTCAATGCTAAAAAAAAACAAATGCATTAAATTGATGTTACCTAATGTAACAGAATTTCCAACTAAAACAATACTAAAGAATGAGATTGTTCACATTGTAGACTCTACTATTTTCTTAGTGTTACATATTGATTCCACTCTTTAATGGAAACCGCAAATTGATGCTCTCGCAGGTAGACTTAGTTCAGCAGCCTATGCAGTTCGAACAATTAGATATATTACCGATGAAGATACAGCTAGGTTAGTTTATTTCAGTTACTTTCATAGTATTATGTCTTATGGTATTTTGCTTTGGGGACAGGCAGCTGAGATCCAGACTATCTTTGTTCTCCAAAAAAGGGCGGTACGCACAATTTACAAATTAAAGCCACGCGACTCTTTGAGGGAATAATTTAAAGAAATAAATATTTTGACAGTAATATCGCAATACATCTTTGAAAATCTAATGTATACGCACAAAAATAGAGATAGCTTTTGAAAAAATTATGATGTTCACAATATATACAAGAAACAAGAACAAATTAGACATCCAAGCATATAGATTACGAAAGGTAGGGAAATCATTTATGGGCAATTGCGTGCGCTTCTATAATAAGCTTCCATCTGAAGCAACTGAACTCCCTATTCGTAAATTTAAACAGTACATGAAACAAAATCTTATCAGGAAGGCCTTTTACTCCATAGATTACATCAATGATGTTAATGCTTGGCTCGAGTCAGTAGTATGTAAGAAATTCAATGTTCTGTTTAGCTTTAAAGAAATATTGACTTGTATCTAAATCGCAATAAATTTAGATTTAGATAGGCAAAATAAACCTATATTAGACACATAAGTGATATTATAATGTGCTAGTTGTTTCTTTTTCACTTCTTCCACTAGTGGACAAAAAATTGGAGTGAAGAGAATATCAATTACACCTTATTTCTTATTTGATAATAATAACTATGTTTATAGTACAAAATTTGACTAGTCTAAGTGCTTATTTTGTAAGCCTAAAGAAATAAAGTTATTGATTCTGATTCATCGACCACAATTTTGCAGTCCATAGTAATACCACAGCCTACCTATATGTAATACATTATATACATATACCTCCCTTAAATGTCTAACTATAATATACATATGTACATATATCCTTAAGTTTCTAAAATTAACACGTTAAAATTGCGAACATATCAATTGATTTTATGTCCCCCTCACGTAGCGTTTAGACTTTTTCTGCTTAGCGAAAATATAATCCTGCTGATCAAATAAATTAATTCTGCTGACCAAAACATTAATTATGCTGATCAAACAGCTATTTATTTAATGATCAAAAATAATTTACAGACTAAGTATGGCTGATGGATGGTTTATATCTTACAGTACAAAAAATAATGCTGTCCAAACAATTTTTAGGTTATTTTGGCCCCTAACCAAATATTTAAAATAAATACCAATAAATTTACACCCCAATCTAAAACAAAGAAAATGTGGCCAGTGTGACACTAAGACTATCTACTCGTATCTAACACAAGGTGTGACATTCATCTACTCGTATCTAACACAAGGTGTGACATTCGACCGACCATCTTTACTTTACGACGTCTTTTTTAGGGTTCCGTACCTAAAAAGGAAAAACGGAACCCTTAAAAGATTACTTTTTTGTCCGTTTGTCGAGTTGAAATTAACATCAAATACTCAGGTCCGTAACCTCTTGGAGCCGCGATATCAATCAAACTTCTAGGTAAACACAATTAAAAGTAACAGCCGATTAATCCCAATTTTTTTTTGAAATTTCCAAGTGAATCACATGCACACAAAACCTATAGGGTTTCCATACCTTCCCGTTGACCTAGAATCATGAAATTTGGCAAGAAGCAAGGTCTTATAGCAAATGAAGAACAACTAAAGGGAAAAAACCGAAAGCCGTGAATATGTAGTTTATTCATATAAAAAAAATATATTTGGTTATCACCATGGACCGAAAACCTATAAGGTACTTCGCATTGGCCTAGAATCATGAAATTCGGCAAGAAGCAAGGCCTTATAGCACAAGTAAAGGGAAGAATCTGAAAACGGTAATTTGTAAATTAATCACAAAAAAAATGTTTTTGGTTTTTGCAAGCGCCGAAATCTATAGGGTACCCAACACCCCGTTGAATTAGAATCATGAAACGCAAGATACCAGGCCTTATAATTACGGAACACTCGGTGCGCGAGTCAACTCGCACTTGATTTTTTATTTCTTTATGACGACCATCTTTACATCTTTACCTACTTTTCGTCACGGGGGTTAAAGATACCCTTTTATATTTTAACCGACTCAGAAAAAAGGGGGAGGTGCTATGCTTTTCTCCGTCATTTATGGAGCAATTTGGTTGATTATTTTGCAGTTTTATAGAGGTTGATCCCGAGGTGGGCCCATAAAAATTTTATTCCCGAGGGATGAGTATTTATCCCACAAAACTGAAAATAGAGTTTTAAACTAAGGGATTAGAAGTATATTTTTAGGTTTTTCAAATTATATTTTATTTACTTATTAAAATAGATATTTTTGTATTTGTATTGCGCTTTCTAAATGATGTTCTTGATCCATTAATCAAAGATGTCGCCACACCCATAGAAACTTCCATCCTCTATTTGATCATTTTCTAGTCCACATTTTAAGACACAAAAATACCTAATACCTGTCAAATCCATTCATTAGCCGTGAAAAGGTACATAACAAATAGTTTCATTTACATTTATAATGTAAAAGAATGTTCTAGTATGGTTTAGCCCTGTTCGTGCTAGGCTTGATCATGTGTCTTCCGCCGGTATGAACTGATAAAGTTAACAGTGTTATCCTCGTTTCCGAGTCCCTTGGCTAGCTACCGGATCTCTGTGGGTAGCTGCATCCGAAAGCCGCTCTATACCTATCAGCACTTATACGTCCATTACTGAACGTGCCTCCGAGGCTGCCTTTGAAAAGTGGGACGACTGTGGAATGAAATTACCACTGGATTTGATTTTCCGTGTTCGGAATATTTCGGGCCGAAGCCAGTGGGACGATCACGGAATGACTCCCCCAAACAAGGGGATCGCCATGCTTGGCAGGCGGATTGGTGATCGTAGTAGATATGTTAAACAACACAAAAGTACCTGCGGCTGTTTTTCGAGCCAATTACAATCTGGGTCTCTTCAAGACAAGAATAAATAGGTGTCTTCTAGACCTTCGTGATACACCGTTAGCCACATCGTCACATTCCTTCAGGTGAGATTGTGGTCAAACGAAGGCCAACCGACGTTAAAGAAACGAATGAATCTATTGCCCTCCCTTAGTCGCTCTTACGTCATCAAAGGACTGAGTTTGGAGGGGTCGATGCTTACGCCGCTACCGCCACGGCTAGCTGGTCTGATGTAAAGCTAGGTTTAGACGAAGCCAGTGCTGGCTTAATATTGGCCTCGTATAATATATTTATTAATATATTTTTCAAGAAAAGCTAGCGCTGGCTGTTAGCACTCATATTTTTGTCTCAGATCTGTAGTTGTTGAAGTAACCTAGAAAAACCGCACAAAAATGTATTTTTTGAGTTTTGACCTCGAAGATGAAATTTGAGTAATTGTAAATACTAGTTATATTTTTTTCCATTGTATTATTGTAAGTATCTTTATAAATAAACAAAAAAAAAAAATTATTCGCGCCACATTTCTTTTTCGTTTTTGTGCTCAGAAGGTCGAAAAACGTACGTGTACCAAATTTCAAGTCGATCCGGCATATGGGCTTTTCGGAACTGCACCCACCACAAGAATAATCTAGGAATGAAATTAATTCAGTTGGCCTCAACTAAACAAAACGGGCCAGGCCAGCGCAGGTTTGTCTGAGGACTGGCGCCAGCATTTCTGGCTTCGTCTAAACCTCGCTTTATGGTGCAGGTACCACACCGAAGTTGCATATTGTTAAGCAACATTAAATATATAAAGCTAGGTACACGTATCTATAAAAGCTATATACAGACTGCGAACAATCTAGTTTTTAAAGTAAAGAGTGTTAGCTCAACTGATTCAAATCAATACCATCCGAAAACGTCCCCAAGACGCTGCCTGCATTGCATTGCCCGGATGGCAACTAAGCGCGGTGCTAGATCACGTCGCACCTCAAGTTGTCAAATTAGCCTATCATTATACCGTCTGAAGATGGAGGGGGTCCGCAAGTTGTGGCCAGGAACCGTGATGCAGTGGCTGATTGTTAAAATGACCCTTAGCGTGCTTGTTAGGGGAAGGACTTGTGAAACCGGTAATAGGTAGGCTAGGCAGCTGCAGTTTTTATTAGCGTCACAATTAAGGCTGGGTTACCCGGATTTAGGGATTTTTAACTGTCCGTACCTCAATAACTAGAAGGCCTATAAAGGCTACAGCAGCGGAAGGAAAAATAATAGTTATTTAATTATATCGCAATCCTAAGAGTGAAATGCCTTTGGATTTATTTGTATTTTAAGAATTTATTGTTGCATTTGCGAAATGCACGCGATGGCATTTTGAGACACTTTTGAACAAAAAATGCCAAAGTTAAAGAGGTCCAGCTAGCACCGTGTTTAGATGTACACTGATTCCAAATGAGCGAGCTATCTCATTTCGCGTGGCACACAAAACGGCGCGATCTCACTACCGTAAGGGCCTATCTAACGATTTACATCTTTGAATATTTTCTAAAAGATTGTAAGGCAAAAACACATTATTGCAGCGCGTCGACACCTCACGTACAATCGAGCATTAGTTGCGAAGGGTGTTTATAATGTGATTCTGGTCATTAGAAAATTAATACGATTCGATTCAACTCTAGTTAGAGTTTGGGAGTGGCGTTTCAATATTGTCATTTCACCTCTGACAGATTCTGACCAGAGATCTTCTACAGATTTTATTTCAAAACTGTAAAAAAATCGGAGTATGTTTTTTTAATGATCCATACTTCCATACAATATTATCATAACGCGAAAGTAACTAAAATAAATAAATTAAAATATTCAAAATTGGCAAGGAGATGCTATCCTGGAGATCCAATGTGTTTTTTTTCGTTCATGTAAAGCACTAGGTTACGTAGCAAATCAGATGTACTTGAAGTTTGGAGATTATTATTCGTCTTGTATTCGGATATTACCTGTAATCGGATCTAGAAACCATGATAATTTTTGGAAACAATGGTATTACAAAATCGAAGAAAGTGGAAAATATTTTACGACAATGGAGCAAATCGCAGGAGTTCGAGACCATTTAAGTTTTGACAGCTTTTATTTAAAATTCTATTCGTGTCTCGTCCGTTTATGAATCCGAAAGTTCACCCTTTTTGCCGCATGTATGCGTTTATGGATTGTTAATAGTAGATTGTATCATAAGGGAGCAAAATAATATTTTTACGGCGAGGGCGCTTTTTTTAATCCAGAGCGAAGTGAGGGATTCTACAGTTGAATCCAGAGCGAGCGAGGGATTCTGTAGTAGAATCCTGAACGTAGCGAGGGATTCAAAGTATGTCGCCCGAGCCAAAAATATATTTTGCGCCCGAGTGATACACTCTACTTTTCATCACCCTCTATGAGAAAATAAAAGGTCCCTCATATTTTATTCTAATATTATTATTTAATATAAAATAGTAAGTACATAACAACTAAATGAAATTAAATAGTATATAATAATAAATCAACTAAATGCTTATATTTACATTCGAGACATTTTCGCAATTATGAAAATTTATTGTAACAGTTTTATTAGGATGAGAGATTGTTGTAGATTTCATATTCTATGTGTTTGAAATTATGTCCGACTTTGGCTCATATTGAGGAAAATGTAACGGTGAATCTCGTTGTTTGGATGTAGATGGGCGCGGCGACAGTGGCATGGATGGATTAACTGAAGGTTGCAGTTTAATGTGTTGCACAATGCGTTCACATGTTTTCGCCTTGTTCTCAATGGAATCTTCTATATACCCCTCTGCTACAGCACTCGACTTCCATCCTCCATGTCGCTTGAGAACAGTTAAATCCGCTCCTGAATCTGCCAAAAGGGTAGCAGAAGTACGACGAAAACAATGTCCTGTATACAGTTTGATATGTATGGCAACTTCAAATAAGTAGCGATTTCTGGTGGCCAGGGTTGGCATGATTAAAACAAATGGTTTTAAAACACATGTTTAAAACAGTTTGATTTTAAACCGTGTTTTTTATCACACGTTTAAAAACACAGATTAAAACAAGTTTTAAACATTGTATAAAACGATGAGAAAAAAACAAGCTTTAAAACTACTTTTCATTGCGAATGAATGATATAAAAGGAAAGTAATATTTTTTTGATAAGTTATTTATTCAGTCAAACAAAGATCTAAGTACCTACCAAGTGCCAGGATTTATATGGCACTTTTAAGCAGTCAGCCATTGTGTTCCACCGTACCTGTTGTGGTATAACAATTGCTTTTCCACCAGCTTCTTTATATTTGGCAGATGCAAAGTGAGTGTATTTGAAGTACCGCATTATCGACTTAACTTTATCAGTAATATCTTCTGCATTCAAATCCTTTGCTAGAAGGTTTAATATGTGTGATGAACAGCCGTATGTAAGTATATCCTCGTGAGAAGCTAGTTCTTCCTGTTGGGCTAAATCATTAGAGATACGCAACATAAAATAAATGTTTATCCATTGATCGTTTTTTGTCAATATTTATTTTACTATAGAAAATTTGAAAAGTCAAAAGATCTAGTCTGGAAATGAAACATTATAGGTCGAATTAATTTAAAATAATGCCCTAAACTAAAAAGGACAAAAAAAAAACAAAACAAACACTTGTTTAAAACAATTTGAACTGTTTGTTTTATAAATTTAAAAAAAACTGTTTTTTTTCCAACCCTGCTGGTGGCATGATAGAAATTTTATTTTTTCCCATAACTTGTTTGAAGCTTTTGCCATTTTGAACACGGATGAAAAACCGATTGGTCTTCATATCAGCAGGACGCAGGTCCAGGTATTTCTGTACAATAGTTTTGTATTTTCCTTGGATTACGAAGGATCGATCAATTTTTGTTTTTGTTTCTGTCAGCTTTACTAACAGTAAATCATCCGAGTGATTTTCGACATCATCAACAGTTAAAGTTCATCGCCACGACAAGCTCCATGTACTCCGAAAATTAAAGCCACCTGTAACAAAACCGAATGTGAATAAGACAAGTATCTATCGAAGTAAAGTTTACAATAAAATGCACATTTTAAAACACTATGGTTATACTTTACTAATCCACCATACATAGTCACTTACTTTTATGCCAAGAAATACTTTGTCGGGTGCCTCATTAAGGAAAGTCTCCACGTTTTTGACTGAGAACACTTTGGATTTTTTAGGTTTAAATCCATCAGAAATCCTCTTCAGATACGCTATTAATTTCGAATATGTGTCCAGTTTTACGTCGTTATTAGAACTGACTGTTGATTTTAGCATTGAGTAGGTACTCCAAAGAGTGGAAGATTGTTTAGTTTTGGCTAAGTATTGGAAGTAGGCGAAAAACACTGATTCTGAAAAATTCTTGGCGCCTCTTGCATTTCTCCATTCAATAAAATTACCATAGGCTTTCATATATTTCTCCCGGGATTTTGCAGGTAATAGATTATCTATCACATTTCTTGCCTCAGTTCGAATACTTTCAGGAGTTAATTCTATTTCACTGTCACTTGAACTCATTTTTCAAAACAAAACCGAAACCGTGAAAATTTACGAAAACGCGGGCTGTAGTTCGCGCGTTTATAATTTGATTTCTTTTTTTTTTTCATTCAGCCGGCGCGGCGGCGGCGGCGCAATATGGTCCGTCGCGTCTTACCAGCCAGTATTTATTCAAACAATATTTGCGTTCGATTTTGCTGGCGCTGAAAACTAAGACGTTCCGAATTCAATAACTGAGCGGCAATACACATTTCCGCGCACTTTTTGAATTAGGAATTTATAAAGAGGAATAAAAGTTCTTTTCTGCCCGCTAAAAGTTCCTTAAAGAAAACACCACCTTTGGGTGCACATAAAGGCGAACAAAGTCGTCTTTTTCGAATAGATGGGATGAAAAGTTTTTGTTTTTAGATGTTTGCTGTTATTTTTATATTAATAAGCAGGTTGTTTTCTATGTATTTATTTGTTGAATAAAAACATAATAATAACCAACAAATTAGCTCCTAGAAACTACGCCAGAACAAATTGATAATGACGTCAACGAACGCTCAATGAGGTAGGTACGTAATACATTCCACGCCTTCCTAGATAATATGATTGAAATCGTTTTATGCTTCTGTCTGAATGGGCTGCTAGATTATTTTCTAGGTCTTAATTATTTAGATTGAATAGGACTTTGATTGTCTGTTACACGATGTTAAGTTAGATACATTTACCATTGTGACGTGGGGAAAACTGACAATGATTGGGAAATATTTTCTCCCCTAAGAAAGTTCTGTCAGATCTCGAAACCTATATGCAGGTGATCATCGGTGTAGCTGGCAGAAGGTCTCCATCACAAGTCATTGTGATGTGACCATTTGTCATTGTGATGTGACCTAAATGCCAAGGTATGCCCTGGGTATGCCCCTCTACCAATAACCGGAGAGCAGCTGTTGAGAACTAGGCTGCATCTGATGACCTTGTCCTTTTAAATCGAGGTTCAGTGAGCACTTGTGAGATAGCAGGGAGAATCGACGTCGATGTCACCCGAACCCAGACTGTTGCCGTCTTTTACAGGGGTTATCCACTTCATGGCTCTACATGGAGAACGATACGCGCATCGCGGGATCTTTACCCTGAGATCGAGAAAGAAGGATGCTTGCAAAGTTGTACGAGCACAAAAAAAGAACAGGTGCAAGAGCACCGACTGGTTCCTTAAGAAATCTAGTATATGCGGGAACAAGGGAAAAGAACTGGAGATCGCTCGTTATGGCCGGTGGACTATTGACACCTTACGTCCTTTTTTGGGAGAGTTGGTGCATCGGTGGAGCTTTTACGTTCCGATTGGTGCAAGTACTGACTGGACATGGTTGCTTTGAGCGATGCCTGTACCGCGTTGCTAAAAGAGAGGCAACTCCTGCCTGTCATCACTACATACCATACCCATGAGGAGTGTAGAGCTTGGTCATTGCAGCGTCGGGTTCTGGAAAGAGAAAGCAGCGCGGAGCTAATCAGGAAGGAAAACCCTCAAGCTGCTCCGTCGGGGGCGACGGCAATTCCATTGCCTGGGATGGTTTTCTTCATCGAGCGGAAGCTCGATGAAGAAAACCATCCCAGCATTGCACAGGTCTCTAACTGGGAGGGACGCCTTAAATACTCCGGGACATGCCTGGCTCTTTCAAGGACGAGACCGTCACAGACGGATGATCACTGAGAGAGTAGCGGTCAAATCCCACCGGGAACCCGCAACCCTATCAAGTGCCATTTCGCTGTCAAATGAATCGCCTGGTGACGAGTAGTTGACGACGCTCTGGCAGACTGGCACTAAGGTTAGAGAGGGTGGTCGATGGGCGTTTAGTTGGTTAGACACTAGCTAACACTCTGCAAGTAGCTCAGTGAAGAACTCAAATGCCCCTCTAGCCCTCCTCAGATTACGCTAGAGAGAAGGCGCAAATATAATTTTCTCATCATAAAAAAAGGTGCAGTAACCAAACATAGAAAATTAATAGGTCTTGACAGGACGCAGTAGCTGCCGTTATGTCAGTCATGCCGCCGGAGAAAAAAGGATTCTAGTAGTAAAATTACAATAGAATATTGTTGATGTATTTTCCAACGTCAATATCTTATGAGCCCTCACTCTCGAAATTAAATGGAATTTGCTTATGTGTTTCAAACCAAGAATCGCTTAGGTCATAAATAAGATCAGTCAATTGCGAGCGTGACTCACGCGCCGAAATTTTGTCAATTACACAAAACTATAGGTACAAGTTAGACTTCGTAATTTGATGAATATCTACAAAAATATCAGATGAATACATTTTTCGACTCATGTGAATGTATTTCAAAAAGTGTGAAAACCAGAATTTAAAAAAGAAATATTTCTTTCAAAATCAACACCTCTTTCATTTGATTTGCTTTTTGACCATTTTTCAAAAACTGTTTACTTACAGACTTCTCTATATTTTTTCTGTAAAATATAAATACTATCTACAAACGCTACATGCGAGTACATACCTTTCAAATGTATTTTTTTGTTAAAATATTTTTTTGGCGTAACACTCTGGTTCTAGGATTTCTTATACGGTAACGTTTATCGGCACTCATTCACTGAACAAACTGACACAAATGTTGTTCTGAATTTCGGGTGGGGGGACGGGACCTGAAGGTCCGAAAGCGAGTTACTTGGATGACAGAGGGGACAAAAAACAATTCTCTCTTAGTTTTACTTTCCTACCTTCTAATACATGCATCTATAACTCAATATTTCCTATTTCTTCAAAATCCTGCTTATCAAATAATTAATTCTGCTGACCAAAACATTAATATTGCTGATCAAACAGCTATTTATTTACTGATCATCATAAATATTTCAGGTTTGTAAAGTTTGGTTGACATGGTATAAAAGAAGCCACCTCTGGCAGCGCTGGTGATGGACCTTTCTTTTGTATTTTTGTATCTTGGACAATCTGTCCTTACGACAAAAAATCGTAGGTACGACCTGAGAAAACTCTGTCATATAAAAACTATTCACAATGCATTGCAATACGCTATGGCTTACAAGTTACGATCAATAAAGCCGTAACAAATAGCACCTTTGAGACGTGACCTACACAGCTACACTACATTAATACCGTCCACTGAATATCTCTTTTCCTCTGTACTGGTTTTTACAAACTTGACCCACATACAGCAATATTATATGGATGTGTAAATTATAAATTGCCTACATGAATGCACTATGAAGTGGTTAATGCGATTATAAATATGCAGCGGGTGTTCGAGCAACACGTTCATGGTTGCATCAAGGGTAACGCAGAATGCACCCATTGCCTTTTGCAGGATACGAGTTCTAGTTATTTTCTATTCATTTACAAGTTTACCTACGATGACGCATACATGATGCATTTCAAATCATTGACCTACTAAACTACAAAGGGTTCCTTATAAAGTTGATACAAGCTTCTTGTTTAGAAGAAAACGAAACTCAAAGTTTAGGATTACAAAAGGTGCAGATTGAACACCCCCCTTCCCTACTTCTTTACACGTTTATGGAAGGTTTTCTAAATGAGGCTCGTGCTAAATTTCGAAATTAAATACATACGAAACAAGATACTTACCTACCGTTCTGTTGTCTTTATATGTATGTGCATATCATCATCATATCAGCTCATAAACGTCCATTGCTGGACATGGGCCTCCCCCATGCGACGCGACAAATAGCGGTCCTGAGCCGCCTCCATCTATCGTGTCCCTGCGACCGCTACGATGTCGTCGGTCCATCGAGTGGATGGTCTCGTTGATCGCAGTGTTGGTGTTGATAAATACTCAGAAGGAAGCTGCTGCCCTTCCTCTGGTAGGTATGTACATATATGTTAACGTAATGTACGGTTGACTCCAAAAAGCGTTGAGCAGATGAATCCAATATTTTGCGTTGAAATTAATAAAAATCGCTATACCGCGGTACCTACAGGAACTAACATGTTGAGCTAGGGAAATAGGGGTTAATAAAAATTGCCTGACTTCCTCAGAGACAGATGGATAGCGGAGTAATAGGTATGACGTGGCAAATAAACTATGTATGTATTATATAGTAGGTAGATTGTCCTGTGTGTAGGTATGATGTAAGACGTGGCCCTGACGTATATACATAGAACAATGATCTAAGAAAAAAAGGTTGGCACTCCGGGAGTGTCACTTGCGACGTCTCTGTCCAGTTGCCACTTTCAACAAGTTACTTTCAACTTAGAAGTTGAGAAACAGATGTGATAAGAGTCAATTGAATATTTTTTTATAATTTAAATCTTTTAAATTCTAGCTTTTATATCATCTTGGATGATAGTGCTTGTGAAGACAAATCCTACGAACACAAACTCGACGTGGTTAAGTCGGTTTTGTTTAGTTACTATGGCCACCTTCGGTTTCCATCATCAGACTAGCTCCATGGCACCATGAAATTGCATTGTCACCGAACTTACATAAGTATGCCAAATTTCAGCGTAATCGGTTGAGGATGATTGGTTTAAAATTGAGTTGCAAAATTTGACCCGAACAAACATACACACAACATACATACGTACATTGCTACCAAGTTAAATAAAAGCTTGTAAAATCAATAAAAACAGTCACAACGTAAATTAAACACTAGTCAATGTGATAAATAATTGGTAAATACAAAACCACATAGTTTTATCAGATTCATACAGGTAAGATAAGGAGCTCGGGGAGTTACCAGAGTTACGCTACTCGTAAGATCAGAAAACAGATGTTGCCCATTGCCCATTCTCCGATGGCGATGATGACGTGGCAAGTGTCACCACGACCATTGTGTCTCGGAACGCCATACCTTATATTACTTATACCATGTGTTGATAACGGATTCATCGCTTTGGGTTTTTATTTAGTTAAACAATAGGTAAGTACATATGTAGTTCATCGAAGCGAGAAAGTGCCCGATTCCTACGTGTCATTTGAGACCCGAGCAGCCGAGGGCCTTAAAACACACGAGATAGGAATCGCACTTTCTCCTGATAAATACAGAAAGATAATTACGAGGAAAATCATCGTTTTGAGAATCTTCAAAATTACTCCACGAGTAAAATCAAATTTTAAACTCAAATGACAATGTAAACCCGCTCGCACGATTTTAACTTTATTATGTTTAGGAACTCTGAGTAATAAATAGTACATTGTACACCTAGGCGAAAAAATGCCCAATTCCTATCGAGTGTGTCATAAAATAAAACACACGAGGTAGGAATCACACTTTCTGCCGAGTGATACATAGTGCTTTATACTACACCTTCGGCGATTATAAAAAGCAGAATAAATCTCTTATTTCTGTCGGTGTCATAAAACGTTCACTATCACTCGACGACATTATGTAGAATTAATAAAATTGCCTACACCAAATTCAAATTTAGAAGAACTTCCCGCGCCTGCCACTCAATAGGAACTGGGCACTATCTCGCCTAGGTTGTACAATGTACTATAATTTATATCTTATATTTGGAAAAGGAATAGGCAACCGTTTAGGTTATAGTATAAAAACTTTTTATTGTTTGACCTTACTGACTAATAACCATAGCTAAAGGCTAAAGTTTCAGAAAATAAAAAAAATAGCACGTTAGAATGGATTTCCATAGCAAGTATCATTTCTGTGATTTTCATACGCTTTTCTCTCCCGCTAAACAGTTAAAGTTCCGTCCCGCATTTTAGTCCGCCAGCAATGACTTTCTTCTACCTCAGTTTGGAAAAGGAAGTATATGTCATTTCTGAGCAGTTGTAACCTTATACCTATAAAAGCCATTCCGCTCAGGATTTAAAATTGCGCTGGTCTTGGGTTCAAATCCTGGGTCGTCGGCACTTTAAGCTGTTGGTCCTGCGCCTGATGTCTACCGTCCTATAGGTTTATGAGAATGCAATTGTGATTGCGCACACACTTGGGCACTATAATATGTCCTACGGACCTGGCTAGTCTCCGTTGTTACTCGCCGAAGATTCGGCTAGGAGGATATTATATGATATGCCGTGGTTGGTGGTTAGTTGGTTGATTAAAATAAGTCACATTGTTGGCACATGATTGTTTGCAAAAACTTAAAACCGACTTCAAATATTTTAATTTTACACTGTTTTTAAGTTTTGAGAAACAAATAGTAATCCCTCCGAAATAAAATAGTTATGGGACCAACTCAGGATCATTCTCTACACAATAAAGAAAGAATTTTCAAAATAGATTCATAATAAACGGAGAAATCAAAGAACATACAAAAATTACATAAATACAGCCGAACATAAAATTACTTCGAAGTAGTTGAAAAAATATCACCTCTGGCCAAATAAAATGTCATAATTTTTGCGTTTTTACAAACACATACGTTTTTATCGGGCTAAAAGATTAATTCTTGTCACTGGTTAAACCACTTATCTCTCATCTCCTACTGTCATCTGATTCAGAATTATCTGCAATTTATATTATCAGATCGCCTGTAGCTCGGATTGTTACTGCAATCACTGTCGTGACCGACAAGATGTCGTACCATTCCCACACAGGCCCTTTTAATATATTATACAACTACCTTCAGCCCCTTGAAAATGAGTTGTTTAAAGTTTCTCATTAGGTAATGCTATTCCAGCCTCCGGGAATGTAGGGGCAAGGGCACGGCAAGGCAGCCTCACACCATGCAAACAGAGGCCCGGGGGGCATGAATGCGATTCCTACTGACCTACATTTGAGCGATCTTGACCCGCTGTCCTAGTTTCACAGCCACGTCACTGAATACTCACATCGCTTACGTTACAAAATGATAAACGCGCAAACACACGGTTTAAAATACCTTGTTTACTTACCTCTACCATAAGTGTTTAATACTTGGTAATTATAGGATTACCTATACAGGTTGTTTTTTCAGAAGGGCGGTGATGGCCAAATCAGAAACCATGATAGTTAGAGAAAATTCGTGAAAGGAGTCATGCCCTTGATTTATAAGAAAACAATAACTGTATTTAGTTTTTTTAATCCATTACTTTTGACGGAAATCATTAAAAATGATTTAAAAAGAAACAGCCTGTATTATTGAACCAATGGATTCTGTCGCTGATAAGGATCAATCTTTGCAAAGAGATGTATTACTAAAAATTAAGTAGAACCTTCTCAGTATCATCTTTAAACTAGATATATCTCCTAAAATTACAAAATGAAAAATATTCAAATGAAATATTGAATTCATCTTCAATAGCGTCATGGATATGTTTCGAAATGCACAGTACAAAAATATCCGTCCGAGAATGATCGCTAACTCCCAGTTGTTTAAATCCCCCTGACCTAGTTTCTTATAAACTTGGCCCACATTCTTGTATAACGACACCAGACGATCTTCATACTGATTTATATTAAACTACCTTATATAACACGTTGATGTGATGATGCCATGCGTGCTTTATGCTGCGGTGCGTACCACTCAGCTTCCTAAGTACATATACCTCTTATACTAAGTAGGTAAATCATTGAATGATAATTCCGACAATAATGTATAGAAGTAAGTATTCTTTCCAATACAAATACTTATGGCAGATGGACAGAGCGCATCCTACATTGCTACCCGTGCGACGCCGACGACGACGCCCGTCGCGCGCGCGGGCGCCGCTCTCCCCCCCCCCGCCAACGCTGGAGAGATGACATAGAGGACTTGGCCTGTGTGAAATAGACACGACACGCCGCAGACAGCACTCTGTGGAGATGGATATGGACAATAGTAATGCATGACATACCTAGTGAATTTATTTAAATAGATTATTAAAATATGTATTCTTCAAAGATGCATGAAAAAGACAGGTAGGTACAATTCGAATATAAATTTATAATTAAATTTAATGTAACCATTTCATTTATACCACTATTTAATTCATAATAAATGTAAATAAAAATAAAATTAAGAAGAATTGAAATACTAAAATGTTTAGTTAAATTTAAATCTATAGAGTACCGAAATTTTATTTAAGATTGTTTTGTAAATAAATGGCTTGCTTACTTACTTACTTTATTCTTTCCAATACAGGCTGAATAATATTTTGGTCAGAATTCTTTCACTACAAGTGGCAGGACCCCATACAGGACCCCTTACTTTTTTAACTACGTACTAAGAGTTTCCTCAAGTTCACTATAAGTACCTATACTTTCACGTTTTATAACTTTAAAATAGTTTGTTTATCGAATTTGTAGTCTGGCTGACTCTGTCAGTTCTTTAAAATGATTTGTTTAGCGAATCTGGAGTCTGCCTGACTCAGTAAGTTCAGAAAGAAGACTGGTTACGCAATGGCAAACTGTATGTCGAAGGGAAAGCATATCTGGTAATTTTCCTGGGAAATCAGTTACGATCAAATCCTGCATGTAAAACACATTTTTTGCAAATATATTTAAGAGCTAATTAAAAGCGAACTTTGTACCTTTTCCTTTTTTTTTGTTGGGATATGCCATTTCATCGAACGGACGAGACTCGAACACGAATTGTTTCTTTGATATAAGAAATACCGACAGTACAGAATAAATTAATCTGTTTCAGTAAATTACAATCAAGTAATAGAAACAAACTAGTTTATTATGCTGTTTCATGATACGCCCAAAGTTAATTTAGAGAAGCCTCTTTACGTGTGATTAAAATACTGGAATAATTACAGGAAAAATCAATAAAATCTTTGAAAGGTCGTAGTTAGACAATAGTAAATAGCGAAGAATGAGGTTAGCTACCTATTGATCTAGCTTCGTAAGCTTATGTACTTTGTTATTGGCTTCGTGGGTACTTATTGAGTGCAATATTGACCCTGACCCAGTATAGTTCGAACCAGAATTCAAAGGAAGCGCGGCGCGGCCAAGGAAATTTTCATTTACAATGGAAAACAATATAGAAACCTTGCAGGAAAATGAGACCAAAACCTTGAGCGTGTAATTAATAAAGTGCAGTACAAATACAACGTTAATACGAATATCGCCTTGTTGAGTCAAATAAATTGAAATGAATACATACAACATTTTATTTATTTTCTATGCCGTGTGTCAGCCCTTCCTTTGACTTGTCTAAGTGCTTATTTTGTAAACCTAAAGAAATTAAGTTATTGATTCTGATTCCTTGAAAATAAGATGGTCGTTTTTTTGTAGTAATTTCGGTAGCTTTCTTGTGTACATATACCTACAAGAAAGCTACCGAAATTCCCCTAAACCGTCGCCGTAAGCCATACCCAGGAAGACTAGTCCCACTACGTCTTACCACGCTAAAGGAGAGATGCTCCGTGGTGATCTGATTGAGACTTGAGACCTTCAAAATACTGTCGGAAGCGACTAATTTCTCTATGCTATCGTACATCAACAACCTGCCTGACATAGGTACACAACCCATTACTATATGTATGTCCCGAACGAAGGTCGAACGAAGATCGGAGAACCAGGAGGCCTATTTTAATACTCAAAAATGTTCATATTATATAACATCTAATATAACTTATTTACATTATAAATAATACGTCCGGATATTAAAATGTCTGTAATAACAAAAAAAATACAATCAAATAATAGAGCTAGTATTTACAATTGAGCTAACTGCAGACTGTTAAACACATTGTTTAAAACAATCTAGAGGTAGCTCAACTGATTCATATCGATATCAGTGGGAAGCGTCCCCGAGACGCTGGCTGCATTGCCCCTGTATGGTAATGGTGATGAGCTTCGCCAAATACCACGCCAGCTCTCGCTCAATAGCTTTAAAAATAGTCTCTACCGCTGATTACGAAAACACCAACTGAACACTTAAGGAACAAACAAGTGTAGGGAAGATATTCAACACTAAATAATAAGATTACATGTTAAAAAAAATTGTGATCTTAATCGACTATTTGAAGTTCAAATATTTGATTTATACTACACCTGCTCGGAAAGTTGCCTTCTCCTTTTCCAAATATAAGATAGAAAGTAAGTCATTGTAGGCCTTTTGCAGGCGTATAGGAATCCGGGAGGAAAAACTCTACGGAATTCCATTTCTCTCGCGTTTTAGCGGGAGAGAAAAGTGTATGGAAATTCTAACGTGTTAATTATTTTAATTTCCTAAAAGATCGTCCGGTAGCTATGGTTATTTTTATTATATTAGATTTCCGAACAATATTTTGAAAAAAGAACCCAAGTGATAAAGGTTGGCGCGGGAAGTTCTTCTAATTTTGAATTTGGTGTAGGCAATTTTATTAATTCTACTGAATGTCGTCGAGCGATAGTGAAAGAAAAAAAAAAATTTTTACCTCGTGTGTTTTAAGACCTCAAATGACACACTCGATAGGAATTGGGCCCGTTCTCGCCGAGGTGTACTATGTACTATTGTTAGGTTACTTGAGAAAAGTTTGCGTCAAACCCTTAGACAATCTAACCCGCTGCTGTGTCAAACCACAAGAAATTACATAAAATAAATTAATAAAACAAGAAAGGAAGAGTAGGTACCTTCAGTAAGGAAGTTTTTTTGTACAATTAATTTATAATAGTTACTGTATTACTAAAGTACCTAACGATGGTCAGGTTTATGAAAGGCTTAACCATTGCACTAAGGGGTCAGCATCGATTTTAATTTTCATTGACAGTTATGTGGCCTAAGTAAATACTAATAGAGTACGCGCAAATCTTTATGAGCTCTGTGAAGTTGGCTTCAACGGCTGCGCACTGAACCGTAAATAAGGCGTTGAGGGGAAAAAGCGGGGTGAGAGGGGATCTGACTGTCAAATTAGGGTTGCCAGCAAGAATTTTGGCGTATTTTTATTGTGTCTAGCACATTTTGTTATGCATTACTATATTTTTCAATTCAATATTTATAGAATATGTAAAAACATCTTATACTCAATGACAGATTATTTAAAACCTACAATGTTAGAAGAAATTTAACTTTTTATCTAACGCAATTAACCCAAGTTTGCAAATGAAATAATTACTATGTAGCAAATTTATTCATAATCTAGTTGGCAATACTATAGAATGAATGCTTGAGTACAATGACGCAGCAAAGTCTTTGACGGTTGTTCGGTGTTCGTTTCGTTGACTTGATAGTTTATTCTTGCGATTTTGTGGAGTATTCCCTGATATAAGCTGTTTCTCTTAAAAGTTAAATATGCCTCGCGGGCGGAATAACGTACTGCGTCGTCAAACATAGAAAATGGTGTTCGATGTCATAAGTTTTATGCGATAAGAAGCCGATGAATTCAACCTCAAAATGGTACTTCAGTGGACTGCAGCTGCAACAGGTGTGTCTATTAGCACCATAAAAAGGATTTCTAGCCGAAGCCCGGGTGGGCGCGGTATTGCTTCCGTGGCTATGTTCACAGAGCTCATTAAGTTTTGCAATCACTCTAATAATAATAAGGATATGGAATAAGAGCAGCTAGCATGGGACTTTTTACCGAAATAAGTTTGGTTAAATATTTTGTAAATGTTCCGGCCTCAAGCTGGGAGGTGTACGTTTGTTTTGATTAATTTGACAGCCTTTTTAAGCAAGTAAAGTTTCTCTTTGATTTGGCGAGCCAAGGCACTCCTACCTTCGTACTCTATCACCACACAACGTAAGAACTTCCTAAAGGTACTAAGTTCGTAGCCGACTACACGCAGAAGCAGGCGACGATGACGTGTCGCGTTGATCACACAACTTGTTTCTATATAGGCACATATGTTTTTCTATGAAATACCTTCCATGGCTAGCGACACGTCCTACTAATCCTACTAATATTATAAATGTCTAAGTTTGTATGTATGGATATTTGTTACTCTTTCACGCAAAAACTACTGAACCGATTAGGCTGAAATTTGGTATGGGTATAGTTTGGGGCCTGGAATAACATATAGGCCATTTTTATTCCTATAAAACGCGGGCGAAGGCACGAGCAGCACTTAGTAAATCATAACATAAAATCATTTACGTGTATAAATGCGTAAGATTGTAAGTGCTACGGGCCAGTTGATTATTTTACGTAAAATTATAAAGTGACTAGCATTTTCATAATTTTACGGGTCTTACTATCTTACGGTAACATATATGCTCTGGAAAGCCACCGTATATCGCCCCGACCATTTCTTGACAATTGATTGAGTGATACTTTATCATAACCTACCATGAGATAATAAAATACATAGTAGATAGAAATACAGAAATAACAGCACACTAGGTAATGGCACAGTAATGGGACCTTTTCAAAGTTCCCTTGCGTACTGTTCTCTCTCCTTGAACAATATAATTTATCTCTTCATTCCAATGTCAAGGACAATCTGTACGTCAGATGGGATTATCGAGTGTGTTCTTCAATGACCACAAGCTTCCCCTGTGGGGAATCTATGATTGAATCATTAGAGTTCATTATGGCTAAATTGTTTTCTGTCCCCTTGTTATTAGGTACTACCCATCGTTTGTAGGACGGTTTTCCGAAGGAAAATATGAAATTTCTAAAGGAGTTCGTAGAGAGACATAGATCACATTAAACATATAAATAAATAATGTTGGACAATCCACACAGCCTCATTTAGCCACAAGCTAAGCAGACATTGCGTAATGGGTACTAGATGACTGATTATACATAATACAATACATACATAAATATATGTATATTTTATTTATTTATTATTACCTCCATTATGTGCATCATTACATTCATTACGTTACATTATACATTGCCAAATCTTATTTACCGATGACTGTATGTATAACCTGTAAGCTGTTTGTGCAGAAAGCACATATTGGTAGAAACTGTATCACAATACAACATGGAAAAATACCTGAGCGCTAAAAGCTAAGAGAGCGGGACTACTATTTACTAGGAACTGTATTTAATTTTAATAAAACCAAATTCTTCAAAGGAAATTACAATCAAATAATAGAAACAAATCAGAACAGTTATTAGCTCAACTGGTCCATATTAGTATCAGTCGGAAGCATCCCCAAGACGCGCTGGCTGCATTGCCCCGCTGTATGACAACATTGGCAAAGCTAATGCATGCGTAAATTCTTCTTGAAATTCGGACTTCTAGAAAATGTAATACGAGGACAACCCCGCTCTTATAATTTCTACCGGTCTTTCTGAGAAACCTTTCTTTCAAACACTAATGTGATAGAAATTATCGGATTTAAAGGATCACTCGCCATGTTTAGTTGGTTGATATAACACTGTACTAAGTTATTATTGTTATAATCTTTATCATCTACTTATTTAATTGACCACACCTCGGAACGGATTCATTTTATTGCTAAATAAATATTCAGCAAGGTTGAAATAACTATGTAGATTTTACCTTTCAACTAATATGCAATAGCTACATCTCACCTTGGCCCAAAAGTGGTGAAGAATTGATAAATCGTAAAATATACAGTTATATCGCATCTATCAATTCATTCTGAAGTATACTACGTACTAAGATACTGTTATAAATAAATATATTCAAAAAAGTTTACATTACATTTTATGTCCTTACCTAGTAGAGAGGAGATAACTAACTACTTACATTATAAAAAGAAATATAAAAAAATTGCGCCATATCGATCTAATCCATAGATTCTTTCCTTTTTGCTTTACGAACGCTACTTCAGTATGCATTTGATGTCATTGCATTCATCATGATACTGTTGAATAAACGGAATAAAAACTTTAGGTATCTGTATCAAATGTCATTTGATACATACTAAAGTTTAAATACTTTAAGAGTGCATAATGGTTCTACCTCGATAGCATCGCTATTATGGAAGGTCAGGATATAGAATTTGCAGTATCGCCGTTTTGTTCAACTTCTGTGTACCCATTTCAATAAATTTCTAGTTTTGAAGCATCATCATCGGCCTATACTAGTCCACTGTTAGACTTAGGCCTCCCCTAATGAGCGTATATAGCTTAGACAATCCAGCATCAGCCTGCAGTCTTTCGCAGGTTGTCATCCAACCTTGCCGGAGGCCGTCCTACACTACGTTCGCTGCGTCACGATACTCCAGCTGTTGTTGGTTCTTGGCGAGACATGGCCGTCGACCGGCCCACTGCCACTTCAGCTTGCTAATTCTTTGAGCTATATGTACATATATGCCAATAACTCTGGTTCTCGGTTGGATATATTCGTTACGAATCTTATCCTTTGAGCAACGTCGACCATTCTTTCCATCATTCAAATACGCTCAGCGTGCTATGGAAAGACTTATGCTCGGCGTTTCTCAAAGTAGGCCCTAACGTGAGTGTCCACTTCTCAGCTCCGTAGGTCATGAATTCATGATGGGTAGTAATTAGGACGTATTGATTGAAAACTTTCGTTTTCAGCATTGCATTTGTTTTGTAGCATATTCCATCTCAATATGCCAATATGTTTGGTTGAAGTTCCAGTTTCGTATTTTTTTGCAAACACCTACCCAATATTTTCATGTTCTGTACAACCGACTTGGAATATATATGAACACAATTTCAGCTTGGCAAGTAAGTCTAAGCGCGGTGTTTGTTTACACTTTGGTACATTCATTTAATCATAATGTCGTAGGTACATAGGTACAACGCATCGTGTCGACCTCGACGGACCAAAAGCAGTACCACTGTCACTGGGTAAGTGTGTCAGTGTGCCAGTAGGGCGCGCGTCATCTGCGACCATGCCCCCCCTTCGCCCCTACCCCCACCGATCCCCCGTTCTCCCACATCAAGGTCCTGCCGCCGCTTCAGAAACTGCAGCTCATTTTACCAACCAACAACTCCTCTGTATGATAAAATATACAAAAATAATTGTAAGAATAAACACAAATGAAAATAAATCACTCGAGTCAGAGTGACTGATGTCGTCTAAAATATATATTTGCAGGATTTTGTTGATCAAAGTCCCCGAAATGAGATTTGGGTCATCAGAATTGACCCATAGCCGAGATTGTAGAATGAATCGGAGGATGTTTTCCTTCAGCGAAACAAATGACTGTTAATTTAATGGGCACTCACGTATTGCGAATACAGCTCCGTCATGTATTATTTTGAATAAAACATCGAGGTTTCGTGATCAACTCTAGTAATTTTATCTCGTGTTTAGTGAATCGACTAGACAAGACACTAGTCATAGGGATTTCCTAATTGGAAGATTCCAAATATTAAGTAAGAGTAATGAAACCAGTGTGGTGAGGCAAAAAAATTAAACCAAAGTTGAAGTCACCTGTGGTTCCAAATATGGTAAATAATAGATGCTGCCAATAAATAAAATTAAAGTTAACATATCATGAAATATCATTTTTTTAGATTTTATATTTTTTTTAGGCATTTTTTGCATTATTTTTATTCGATATTTTTTAACAAAAAACATCCGTCATATCGATTATGTAAATATTTTATAACTCAATCCGTTATTCTTAGATCAATGAAAATATCACAATATGAAAATACCAAGATAGTGTTGTTTGTAGATAAATAAATGAGTAAAGTTTTGTTATTATCTTATCAGCGAAAGCATTTTAATAGGCCAAGGTTAAAAAGTATGCTGTGAGTGGTATATAGTATTTGAGCACGATAATCGCCTTAGACGTAGGTATGTATTTCGTTATTTATATTACTTAGATGCGATATGATATGTCTTTTAGAAATGTTTCGTCACTATACGAATAAACTTCAATAGAACTTCTAGATGTTTAAATGACTTTTTCTGCTGCGTATAATTTACTAGGGTATCGAAAATAGCCTCGAGCAACTGCCTAAGGATTGGAAATTTTATATATCGCATCCCTAGAACAAAACAGCTCTAAGTCAAAATAGCAGTTTCTTCATTATCGACGATAAACCGTTTTCTGCTAATTATGCAAAAAGTCGATTTTGATATTTTACGACATAATTCCGTCTTGTTTTAAGGGTAAGATATGTAGGTACTTAGCCATAAGTATAGTAACCTAAAGGAATCTAACAGCATCTCATTCTTCAAAATCCTTTCATTCGTTATGGAGTATGGTAAACACAAAAGTCGGCGGCGCGGGTTGCCCACAAGTTAACAAAACACTCTTCAATATCCATACACTGAAATGTCGCACCAACAAAACGAAATTATGAGGAGTGTTTCCAAATATCGTGGTCGGATTGGGCGGCGGCGGGCGGCGTGGGTAGCGCGTTTCTTTTCCATTTCGAAGGTTGCCCCCAGTTGTGCAACAGTTGACTCGGATGTGCAACCAGAATATCTGAGGAACAAAGGATTTTGTAAATGGCTCGTGTCCTCGTTCACAAAAAATAGTAATGTAACGTTTTGAAAAACGATGCAGTTGTTTTTATATTGTGGTCTGGTCAATTATGCGTAAGATATAAATATATAATTGGCAAGTAATATTTTTTCATAATTTAACTTCACATTTCTGACAAGATTATAAGAACTAAGTAATTTTTCTAGATTCTAGAGTACCTTTGAGTCAAACATATTTCAAAGCGTCGTTATTTTGAAATTATTATTCTACAGCAGATTTAGTATTCTGTCTCTGTGCATACAATTGTTGCCCTTTGGCGAAATTGAATTTCAATTTATCTTGGTAAGTGGGACACGGCGCGCGCGCGTGTCGCAATCTGCACCTACCAATGAATATGTTTTGCGGATACAACTCCACTGTTCAAAGTGAAGAAAATCCTTTGTTCTTTTCTTTTGCACAACAATGATAGTTGTGTTTGACTAAAAGATTTACACACTCGTTATTTATGCGATGTCCACATTTATCTCTATTTACGTTGTTTACGGCATTGCCTACTTAATTATTTGCTTCATCACGCAAAGCCGCACCTGAACTTGAAATAACGGTTTTGTTTCTTATAGAAGGTACCATTTTGTTGAAATTTGAATTTCGAAAAACTATTAAATGTAAAATCAAATAATGCATTGAGGAAAACTATGCTCAGATGGTAGAGCAGCAAAATGCTCTATCATGCAAGGAATCATTGCTTGTTCTGCTCTAACTTTTGAATCTGAATTCAATTCTAAAATATAGCTTTATTTTCGGTACGGATCCCAAGTTATAATATTGGAATAGCGTTTCGTTGCACAACCGCTTCTCACTGTGACCTTGCCGAATTAGGCAATGTTACCATACCTACACTGGTTGCTTCAGCATTCGCCTTGTATTTATTTCATTGTTTTTATGATTTAAAGATAGGAAAAAATAATACCGTAATGCGTGAGTATATATGTATATATATATATATTGTACAAAATTTGGCCGTGGGGCCGCAGCGTACGAATATCGACCCCTCCAACTCAACCCGTGGATGTCGTAAGAGCCGACTAAGGGAAGCCTACCAGAGGAAAGGCAGCAGCTTCCTTCTGAGTATTTTTAAACACCAACACTGCGATCACTTATCCGCCTGCCAAGCGTGGTGATTATGGCAAATCCCCCCTACATGGGAGACCATCCACTCGATGGACCGACGACATCGTAGTGGTCGCAGGGAGTCGATGGATGGAGGCGGCTCAGGACCGCTATTTGTGGCGTCGTACGGGGGAGGCCTATGTCCAGCAATGGACGGGTATGGGCTGATGATGATGATGATGATGATAATAGTAGAAAAACCAGAAATCCGTCAAACAATTCAGTAGAAAATACGATTTTATTGCCAGGAATAACAAGTAGGTTATTAGATAGGTAAGACTATAAATAAACGAGTAATCTCCCTACCGCACCTAGATACATAACTAAAACCTGAATCGTATCAAATAATATATATATTATATGATACGATTATTATTATCCTATTCCACTCTGATCCACCAATGGATTATTTTCGATTTTATGTTCCACTCTGAATACTCTGATCCATCGATGTTATGTATCGACAAGCTAACATGGAAAATTCTAGACCTCGTCCAGTTAAGTTTATGTAAAATAACATACCAAAAAATAATTCTGCAAAAATAAGCAAATAACTAGCTAACCCACGCGCGATTTCATTCGCTTGGACTTTAGGGTAAAAAAGCTTCTCGAGATCAGCTGAAACCCTATTGAAATACCTCTATTTTATCCTTTAATAGGCGTTTTTTATATTCTGAAACACTTAATTTAATTTTTATTTTTTTTATATACTCATACAATTTCAGATCAGTAGCGTTATACAAAAGGTACAACCGTTAATATTCGGAGCCAAACTATGATTCTCAAACTTTGATAACCCATTTTACCCCATTTGTTGAATATTTTGAAAAATCCTGAAACAATAATTCAATAATTTTATATTCTTAGTATTCTCTGTAAGCAAATTGGGTCACTGGAAGAAGTAACAAATAAAATCTCTCAATAACTTCAACCCCCGTTTTATCCTTTATTATGCGTTTTGTTTTAAATTCCTGAAACACATCATTTAACTTATATTTTTTTATATGCTCATGATACATAATTTCAGGTCAATAACATTAAACACTAAAAAGTTACAGCCGTTTAAATTCGAAGCCAAACTACGAATCTCTAACTGTAATAACCCGTTTTACCCCATTTTGCGGAATATTTTTAAAAATCCTGAAACACTTGTTCACTTGTTTTATATTCTTAGTATTATACTCTGTAAGTTTCAAGCATATCGGGCTACTAGTTAAAGAGTTACAAAAAACACCAAAAAACTTCAACCACCCTTTTCACCCCTTAGAGGTGGAATTTCCAAAAATCCCTTCTTTACGGAAATCTATGTAGTAAAAGGTATCTAGTACCTACCCACCAAAATTAAGCTTTCCACCTTTAGTGGTTTGGACTGGGCGTTGTCATTTAGAAAATCGATTGTTCTTTTATATATTAAGATTGGGGTTCTCAATGCATCATCGGTTCTGCATATTCGAGCAAATGAGCCAGACAAGAGCGTAGTCTCGACTGCGTACCTCAATTCGGCAGCGCAGGCGCAGGCGCGCATCATGCGAGTATTATTTTGTAATACTGCTAAAATCGTGGTAACCAGGCCAAGGCTTGGCTTATTTACATGTACGTGAGAAATAGCAGTCTCACTATACTACATTATTTAAACGTACCCATATGAGTAATGTTCCACGAGATAACGACTGCGGTTAAACATTTTAATTAATGACAAAGTCATTGGTGTACCTAATCATCGGCCTACTGTGTACCTAGAGCGTAATTTTAGAATATACATATTATGCCTTATTTAACATTTTGCGAAACAATTATGTTAACAAGTTAAAATATATTATTCTTAAGTTTAAAAGTAGTTAGGAATAAGAACAAAATTGTAGAGAAAACATTCTATTGACTTCATCACTTGTATAGCGTGAGAAATATTTTTACATAGAATAATAATAATTGTAAAACCGAGACAAGCGACTAGGAAAGCAGCCAGTCGCGCAGTGCCTTATGCGCCCGCGTCTCATATCTGCACAAACCATTGATAAAAAACTAGGTCATCGCCTAATTATGCTTAATGCTGTGCCAAGTTATGCAAACTGCTCCAGATGGATTTATGCACTTATTAAGTACCATTCGACACAATTCAAAGTATCTGATAACCAAATCGGCTGAGGACTTACCTAGAAACGAACCGAATCGAAGCAAATCGAGAATTCTAATCAGGACTACGTTTACCAATACTAGAAACTTATAAGACGTTACGTATTATGACGCTAAAAATGGTTGGTTCGTATCGTACCTAATTAAACGGGTTGCGATGCGAACTGAGATTTGGGTGGAAACTCCATCGACTTAATAAGATTATCGGTTATTAGTTTGGTGTATTGTTTATTGGTATTTATCACACGATGATAAATGAGATAAGGTAACTGGTTATTTGCAGTATCGAGTATCAGCAATTTGTTCACGGAGTTTGAAACTGGTCACTTATTTCAATGAATTGATAGTATGATGCTAGAGCGAATATAGGTCGAGAAACACAGTATGGGACTGATTCTTGAAATAGAATAAAACAGCGTAGGATACATTAAAGTTGACAGGTTGGTAGATATTTTAACTTGTAAAAAAACTAGCTTATGCCCACGGCTTCGCACGCGCTTTCCCAGGATTAATAGTGGCCTATGTCCTGCCCTAGGATGCCGTTTATCTCTCGCCCTTTAGCCGTAAACAAGTGGTTTTTGGTTCAATGCATTTGTTTGTTCTACCTTGGTTCTACGATTACGGTAGGTAGGATCGAGTAAGGATTGCCCAACAGTTTACCAAACTTAGTAGTTGAGAGTACATACACAAATACAATCAAAGGATCCACGAGCTGTTTTACATAATAAACTTGTCTTATACAGTTCTTATGCTTGTAGATGGGACTGAACCCGTCAGATTATGAGAGTCAAGGAATAGCGAGTGCACCTGTGTTTGCGCACACTCTTATGTCCTGCTCACTTTGCTAGTCCACTATGTCAGTCTGTCTCCAGGATCAAAGCACAAACCCGATCCCACTGTAAAAAGGGGTGAATCAGGGAGATGTTATTTCTCAAAAACTGTTTATTATTGCATGCTATGACATCGATACTCACCTCTGGTTTGCCGACGATATAGTCACTATGCCAGAATCGCTGAAAGATCTTAGCAAGACGCGCAGAGACCTCAACACCATTTCCCAACCGGTGAGTCTAAAAATGAACATAAGGAGAAAAATATCATATCTAATGCCCATGTCGCACCCTTACCGGCCTATGTTCGGAACGATGAGGCGAAATGGTCCAACAAGGTAAATCCAACTTCTATAAAGAGGTCAGCCGATGAACCCAAATCGAAGAAAGGGCAGCGTTCGGGAAACTACGCAATATCTTCTCGTCGTTCACAGATACCGCAGAGCCTCAAGACTAAAGTCTAACCAATGTGTTCTACACGTCTCGTCACGGTTTAAGGCGACGCATTGGTAAACAATAATTTGAAATCGGGTGCCACGCCCCCCATGAGCTCCCCGCAAGCAGCTCATACCCCGGTAATTTTAGGCGGTTTGCAATCAGGCGCTCGGCCCAAGCGCCGCGCGCCGCCGCCGTCGCGCCGTAATTCGCGCGCTTCTCGATCATACACTGCCGCACTGGGACCTTATCTTTCTTTTTTTGGATCCATTAGAATATTGTACATTTTTATAGGCAAGCTGTTATTTTTTGGCAGTACTATATTGATATAATACACTACGTCGACAACGAAAACGGCTGAACATGAATTGATGGTAATATTACATGAACGGTATTACATTCCATAAATACGTGACGGTAAAATAGTACAAAATATTCGAAGCATGTTAAAATTACAAAATACGCTAACCACTCTTATTTCATAAAAAAAGTAAACACCATTATTTCATAAGTTGCTAAACACGCTAAGTTGTTTTGGAAATTTAGATTCCGCATTTTATTTTATCGATACATACACAGAATTGCAAAAGAATTTTTAATTTATATAGCTAAATATTATAGTATTAATTATAATGTAGGTATTTGATTCATTATCCATTATGAAGAGGAAAAAGATAACAAACTAAAAAGAACATAAAAAAGCGACGAAAATAGTATGAGTAATTTTATTTTAATTTATAATTTATCGCCACGGAAAAATTATTGAATTTTGTTGTATTTACATTGTTTAAATACCAAAAAAAATAATACAAATACTCACTCATGCGTAAAATCTATTCCAGAACGATAATCATAACCCACCTTTTCTAGTTCGCGCTATTACCTATAATTATATATTATTACTTATAATACAGGGTGTAACAAATAGTAAGGACCAAACTTACAGAGCTGGTTCAGACTTGGTCATAGAAACGGGGAAAAATATATTAAAAAATTCCGGACATTTATTTTCGAAAAAATAAATAATAGCGATGTGACCACTAGACAAGACTGATGTATGTGCAAATTGTAATTAAAAATTTATTTAAAAGGCCTACGTAACTGTTTACATCTCGTTTAAAACACACAACGCAAAAATAATTGAAAATTTAAATGTATGAAGAATCTCGTGTCCCACTTCAGAATCTGAAATTTCAAAGGCAATTTTCATGATGATCGTCCAAGGAACCTATATCATATTTTAATTTATTAATGTAGCTAAATTCAAGCATTCTAGTTACCGTGCTACCAATTATTTTTAAAGTTATATTCCATTTAAAGTTTACATACAGATGAGTCAAAAAAAAAACGAATTTTTTAACAATTTTAGAACAGTTCCATAAAAATCTATTTTAAAGCGATAATTCTATAATTCGTAAAGGAGTTGAACAAACCTGCAGGATTAAAAAAAAATTACGCATATTTTTGAATTTCCGATTTTTCAAAATTTGTGGCATATTTTTTTAGAAACGCTCTGTAAAGAATAATCAAGTTATACCCATAATAATTACCTAATAAAAAAAATAGTAAGCACTACCATAAAAGCGAATGTAAATGGGCCGTGGGGCCGTGGCGTACGAATATCGACCCCTCCAACTCCACCCGTGGATGTCATAAGAGCCAACTAAGGGAACCTACCAGAGGAAGGGCAGCGCTTCCGTCTGAGTATTTTTAAACACCAACACTGCGATCACCAATCCGCCTGCCAAGCGTGGTGATTATGGCAAATCCCCCCTACATGGGAGACCATCTACTCGATGGACCGACGACATCGTAGCGGTGGCAGGGAGTCGATGGATGGAGGCGGCTCAGGACCGCTATTTGTGGCGTCGTACGGGGTAGGCATGTCCAGCAATGGACGTGTATGGGCTGATGATGATGATGATAACCATAAAATGCTAATATATGAAGTAAATTACGCACAGTTTGCTTGTAAATGCGGAAATAAAAGTGTAGTTTTTTTCCAGTCGAAACAACCGTACACTCAGCAACCACGCGAAGAAAGAATGCTTACAGCGAGAATGCCGATATTAATGACACATAAATACATATAATTCCGGCAGAATCCAAAAATTTTAGATTTGTAGTAGATTTTCGAGGGGAACTGTTATAAAATTGGTAAAAAAGTGGAATAAATTGTTTTGGCCCATCTGTGTGACAACTTTTAATTGAATATAACTCTAAAAATGATTGGAATAGCCATTCAAATACCACAGTAACTGGTCGAAATAAGCTACATAAATAATTTAAAACATGATCTAGGTTCTTTGGACGATCATCAAAAATATTGCCTTTGAAACTTCAGATTCTGAGGTGTGACACGAGATTCTTCATACATTTGAATTTTGAATTATATTAATGATGTCAGTTTTAAACGAGATGTAAATAGTTACGTACGTCTTTTAAATTCATTTCTAATACCAATTTGCCCATACATCATTCATTGCCTTGTCTAGTGGTCACACCGTTATTATTTACTGAAATGATTAAATAACCGCAGCTACGACCCTCCCCTGAATACGAGGATGCGCTAACCAACTGCGCCACGGAGGCAAGTACCCGACCCGTCGAAAATCTTTGGGACTTACGGACTATAGCGCCGTTAGCTCCACCTACAGGGGAAACATTGAAGTTATCCAAACCTGCTCAAAGTCTAAAGTTACATTTAGATCGTTTTTAACGAGAGGTATCGCTGTTGCTAATCTCTAAGGTTTTTGTTATTATAGTGCTGATTAGTGCTTATGCCCGCACTTTGGGTAATCTTAAAGAGTCCGGAGTCGTAAATTTTTGGGATATTATTAAATTCTTTAAGATTACCCAAAGTGCGGGCATAAGCACTATAATAACAAAAACCTTAACCGCAGCTATTATAATAAGCCACTTTTACATACATAATAATACAAACATACATAATCTCAAATATTTGAGGTATTGTAGAACGAGCCTTACAATTTTTATTCAATTAGCACGTGTTCCTTTTTTGTTACAGCACAGGATTTTTGATTTGTTTATTAAACATTTAAATAATTTGCAGAAAATACATCAAATTTACTAATCAAAAAGTTTAAGATGCTAGATGCCTACTATGGAAAATAAAAATAAACATTCAAGTTGGTCTATTTTAGATATAATTAAGAAAGTAAACTCGCATTTTGAACAAAATAAAATAATAAAAATTAAACCTTTCAATTAATATACCATAATTAGTTTTAAAAAATAGACTACGCTGATGACTAAAAACGTGTTACTAAGAAGTATCTATTTATTTATTTTCTATACAAAATACACAACCCTTAGAAACTAAGATTGACAAACTTACTAAATAGGAATCTTAATTCTAAATACCTCTAGGCATAGACATAGATACTCATTTGTTTGCCTCTAATTAAATAGTTTTTTATAGAAATCTGTTTTAAATTGGACGGTAGAATAAATTAATTACGATCTATAACTGTTTTAAGTAGTATGAAAAACATATGCATATTTTAAAATTTCTGACATTTACAAAATCAGTGGCATATTTTTTTAGAAACGCTCTAGTAATCACGATTTGTTTCATTTTATCTAAGATTTATTTTACTCAGATAAACTAAGTCTCGAACACAAACACCACACCCTCACATCACACCATCACAAACGCATACACAAATACACACTTATACATATGTATCTCTCACAAAAAAACACGCATTCAAAATGAATTAGCATAAAGAGTCACCACTCTCATTTCAAAAGGTAGTGTACAGCATCAGTGACAAATATACATATATTACCTGAGTTAAACATCAGTTTTATAAAATGTATCGTTTTTTTTTAATTAATCTTTTGCTTCATAAGTTAGTGTACAGCACTCGTGACAAAATATATTCAGAGTCAGAATCAATAACTTTATTTCTTTAGGCTTACAAAAAAAAGAAACAAGTAGTTATTGATTTTCTCTTCACTTCAAGTTTTTGTCCATTCACTAAGTAAAACGTAAGTTTTATAAACATTCAGCATTTTTAAATAAATGTAATGTTTCATAAGTTAGTGTACACTGTACAGCACCCATGACAAAAATATATTAACCGAGTAAAACGTTAGTTTTTTAAATGTACAGAATTTTTTGAAAAATTGTTGTTCATCGTTTTTTGTACCCGTAGAACGACAAGAAGATATCGTTGTTTACTGTTGTCACTCAATTATGGAACGGTTTAGGATGTTTGATAATTTTGGATGTGCTCATGGACGTTCGTTGCTGAATGTACCGACCTAGTGCGACGGAAAAAATAAAAATAAATAATGCTGGACAATTCACACAACATTATATAACCCCAAGCTAAGCAGAGCTTGTGTTATGGGTACCTACTAGATAACTGATATACTTACACAACATAAATAGATAGGTCATATAGCTCGCAGAACTGATAACCGCTGGGGAGTAAATGTCGAGCGGCGGCCACGATCCAATGCGAAACGGAGTGTTGGGACACCATCCACTCGATGGACCGACGATATCGTAGCGGTCACAGGGAGTCGATGGATGGAGACGGCTCAGGACCGCTATTTGTGGCGTCTTATGGGGGAAGCCTATGTCCAGCAGTGGACGTGTATGACTTGATATGATGATGATGATAGATAGACGGATAGATATTTTTTTATTATACTTAGAAAACGTTCAGAACACCCTGAACAAATATTTGCAGAACGTACAAACATTTGTCCCGAGGCGGGAATCGAACCCGCTGTCGCAGGCGGTTGCAAAAAGTTTGACGTTTACTTACCTTTTCTTGACCATTTCGTTACATGTATCAATATATACCTACCTTTCATCTTCATTTGAGTAACTTCCTATATTTTTACCCATTTTAATTATTTTATAAGATTGTACTCAGAAGATAATATTGATGATACGGCTATCGATGCCTACTACTGGGCGGGAGCTCGATTGGCACGGGTCCGACGCACGGTGGATCAAGCCCATACAATGGGTTGGACATAGCGTGCCTAAATTTTCAAAGTCGTAGTTTCATACAATTGAATATGCCATTCGATAGCTTTTTTAAATCTAAGCAATAAATATTCTATTGCATTTTTGGCCTAGAGTCATAGTTCAGGAGTAAATGGCATAAAACTGATTTCATTGTATGGAAAGCAACATACAAACAGAAATAGTGGGCGTATTTCGTCCTATTTCGTTATGTGGTCTATAATAGCATGTTCTTGGCACTGTACCGCAACTTTCCTTCAAAGACACATCTTGCGTTTTTTGCGGTTTTAGAGACACATCGAAAACAAAAAAAAAATGTGGCCTTGTTTTATTTTGCCATTCGATAGCGTTATCAAAACTAAGCAAATATTATTCCGTTGCTATTCAGCATCAGACTTATAGTTAAGGAGTAAATGGCATAAAACTGATTTCGATGTATGGGAAGCAACATAAAAACCGAAATAGGGGGCGTGTTCGTCTTGTTTCGTTCTGAGGTCTATTAAAACATGTTCTTATCACTGTGCCACACACAACTTTACTTCAAAGACAGATCTTTAGATTTTTTGCGTTGTTTGAGTTAAATCGAGAACAAAAAGAGGGCCTAGTCTTATTTCGCGATTCGATAGCGTTATTAAAATTAAGCATATATTATTCCGTTGCTATTATATTTAGAATCACACTTATTGTACATGGCACAACATCAATTTTACTGTCCGTGACATTTAAACATAAATGGAGGGCTTATTTTGACTAATTTCATTTGAGGGTTTTATAATATGTTTCAGGCACAGTGCCGCACTTTTCTTCAAAGACACATTCTGCGCTTTTGTGCGTTTTCCGACTTACATCGATAAAACCAATGAATCATATGTTTGTTAATATAATCATGAGTATCACTAGTTCTTTTAAATTTAATAAACATATATGTAGGTACCTACAACAATAAAACTACAAAAAATTATATATTTGTTTATTTATACAAAACCCAAAAGATAAGAGTTGATAAAATCAATAAAGTACCTACACAGTAAAATAATGATATTGAAATAAAGAAAAAATACAATGTATATAAAGTGATACGTTGTTTTCTAAGTATATATTTATTTAAAAAATAAGATTTATGTACAAAATTGTTAGAAAATTATATATTTCCGTTTTTAATAAATAATTAACTAAGCTACTTAAACTTAAATTAAACCCAACGAAATAAAGTCTAAAAATTGAAAGAATTAATACAAAGAAACAATACAAAATTAATTATTTATAGCTGATATCATGTATTCTAGGTATACAGGCTATTTGTATGGGTTGTGTCACAAACACTTTACCTGGCCTACCTGGAAGGGGTTCAGGTAGCCCAGGTCAGGTAAATTGATGAGTAGCCATAACTAGTACCTATACTTTGTTTTGATGGAATCCAACGTAAAATTAGGCCATAATTTAATAATATTTTTTGTTACTCGAAAAACGCAAAAAAGCGCAATATGTGTCTTTGAAGGAAAGGGCCAGAAACATGCTATAATAGACCCTAGAACGAAAGAGGGCGAAACACGCCCCCTATTTCGGTTTTTATGTTGCTTCCCATACAATGAAATCAGTTTTATGCCATTTACTCCTTAACTATAAGTCTGATGCTAAATAGCAACGGAATAATATTTGCTTAGTTTTGATAACGCTATCGAATGGCAAAATAAAATAAGGCCACATTTTTATATTTTTTTGTTTTCTGTGTTACTCAAAAACCGCAGAAAAACGCAAGATGTGTCATTGAAGGAAAGTTGCGGTACAGTGCCAAGAACATGCTATTATAGACCACAGAACGAAATAGGACGAAATACGCCCACTATTTCTGTTTGTATGTTGCTTTCCATACAATGAAATCAGTTTTATGCCATTTACTCCTGAACTATGACATATATCTAGGCCAAAATTGCAATAGAATATTTATTGCTTAGATTTAAAAAAGCTATCGAATGGCATATTCAATTGTATGAAATTACGACTTTGAAAATTTAGGCACGCTATGTCCAACCCATTGTATGAGCTCGATCCACCGTGCGACGCTGACAATGGTCAGAAGCGGACTGAAGGGGGACCGCCTGCATACAAATAGACGCGAGAGCTAGCTTGAAAGTAAAAGTAGTAAGCGCCAAAACAGTAATTCTTGTTTAACATAAAAACTAATGATAATTATGAAAAATCCAATTACCATTTTGAAAAGGGTGTATAGACTTATCTGTATAGAAAATTTAGAGGCATAAATAGGGTCCGTTCGCCTGTAAAGTGAACATCTATGTTTTTATAGACCAGTTTTTGGGATTAATTTTTTCTGCTATGAAAATTAACCAATCGTGTAAACCAATTACCAATTTGAAGTAAAAAACTTGAATAATGCAAAACATACAAAATCAATTCCGAATGTTTTATAATTGCTGAAAAATGTTGAAATCCTTGACATCAATATCGTCGATGCGTCGTCTTAATAGCGCTTGGCGAAAGTGGCGGCCGGGGGGGGGTTCTGCGCAGGTGTAAAACGGTGTAAAAATCTAAAAATCTAATTCTGCGCATCAAGGTCTATTAAATCATGACGCACCCTGTACCAGTGATGACTAACGGATCCGTAACGTAGTCGCTAACTATAGGCTAGTCTAACTGTTATTTCAGACATAAGTCAAAATCACCCAGCGAGCTATGGAGAGAGCTATGCTCGGAGTTAATCTACGCGATAAAATCCGTAGAAGAACCAAAGTAACCGATATAGCTCTCAGAATTAGCAAGCTGAAGTGGCGATGGGCAGGCCATATAGATCGTAGAACCGATAACCGTTGGGGAGAAAAAGGTTTTCGAATGGCGACCGCAATGCAAAGCGAAACATACGTGTGGGTAGACCTTCCACTCGATAGATGGTACGACGTTGTGGCGGGAGTCGATGAATGGAGGCGGCTCAGGACCGCTAATCGTGGCGTCGCGTCGTTTGCCTAGGCCTATGTTCAGCAGTGGACGTATAGGAGCTGATGATGATGATGGCCTGGCTAGTCACCATTGAGACTGGCCGAAGATTCGGCTAGGAGGACATCATATTTCTAGAGCAGAAATAATACATATGTATGTACGTTCCATAATAGTAGATTGTTACACAAGGGTAGTAAGGGAGCTATTACAGAACAAGATCCAATTTGGCGCCAGTGCGAGCTCAGCTCGCAAAGGGCCCTAAATTGGATTGAGTGCACCCGAGATATTAGACGCCCGAGCGAAGCGAGGGCGAATATAGCTCTAGGGTGCACTCAATCCAATTTCGCGCCCTTGCGAGCGCTCGCAAAGGGCGCTAATGGATCGAGTGCACCCGAGAACATAGTTCGAGGGTGTAATAGCTACTTGCAACCGAGGTAAGCATTCTACTTTACATCATAATGGCGAGGTAAATAAAACATGTATATACTTAGGTATGACAAAATGTAATTTTTATTAGAAAAAATAATTATTTATTAAAAGATTTTGTAAAACATATTCTGCTTCGAGATGATAGAAATCAGGCGTGCGGACCAGTTCTTCATCTGATGAAGTACTTGACATACTGAACTACCACTTTAAACTTGTTTATTACAGTTTTAACTTTAGTTTATTACAGTTGCACAAATCAAATGAAATGAAATACCGCCATTTCCACAGTTTTTTTTTTTCAGTAAAAAGTTTTCTTATCATTTTATAAGAAAAGAGATTGTTTCACCAAGGCTATGCAAAACTTGCATAGCTTGAACTGTAAAGTCTTTACCAAGGAATTTTTATAGTAACGGTCTTTACAATTCAAACAAAGTGTGACGTAAAGAGATTTGAAAATGGAATTCCTATAAAAATGTACTGTGTTGCGATTACCATCTTACACAACCTCTTTGCTTAATTTGTAAAACCTTCTTGCCGAACATTGTGATGTAAATGTAATTAAAACTACTCATGCTTCTCCTCTAAGGCTAAGTCTGATAACAACATAATAATTCGGTACTGAGCTTGTATAGCTTCAACAGGTTGGGATACCTAAATCTGTCTTTGGCTGTCTTTGGGCGCTTCTTTTTAACCTACTTCAGAAAAAGCAAGAGGTTCTACAGGGTGTTTGGTATTGGATCCGAAATAATTTTTTGGGGAATCGGGAGGATTATTAGCTACATTTCTTTGGTAAAATCAATCTCCTAAATGTCACGGTTGCTGAGATAACTCTTTAGTCAACTGATTCCGCTCTAAACTCATCTCACGGGATGAGTTGACTAAAGAATTAATTTTATATGATATTTTTAGTTATTTAAAATCACCCGAAATCTTGCCTTTAAATCATCATATCTGTTTTTGGTTGTTATGCCACAAATTAACTTGTGCTGTATTCTCCAATGTACATACATTTATTCTCTAAGTAAATTATTATATCATACAATTCACTTTTTTATATTAAAAGTTCAGGTAGACGTGGACTCAAATTTTGATGATCTAAAAATCATCACAGATGAATTTCGACAAATAGGTTTAGAATTAGCGAATTTTTTATATCGGACTCTTGTGTAGACAAAGAATATCATTATAAAATTCCATTGTTTGGCTAGGTTGTAGATACTTTTTCACTGTGTCTCCTTGTTTTCCCCATTCCTTGATGAGTCTTTTCAGTCATTTGTAGATGAGAAAATTCAAAATTTCAACTAAACTTCGGACAGACTTCTCAACAATTATTCGGTTTTGCCTGTTTATACCTAAATTTACGTATTCTTTGAGATGTTGTCAACTGTGGAAAAACAGCGAGCTGTTGGAAGGCTTAGACAACATAATAACATAGATTATTTTATCATCGGTTTTGAATATCTATTTGGATGATATGGCATGGTCGCAAGCCTCCCTAACTCCCTGGGAATTCGAAAAATTTGAAGTGTAGCCCTGCCAGCCCGCGTTCCTGTCTTTCGTCTACAGCACTAGTTCTTGAGTGGACAAAAATTTAAAGCCGTCTCCTTTGGTCTCACATGGAAATGCATTAAAAATTTAGTTTTTAGACGAGGCTCGAATGGCTTGGCGTAGTGTTTGCCCTGATGCTGCTCCTCCAAAATCTCTTTTGTCCCAACGGCAATGGGACGGGCCTCTGTGTGAGTTGACCCGGAATTGTTTGTTGCAAACGTGCTCCAGCTCTGCAGATCGCGCCCGTCTCCTGGCCCTTTCTAAATGAGAGTCAGGACATTGGTTGCAAGCACTTCCTTCATATAATACTGGCACTTTATTGGATCATAATTAATTTTCAAAAAATTATCCGATCGCCTGTTCGAAGCAAAGCGTGACCCGAGAGCGGGTGAGTATCTGGCGCAGCGCATTAGCATTGCCATACAGCGGGGCGATGCAGCCAGCGCAGCGTCTTGGGATCCCTTCCGACTGGTATTGATATGGACCAGTTGAGCTACCTGTAGATTGTTTGCAGTTAGCTCAATTGTTTCAATTGTTTATAATATTTGGTTTTTATTTTCTTTGTCAATAAAGACTGTTTTTTTTTAATTTTATCATCATCATGTCAGACCATACACGGCACGGCCTCCCCCATAGGACGCCACAAATAGCTGTCCTGATCCATCCAACGACTCTGAGACCGCTGCGTTGTCGTCCTTTAAAAAAGTTATGAGCATTCAAAGTCAAAAATATATGTATTTGTTCCGGATGTTCTGGGTGTTTTCTATGTATACTAAAAAAATATCTGTTTGTGTAATGTTTTGTAGCTGTATATTAGCCATCTAGTACCTAATTAAGATTAAAGTAATGTTTGAGTAGGTATATTGCGAGCGGGGCGCAACCTAACGACAATCATCGGGCGGGTATTCATTAGCAGAACCGACACCGACAACGCATACATAACACTAGGAAACACAGAATCGAATTCATGTCGGTGCCGGCAATTAAATATTACAGTTACTAAAGGTTGTAGGTGTAGGATAATGAAGAGTCGCCCATCTTATTCAAAGGGTTTTAAAATTACATTTAAGAATGGGTGGTTTTTACGTAATCACACAGATACATACCTCCGCTCCGCTATCGCGATACAACGCGTCGTCACGTAAGACACGCAATATCACAACAGTGTCGTTTATCAGAAAATGTTAAAAATAAATATATTTATTGATTATTAGGTATTCCCCGCGGTTTCACCCGCGTTAAATTCTAATTTCCATTTCTAGGAGGATACAAACGTCTTTTTTGCTGTGTGAACGTGTTTTTGTGTTTTTTTGTGTGTGTCCCATGAGATTGATGTTTTACCAGGACAAAAAGTACCTATGTATGTTACTCTCCATCCCTTCAACTAAGTAACTCTAAAATAAAGTTGATTGGTTGCTTAGTTAGGGAATGAAGGAAGGATAAACAAACGAACACACTTTCGCATTTATAATATCAGTTCGGATGGTCGCCTAGCCGAATCTTCGTCCACGGCGGCCAGTCTCAACGGAGACTAGCCATGTGCGCAGGACATTATAGTGCACAAGTGTGTGCGAAAAAGAAATACCTGTATGAACTCAACAATTATAATACTGTCACATGGCATACTTTGGCAATAAATGGATTGGTGATAATTTACGACATTTAACTATTTAACCGGGTTGCTATTGCTATCTGCCAAAATAGCTAGTATTCTAAAATAAAACATTTTGTTAAATTGCTAAGACTCTGTGCCAATATTCGTTATTTCTACAATTTTAGAATTCCTTCATCCTATCCAATATAGGTAAAAGTTTTGACCTACGAGTAATGTAATGGGGCAGTTATAAGTCGGGAGAGTTGATGATCGATCTTATAGCAGTTATTACAAACATGAGTCGAGATAGACAAACATTTATTTGCTGCTCACTCACACATTACGACACAGAGATAAAATATACTTTACCTAATACATATATTAGACAATGAAAAATTAATAATAATAATAATTCTAGACGATCCGCACAGCATCATGCCTCAAGCTAAGCAGAGCTTGTGTTATGGGTACTAGATGACTGATATATATAAAACAATTGTATATTACATAGATGGATAGTTTAAAACATCGGTACCTTCCTACATAATACGAGGATATATACACAAAACACTTTGTGTAACAGCAGCAAAAGGTCTCAAGCTTAGCATGAATGCCTTACCACTCAGGAGTAGATGGCGCTGAGTCGCTGATAATTTTGCCGAAACCATTTTATTCACAAAATCCTGCGAGGTTTACGATAAGTGTAATGTATTCTATAAATGGCAAATAATATATTACGTACGATACAAATAATTAAATGGGATAAAGTTCGGGAAAGCCCATATGCCGGATCGACTTGAAATTTGGTACATGTACGTTTTTTGACCTCCTGCTGAGTACAAATATGAAAACGAAAATTGGCACTTTTTTTGTGTATTTATAAAGAAAATTACAATCAAATAATAGAAACAAATTAGAACTAGTATTTAAATAATATATTAAAAGCCTTTATTTCAAACTATTTACACATGTGACAGACCTAAGTACTATTTACAAAAAAAAATTAGAACACTAATAGTTTGTTTGCCGCTTGGCAAAGGCCTCTCCCCTAGCCTTCTTCACTCCTGACTTGAGCTCCTCGTCCACGTCCTGAATGCTCCTTTGTCAAAGGTATACAATACTTATACCTAACCTAAAACACCAGCTGGTTTCAATTTTAGCAGTACTACCTACTCTAAAAAGTTTGCTATCAAAACGCGCCGTGGTTAGACTGTGATGTGACATCACATGTGCACCAACTAACGCTAACCATGGTGCGTAGATCTAGTGGGAACTAGACGGTGGGTTATAATATCATATCACTCCAGTCTGCAAGTGCAAATAGAAATATTGATTTATTTTGAGTTCCACACTTCGTCCCGTGCAATATAAAATACGCTGGCATAAGTGCAACTAACTCCTCGAAAATACTAGCAAACTGCATATAAAAAGCATTGTTAACGATCATTTTGAATTAAAAACATACACCTTTATTAAATAAGCACGGTCAGATAGTAGAATGCGCTTCCTTCGTCTATTTTCCCGCTAGGGTCCCGTTAGAGATCTTGGGCTTTTTTCAAATCCAATTGAATAAGTTCCTTTTGGGAACGCGTGCTCCATCTTAGGTTAGGACACATCTTTATTTACTTAAGTGAGATAGTGGCCAAAGAACCATTACCAATAAATAAAAAATACTATTTACTGTAGAGAACTGGACTAATCATAACTTCAAGGTAAACTATGTTGCAATCTATATTTGGACTTTGGTTATAACAAATTCATCAAGAAACAAAATCATCGACATAAATATCGGAAGGTATTCATAAGCAGATTCAAGATTAACATATCGTCAACCTAATTATCAAACTTCGTAACTCCAAATGATCTAATTTTACAGGTGGTACAAAAAACCGCTTTTCGCATTTATTTTGAGAGATTTTTATAGTCACTGTTACTTTGAGCTTTAAATGAGTGTAGATTATTATTTTACTAAGAATATTATTGATTTTGCAGGTAGTCTATAAAATAATGGACTTACGAGCTTTTCCATTTTTTATTCAAGCTGGACTTAAGACTTTTTCTAGGATATACGCAGTTTTACGTTAACATTTTTATCAGTTTGACTACAATGAAGGTGACTTTAGTTGATAGTTAGGATTTAATATAGGGGGTTTAACAAAAAAATAATGATCAGAGAGTATCACCACTGTTTGATAATTAAATAACCTAATAGGGACGTCTTTTAAAAAATCTCTTGTAGCATAAAAATCTAAATCTTTTTCAATAACTTTCATCAGTCTCTATGCCTTACAAATAAAATTACAACTAACTATAATTGTTCATTGTTTGGAATAAGAAAAGTCATTTCGTTTCAAAACTACATTAAACGGTACTCAGTACCAATCATATCATACATTGATCTGGTATCACAAAAAGAGAGGAAAGTACCTAAGCTAAGTGAACTCGTTCTGAACCGGTTTTTCAGTGTGTTGTGGATACTGTAAGTGTTGTGTGTCGTCCAAGTGTGCAGATGGATATTCCTATATTTTCGGAAGACTAAGTGAGGGTAGTTGCAAAAAATGCTGCCCCGCTTCGCAGAGGTGGTAGCTCCAGTACTCTAGTCATCCCGTGACCACAACAGACCTTTTGAAACGTTGGAAAAAATAGGTAAATAAACGCGATAAATACCAGTAAATATTTAATAATAAGGTATGCACCCAACATACTAATAGGAAACTTAATGCACCCGTCTTTTTGTAATACATTGATCTGTTTGGTGTCTACAGAACTTTAGTGTGGTAGGTTATCCATTTTTTTATAACCTTAGTACCTACCACATCATTAGTTCGGTATGTGGTAGGTTATCATAAAAGCTATGATAATCATTCTCTTGCTTGAGGTTCTAAAGATCCTGATATTCCTCTTTTTTATTCTTCAATCTTGCCGAATAAAGCCGAGGAACCGAGCCAACCGAGCCGAGTCCCATGGAATAAAAGTGATATTTTTAGTTCTTGTTGGGAGCTCTTCCCAATCAGTAGCTGAATGTCTTAATATGAACTCAATTTTTCAATCGGGAGTGTACTTGAGAACCTTTATGTTTGTGACGGGTAACCTGTTCTTTTTCCAGTTCTAATTGATGTTTAGAACTTCAAAATATGTTTAACAGCTTTAAAGAAGTGGTGATAGAGATACTGTACGTCATAGGGCTATTTCATGCACTATGGATTTGGTCTTGTAGTAGAGTACCGAAACATTCGAACGTGGGCTTAAATTAAAAGCCCTGATTGTAAATCCATAGTAAGCACTTCGTGTTTCGTGGATATTATGCTTACTTAGCGAGTTCCTTTCTAGCCTCCCCTTTCTTATAACGATGAGTTATAGGCTTATAGTAAATATTTGTAACATTACCAGCTTTGTAAGACACAAATATCACACACACAAGTCCTTTTTTGGGCTAAATAAAGACAAATTATCCAGTTTTTAAAACATATTGAAAATGGTGGTAAAGCTTAATGGCTCAAGGTTCTCTCTGACACAAACCATTTCTGTAAGTTTCATAGAGCCGAGATTTAGATGTCCAGATAGGTTCAAGATACAGATTTGATGAATCATTTTGGCAGCAGCGTGTTTCTAATATCGGCAATGAGTCAAAAAACTTATGTAACTGGCTTTTAGCTTCAACTTTGATATTATATTTCGGGAGTTACGCATATTTCAACCACAACAAAATAGCGTCGTGGAGTTACATATTTTTATAAATGACGAATAACTTTTTAAGCAACTTTCCGCGGGAGATAAGAAGTATACCATAGATGCGTTTTAAAATTATCCGATAGATGGCATTAAAAAGAAAAAAATTTTTTTTTGGAGTATGCGTTCTGATAATTAGCCCAACGATGTTATTTTGTACACCAACTTCCACTATGAAGGTAGGTCACGCAAACTACATTATTATTTTACCTTACATGACTACGTTTGAGTAGCGACCTAAATTAAAACAGGTCAGTTGAATCGAATGCCGAAATGAGAGCTATCACTGACCCAGTGACCCACTGCTCTTGACTCACAAACGAGTAATCCACCCACCTTCCCTCTCGGTGGTATTGCTATGCCACCCCAAAGGCATCATCCCTGCCGCATGTGCTCGGGCTGCTTATTACTTTCTCCACAAATATTTACATAAACCTACTAATAATTAATTTCAATAAGGTATAACTTTATTATTATGGAATGGACTGGATGCAATGGACTACTACCGTCAGATGGTGATGGTCGCTCAGTGAGTGTGGGATGACAAAATAACAATACTTTGAGAGTAGGTAGATGAGAAATATAATTATTATAATATACAGGTGACTTTTTGAGATAGAAATGGATGGCCGAAAGCAAAACCATGAGAGTTAGAGAAAAGTCGTGAAAGAAGTCATAGGCTCAATTTATGGGAGAAAATATAAGTACAATATTTCTAGAATTTTTATAAAATTCGTCATGAATTTCATCGAGGGTAAACCCCATTAAATACAGGCTAAGTATCCTGGCTAGCAGCAAACAAACCAGTTGTTCGAAAATATTATTTACATTAAAATCATATTGATGCTTAGTCTCCTACTAATAGAAAAATAGCCAAGTTTTCAACTATAATTGAAAACAAAAGAAAAATTGCATCAAATAATCAATGCACATACCGAATCTCAATAAATGAATTAAGACAAAAGCAATGAATAATAACGTTCTCAAAATAAATAAAAACGTCAAGTGCGAGTTGGACTCGGGCGCCGAGGGTTCCGTAATTATAAGAGCTTGCTTCTTGAAATGAAATAGATTTATTGTAGAAACTGTCTACAAAAAAGATCTTAAAAGCTAGGTGGAACAACAGTTTATCCATTAATTATGGACGTACAATATTTTACTAATATAACAAGGTATTTTATTAATTATATATTTCTTTAATGTCATAAAAACATTTTTCTATGAGCCACCTACGAAGTTTTGTCTTAAATTTACTAGTAGGCAGGCAGTTCTCTTATGTCTCTAGGAATTTTGATAAATACTTTTACAGTCATGGTAGAGCTATTTTTCCCACTCAGTGCTGTTTTGTGTGGGGGCAATATAAGCCTAGTGGGATCTCTATTTTTTACCAACAGAGTTTTTTATCTGTATAAGGTTAAAGAAAAAAGCATCCTCTTTTTACAAAACAACCAATTTGGAAAATTTATAAACTAGTTAACGTTAGGTGTCCATGCTTCTTAAACAGAGGCTTGTATGACTGATATCAAATATCAAAGTGCTTTATTTCCTTTAGACCTTACAGGACGCTTGGACACTACACATTTAAATTACATAAGTAAAACAGTGAAATAAAGTGCTCACTTTGATTTTTGGTTCACTTCATCTTTTTAAGGTAAACTAAAGAAGCGAACAAGAAACCTTTACCTTGTTAGGTTGTTAGTTTTCGAGTTGGAGCTAAAGCAAAAAGTCGTCCCATGCTTTTTTTCATTACTGTAATGGACCTATTCCAAAGACGGCTCTTAGACACTTTTTTGAATAATGAAAACCCTTTTTATGTGCGTAGAGTTACCGAAAAGCAAAAGACCATACCTTAGGACTGAGGTGACGTTGCCAAAATATGCGTTTAATGCAGTTTGTTCACCCGATGTTCTTCTTAATCTTTTCAGAGTAAAAACGAAACGTTTTGCTCTATATGCGATATCCAATTTATGTTTGTCCAATATTATACCAAGGAATCTTATTTCATCAGTCTTTTCTATAATTTCATTTCTACATGTTAGAGTGCTATTATATATATTACTAGCTGACCCGTGCCCACTTCGTTGGGTGGTAAACATTTTTAGTAGTCTATAAAACTCGCAAATAACGTAGTTTAAACGATGCGTGTTTAAACAAATTCAATAGGTAAAAGAATTTTCAAAATTGGCTCAGTAGATTCAGAGATTACCCCCTACAACAACAACACAAACCTTACTTATTTTTATTAGTGAAGTACAGTATAGATTTACATATACCTAGATTTTATTGACTGGACGTCACACAGCTCCACATTTACCTAGGTATATTATGCGCTTCAAAAGCTTTTGATAGTACCTACTGGAGAATAGGGCACTACACATCTATTGTCCCGTTCTAAAACTGGAAGGAAGAATCACCAGTCGTAAATCTTCACAATTTCTATCTTGATTCATGGCGTCTCGCATATCTACATAATTCTCAGCGCGCAGTCTTCTCTCATTAGTTCTGTTCTGATGTATACCAAACGCTTCGTTTTAATTTTGACGTAAGTTTCCACCAGCCATTTAAATTTTGGCGTAAGTGTCCACCATAAAACGGTTAAACAAACCTCGAAGCCTTTGCAGGTGAGCAATGCAACCTTCTCTTATTGGTAAAATGTATCTAGGCGTAGAATTGCATTGCAGAAACTTTTTTAGTGTCCAGTCTCGTCAGTTTTCGGATTCACATGTCGAAGATCAAAGTAGTATCCGTCTTTGCCACGACAGTAGGTATAAAAGCGAGTAGAGACTGAAGAGCATCAAATGCCTGGTGCGTTTCGCCAATGCATTGCAAGCGGTCATCCCGGGTACGCAGCACAATGTCCCGCCTGTCACAGTGCTGATCTAGCAGGACGACGGCAACATTATTTATAGCGAGAGCTTTGTACCAACCGGATGCTGTCCAGTAGGTCGTTTATCGGCACTAATAACAATTTTGTAATTATTTTGTAGCCGTGGGGTCGCGGCGTACGAATATCGACCCCTCCAACTCAACCCGTGGATGTCGTAAAAGCCGACTAACGGAACCTACCAGAGGAAGGGCAGCAGCTTCCTTCTGAGTATTTTTAAACACCAACACTGCGATTACCAATCCGCCTGCCAAGCGTGGTGATTATGGCAAATCCCCCCCTACATGGGAGACCATCCACTCGATGGACCGACGACATCGTAGCGGTCGCAGGGAGTCGATGGATGGAGGCGGCTCAGAACCGCTATTTGTGGCGTCGTACGGGGGAGGCCTATGTCCAGCAGTGGACGGGTATGGGCTGATGATGATGATGAATAATTTTGTTGGCTTTGGGGTATGGACTCGTATTTTATGTCGTTCCTCGTAGTATGAACCCAAATCATGCTAAGTATCATTCGAATCCATTCAGTAGTTTTTGCGCTATTTTAGGCCGAGAAATGTCACTTCCATCCCCACTCCCAAGGAAACCTAAACGAATTCCAGGATAAAAAGTATTACATGACCTTCCTCGTAGTATGAACTTAAATCATGCCAAGTTTCATTTGAATACATTCAGTAGTTTCAGCTCTATGCGCAGCCAAGAAATTTTACCCTACTGCGGGGGGGCGGGGCACTACTGGGGGTCCCACTGCCTGGGGCCCCACTGCCTGGGGCGATGAACTCAAATCCTGCCAAGTTTCATTTGAATACATTCAGTAGTTTTGGCGCTATGCGCAGCCAACAAATTTTACTTTCATCCCCTCTCCCATGGGAACCCTATTGAAATCCGGGATAAAAAGTATCCTATGTCCTTCCTCGTAGTATGAACTCAAATCCTGCTAAGTTTCATTTCAATACGTTCAGTAATTTCGGAGCTATGCGCAGCCAAGATACAGACAGACAGACATGATGGAAAAAATTTAAATTAAGGCATCAGTATCGAAAATAGAGTGCCCTCAAAAAATATTTACAAAATATCTTCAATGTACAGAATTGGACCTGTTACAGTTTTATTATAAGTATGATTATTGGAATTAATGTCAATATTACAATTTAAAAAAAATACATATTTAGTTTTTGAAATATTCGCTTGTAAATTATTACACTCCAGCCAATTAACAACAGATTCAGCCTCTGAGGTAAGACAGTCAATTAGAGTTCCATCCTTCTTCTCATCGCAACCACAATCGAGACATTGTCACCAAAAAAACACAAAAAAACAGCAAATCGGAGATATAAATAAGAAACAGCAATGGTCCCAGACAGGACAGTCAGTGGACAGTTTTGCCGAATTTCATGATTCTAGATCAACAGGAAGTACCTAACCTATAGGTTTTCGGTCCATGGTGAGAATCAAATATTTTTGTGTGGTTTTTTTTATGTGCATACACTACAAATTCATTATTTTCGGTTTTTAATCGTGAATTTGTTGTTAGTAGGTTTTTAGCCGTGATATAAATCAAACTTCTAAGTCAACGCAATCAAAATTACAGCCAATTATGTACATATAAAAAAAAAGTGAATCAAATGCCCACGAAACCTACGGAACCCTAAAAAAACTCAGTGAACAAGTCAACATCAAAAAGATAGTTGTTTTATAAAAAAACTTATTTTATATAATTAAATAAAACCAAAATTCATATAACTACGAAACTGTCTTGTCAGGAGCCAAATTCTACTAAAGTAATCGCTACATTATGACAATGGTATCGTCTCAGAATGTCGACGACGACGTCTCAATGGTATCGTGTCATCGTCTCCTTTTGGCATTTTACCTCTATAAATAAGAAACCAGAGGTAGAGTTGGAGGGATGCGCATCAAAAGTGTCAAGGTTGAAACCATTATATCAATCTCTCCGTGCAAATGAATAAATAATACTGGACAATCCACACAGCATCGTCTAGCCCCAAGCTAAACAAAGCTTGTGTTATGGGTAACTAGATGACTGATTAACCTAATAGAATACATTACACAGATAGATGTTTTTTATTGTAAATAGAAAATACCCAGAACACCCGGAATAAATATTTACAGATAGTACAAACATTTGTCCCAAGCCAGGAATCGAACTCTCAACCTCCTGCGTCGCAGGCGGACCTTCGCCCGCCGCGCTACATCGTTCGTCAATAAGATCGCACCGCTGCGCAAGCACTATCTAGCTAGAGTTTCTTTCATCTAAGGATGGTTCTGCTACGATACCATTGTCATAGTAACGTGATTAGTTAGCAGGGGAATACCTATCATTGAACGCCACTGTACCATGTTCTACATCATCATCATCATCAGCGCATACACGTCCACTGCTGGACATAGGCCTCCCCCGTACGACGCCACAAATAGCAGTCCTGAGCCGCCTCCATCCATCGACTCCCTGCGACCCCTACGATAATTTCAGTCCTACATGTTCTACATGTAGGACTGAAATTATAGGGCCCAAAAATCTCTGATGATAGACTGAACGAATACAATAGTACAATGCAACAGCTTTTGTGTATTGCATGCCTGGATGATTCGAGTTCTCGTAAATATAAAGCGATGTTCAGCCAGCATAACCCAAGGGCAAGTACTTGAAATATAATTAGTGTGTCCGGTAAGAAAAGGGGGATCAAACAGGTTATTATACTAAAGAGCCTGTGTGCATTGCTAGCATCTGCTTGCACTGATTTTTTATTATGAGGACTGCACATCCTACACGTGTGAGTTTTATCAAATACCTGGCAGGAAATCAGCGGTTGTTCGTAATAAGAGAGAAGCACTCATTCCTGCCCCCCATCATACAAGTGGCTTGACGGCGGGCGCTACAAACTAGAGCGTCAATCATGCTAACTACACGCAAACCGGCATGTGCTCATGTCAATTTACATAACAGATAAAGAGCGAAGGTTAAGGGATACCATACCAAGGTTAAAGTGCAAAGAGAAAGATATAAAACGGTTACAAAACTCTAGAACCAATCGTCGTTGTTACAAATTACAATCACCAAAAAGCTCTCTATAGGTATACAGAATGTCTTTGAAGATGGGAGTGGATGGCCAAATCCTAAACTATGAGAGTTAGAGAAAAGTTGTGAAAGAAGTCATGGCTTCGATTTATAAGAAGACTGAAAAAGCGTATTTAGATTTATTTTAAATCTTTTGCTTTAGCAGGAAATCGAACAGATTGGTTTTCAAAATATATTTTGTCCTGTATTGTTCCACAAACGGATTCGGTTGCTGATAAAGGATCTATCTCTTTGCAAAAATTAAAATGAAAGGAATTAGCTATTTTTACAATTTAAGTTTTAATACTCCTCCTACTAAGCAGCAAAGTGAAAACTTTAAATGATATTTTTGTACAACTGGTGTTCTTGCCGCTAGCCAGGATACTTAGCCTGTAGTTTAATGAAGTTTTTCTTGACAAAACATCTATTCGTTGTTAATTTTTTAAACATTAAAGAATTCCTTAAAAAATTAAGTTTTTATTTGTCCATAAGTTGAACCCATGACTCCTTTCACGACTTTTCTCTAACTATCATGGTTTCGGATTAAGCCATCCACTCCCATCTCAAAAAGCCAGCCTGTATATGTATAAACATCAAGTGACGTAGCTTGGACCTATTAAAATAATGATGCTATTATGTTAGTATTGCATGCCAAGTGAGCGAAAAGTGCAAAGAGAAAGACATAAAACGGATATAAAAATCTGGAACCAGTCTTCGCTGTTAATGTATCACCAGAAATCCCTCCATTTATAAATATCAAGCGACGCGCAGCATTGAACTATATTAGCATAATGGTGCTTTGCTGTTATGTAGTATTACATGCGCGCACGTCATAGCTGCGTCGGCGTGTCGTCGGTCTCGAGGAGAAAGTATAACGTCAGTTGCGGACATGCGAAGAAAGCATAGCTGCGCGTGCGACTCCGTGAGCACTCTTGCTTTCGTTCGAGGCCGCGACGTCTGAACGATAGCGAAAATGACACACTTCGTGTGTTGTACCTTCACTTTTTCATCCGTAGTTCTGATGGCGATTGTAAATATTACGATTAGGAATTTGTTTGTCCCGTCCCACCCGACTGGTTTTTGGATGTATGTAGGTGTTGCAAGGATAGCTAGTACGCGTGAGTTTCGTTGGCTGTTGCCAGTTGCCCTTGAAAGATTTTGTCATGTGAGGTGTAGTTGGAGTCATCTGGATTCACAGTTATACCTAGTTATAAATAAAATCACTGATCTCCCACTCTATGTAGGGTAGGCATAGGCACAACATTTCTGCTTTTACCAAATTTAAGTGGATTCGATTACCGGATAAGTCAAATAATTTGTCAACATTCAGAAAATGCATTTTTCTTTTTTTAAATGAAGGAATGTTTTCTTTCGTAACACTTTCTATCTTCAATATTTCTGATACAGGCCGTCCATGTCCCAAGTGTAAAAAATCTGAAATGCGGCCTTTACAACAGGGGGACTGCTAAAATCCGAAATAAGACAACTATAATAAGTTCTGCGGATTTGACTTTGCTACAGTAAAATCGGAGATCTCCTAATAGTACCTACAAGTTCTAGTATTTTGAACCTCAACCTGTTGTTGAAATATAGAAACAAATTCAAAAAGGGCAGTTTTCGAGTCTTTTTCCTATAAGTATGCTCAGTTGGCTCAGTTTCTAATTTTAGTTCTTAAGCTATTATTAGTATTTAGTAGGTACCTAGAAACCGCATAACAGGGAAATAAATATATATAAAATAAATACAAAAAAATCACTTAAAACTTTTGATGTATATTAGTTTATAACCGTTTTATTTATATTGTTGTATGTAAATAACGATTGGAACAGATTGGACATAAAGCGTCTAATGGCAAGCAAAATGCTGGCAATTCATCTTCAAATGAGGTTCAAATGATACGATAGTTGTATTTGTGGCGTCGTATGGGAGAGGCCTATGTCCAGCAGTGGACGTGTATGGGCTGATATGATGATGATGATGATGATACGATAGATTGCTCGAGGAGTTTTCATAGAAACAAGACTTGCGTTTGTCTGTTTTTGTCAATATCTCTTGAGGAAAACAGAAGCAATTTTTTTTTAAATTAGGTAATTTAACATATTTTCCGAGATTCTTACCTACTGCAATCTAAAAAATTCTATACAGACACCTAGGACATACATAATGTATGTAAAAGGAAAAGAGTAGGGACGTTCTTTGTTGCTTGGTTCTGATGAATTTAGAACAAAAAAGTAGGATTTCTTTAAAAAAATTAAACATTTCAGTAACATTTAAAGCGCAACCGACGGCGGTGGTGGTGACACAAACCCGTGTTTGGTCCACCTTAGTCATGCAGATGGATGGATTTGACTCAACTATTAGATAGCTCCTACTAGATATAAAATATAACTTCAAAAAAATCTTATCACAGTGCTACAAATACTTATGGCGTAATACTTCAGGCACAGCGCATTCATTCAATCGATTAGTATCGTAACCTCATAATATATACTTATTAGAATTTGTATAGTCTGGCCAACCCTCGCACACATCGAAGAAACGACTGCCTACTTTGGTTACTTATTGTGGATTTGTGAGGTGTTTAGTGCTTGCGATCACGTCGAATCATTATTACGTTGCGAATACAAGGCTGTCACAGACAGTCACTCGTTCGTGACCTGTTGACTGATTTAACAAAATCCAGGTCAAGATCTTTATTTATTTCGCTTTAATATTGAATAGCTCGTTATGAGAATGAGTAGGTAACGACACCAAGCTAATTATGCGAACATTCGAAAACACCCGTAGATTTTTCTATACATTGTATTGGTAATTCACTGACTCTATGTGAATCTGCAATTCACATAGAGTCAATGAATTAATCACATCATCACGAACACGTTTGTGAAGACGCCAGGTCTTAATTCTTGAATTTGGTATTGAAGTAAGTAGCCCCCTAAATTCAATAATCGTTCGCTAAGGAGATTTTATTTGAAACTTTACTTAAAAACTACTCTGCTTTGAATTAACAGTGGCTAAAGGACCTATGGAGATCGGTCTTTATTAATTCATTGAGTTCCGGACAAACGTGTTTTTTTATTTTGTATCAGAAGATATTTAATTTTTTTTTAAGAATTACCTCCTTGCGTCTTCTCAAACGTGTTTGTAATGATGGGCAGAACCTGCAGTTCACGCAGTGTCAGTGACAGTCACCAATCTAGGCTCTTATGATGAGGTAGAGGTGAGACGGATCAATGGAAAATCAATGTATGGTTTGGTGTTTTGCGAAACGTGGTAGTATTTTCCTTTTTTTAGGGTTGGGACAAGTTTAAAGGGACCTTATTTATTACTAAGCCTCTGCTGTTTGTCTGTATGTCCGTCCGTCTGTCAGCGGACAGTATCTCATGAACCGTAAAAGGCAGACAGTTGAAATTTTCACAAAGTACATATGTTTCTCTTGGCGTTTTAACAAAAATAAATTTATCTCCCCTACAATGATGTGATTTTGTAGCTATTTTGGCTTTATGTTTATCCTAGATAGTCCTAGATTCTAGGCATTACCTGATTTATTATTATTATTATTCTCTTGAACCTTAATAGGTAGACAGTTGACATTTTTATCCCAGCCATTACCGACCAAATGCGAGTCGAGTCGCACAGGAAGGGTTCCGTACAAAGCTTTCGCAAAGAAACCCTAGATAATATTTTTTATGGATCAAATCATTTTTGTGTATTGACGTAGTTAGTCCTATTAAAACCATGAATTGTTTTTTATTTAACGACTTAAATATTATTAATTACTTAGACTAGGCAACTAGGTACGTACTACTTACCTCAGAACCTAACTACATAATTTTTTACCATAAATAACCTCAGTATGCTGAGTGTGAACTGCCATACTGTTTACTACAAAGTTTGCGTAACTTTATTTTCTATGGAATTCCTATTTTCAAAACTTCCCGCTTGGAGCGCTGTTCAGGAATTCCATAGAAAATAAAGTTACGCAAACTTTGTAGTAAACAGTATGGCAGTTCACACTCAGCATACAGTCTGCCTTCCACCTGTTGTTTACGTCCAACAGGATTCACATTGTGATACTTAACTAAACTACCTACCTATTATGCCAATGTAATGACAACAATATATTGAGTATTGAATAATCAAAAAGCCACATGACACGATCCACCCATCCAAGTTCTGACCGCGTCCGACGTTGCTTATGTTCGGTGATCGGTACTCAACGTGGTATGGACGTTGGCCACCTTTAGACCCTGATTTATTATTTGTTGTTATAGCGGCAAAAAATCATACCTACTCTGTACACATTGCAACTGTGTACTCTTTACAGACGGGCAAAACGCAGTGGAGGCTTCCGTTAGTACCCCAACAACGGGACAATTTAGCCACTGTGTCTCATGGACGGGCTGTATCTCATGAACCGTAATAGGTACACTGTTTCAATTTGCACAGAGTCTGATTTTTTTTGCCGCTTTTTGCCGCTTAGGTAAGGAACCCTAAAATACGATACACATAGTCTGAAAAATGGTTGTAAAGTAACTTCACATGATTAGAATCTTATTTTCTATCAGCAAGGAAATCTTGTAGTTCAGCAGGATATCCGCCTGAATCTTTTCCGTCTCCCGTAGGGAATTTCCAAGAATCTCCGACGCAACGATGTAATTTCCGTTGAATTCGCGTTTATTTTCAATTTTATGAACATAGAGAAATTCGTCGTTTAGGAACCTTTTGTAACTTGTGTAGTAGGTAATATTAAGATTAATATTTAAACGGCTATGCCGATTTACGTGCGAGCTAAGCACTCGTGAATATTTCAACATACTCTCATTTAAAGAGGAAGAGTTTCTGGCCACTTTATCAAACATACTCGTCGTTCATTTTGATAAATTTTTACCTTCTTTGGGTATTGCAGTTTTTTGGGGGGACACCCTGTACACAAATAATAAAATAATAATTTTACTTGGGTATTTCCTTAGCAGGTTGGTAAGTAGGTAGGTAGGTACCTACCTGCTTAAGTACTTGTTCGTGGGGTAACATTAGTGTTTAGAGGAGGGACGGAAAACCACCCCTTAAGGGTTGTCATGAGCACGAAAATGGGAAAGAATTAAAAAAAAATAAGGACGCGATAAAATTAAACAAAAAAGAATCCGGTCTATTTTTTCAATAACTGTTCGATCTTGTAAAGATGCATAGGTATACATATGAACCCATGCAAAAATATGAAAAATTATAAAATGTAAGCAGCCAAACCTAAATTGTATGTTGGGATCCGTGCTTAAATCAGAAATAGGTAACGTTGTTGAGGCGAAAAATGAACTAAGGCATATGTATGGAAATAATAATAATGAGGTATAAATGACGATCATAGGTGAATGCCGTATGAACGTAAACATAAGCTCGCTTGATCGCGGCAACCCTGCCCTGCTGCGGCACTGCGCGCAACTGGGTCAGTGGGCCGCCCCCCGCGCCTTCCTCCGCCCGCGCGGTGGCGCAACCGCGCGAACGCGCACTAACATAGACCTGGATCGCGGGAAAGTAGGTCACCGACTCACTTTCACTTATTACATGGGCTCCTAATCGTTTTCCATTGTGCGAGCGAGCGGGGTCTTGCGGGTAGCGGCGGGGCGCGCATGCGGGAGGCGCCGGCACGCGCGCCGTTGTCGCCGGCCGGCCGCCAGTCGATCGTGGAACGTCTACCCAGCGGCACGCGGGCCCGGGCTGCCGCCTCTGACAGTTTCATAAAACGCGATCGTATTTAACTGCGCGGAATTCACATTCATTCGGACATTACCGGCGGAGAGAGACATACCTACACCGGTGCTTGGCTTCCGCCTGCCATACTTCAAACTCGTGTAGAACAAAATGTGCTGGATTTGTGTGCCTCCTTCTAAAGTGCTAGAACAGGTGCAACCTGTGAACGTTGGTTAAGTGTTGCGGCCAGACCGCTAGTGAACTCGGTGACTGTGTGAACCTTGTTGTGGTTGAACACCGCTGTAGGGATTTATAAAACTAGCCGCCTAGTGCGGCCGAGCATGACGATGGACCAGCAGACAGGCCTCATGTCCCTCAACATGTCTCCCTTTGATCTGAGCCCCGGTCCGGAAGGATCGGGCTCCGGCGGGGGACCCTCCGGACCTTCCCAACAATACGTGCCTCAGGGTGCTGCATACCAATGCCAACCTGAACAACAATCCTTTGGCTACGCCAACTTGGACCCTACATATCTATTTCCTACAGGAGGTGGCGGTGGAGATTCTGGTGCTTACATGCCAGCAGCAGCTACCGTCTGTGATCAAACCGACACCAAGGACGTGATCGAGGAACTTTGTCCGGTTTGCGGTGACAAAGTCAGCGGCTACCATTATGGACTTCTCACGTGCGAATCATGCAAAGGATTCTTCAAGCGGACCGTTCAAAACAAGAAGGTGTATACATGTGTCGCGGAAAGAGCTTGTCACATCGACAAAACGCAACGGAAACGATGCCCATTTTGTCGTTTCCAGAAATGCCTTGATGTCGGCATGAAACTTGAAGGTGAGTTAAGCATGAAACGATTTAGAATTAGAACATATGGTTAAGTTTGGCATTATGTGAACCATTTGCAATCTTTATAATGCATATCATCAGCACTCAACAGCTGTAGGTATATTTGGCGGCAAAACTTTTTACAAAACATTTATCTCAGGCATGACCTTGCAAGATTTTGTGTTCGCAATTCGACATAACCTACCTCAATATAAAATTTAGACATACTTGATAGGACAAATGACACACTTAGGTGATTTATTATAGGTAAATAAAGCTGGGTGACACGTTAGGTAATTACTTGTCCACTAAATAAGCACAATGTTGTTCCAAGCATTAGTGGATGGAACCACAATTTTTTTCATTTCTTGTGAAATAAACTTAGTCGAAAATTAGAACAGTGTAACCCAAAGGCTAATCTTTCAGTTTCTCTTTAGGGAGTACGTTAGTCTCATTGTTAGAGGTAGGTACCCCTCTTTCAAAAACGACTTAGTTACAAAAAGCTTAGTAGCAAGGTGCCATTCCTTACTTCCCTTACTTGCACCTGTTGTTACCCAACTTGGTCGCAAAAACTAAAAACATCGCTTTATTCAGCCGCATAATCAATGAAACCAAAATATTGTTCATCGTCCTTTTGTTCAGATTCAAACCAATAAATACCTCTAGCATATCATAAAAAACTCAATCAAACAATATTAATAATTAATTTTTTTCTAATAAATTCAGTGCTACATGAAAACATTAATTCAATAACAATATTATCATAGCACAAAATAATTTGGAAACGTGGTTTGAGGCTTGATTTGCAATAATCCAGATAGCTGCACAGATAACTTGTTTAGATAATTTATAGGCCTAGATACTTGCAGTAGACCGATAGGCATTCAATTTAGTCCAAGCCAAATATTGACCTATGCTACACTTACGAATATGCTATAGTACATTGAACAAGATATACGTATCTACACAAATCTTAATATGTTATTGTTGTCCCTTTACAATTTGTCGTTTTGAACCTTGATCAAACGAGATGTGCGGATACGTGACAAATTTATAGAAAAAAATCTCAAAAAAAAAATTGTGTGCAATCTCAAAAACAAAGGCGATAAAATAAAATTAAAACGTCATCATTTTGTTTTTTCTTCGTTTCTTTTGTGTATTTTATTCAAAGTACCTAGTCTCATTTGGTAGCTATATAGTCTACCTTGCTCCAGAGTCCGAGTTTCCTTTGGTGGAGAATATCATGACAACGATAGATCCATAGTTTTTGGATGATTTGTAGACTAGACCATGAAGTTTAATTAAAAAAGTACACCTCCAGTTTTAAATTTACAGATTATAAATAAAATACAAACAGATTTTTTTTCTGCAAATTCATTAAAAATATGTTTTTATTTTACTATGCTTTTATTTTCGGTATTGGATGTTTTAGCAAGGTAGACTCTAGCTTCCAAATGAGACTACTTTGAATAAAAAAACACCGTTTAAAAATAAAAGAACAATAAATAATTTTTATTTTTTTATCTGAGTTTGGTCGATAAATAGATATATGTCACGTATCTGCACATCTCGTTCGATTAGATTAAGGTTCGAAAATACACATTGTATATACCCTATATATGTATATATCCATGCATTACTAGGTGAGCCCCGAAGTGAAAAGTTCGTACATTAAAAAAATATTTTGAATTATTTAGTCATCCTACTGCAACACTGCAATATTCACCGGCAATAAAATCAAACTCAGCAGCCGTTTGAGCATGAAGGAATAACAAACATACACACGTCAACATCATCAAACATAGTCAGTCAGTGTTCCATGGGATTTATTTTGCTAAAACATTGTGTAGGTAGGGTAGGCTGTCATTTGATAAGACTTTTTTGTTAAGATATATGCTTAAATTTTTTTAAGGTTCCGTACCTCAATTGAGAAAAAAATTAAAGGATCACTTTGATGTCTGTCTGTCTGTACCCCGTTTTCTTAGAAACGCGTAGGAGGTATCGATTTGAAATTAACATCGAATACTCAAGTCCGTAAAACCTTAGTCATAATATACATCAAAGTTCTAAGTCAACACAATCAAAAAGTAACAGCCGTTTATGGCCACATATTATGGAATTTCCAATGGAATTACATTCACACAAACCTTTAGGCGGCCTATAGGCCAGAGCTTTTATTTTTATTTGATTAAATTTGGTTTGTGAACAACAACTTCAACGGCTAGCCCCTTATTATTGCTTACATTATATCAGTTTCATGCTATGAACACTACGTGAAATAGTTTAGAACACGAAAAGTACCGTTGACTTTAGTAAATTAGAATTCATACTTGAAAAGTAAAATGGTAGTACTACTACGAATGGTGAATTTACAGGGTATATATATATGATAATGGAATTATTAGTTATATCAGTTTCATGCTATGAACACTACGTGAAATAGTTTAGAACACGAAAAGTAACGTTGACTTTAGTAAATTAGAATTCATACTTGAAAAGTAAAATGGTAGTACTACTATGAATGGTGAATTTACAGGTTATATATTTGATAATGGAATTATTAGTTTATGAGTTTTAGATGAAAACGTCCCTACAGCCTACATATATTTTTCTATAAAAAAGCTATACAAAAAACCATATAACAATTACTCGCAGCTTCACACAGTGCGTGATTACGATTACGGTACGGTAATTTATTTCCTGAAAGTTCAGTCATTATAGAAACTTTGATGACGACGTCGAATGAATGATTGATTGAATTTTCCCCTTTTTCAAATTATCCGTTGTTTTATGTGATGTCCCGCGCACTACGTTACTATTTATTGTGTCGTTTAGTCAGTCAGAAATGATACGTGCTCCATCTCCAGGCCACATCTTTGCTTTCTCAAGTGTGATGTTTGTCAAACGCTTTAACATTGAAAAAAAGAAAAAAACTTACTTTTGACATCCTGAAATGGCAAATCTGTCGACTCGAGAAATATCTGGACTTACGAAATGGATTTTTATCGAGCCGACAAAGTATGTAACGAAGCTAAATGGTTTATCCATGGAAAAGTATTGAATATAGTATAACAATTCTAGTTTATCAGTAAATCAGGCTGTCATACTTTTTATCCCGGAAATACGCGTGTAATGCTGTGGGCGAAGCAAGTAGCAAATAAAATAACAATAATAATATGTTATCGATTTCTTCGAATTCTAAAAATCATGTCTCTGAGACGCTGAGATGTATGCAAAATGTTTAGAAAAATACCAAAATCGATGATAACTTCTTCATAAAAAATTATTGTCGTATAAAATCGAATGGGCATTAATTAGGACATGAATGACTATTTGATTGTCGTTTAAATTTGAACTACCAAACAGAAAATAAAAGTGGAATTTACAGTTATTAAAGTTATTAACCTATTCCTTCCCACTGTCCTATTTTTAAGAAACTACATTCAAAATTTTTTTTACATGTCAGATCGTTTATTTTTATTGTGTCTCATGAAATTCGTATTTTTATACGACTTTCTAAGAAACATTTTTTTCCATGTAAAAAATGTTGACGTAATTTTAATGTAATTTTTTCAAATTGATCATTTTGTTGTCTCAAGAAGAGCATTGTGTTCCTATTATATACACCGTACAAGAAAAAAGTTAGCAACTTCAAAGTACATAAAACTGATTCGTAGACCTCTACCAAATACATATATAATAATTAAAGAGACAAGCTGACTCAGCAGTAAAGGTAAATAAAAAAAACATCATGTTATTTTGTATTAATGTATTAAGAACTTAATTGAAAGATTTGAAAAAAATTTAATGTTTTCGATGCTCGGGAAGTAACATAATGGGTTAATTAGGTATACATATATAATGAAATAAAACTACCAGAATATTATGATTTAATGCATGATATGATAAGGATCATCGTTATGGACATCTTATCATATCGAATATAAAAAGCCTCTGCCTAGGATCGCCACGAAGACCGTTCTGTTGATGAAGCTGTGATAAAATCCATAGGGTGTGGTCGTCAGATGAATCTTAGGTTTCGCACATTATCATGTAGTTAGGCGATTGCGTGGGCGGAGCTTGAAGTGCGGATCGTTCTAAATTTAAAACGCGCGCGGCCGCAGAGCGCCCTGACCTACTTGCAAGCGGGGCCGCGATGCGGCGCGAGCGCTGCTTGTTGTGCGTGCATACGTTCTGTGCGATCACTGCACACTCTAGTGTGCGTGAGTTGCTCGCGTTTTGCCAGATGCTTCACGCAAAATTTACTATTGAATACATTTTTTTTAGCAACTTGTATAGAATTTTTCGAGCTAAGAAGGTAGTGTTCTACTAGGCTAGAAGATCGGCAATTAGAACGTAGATAATCGGAGTTTCTGACTAATTTTCATACATTTTCATTTTATCTTATAGAGTGTATATTCGGTAAACTATCCCGACGATTTGACAGCAACTAGTTTTTCTCTATTTATTCAAGAGCAGCATAAGTGAAATTTAATCCAAGTCCTTATTTCTGATCATTTTATGCGAGATGGCTTTAACTCGTTTCAGGTATTATATCAAAGTAACCCGTATCAAACGTTAATTGATTACGACTATGACATTATACCTACATAAATCAATTATGTAAACACGAGAATACAGAAAAAGAGGAACTTTTCATCAACGTTTTTTAAATTTTGTCATATACCTATATTGCAGTTAATTTCATAATGATGACTAATAACAATAATATGCAGTGACACATATGTCAGAAAACCCCAATGTAAAGTTATGAAACTACATAAATTACTAAAAAATTATAATTGTACTGACTCTAAAATTTTATATTCAAGGCCAAGGTCTATTACAACACTTTCATTATATCCTTTTTCTACTTTTTTCATTTAGTACAAGGTTTATATGCAATACTGTTTTATTGCTAAGAGATACTCATGATTTTCATGAAAAAAAAAATTCTTGTAAGTTCTTTTCTATGTTCTTAATTCTAAATACGGGCAAGTTCAGCTATTACTATGATTACTTTTTACTATGATTTCAGCAATTAGGTACTATGATTACCTACCTATATGCATACGAATTACGAGTACATGTTGTATATTTGGGCTGTGGTATGCGGCTAAGGACATCGCATGAACAAATCAATGATACGGCGCAAATAAAAATATTTTGTGGTTCACATTAAAACAAATTCGTGTCACCAGTACCTACTAGATATACATATTATCTTGTATATACTACTGTACCAAGATGTAATACGTTAACAACAATCATTGATTGCAAGCATAATATATCAGATGACACAATTCACACAAATCGCTGGCTGACCCGAATAGCGGCGCGGTTGCGAGAGGCTCGCACCGCCCGACCGACCTGCCTGCAAGCCTTGTGTAATGCCACTACCAAATCGCTGATACTGCCGACATTTTCTTGCGAACAGATTCAACGTCTCTTTGCTTGCAGAATATGAGCAAGGCTCACCAATCTAGCGCAGAAAATTTGTAAATTAGCTTTGTTTGATAAATACAGGCGCTTAGACATTACATACAGGCTGTTATACAAAATGTACTGGTATACGAGTAATAATAACTGTTCATTACCTACTAAAGATTCGTTAGCTATGTTTAAAACGAACCATGTGTTCGCGACTCACATGTAAACACTCCCGGCATTTACGCATGTAAATTTAAATGCTCGTGTATAGGTACGAGTATGCAAACCGACATTCAGGTGAATATCAAGCAAAGTATTAGACTCGGGTTTAGTTTTGTTATAACATCGTATAAACTGATAATTCATTGCATCATGATGTCTGGTAGGTAGGCTTCAATTACGTCTTCCTGCCATCATATTCAGTATAACCTATATATATATATTTTTATATGCAGGTTATTTAAGAACTTTTCACATTTTGTAGCCAAATAGTGCCCTGCTTTTCTTTTATGACAATTCTATGAACAGAATTCATGAATGCATTTAAAAGAGTTATTCTGAATACAAAACACTATAGGTACTCAGTTAAACGTGTCGAAGATTAGAAATTGAGTTTCGCATCTGAATTACATACTTGTTAGTTATTATAAGTATCACTGTTGTTAAACTAGACTACAGTTTTACTTGAATACGTTTAAAAGAATATCAGAATCTAAGAATTCCTCCCCAATTCTAAATAGAAACTTTTCTAAACATTACTTAGAATATAAAGGGTATCCAGCCGAACGTGTGCTACAAGTCATCAGGGGGTAGGAAGTATTAAATGCTGCAATGTTTTTTTTTTACATTATATGGCTTGAAATGAGTGGAAAAGTGATTAAAACCTGACAGTTCAATTTTGAATTGATATTTCAAGAAAACTAATTGTGGTTCTGATCTTCGATTCACTGAAAACTTCTCTAGTTCATGGCCATTCCAACGGTATGCCATATGTGCTATATAAAACACTTTACTCAATAAGCATTTACAAAAATCTGCCATTTTTAATAACTTCAAAATCCAATCGCAATCGCAATAGAATGGTTGCCCTTTGAATCTTCAACAGCATCACGGCTACTAAAATTTTTCGTATGGTGGCATGGATAACTGTTAAATTTTGCCACACGTTCTGCTGAACATCCTGGTAAATCTTTATAGAGTTTATACAAAGAGAATAGAACAGAATGAAGGGTTGTGTATCGAGCGTGCGCCAGTGACTGTTTCGACACAATCGGCCGCAGTCGGTGGGGAACGCTGCGCAAGCGCCGTTTCACAAGACGCTCGGTCGACCTGTCGCAATGGACTACCCAAATGTGACCTGAACACGTATCACATTTGCTTATCCATTTTGTATGCCAGCGAGTGAGTTGACTACGCATAGGTAACAAAAGATGTACCTACATAACATATGTACATCTAATGTACTTAAAGACAAATATGAATTATTGAATATTTAATGTCTGACTATGATATCTGAAGTCAGACTAATAGTTTTGGTAATTTTGATGTCAGCGAATAACTTCATGATTTTCATTTCAATCACAACAATTAGTTATCTAGAACCAGAACTTTATAAGTATATATAAAGTTGACACCTAAAGTAAGCAGCAGCACTGATCACATAAAATGTAAAATACGTACAAAAATATTTAAAAAGAACTCGAATATATGTATGTCATCTGAACCCTATAATACATAATATGTACATTGTAGTTAGGGCAGAGGTTGTCAATTCAGATGTCGCCAAAACTAATTTGAGAGCACTAAAAATATTGACATCCTTGATAATTCGATCGTTATGAAAAGGACGGCAACGTGGCTAGTGCTATAGACCTAATTTTTTTTGCTACTGTTGTCAAACTAGCTTTTTCTAGTTTAGGCGACGTCGACTCGACACCAAAGAAAATTATGGGCTAGACTAGATGATGTGATGTTTCCAGCACTAAATTATATTATTGAAAATTAAGTAAATTTATTATTTATATATTATTTATTGAAAGAGCGCAAACATCAATAATTTACTATATTACTTAAAACTATATGCAATACAATACAATCTATAAGGTAATTATTCAAATACATATAATTATTAAGAGACAAACTAGTGTAGTGAAGAACTTTAAAGCACTGTGATATAGGCAAATCAGTTCGCAGCTGCTCGTCTTTAGTTAAATAAAAAATTAATTAATTTTTAATGACATCAATAAATGTTTGACTAAAGAAAGGAATATAAATAAATATGGCACTTAAAGCTTTAAAAATATCGTCTAAAACAATAAATTGTAAAATTAATCAATAACCTACTAACCTAATACTACTACTTCTAACAAAATTTAATGGATATTTAGTAGAATTGCTGAAATGATTATTTAAGAAAGACTATTTAATTATTTTTTATATTTTTTGGTTAAACATATAATTATTTCTGGTATTTTCTTTTTTATTAGATTATGTTATAATAAATTCATTAAAAACTCTGGTAGAAAGAATTTGAAGGTCATTATTGGTTTACGATGAGATGTACTTGAAATATTTTGTATGGGTTGTCTGGCATAATTAAATGGTACATAGAGGGGGTATCGATCTAGAAATTGACTGCATTTTGATACTCCGTTTATTAATTATGAAGGAAACAAAGGTCTAAACAGACCTATACCTTTGTTTATCGTAAGCTTAAGCTTACGTCGATTGCGGAGAGAGATAAAGTTCTAAACTTGGAAAAGTGCAGTTCATAAGGATTACGGTAAGAGAAATAATGGGTGAATACTAGTGCCGGGTAAAAGCTCTTTAGATGCTCTCAATTTGTTGTGGGACTCCATACTGTGGAAACATATTCCAGTTGGCTACGAACTAGAAAGTTGTATAAAAGCAGTTTCGTTTGAGATTTAAATGCTCCACTATTTATTTTAATAAAGCTATAATATTAAAAGCAATGCAATGGCATGACTCAAAACGATGGTACCTAACTTCATGGTTCGCAGCCCACAGATTGCACGCAACCTTACGTAATTTAACGCCATGTGCGACTTATCCTACCAGTTAGGTTCTTAAACAGGTCTGCTTCATATACACGAAATAAATATTTCTATAACAAACATGCTGACTCGAATTTGCCCTGTCTCACATTAATGTGATAACTTCTACAATGAATGCATGTTTATCTACACCTATTGCGGTGCCAACTAGATTCTAAATGGAATACTCGTAGATGAAATAAATTTCAATTAGCAACAAATTCTTATTGAATCCATTTAAAATCTGCTGTATAGTTTACTATACGTACGTAGGCCTCAGAGCGGCACCATGAATAAAAGTGTATGAATTATTTCAATAAATAGCTGGTAGGTAGGTACTAGACAGGCGTTTCGCCGCCTGAGTCTCGCGACGCGACAGATGTTAGATCACAATAAAAACGCGCGCGCCTGCCGACTATTTCGGCGCGCTGCCTTGACCCGAATCGAGTGTTTCAACAGAGCGGCCTCGCACACCGGGCCTTTCTATTTTTTAGGCATTACCTGTCGTATTATTACGACACTACTATGAGCTCAGCCATCTTACAAGGATTTTATGTGCGGGCGGCGCGTAGCGTCAATTCCATTCCATTATATATTAGGTATATACCAAATAAAGGGTGGATTACCGTCACATTATATTGGAAACCCACAGAAGCCGTATAATGAGAATACCACTCAATGTTATCTACTACTAAATCTGCCAGTATCAGAAAAAATAATTCGTAATGCTAAAAAACTGATTCAAAACCGTAATTTGTGAGCCTTAGTTTAAAATCTGTAGGTATAAATGCATCGTATTTATATAAAGTAGGTGATCTTGACATCGTTAAGAGAACGATGACGAAAGCAGATGATGATGAGCTTTAAATAATTCATAGGTATCGTGTTTGTTGTATGACAACACGTTGTCGTCGCTAGCTAGGTAGGCGCACAATTTTGTAGAGTTGCCGCATGCGTTCGTTTACTCTCGGTCGTGGTCGGCCTCGTTCGTACCTGGAGGGGGGAGGGCGGGGGGCACAGCCAGCCTTGACCAAGTTTCACCGACTCGTCGGACGCTCGGTACAAGGATCGATCCCCCACCTCTTCCCGTCCTTTTGGTCGGTAAATACCTTTTATCTCGTTGACACGATTATTTCACTCGCTGACCCTGATTGTTCCATCAAGGTCGAATTACTAAGACGATATTTTTGTTTCATTTGTTGCGTGTTGCTCTCTGCATGCAGGAGATTAGATTGATATGCAACAACGTGACCTCATTTCCAAGGTCGACCTTGACCCATCTGTATGGGGCCGAGTAGCCGCAAATAACTTCAGAAACCGATTCAAACACACTCTATTTCTACACTCTGTATATTTGTCAACTACAACGCAAGTATATTCTTGATTTGTAAAAATGACCTTGACCTTGATCCACTTAGACTTGTAATAATAAACGACTGACCTCGTTTACCGCATTATCGGCTGCTATAGAGTAGATAATAGCGTGCCTCATTAAAGATGGGTATAAGATACAAAGGTAAGTACCTACCTAAGTTCTTAATGAAATCTAAAATGGTTTTCTGACTAATGCTGATTGCTGGCCTAATTCGGAAACCTACCCTTACCTACCCCTACAAGGAGCGGCTTCGTACAAAGAGCTACAATAAGTATGGCTTCTAAAAAAAAAAAATTGAGAACATCCCCTGAGAATCTTACTAGTATTTTACTAAATTTAATGTAAAAACTACAAAGACACAAATTATTTAAAACGAAATGTTATCTAAACGTTTCAATTTAAACATATACAAATTGTATGAATTCAAATAATACTGGAAACAATAGACTACTATGCATGGTAACCTTCGACCCACTGGTAGCTATAGAATACGACAGACATGCCTCAGCGCCAATCCTAATCAGAATCCAATAGGTAATGTACTCGTATGTCATGGATAACAGCTAACAAAAAAAGAATTGATTGACTGATTACGATAACAGAAGATGAACTGCATTGACATACACACCGAGTCAGAAATTCCCGATATCATTGGTTCAATTCTAAAGAACATTGTTAATACCGTGTTGTTCAGTTAGTCACGCAACGCTCATTGTATGTAGTACGTAGGAAAGAAGCCATACTGTGTCAGCCAGCGTGAACAAACCACTATTCGAAGCAAGATGTATGTATGATGATTTGTTGTATTGTAGGCCAGTGCGCATCCTTTAGGTACCTGTTTTATCTGTTCCTACGATAATTACATTAATTACCTACCACATTACCATTACTATGGAAGGACTACTGAATACCATTAGCGACACAATTAGTACTTTAGGGAATTGGTTCTCAATGAATGGACTTATGCTAAACGAGGAGAAAACTAGTGTTATGGTGTTTAATGCAGTGTCTGCTAGTCGACCATCACTAAATATCCCCTTGAAAAGTGGTAGATCAATAGGTAGTGCGAAATTAACAAAACTGTTGGGTTTCGAACTAGAACCGGCTCTAACTTGGAAAAATCATATAGACTCTACCTTTACAAAAATGGCTAAAGGCATATATGCTCTTAAACAACTGCGCCCTATGACATCCCAATTAAATCTTAAAGATATTTATTACTCTTTAATGCATTTTATGGCATTATACTGTGGGGCAACTTACCGACTGTGAAAGAGTCTTAAATATGCAGAAACGTGCAATAACGGTGCTGGTTTGCGCCAAATTTAAAGACTCTTAAAGAACATTTTAAGAATCTGAAAATACTAATCTCTGCCGCACTATATACATCTACGAAATATTAAAGTTTGTAATACAAAATATGTCTCAATTCAGAGTTTTCAATTCAAGAGGAAGCCAAAGCAAATACAGTAATAGCCATCAAATGTATTTAGAATCTACTGCCTAATTCAATTTCAAACTAATCAATGTAGGTAATTTAAACCTAAGTTAATTGACGAGAAATTGATAACACCTTAATTTAGATTAACATTGAGTTAACCATTGTTATTGTGTATTTCTTTTTCAATAAATATTTTCATTTCATTTTAAGGATTTACCTTAGTTACTAGAATTGTTTCTCTAAAAGTTGAAAACTTCTGAAACTTTCATCGTAGAATTTAATCACAGTTAATACATAAATAATACAAAAAAATGCTGACATAAAAATAGATCGTCTGAAACAGTATTCTGTGAGAATTGCACACAGCAATGTTTAAATCCGTTACTCTCTTCGTCTCTCTTAAACCCTTTATGAAGCCCTATAACTCTATCTTTATCGCTCAAAGGCGCGTCGGCTATAATAAAAACTGGTTGTTATTTTTAACTGATGGGCTGGGCGACCGACAACTCACTGAACTGAAGTCCTCTTCCGCTCCAGGCTCGCCGAGTACCTACCACAACTATAATAGCGCGAAATATTACTATTGTTTTGAATATGGTGTACTGTATAGGTACATATATGTTAATCATAGGGTGCAGGGGGAAGCCGGTTTTGGTATTTCGTCTTGTAAGAAATATCTATCTATAGGAACGGTAGGTAAGGTACTCTTACGGAACCGGTTATTACGTTACAACCAAATGCAGTACCATAATTTTTATTTATTCCATATAATCGGAACGCAAGTATAAATTGTTACCACGAGGAGTGCTCCGCTTGGAATTTGGAAAACAGCCAGAATCATAAAGAACGTCTAAGTCCGTACTGGTACATTATGAGGCCGCTGCCCTAAATTTCAAGCCCAAGTTATTAAATATTTATTGAATGTACCAACTGTTAACCTACTGTTCTAACTTAAGTCCCTATATCTGTTTTATTACTAGTAATAGTTAATGAATTATAAACCAAGTAAACATTATTACTTTCATCCCCTTTCCCAAGGGAACCGCACCTAATTCCGCAATAAAGATTCAAATATATGTATTGCGTCAAACATAGTATAAAGATGGTATAAGTCTAAATAATGCACTCATGCCTCACTATATGCACGCATGCAATAATTATAACGAATTAATTAGGTAACTAAGATCGTGCATTTAAAAAATAATTTACTTATGTTATAAAAAAATCCCGTCATTTAGCCACTAAACAATTTGATTCTAAATAAATAATTATTAAATAATTTTATTTAATTTTTTTTATGATCTAAAAATCATCACAGATGAATTTCGGCAAATAGGTTTAGACCAGAATTTTTCAAAGTGCGAGCTTTTTATTTCGGCCTCTTGTGTAGACAAAAACAATATCATAATAAAATTCAATAGTTTGGCTCCCAACATTACAGTTGTACATAAATGTTCACTTCGCCTCCTTGGTTCACCAATTTTTGATGAGTCTTTTCAGTCATTTGTACATGAGAAAATTCAAAATATCAACAATACCTCGGACAGACTTCTCAAAATTAATAGCCATATGGCTTTTACAATTTATTCGGTTTTGCTTGTTTGTACCTAAATTTACGTATTCTTTGAGATGTTGTCAACTGTGGAAACACAGCGAGCTCTTAGAAGGCTTAGACAACATAATAAAGAATACTTTATCATCGGTTTTGAATATCTGTTTCGATGACAAGGCATGGTCGCAGGCCTCCTTGCCTGTCAAATTGGGAGGCTTAGGTATCCGCAAAATTTCAAGTGTCGCCCTGCCAGCGTTCTTGTCTTCTGTCTACAGCACTAGTTCTTTAGTAGAAAAATTTTTAACGCCGTCTTTGGTCTCACCTGGAAATTCATTCAAAAGTTCGTTTTTAGACGAGGTTCGAATGGCTTGGCGTTGTGGTTGCCCTGATGCTGCTCCCCCAAAATCTCTTTTGTCCCAACGGCAATGGGACGGGCCTCTGTGTGAGTTGACACGGAATTGTTTGTTACAAACGTGCTCCAGCTCTGCAGATTGTGCCCGTCTCCTGGCCGTTTCTAAATGGGAGCCAGGACATTGGTTGCAAGCACTTCCTTCATATAATACTGGCACTCTATTGGATCCCGTAACTTTCCGTATAGTAACATGTCTTCGGTTGGGTGCAAGGTGTTGCGCGCCTCATCAATGCCAGTGCGGTACTGTTGTCGAACAGCTTGGTCATCACGGATTATCGTGTACTAGGGCTGCCGGTCGGATATCTCGCCATGCCAGCCTTAACGACATCATCCGACGGGCCTTTATCACCGCTAACGTACCAGCTATTCTCCAACCGAATGGTCTGTTGCGTGACGATGGTAAGAGTCCCGACGGCATGACTTTAGTCCCTTGGGAGCTGGGGAGACCTATTGTGTGGGACGCTACATGTGTTGACACACTTGCGCCTTCCCATCTTTCAAGGACATCCGTGAGGGCTGGTTCGGCGGCAGATTTGACCGAGGATCTCAAGAGGCGCAAATATGCAGGTCTCGACAGAGCCTACGCATTTGCTCCCCTTGGAGTCGAGACCCTAGGTCCGTGGGGTACCGAGGCTCTCCGGGTTTTCAAAAAATTATCTGAGCGCCTGGTCGAAGCGACGCGTGACCCGAGAGCTGGTGAGTATCTGGCGCAGCGCATTAGCATTGTCATACAGCGGGGCAATGCAGCCAGCGTCTTGGGGACGCTTCCGACTGGTATTGATATGGACCACTTGAGCTATCTGTAGATTGTTTGCAACAGTCTGCAGTTAGCTCAATTGTTTCAATTGTAAATACTAGTTTAATTTCTTTATATTATTTGATTGTTATTTTATTTGTCAATAAAGACCTTATTTCTTATTGTATAATAATAACTATTTTCATTAGGTATCTGATTATTATATATGTATGTATTAACACATAGAGTCAAACAACTTTTCCTTTTAGAATAAGTAAGTCTATTCGGGGTCTCTACAGAACCCAGGGTGTTTGTCACATGCTTTTTTATAAGTTTTTGATATGATTTCTAACAAAATTTGATACATATTTCATAAATATAGAGCGACGGTAAAGGTAACACGCTTTTTAAACAAGGGTTTGCATGACTCATGAGGGGCAATTAATTCTACGGATCGCTCTTACTTTTGTGCTATAAATGCTCTGTTCTTAACAGTGCTATTGCTCCACATTACAAGTCCATAGCGAAGAGCAGATTCAATATAGGCATGAAAATATGTTACTGCGGTTTTCACATTTGTTACATTTTTTATTTGACTTAGATTGCTATAAGACAAACACATTTTCGCATTTTTGCGACCTGATTTTCGTGTAAGTATCCTGTGCTTCTTCGTAATATAAACTCAAATAATGGCAAGTTTCATTTGAATTTATTCAGTAGTTTCGGCGTAGGTATTGCGCAGCCAAGAAACATACCGACAAAAATTAAAATACAGTTTACTCGTAGGCTTCAGTATCCATAATAGAGAGAACCCTCGAATAAAAAATGAATAATATGTTCAATGAACAGAATAAGACCAGTTAAAGTTTAAAAAAATAATGGGAACAATGAATATAATACTCAGTAAAAGTGTACGATGAAATGAATAAGGAAAGGAAGATATAAGGAATGGAGAAAAAGGACATGGTCCAAACCGCCGTATTTAGATTAAATAAAGACGAAAGGATTATCACAAGGATGACATATTTAGTTGAACTGCTTAAGCACTTGTATTACTAACTTTACTCTTAAGACATGTTCTCTATTGTGACTAAACCGAGGTTGGTCGATACCGAGGGAAGTCACCACGCGAGAATCGAAACCGGGATAACAAATCAACAAAAATATCTGAACTGCGCAATGTTACAAACGCAAATCGTTATCCTCAATTATTCTTAGAACATTAAAATAAATCGCTTATTTTCTAATTTGGTGTTTATCATAATTAAGTTAGCCATTGAGTTTAGCTGAATATTTGTATTACCATACTGTTATAATAAAGAAGCCTCAAGAAATATTTATTGTTTCAGCCGTGCGAGCAGACCGTATGCGTGGGGGAAGGAATAAATTCGGCCCCATGTACAAAAGGGATCGAGCTCGCAAACTGCAAATGATGCGACAGAGGCAAATTGCCGTGCAAACTCTTCGAGGCTCCCTCGGAGACGGAGGTCTGGTGCTGGGGTTCGGTCCGCCATACGCGGCAGTACCGGTGAAGCAGGAGATCCAGATCCCGCAAGTGTCGTCGCTGACATCCTCGCCGGAGTCCTCCCCGGGTCCAGCCATGCTGGCGCAACCGCAGCCACCGCAGCCTCCACCGCCGCCGTCTCACGACAAGTGGGAGGCGCACTCGCCGCACTCCGCCTCCCCGGATGCCTTCGCATTCGATGCTCCCACTAACGCCGCCGCGACCCCGTCTAGCACGGCGGAGGCTACCAGCACGGAAACCCTCCGAGTATCACCCATGATTCGGGAATTCGTGCAAACAATCGATGATCGCGAGTGGCAAAATTCCCTGTTCGGACTCTTGCAGAGCCAAACATATAATCAGTGTGAGGTCGATCTCTTCGAATTAATGTGCAAAGTGCTGGACCAAAACCTCTTCTCGCAAGTGGACTGGGCGAGAAACACCGTTTTCTTTAAGTATTTAAAGGTGAATGAGATAAGTATAAGAGCTCCCATCCCGAATCCCTGAACCCTCTCCTGGTGTACACCACTTTTATTGCGAATGTGATGCATTGCATTGCCGGGCTTTGGTATTTTTGTTTGCATTGCGAATTTATTAAGATTGTTGTGCTCGGCAACTCGTTGGGTACCAGCACATACTCCGTTGTGGTGTGATAGTGTAGGGCGGGCGTGTGACGCAGCGGGCGACGCGGTGCCTCTCGCAATCGATCGCCCTGCCGAGCCGCCCGCGCTGCCACCGCGCCGCACCAACTAGGTCAAGTTTCCACGATGAGCCTGCCGCCATGCCGGTCCCACTACCGCGCACCCACCCGCCCGAACAACAAACGCGGTAAATCTAATAATCTCGGAAAATTATGGGCCTCAGAAAAAAACGAAAAATTACAATACAAATGACGTTTATAGAGTTTTAGCAAAATAATAAAAAAGCGTACTAATAGGAAAGTAGAACCGGCCATCGAACCTATCGTAATTTCAGGAGTCCCGTTATATAAACTTGAATAACTAAGGATAATCTAGTGTCCTAGTATAGCGTGGAGTAGTGAGGCGGTGGTGGCCGCCGCACCGTGGTCGACGTACGCTTACGCAAGAGCCGCAGCCAGTCGGTCACGTGGTAAGGCGACGTTGCCACACCGTGCATATCTCTGCCTATCTCTTTTCCGCTCGCTGCCTGCCTACTTCACAACCAACTAACAATAATTTTTGTTTGTGCTAAAATGACGTGACTTATTTACGTTTCATTCTCAGAATTAGGACGACAATGATCATAGATGGCTCTCACTGACCAGCTTCACGATAGGTCGTTCAAAGTTTTATTTATACAGAAATTGGGCCAAGCAGTTTAGTTCAATTAAGAATGCGGTTAGTGGTAGGTAGTAAGTAATAAATGTCGGTAATATAATAAACATCGAGGAGTAATAGGCTAGTAGTTGGCATATTAGTTTCCTCGCTCAAGCTTTCATGTCAGCTCATCTAACCGTCTATTAAGTCACATTTCATGTCGATAACCGGTGCTTTCTCCAGACGGATGTGACGTAAGAACAACTAGAGCGAGCATGCGGGACGGCAACGCTGCACTTTCGTCCGCGCACTTGACACACTGGCCGTGGCCGAGTTGCCCCGAGAAAGAACTTTTTACCGTGGCGCGTAATCGGCCTCACGAAGCCCCGCCGCCGCCGCCGCTCGTCGCCCGTTGCCACAGACGTAACGAGTTATGCGGCCTTTCTTTTCTTTCTCTTACGCAATATCTTACCAATTACGATTAGTCACATCACATAACAGCGCACGATGAACTTGAACGGTCGATGACGTTTATGCCGCATAAATTGAGATGAGAATACCTGATATATTATTGATTTATGTTTAGTTTGCATGTATTCTAGCAGGTTGTCCGGTTTTGTGGTGTTTTATTGATTTCGTTTCAATTAAATGAATGCCTATAAAAGGTAACCATTGAGCTTTTATAATATGCACCAAAAATACTATCAATCACTATTTTAGTACGGCGATTATGAAAAAATGCTTACTTTACCTAAAAAGTTAAACGAGGTCAAATGTTTTGAGAGTGTTGTACATGGCCGAGGTAAATAATAAATTTATTCAAAATTACTTAGGAGTTATACGGAGAATAAATAGTACCTAAATAATATTTATATCTAAAAGTACCTATGAAAAATACATGTGCGTGATCTAGGTTAAACCTGTTTCTCAGACAGAAAGTGCTTAGATATAACAAATAAAATCACATTAGTCATGATGAAAATAAACGCAACGGTGCAGATTTTTAAAACAATATAATGCTTACTACGTTAAACTATAATGTTGCTTATATGAAAATTATTAGCCTACTTTAACAAGGCCAATGTCTTTTCTGTGTCATCGTATACACATACTTTAAGTAAGTACAAAAAAGAATCAAAAATTATATTTTTTCAATCAATAATAAAAAATTATATTTTTTCAATCAATAATAAAAACCAATATATAATTGGTGGTCAATTATTCTCATTCCCTAAATTTCGGGTTTTTGATAAAATATATTTCTTGTAAATAAATGAATAAATAATGCTGTACAATTCACACAGCATCATCTAGCTCCAAATATGTCATGATGTTTCAATTATTTTAAAAGGTGCAACATTCAAATTTCTTGACATTTTGCTAGTTTTGCAACCAACGCGCGTGTGGTAGAGCTACAAAATTCATTTGTAACATTTAATTTCGCAAACGTCCAATTTAAACCGGCCTCCTCTTATTTTCTAATGCAACACCGCTGAATGTAGGTCGACGTCGACATCGCATAAATAGCATTATTTGCTAAAAGAACGCTTCGAAACTCAAAGTTTTCACCTTACATCTTTCACACCACATCGAGAGTGCATAGAGTCGTAAAAATATGCCGACGTTGAGGTTTTTTTCTTATTTTTTCTAAAATTTCAAACAAGATTTCATCATTAATTGACAGAGTTAGTGAAGCAGTTGTTAAAGTGCAATAATTTATTAATTGCTCGCGACTAACAGACTAACTTCTTAATATAAATCCTTTTTTTTGTGTACAGTACAGTAAATAAACAAGAAAATCATCTGCTCCATTATCAGATCCTCCATGTCGGCACTCAATTTTTCGCCACAAATGCGAAGAATGCAGCTGTGCAACGTATCTTCAATTTGTTATAGGTTGACGATCAAATGAAACTGCTCCAACACTCGTGGTCAGACATGTTAGTGCTGGACCACCTCCATCAGAGGATGCACAACGGCTTGCCTGACGAGACCACGCTCCATAACGGACAGAAGTTCGACCTCCTTTGCCTGGGCCTCCTCGGCGTTCCCGCCTTGGCAGAACACTTCAATGAGCTCCAGAACAAACTGGCGGAGCTGAAATTCGACGTACCAGACTACATTTGCGTCAAGTTCCTGCTGCTCCTCAACCCTGGTTAGTATTTTCATCACTCTTCTATGTTGCAAAATATTTAGGGTTTTTACTTCATTTTTAATGCTTATAATTTGTGCTTTCCTTTGCGAATGTTGTTTTTATTTTGTTTTATTCAAAATCAAATCGTTTCTCGCGTTCTTATTGTAATTGAATCTTTAGAAAATATTATTTCATGTAGGATTATGTGTTTTCATGAATATTTTGGAGCTGCTTGTAATTATTTGAAGAGTTTTCTTGACGTTTCAGAGGTGAGAGGCATCGTGAACGTGAAATGCGTTCGAGATGGATACCAGACGGTGCAGGCTGCTCTACTTGACTACACACTCTCTTGCTATCCTACAATACAGGTAAAAACGTGTGGCTGTTATCGAGGCTCTTTGCAATTTATGATTACATCATTTATTAGTTTTTTTTTTTTTAAATAATTTGTTTTATTCAATTGTACAATATACAATAAAGTTCCTTTCCATTTATACCCGCGACGGAACGGAGTCGGTATATGCGTTTGGGGAGAGATGTTGTTTGTTAAATTATCAATCAATCTTTTACGAGAGTTCGGCCCTGAGGCACCTTTCGTCTAGAATATATTGCTACATAGAACATTGTTAATTTTCAGGACAAGTTTGGCAAGCTAGTAATGGTGGTACCTGAAATACACGCGCTGGCGGCTCGGGGAGAGGAGCATCTATACCAGCGACACTGCGCGGGCCAGGCCCCCACGCAGACACTCCTCATGGAAATGCTGCATGCTAAGCGCAAGTGAGTTTCACTTCTATGACTACTACCAACTCTATATTTACTATATCAATCACCGTAAAGTACATATGTTTGTATCGTTCGATCGTTGAGTGCCCCATCTCGTTCTAGGCCGAACGGAGGCGAAATGGTTAACCGGAGTGCTGACCACACGTCGACCCTAGACAGATTGTATGTTATCTTATATTTAATTATATTTAATTTTTATATATTATTTATTCACCTTTTAGCATCGCACGTCACTAATTTCTTACGAGAGTTGCCAGGGCTTGGTTGTGGTTACTTTAACTTTGGGTGAAGTTCATCACAGTGAATAAAAAGTTATTTCAATGGTTATTAATCGACTGGCAGCTTTTTTAAAATAATGTTGCACATCTTTTGCTGTGTTTCAAATTATTTTTATACTACACCTGCTCGGAAATTAGCTTTTTCTTTTCCAAACATGAGGCAGAAAGTACGTCATTGCTGTCGTACTAAAATGCGGGAAGAAAAACTATGCAAGACCATTTCTATCGACCTGTGCGCGAGAAAACTGTATGAAAATCCATTTCTAACTTCTTTTATTTCTTTGGTAGGTAAATTTCAATCGGTTGGCCATGATATAAAACAATTTTTTTTTAATTCATGTTTGCCATATGATATTCTGCAGTATAGGCGTCTTTCGTTTTTGGAACAACAATAAAAAAAAACAAGTGACAAACGTGCTTCCCGGTTTTGCCATAGGAAATGGTATTGCTTCCAATTTTCAATTAGAGCTTACAATTTGAATCTAGTCGGAATCTCGTCAAGAGGTTTGAATATGATTTTCCCCGTAGGTGTAGTATAATCACTATATAATCACTCGAGTGAAAGTGCGATTCCTAATTCGTGTTTTAAGGCCCTCAGCGACGCCTCGAATGACACCCTCGTTTAGTAATCGATCACTTTCTCGCCTTGAAATAACTCATTCATGGTAGATTCCGTTTTTTGATTTTTCATGCTTGCCTTTACATAAATCTTTGTCAATGAATATATTTTCTTTGCCTACATTTTTATAAAGGTTTCTTTTCTGTAATTTCAACAAAACTAAACTTAATTGGAGTTGTCAAATGGGTTTCTGGTGTAATGCGAAAATTATTTTTGACAGAGGATGAAAAGCACATAGTACGAAATCAGGTTTTTTCAATAGTCAGCTAATTTGTAGTTTAAACATCTTTCTATAAACAGATTATAGATTTCCCTAAAGGTTCAATCCCTCGAATAGTCAAACTCATCTCAGATGCACGTCTCAAGTAACTAGTTTTTGACAAATTTTCATTGAAAACTTGCAAATAAAAACCGTCACACGTGCTTGAATTAAAGTTGCGTTCGAGTATTCGACGTTGATTATTTCATGTACGGAAGATGAATGATGATATGCTTTACAAAGCTCATACCATAACAACGTAGGTACACGTTTTAAGCCAAACTATCTTTGGATCGCTAACTGATTACCAAACGACTTGAGATATGTATCCTATCCGAAGGTAACAATTTATTAAATAGGCTATATTTTACTGAGTCCTGAATAAGCACATCACAATTAGTCATCAAAGTTCAAATACCTAACTTTTACCTATTGCACTACCACTTGAACTACTGTTCTGCAAGCAGTTCCTGTAAACAGTACTGCACGTAACTTGACCTTTATGTAATTTAAATAAGTACCCACCTACTTCATTATTGATGCCTGATCAATACACAATAAACATAGGTAGTAATGTTTGGGTTCAAATAATGCGGAAGTTTGTTATCTAGTGATTTTTATGTGGATGCTCTTTGTGTCAGGTGCGGATTCCTGCCAAGCGACACGATTGAACCTCATTCGCCTATATAGAGTAAGCATTCTGACTGAATATATCTGCACGCCTTTCTCGCACTCTTGTGTGTGATTACACAGAACCAATAGCGGCACTTATCACAGCAATGCCCATATCTGGCAATCTTTACCAATCTATGGTATTTTTTTTTTATATTTTGTTCAGTGTCCACTAACCGGGCACGGTTCGCCTCTAAGATCTATGTGGTTTCTCAACACAAGGAAGTACTATTCTCTATAATAAATCTAGAAAAATAACTGTTTTCTCAATACGAAGCTTGATTTACATAACTGACCAATTGGTTGTACTTGAGGGTGGAGGGTTAAATCACTTTATACATAAAATTATTTCTTCTTTGAATAATAAAATAATTTTATTTTGATAACGATAACGCACAGTAATACAGTTATATTAGATCTCGGAATACGAGGATGCCTTTGTTTCACTTTCACGTTTGATTTGTATTAGCTACGGATGTCATATGCGCCGACGGTGTTGTTCTGGTGCCGGGGTGTTATATTGGTTAGATTATCTTACAATTTATAAAAAAGATGCAACTGGATAGTTTCATGGCACCACGCGTTACGCATAGCACAATACGAGTATTATCAGAACGATTATAAGATATTGCAGAAAATAATTTTTTTATTTCTCACCAGAACATAAGCGAAGAGGTATTTAAACGAGCGTGACAATGTGTTGAAATTAAACAATTTGGCTTGATCGGTCGAAGTAATTTGCTATTTCAAAATCTACGAGTTCTTAATAGAGTCGGCTAATTTCAATACTATCGGCATATTAAAACTAGAATTGAGTAAAAATATCTAATACGATTATTCTATTCCATTTTATATTAAAACGCTGCAATCGATCTTTTACCTACTAAATTATTCATCGGTGCAATAGCGCCAGGTGATATAGTTTCCACACTATGTTAGCTCAAAATCTTTTAATACAACTTCAAATTCGATTAAATACAATTTCCAAGAGAATATTTGATGTTAAGGAAATGTATCCAAGAACTTTATTATGAATAAAATTCATTTTAGAAGATCACATTTTGCTGCTCGGTGTTATTTTATATACATAGACTTACCCCTTATTATGTCGACAGACACTTCACACAAAAATTCCACAAATTTCCATGGATTTAAGTTTTAACCTACTAAATTATTATCGAGGTAGTACTAAAAATATCCTAATCTATATTTCTTACATAATGTGTTTAATGTATCCAATTGCTTAGAACATAAGTCGATAGTAGAGTATTCATGCTTATTCCAGTCGGTGTTTATGACTATACAGCCTAACGCGTTATCATAATAGAATGCTACCTACTCTGCTATCGGCAATACCAATACCTCGAGGACGATTTATAGATCTAGAGTCTGGATACTGAGAGTTGAAACTGAAAACTACACATTTTAGCGTTTTCTTCAATTTCGGACTCTTAAAATGGTAAAACATGATGACCATTATCGACAGTATGTTTTGTAGAATTCATGTTGTCATATATATATATATAGCCATATAAAAAGTTTTATATTTCCAGTCTCAAAATTCGATAGCCAGACTTTATGAAATATGGCCACCTCGACTGCGCGCGATCATGCACGGCAGCGTTCTATTAGAACAACGGGTTAAGCTATTTAATACTTAACCGTGTCAGCTCCGCAGAGTTAGTTAATATTAACTAGAAATAAAGGATATTTGTGGTTTGTACTTCCAGATCTTGAATGCCAGTGCTGAAACCTGGAGATCGGAGAACGCGTACGCACTAAGCGCCCCTGACACCACATCAAATCAAACTATAAGTTATACAAAATATTACATACTTATTTAGTTTTAGTTAATAAGTTGGTGTGTGATTTTTGTTAAGTTATTGCGCCGAGCGCCGGCGGTGCCGCGCGTGCCTAGTCCGTATACAGATAAACGATATTTATCTACCGTAAATCGTAACATAATATACAAATATATTATGCACCAGTTTTGTGTAGCTACAGCTAATTTATTTTGCAGTCTATATTGTTTTACGTCAAAAGCTTAAGTACATAATAATTTTAAATATTAGGATTTTCTTCAGCTCCGGTGCGTTAGCAGAAGAAATAATATTACTATTACATATTTTAGGGAAGCGTCTGTGATTATAAACGAAGAAATTTGATGAAAACTGTTTTAATGTTAGTCGTGGTGATCATTATTACGTAGATATATAATTATTTTACAGTGATCGTTAGTTATATCGGTGTAACTCTACTTAGTACGAACTGTAGGGTCCATCCAGTAGAGCGAGTGGCGCCTTGTGTTGCTTCTGTATATAGATAGGTACCTCTATCATAGGGTTCTTTTGTGTAGCAGTAGCAATCGAACAGTATCCTGTGTCTCCACAAAGGTAGTCGAGTTGAGTTTCGCTTTGTTTTCTCTCGGTGGTTTGTTCGTAAGTGTTCTAAGTGGTGTGTAACAGCCGCACTCGCGACACTGTCTAAAAATAAACTAGTTTTTTGGCTTTCGTCATTCAAGTTTCAAAATTTTATTAAGAGTTAATATTTGAAAATTAAATGGAATAATAAATGTTGTATTGTCTTAACTGTAAAAGATTCCTATAACTTTGAAATCGAAAAAAATACGTTATATTTAATTCTTCATGATATATCTGAGTGTTTCAAACAAATATTGAGGTAATTTATTCGGCCATACCAGTACAAAATAAAACTATTAGTAATTGTAAATACTTTATTAGTACATATACAGTGATTTAATCTACTTAAAGGTGTAATTATGTAAAAAAATCTGGAAATACGTGGAAGAAGCCTTAAAAATCGTAGATTTTTAAAGAGATCGATAAGCACTAGCGTCTGCAGGTAGAAAGCTGAGGACGATGTATTTTTATATAAAACATATTTGTCTTTATTAACATATATAATATGTTAACTGAAAGCACATTGTTTCATATTTTTCTAAAAAATGAAATAAATATAGTAGCTTATATACCTATTTAAAGAAAATAATTATCTACTTTTAAAGTGGTAAAATCATGAATATGTATTGAAAGATTTCGGCGTTGCAAATTTAATTTGAAAACGTTTTGGCTTTTAGTATGCATCTATATTATTATATTTATTACAGTATCAAATCCGTGCTGAAAATTTAAAGTTCCAAACATAGCAGATAGGTTAAATAAATAAGTTTAATTGCTTAGACGTCGATCTATCAGAATGACTATTATTTCAAATCAAGTATGTAATTTAAAATTATGAAGTGACTATGGGTTTGTGTTATATATAATGTTTTAGTTTTTGATCATAATGTCATGCACCAAGTGCGTATGTTTAGATAAGTAGGCTGCATCAACGAGTAGATTTAAATTATGACGAAATCTAATAGTTTTTTTCAATACATTTCTCTTAGTTTTAAAAGGCACCGTGTTTATTCTATAATACCGTCCAGTGAACACAGTAAATTATCAATATTATTTCTTGAATGATATTTGTTTTATAAAATAAAAGACGAGCTGTAGTTGTATATTTAAGTAGGATAACTTTGCAAATCGAATCTGTTAGACGAAGTTTAAGACGGGCTTCACTTGTTGAATTCAATTAAAAGTTCCTCAAAATATTGTTGTGGTACAACTTTAAACGATATAAATTGTTTTAATAACAAATTCAACTTTAAAATAATAATTTAGTTTTTGATGAGTGACATTGTAAATGTGTTCGTGGCATAGCAATTCTTCAAATGTAAAACATAATTCACCGATAATACTTCAAGATTGTAAGGTGATAAAAGTACGAAAGGAAATACTTACAAAATAGTGAAGCCATAGCAAAACACTGCAGCGAAGCTGATGCTTGTGAATCAATGGGAAATAAAGGAGTCCTTGCATGGCAAGTGATACGTATGAGGCAAGGTTTACAAGAAGCACCTTCTATGCAAAGCGCTTTGAGAGCAAAGCTGATCTGTGATGTGTAACATAGTTAGGAACATAGAGCAGTATGAGTCTAGGCCCGCAATTCTAACCTCTGACTTAGATTAAGATTCACATAGCTGACGATGATTTTACAGATTTCAATGAAATTCTGCCAAAATCCCGTAATTTACATAATCCATTATTGTATCTAAGTAGAGTTTAGGAATACTTGTGGAAATGAATGAAATATTGGACAGATGTTATTTGTGAGGCATCAGAGTTCTATTCGCGCTAACGTAATCACGTGGCGTTTTTATTAATACTTACGGACTAATAGTTTTCGACAAAAGCTTTTGTATTTGAAACTTATACTGACCCATATTTTTCCCGCGTTTGGGGCACAGTTAAAGAACATTAAATAAATAAATTGTATACAGAATGTATAGGTTGACATCATCAGACAATAATTTGATGTTTTATAAACCAAAAACCGACTTCGAATTCCTTAATTTTACATTGTTTTTTTTAAGTATTGGAATCTGCGAATATAATAGAAAAAAAATACAGCGGAAAAAGAAACTCCTACTTTATTCGAAGTCGGTTAATAGCACAGATTGACAGAGCCATTGTGAATAGCTATATTGTAATAGCATCATTTGGAAGCCGTTTATACCTCAACTTTCGATTCCTCTTATTAATTTTGTGATTTTGAGTTTACCGATGCTGTTACCATGTTTTAAACTAGTATTTTTTACCAGTACACGAATAATAATTGTTTTAAATACAGTATTATTTCTTTTACACTTATACTCTGTGAAAATCACAAGCTAATATCAGGGATCAGGAATGTCTACACCAATTTTTAAGACGCACTTTAACTTTTATACTGTATATCATCAACTGTTCCTAGGTTATATTTTAATATTTTTATAAGCTTTTCTTGCAACTTTTCTTGTATTATGTACCTACCATGTTTGCTAAGTCGTTACAGACTCCCATTCGACTATGTTTACGTAACTGCCACGTAGACATTTAAAAATAATCTTTTGTTATGATAATTTGTAGGTACTTAATTTTTGATATTAATAATTTGGATATGAATAATTTTGACCTTAATAATTGTGATAAAAATAATGAAATGAAACGACACAGTCAGCCCCCAGTAATGTTTGAGTAAATCCGATAAGATCAAAAATATCACTTGCTTGGTGCTTAAACACACTTTAACTACATAAATTCAATTAAAGAACATAATTTCTGGCAACAAGTAAAGTGAAGCAATAGTCAATTTACTGCAGGTGCCAGTGTTCAATATGTTGACAGTGATTTAATCTCCTCTTTACTTTTAATATTAACTATACAATGAACTATCAATTTCATTATAATCAATTCTAACTATTCACATAAAATATAAACCCTACTATTTACGTCTAAGGTTAGGTTGTATCGTAACATACAGCATATAAGCTGTCTGTTAGTGTTTTATGTAAGTACTATCTATATTTATAAATTCAAATTAAGTATTTTTAACTTTAAGATACACATGAGTGTTCTATGTAAATGTACATTTTGAGTTCAATTAGATGTAAGTATATTATGTAGAGTTTTAATACTTGTGCGTAGATATTAGGTTCTGTTACTTCGCTCAGATTCGGCCGCGCGTCGGCTGGCCCGCAAGGCGAGGGGACGCGCGGCAGTCGGACTGCCTGACTCGCCTCCAAGAGTCTCCATCACGCTTCGCAGTACATTCATTAGTTTACTTTAGGTGGTCGGTTTCGGGCGGGACACGCGTCGCACACATTCCAAAATAACGTTTTATCGAACCGGCAAGCGGCGCGCGTCGGATGTGCGTTAGTTAACCAGTGTTGTTCATTAACGATAAGTTAGGTTTAATCTAAATCGATGTTGTCTGTGAATATCATTCTCTGTCATTAATTTATGAAAGGGTGTGAATTTGAGCGAACCGACAGGCCGCTGCCTGAGAGTTCATAGTAGTTATAATTCTTTCACTTGTAAGCTATAATTTCGAACCAACTTTATTTCGTGGGCCGTGTTGGCTCTATTTTAACAATTGTACATATAGATAGGACGAGGCATACATGGTTATTATTGAAACTGAATAATGTGGGATGGCAAATACCAATGCAATGTCGCATTTCGACTTTGATAAGATGTTATCTGATACCATAGAATAAAATTAAATGGCTATTGATGTGTTACTGTAAATAGTGTGAGGAAGTGAGGCGACTCGGAGACGGGATTGCATCACAACGGAGGAACCTGCCCTCGCATCTCGTTATCATATTCACTATGCAAACACCCAAACGTAGGCCGGTCACGACACCGCACGCACCTGCTAAAATCAGAATTTTAGATGCACTTATCCATAAACTTGACATCACGTCTGACATCACTAAGATTACCTGTTATTTATGTTGGGATGTTGCCAGTGCCCGACCGTGGGCGAGCCTACGAGGTGCGTTCGCGAGGTCGCGATCGGTCCTCACAGCCGCAGTATCACCGAATCATTACCTCACATGGCGTCTTTATTATAATGTAACGTTATTGTTGTCGCTAAATCATAAACTTATTTTTAATGTGAACCTTATTGTTTAGAGGTGTGATTAAGTTTTTAATCTGTAAACACAATGATCTATTTTTACACAACATAGATACATGTTCGGCGGTGTTAGAAGTTTGTTCATCGTCATTGTATTTATTGTCTTGGTGATTACTGATTAATAAATATTGTGAAAAGCACCTTGCGGGCGGCGGTGGAGCGAGCGCTTCGCCGTCGCGCGGTATTCTAGAAATAAATGATATTTTCGTTTAATTGTGTCTTTATTTCATATAACTTATTGTTCTTTACTGCAGGGTTAATTAGGTATGATTATTTACATCTCTGAATGCCCCCTCACTGATAGTCACAGCACGAAACTATCAGTGAAGGCGCATTTAATGGATTTGGGCAGTCCAGAGTGATGAATGATGATAGGTAGACCAAAGCATGTGGCGGAGAAACAGTTGTAGGAGTAGGGGTAGGTATTAACGCCACTGGCGCGTAGTCCTAGATATCCGTAACTTCCGTAAGACCGTGGTCTGCAACTACCTAGACTATCTGGACCGAGGTGAGGGGCATACCAATAATACATCAAAGATAGAATCCATAAAACCGTATACTAGTCTTTCCGCCGAGCTGCGGGGTATCTGAAGGCCTCTTTTAATTCTCCAAAATACACAATCGATTGTTTCGTTTTCTTGTGTAAATTGCTACTCTAATTCGGTGTGTTTTGACCGAAACGAAACAAAATTTCGGGCTGCAGAATTAAAATAGGCACCCTGTACCGTGGTCTGCCTTTGCCCAGTAATGAGTCGAAAAGGGCTGATGATACTGGTGACTAAACTAGGTATTTAATTCACTATAAAAATCTATATTAATATTATAAATTTGAAGCTATTCACATACCTTACCTTTTCAAGCCAAAATGGCTGGTTAGACCTTAATGAAATTAGGCAGTGAAGTAAATGGTATCCCGGTGGATAGGCTACAAGCGCATGCGAAGCCACGGGGGCAGCAGCTAGTACAATATATATCCTGGATGCAGCAAGTCAATTATTTATAGGATCTATTGTTTTTCTGTAACTACTAACGCCATCTATTGACGAGGAAAAACATCGGACAAACGCTTGTCAGAGCGTGTATGCGCACGCTTTTTTCGAATAAAGCTTTTCTACTCATTATTTCTAGATAGAGTGATAATAAAACTCATCTTAGAGTATAAAATATATAATTTATTAGTGAACATTTATTAAAAATATAAAACAACTAATTACATAGTTTATGTACATATTAACATTAGTTTACATAAATACATTTCATAGTCACCTATTATGCATGGTAATTCATATATTTCACTTAAAATATATACTTGAGCAAAATATCGTTCGTTGCAAATGTATAAAATTTCTGCGAGTTAAATTGTGTAAAACTATACAAAAAATGGCCTAAAAGCTGACACATTTAGCAAATCCGAATGGTAAAGTCATATCCTATGAAATCCATTGACACACCCGCAAAGATATTTAGGCTCAGCCTCTAAAAGGTAACTTTTTGCTTTCAAGCGAACATCCTTTCCCCCTTCCTCTCACCTCTGTGTATTTACCAAGAATACGAATTATTTTGAAAAAAAAAAACCTGTATAATATTAAATACTAACCCCTCTAGCTTTAAGTTTATAAAAAAATTGACTTGTCTCAATAAATACTTTATTTTATTACTAGCTGCTGCCCGCGGCTTTTCACGCGTATCGTAAAATTGTTTATACTGGGTATTATCTATTGGCGATGAGAACTTTTGGTAATTCTTTTCCATAACGATAATAAAATAAAAAATAAAGAGTGGCGCTAGTGTCGCATTACTATGCGCCTTAAGTTTACTGGAGGAGATGGCGCTTGGGCATGGATGTGTCTGTCAAATTAAAATGGCAAAGACCCTGGTCGACAGAGCCATTAAACCAAGAAGCATTGAACATTAGTTTGACATAACAACCTCGCCTCTCTGTAAAATATGCCCGCCATCTATGGAATGCTAAGGTAAAAAGGATTTTTTATATATATGTATATAAAATACCTCATTTCTCAAAAGTTGAAAAAAAATTATAGTACGTAAGAGGCTTACATAACCTACGTACTTAAGGCGTATAGTGATGCAACACTAGCGCCACTCTTAATTTTTTCTTCTATTATCGTTATGGAAAAGAATTATCAAAAGTTCTCACCGTCAATTGATAATAACCAGTATAAACTATTTTTCGACACCTCTGTAATAGTTTTGTTTCATTTAGTATAAGCAGAAAATGGTTCTCCATAACCATTAACCATATTCTGCTAAATGATCTTGCACGCTTGTCTGCTGGAGGTATCGAAAAATTGTTTATACTGGGTATTATCAATTGGCGGTGAGCACTTTTGGTAATTCTTTTCCATGACGATAATATAAGAAAAAAATAAGAGTGGCGTTAGTGTCGCATCACTATGCACCTTAAATAACAGGATTGAGAATGACGTCGTCTCATGCTGTCCCGCTCAGTCCTGAGTTCTGTTCGTTTCGATTGTATTCATCGCGACGTCTCATTTTTGTATGGAATTTGCGTAGACCCATCACCGCGCGATAGAGGCGCCCAAATAGAGAAAAATGAGACTACATTATAAACTTTCGATACTATCATCAACCCGAACTCAGTGCTGATATCGGATTCGAACTGAGCAGGATAACATCATTCTCAATCCCATTCTATAAGTACGTAGGCTATATCTACAGAATGTGTTGAAGCTGCTCAAGGCTGCATTCTCAGCGAGCCATCAAGACGGATGGTCTCTCCGTTAAGCATCCTATTCTGGATGATGCTTTGGACCAGCAGTGCATACTCCTGCGGGTCTCCGAGACGGGAGGGGAAGGGAATGGTTGCTTCCAGACTCTTAATTGCAGGCTCGGGTAGCTTCTCCATCATCGGTGTCCGGAATAGTCCTGGAAAATTCACAGTATTTTAGATGTGAATGCGAAGCGATCTTTGGAAAGGATTATAAGTATCCACTAAAAGGTGAAGGTAAGAGTACAAGCAAAACTAACTACCGTTTCTGCCCGCGACTTCGCCCGCGCTGTTTCTATGAAAACATAGGTTAATTTGGAACTGATTTATGGGATAAAAAGTAGCCTGTTGTTATGTTTCTAGACTATTACAAAAATTAAAGTATATTATTAAACTAAATTAATTCCAAGCAGCTCAATAGAAGGCATAGAATGGGCACATGCAATATAAATTTCAAATAATTTGTGAGTGAATCTATGATCAACTAGCTGTTGCCCGCGTTTTATCGGGATAAAAAATAGCCTATATATTATTAGTTTATTACAGGTCCCAAAATATACCCATACCAAATTTCAGCCTAATCGGTTCAGTAGTTTTTGCGTGAAAGAGTAACAAATATCCATACATACATCCATCCATACAAACTTTGACATTTAATTAGTAGGATTCCTTGACACTCAAAGCTTCCTTGCAGAGAGGTATTATCTAAGCTTCTTTGACATGTAGAGTTCATTTTGTTTGTCTATGTCTGCTTAGCTTGATGCTAGATGATGCTGCGTGGATTGTCCAGCATTACATATTTATTATTTATTTATTTATGTTCAATACAAACTTCATGAACTTGTTTTTTTCTAGATTGTCCATCACCATATATCATGCTATTTAGAACGAATTGTCTTAGACGATTAGACAAATCTACAATCCCCATTATTGTTAAAAATCAAGGGAAGGGAAAATATCAATATCTAAGGCCTGTGGGGTCCAGTTATAGCCCAGGAAATATTTTTCTTTAAAACTAGCTAATAAATTACATTTAGTTCCTTTCACCGTACTCCATCTTAGGTCATATCTTCACTTACTCTTAAGTGGGTTTTAATATTAGTTAGTAATAAATATTAATTCGTTGGATGGAGGCGGCTCAGGACCGCTATTCGTGGCGACGTTTGGGGGAGGCCTATGTTCAGCAGTGGACGTATACGGGCAGATGATGATGATATATTAATTTAATTATTCAGAAATCTCGGGAGTCGGGCGTTGACACTACCACTACTGTTGTAAAATTGCGGTATTTGACGCGGGTTGGATTCTCACTTTGGGACAAATGTTTGTATAATCTGCAAACACAACAATTTGTTCCGGGTGTTTTGGGCATTTTCGATGTATAATGGGTAATTTATATGTATTTATTGTATTATGTATATACAGTTATCCATAGATGTGTGGATTGTTCAACATTATTTTTATTTACTTATTGTTTTTTGTTGCAATAGGCCACTATGATCATTTATATAATACTCTGAATAAATGATTTTGAATATTGTTAAGCATTTTATTTACTCTAGTGAGATGGTGCATAAACGCTTGACCATTTCCAATAAAAAAAGCCGCCGGCTGCTAGATTTTTTGGGATACAAAACATATTTTTTTTTTTGCGATCACGAATTTTCCTAGTGTAAGATTGTAGCTCTAATTGTGAACTTACATAGGTACAGTCAGCAACGAAATTCCATGAACAGATCCAACATTACAAAACATCTTAACACTAAACCGTTCCACAATTGAGTGACAAGATTAAACAACGAAATTTTCTTGTTGTACGATTACAAAAATCGATGAACACCAATTTTCCGTAAGTATCTGCACATTTTATAAAACTAACGTTTTACTCGGTTAATATAATTTTGTCACGAGTGATGCACTGTAATTTATGAAACAATACATTATTTTCCAAAAATCGAAAATAGAATTTCGTTGCTGATCGTACATAATATTGAAATAAGTAACTAAAATATATATGTATGTAAGTTTTATTAAGCCGTTGGGTTGAATAACGTCCTCCTAATATAGGCAGACCGACTTAGTGTACTATAATTAATTATGTACTGTAAAGCTACCTACTCTTATCCTTTTATGTATGTCTAAGCTGTCTATGACTTAAATAATTTTTTTATTGTTATTGTTTATATAATTTGAAAAATCTACTTACATATGTATGTACATATGTAGTATAATATATTTAGTATATCAGTAATCTAGTATCCATAACACAAGCTCTTCTTACCTTGGGGCTAGATGACGCTGTGTGAGTTGTCCAGCATTATTTAATTATTCATTTTATATGGCAAAGTTTAAGGCAGTACCTTTCGAAGTAACATTACCTAATCTGTACTTTGGCGTTGTATTGACACAAAATCATACACTGTACACAGTGTACACTTACCTGGAGCAATGGTGACCACTCTGATGCCTTGTTTAGCAAGGTCCCGGGCAATTGGCAGCGTCATACCTACAACGCCCGCTTTCGACGCCGAATACGCGGCTTGACCAATCTGTAAAATTGATAATATATTATTAGGTACCTAATCGTCAAAAGAAGCTTATTTTTGGGAGACAATGTGAACAGCCCGTCTATATGTTTCATTAAGTAGCTTTTGCACGCATGTGAAAGATCCAAATAACAACTAATAACAGGATGATAATGAGGTCCAAAATTTGTTCTACTATGTAGGACCTGCATACTAATGAACTAGATGGGGAATGACGTCAGTTGTCATGCTGTTCCAATTAGATCTGATTAACCAAATATCAAAGTGCTTTATTTCCTTTACACCTTACAGGACTCTTGGACAACTAAGTTGGAACCCTCAATTTACCTCCTCGCAAAGTTTGACATTAGCCTAAAAACTTAAATACCGGGGTTTTATTTTCGCGCGTCTCATTCCCTCCCCGCAGGAGCGTGCCGGACACGGAGTGAAGAGGACAGGCACCTGCGTCGCGTGTATGTTGAGTAATTGGATTCAAGGAGTCCGTGGGACTCCATGGGGGTATTAGTGTTACAAAAATGTGACATGTACAAAGTGGCTTTAAACAGATAGTAAATCAATGCACTTAACTAAAATGCTGAAACTATTAGTTCTGGACTGTCTTATAGACGATGACGAAGACATCAACTACGAAGAGCGTAGACAGCGCTGCACGTGCTTTTTTTGTACTAACTGTCGTCTAATGTTTCATTTTCAATTTAGTTATTATAAGTAGATGAGATATATATATATATATATATATACATATATATATACAGGGTTACAGGTTAAGTCGACCTAAAACACGTGGAACATGAATTGTAATAGTAGACTTTTCTGTAAAAATAGTAACAAAATAAACGTCATTTTGTACCTATTGGGATTGTTTTATTGTTTTCTGACGTAGGTACCAATATTTTATACTACTACCTGGGACCCTTTCATCAAAGTTTTTTCTAAGAATTCTGATGATACCCTAACTTGTTATACCTTGTTAGATAGGTAATAAAACGTAGATATTTTTAAGCACATCTGCAGCATGACTGCCATAGACATTTTTTATAATATTTTAGAATGAATAAAATATTTTTTACGAATTTATTTCAATTTATAACATTCAATCATCTACTGCGACCCAGTTGGTTCAGTTGACTGCAATTTTAGTGTTAAGAATAAGAAAGCAACTCATCTACTACACAGATATCGCAGACATAAATAAATAAGTGATCAAATACCCAAAAAAAGTGGTCAAATACACAAAAAAGCGGTATTTTTTAAAAAACTTCAAAGTCCAATGTCTTGAAAACGGTTAAGTTTGGGGTAGGGTATTTTATAGTCAAAACAGTCGGGAATTATGGAAACTACAACCCCCTCCAAGATCTAGGCCGACTTAACCTGTAACCCTGTATATGTTATTAGTGGAAAAAAAACTTTAAAATAATGTTAAGTTATGTTTTGTTTAGTAGCCAGAAGTTTTTGCTTAAAAATGTCTATTTAGGTAGTTAGTTTCTATCATTTTTTGTCAAGACTGTTTCATTCTTACTGAACGAAATGTGATAAAGTAAAAGTACCTTTAACAATAATGTTATTAGGAATAACAAAAACCACTTTCAAGTACAGATTTTGCCTTAATTTCGAAATAACCAATGAGTCCCATGGACTCAATGAGGTAAACTACGTGATTTAATCTCACCAGATAACTGAGGTTTGAACTGATCAGGGCAGCGTAAGAGATGCAGTAATTCTCAATCCCATTTAATATGTATGTACGCAGCAGGTTATATCTACGATGTTACCTGCCCATCGTAGGCCGCGACGCTGGCCGTGTTCACGATAACGCCGCGCTGACCGTCCGCGTCGGGCGCGTTCTTGCCGATCAGACCTGCTGCCAGCCGGATTACGTTGAATGTACCGATTAGATTTATCTGCAAATAAATACATAAATATGATATAAATAATATTGGACAATTCACACAGCGTCATGTAACCTAACCCCAAGCTAAGCAGAGCTTGTGTAATGGGTAGGTACTAAATGACCGATATACTTAATACAATACATACATAGATAGATATTTTTTATTATAGGTACCTACATAGAAAATACCCAGAAAACCCGGAACAAATATTTGCAGATCGTACAAACATTTGTCCCAAGGCAGGAATCGAACCCGCAACCTACTGCGTCGCAGGCGGACCTTCGCTCGCCGCGCCACATCGGTCGTTACATTAGGCTGATCATGACACTAATATTGTGAATGCGGAAGTTTGGATGTCTGTTACCTCTTCACTCCATCACGCTAAAACTACTGAACGGATCGGCTAGGCGCATAAGGTACTATTTTACAAAACAACAAATCTGTCCGTAAGGCATAGACATATCGTTTGTACGTTTTTCTATAGAAATAACGCGAAGTGCGAAGCCACAGGCAGATGCTAGTTTCACATAAAACATCGTGGCACAAATTTTGAGAGGGACCAGAGATAATATAATACTGCTACTCCTACTTATCCTCTTTTTTGTCAGTCGTGTCATAATTTAAAATGGGTATCATATAAACGGTCCGTAAATTAAACAGGTTTTGGTCAGCGGAAAAATGGATCTTAACAGCAGAAAAAAATAATTGAGCTACATCTAGTAGTCGGCAAAATGACTAAATTGGTCAGCAAGTAAGTGATATTGGGCAGCCTATTAAATAATTCTGCAACAACATATTAGTAAAGCAGTCGTAATACGTTATTCAGATTTTACAAAATTGGCAGACTATAAAATTAATTAATATACCTACCGTATATATGTATATATACTATAGGCTAGGCATAGGTACTATAACCGCACAGCAACGTCTGTCTGCACTAATTCATTGAAGTAACTGACACAATTGTTTGTCGAAATTCAGACTTATACATTTTTTAGAGTGTAAGTTAATTTTATGTTACTTCTCACACAGCCACGTAGCGGCTTGACTACTACTCAATATATTTTCTGCTTACAGAAAGTATAATCCTGCTGACCAAACAATTAATTCTGCTGAACAAAACATTATCTTTGCTGATCAAACGGCAATTTATTTACAGATCAGTTGCCAACCTTTCTGGTGGTTTATATTTTACAGCCGACCAAATCATATCATGCTGACCAAATCATATCATACTCGCCAAATAGTTTTTAGCACATTTTTCCAGTTGACCAAATATTTAAATTAAATTACAATAAATTTTCATTTAAAATTTTGCTTAGCACATCGCATCCACTAAGTCCATCACAGGTTCAGACCTGTGATGGGCATGAGCGTCTTGGGCAATAGAAGTGATAAAAGCCGTCACGATCACGTCTCGATACTATCGTCAACAGGACTCTGGCTCAGATCTCTTTCCACATAATTCACCGTTAAGATCGGCATGCAAAATATACCCCTTATACATAAAGGTCTGCTAACCTAAAACAGTTGCACATTCTGACTTATGTATGTCAATACAAGAAGACAAATTAGCAGTTTTCTCCTTATTCATTAGCAGACTATTTATTATGAATAAGGAGGTATAACTTTACACATTTAAAGTTATACCTTATTCATAATAATAATAAATTTATAATAATTAGTTTAAATTACCTCTACAGTTTTTTTAAAGACGTTTATATCGTATGGTTGATCTTTCTTAAAATTATAAACTCTCGAAGCTGATGCAACACCAGCACAGTTGACCGTAACGTCGAGACGTCCAAACTTGTCTAGGGTTGTTTGTAGAGCTTTCTTCACATCCTGTTCTGATGTCACCTGAACAGAGAATATTATTATAGTATACAAACCATGTAGGAGGGGTTTTGTCAAAACCGCCCCTAACACAAGCTCTGCTTAGCTTGGGGCTAGATAATGTTGTGTGAATTGTCCAGCATTATTTATTATTTATTTATATCCTATTTCGGATGGAGACAAATCTAACAAATCAAAAATCATTAAAATCGGTTCAGCCATTCTCGAGATATAAGTGGTGTAACTAACACGACTTTGTTTGATATTATTAATTTGATTTAATGAAAAACCCTTACAGCACTGAGCAGTTAAAGTATTTTAACCCAAGTAATAAGGTGGTACTGTGGATAAGCTGCTTACATGGTAACGACAAGTCAAAAATTCTGTCAATTGACTGTCTAGTTTTTATATCACTATTTGGAATTTTGGAATGGTTGTTAAACGAAAACATAGAGCATTTGAACTGGATTCATTTCCACTAAAAAGTCAATAACGGCCATATTTTGAGGGTTAATGGCCTTACAGTTAACAGACAGCAGCATTCTAACATTAAATTTACAAAGTAATTACCATGTTATTAAAGATTTGGAAATTGCAAGAAACTGTGAGTTCAATGAACTATTGTTGTTATTAAAGTTATATTATGTACCCAATGTACAACATATAGGTACATTATTATATAATCACTGAATGTTCTACATAAATTTAAAGAACTGTTCAAAATAACTCACCAAATTACTGAAAAATAGTATACCTATGTCAATCACTTTATCATTATGTGATGACGTATTATATAATTACAAGTAGATAAGTAATAAAATTTTGTAGTAATTTTTTTGTTAACAATTTAAATATTATTTATCTTGTTTACAACTTGCCCTGATAACGGCACAGTGGCTGGCAGAAGATAATACCCAACTCCTAATCATTTGCCATGTTTAATAAACATTATATTTGTTGTGTTTCATCAGTTAGTGTTTCAATAGATAGGTAATGCTGAAAAACTCACACAGTATCATCTAGTCCCATGCTACAAGCAGAGCTTGTGTACTAAATAACTTATATCATAGATGAAGGATCAATACTTATATACATATATATATATATATACTTAATAAACATCACATAATTATATACATCATCAATAAACACTCAAGCTGGTTTCAGAGTCACGCTGATCATTAGCGCTGAGAGTTCAACACATAGGTGGTCAGCGCCGACCCTCAGTGTGATCGCTTTCGTATCAAGCTGATCGCTGCGAAGTACAGACGCCAACAATGTGAACAGCGTTTAACATCAGTGCTGCATATTACATAACAAATAAATAAAAACGTCAAGTGCGAGTTGAAATGGCACTTCCGTAATTATAAGACCTTGTTTCTTGCTAAATTTCACTTGGAAATTTCTAATAAATTGGGCATAAACGGCTGTAACTTTTGATTGTGTTGACTTAGAAGTTTGATATATATCACTGCTCCAAGAGGTTACGGACCTGAGTATTTGATGTTAATTTCAACTTGTTGTTGTTCAATGTACCTTGGTTAATGGCTCTGCATCTGATCAACACAATTCTACCAATGTCAGTAAAGTTAAGTATCATAAAATTTCAACTTGTTAGCTCCACATATTCCTGAGCAAAAACAGGGTTGACAGACAGAAGGACAACAAAGTATACCCATAAGGGTTCCTTTTTCCCTTTTGAGGTATCCCTGAGACCAGAGGTACCCTGAAAACTACTAAAGAGAAAGCAGTTTTAAAAGTTTAACTCACATCAACGGGCACAAAAGCCACATTTTGACCTAGTTGCTTGGCCAAGTCCTGCCCACTGCTGGAAGGCAGGTCACAGATGATGACTCGGCCTCCTTGCTTCACCAGCAGCTCCGAGGTAGCCCGCCCCAGCCCTGAAGCCCCTCCCGTCACTAGTCCCACAAGGCCCTGAAATAAAGTAGGTAGAGTACGCGCAAAACTTTATGAGCTCTGAGAAGTTGGCTTCAACGGCTGCGCACTGAACCGTAAATAAGGCGTTGAGGGGAAAGAAAGGGGTGAGAGGGGATCTGTCTGTCAAACCAGGGTTGCCAGCGAGAATTCTGACGTATTTTGTCTAGCTTATGTGCTGCATAAATTTATTTTCCAATTCAATATTTATAGAATATATAAAAACATCTTACACTCAGTGACGGAATATTTTAAACCTAAAATGTTAGAATAAATTAAAAATTTTATCTGACGCAATTAACCCAAGTTTGAAAATCAAATAATTACTATGTAGCAATTTTATTTAGAACCTAGTTGGCAATACTGTTGAATGAATGCTTTCGAGTACAATGACGCAGCAAAGTCTTTGACGGTTGTTCGGTGTTCGTTTCGTTGACTTGATAGTTTTTTCTTGCGATTTTGTAGAGTAATCCCTGATATTAGCTGTTTCTCTTAAACATTGAATATGCCTCGCAGGCGGTATAACGTACCGTGTCGTCAAACATGGAAACTGGTGTTCGATTTCATAAGTTTCATGAGAAAAGAAGCCAATGAATTCAACCTCAAAATGGTATTTAAGCTGACTGCAGCTGCAACAGTTGTGTCTATTAGCACCATAAAAAGGATTTCTAGCCCGGGTGGATCGCTAGTTGGTAAATATCAATTTTCTATTTGATTGTACTTGCGCAGTATTGCTTCCGTGCCTAAGTTCACAGAGCTCATTAAGTTTTGCGATCACTCTACTTAACTCTACTAAGTCATACTCTCACACTAACAAATATTTTTTTATGCTAGGTTAGGTTGAATAATAGCATACGGAGTATCACCACATGACATGTGTGCTATGGTAGTTTTAAGCGATGTCCTATGTAACTTATATATTAATCATAAATAAAATTGTTATTTATAGGTTATGAATGGAGAAATTATAACCTACTCACAAAGTAGTTTTGTATCATTTATTAAGGTACTTACCATAAAAGAGAGCCCTTACCTTAAACATAGCTGGAAATTTTAGAAAAACGTAGTCTATTGATGTAAAGATAGAAGAAGTGATAATATTACAATGCTCAACCAAACGGGAAGAAGTTGCAATAGGCACAATATGCGAAATAGTGTGGGGGGGCTACACAAACCTATTACACTACACAACGAAATACGAGACACAATTATCGCTATCTGTTTAAATAACAGAATTTTAGCATTTTAGCATAATTATTGAGTAATAGGTATTCCTTTCTCGTAACTCGTAATCGTAATGCCAATGCAATGAGTAAATTAGACCTGTGTCGATCGTGATCGATCGTATCACAAAGAGTCGATCGCGACCCGTGAGTGATCGATCGAATCCCTAGTTTTAAAAGGATTCGATCGTTCAGTCGATCATTCTGGCGTTGATGCTTGTAAAACAAAAGTGAACCTTATGATGTGAAAGTTAAGGTAGTTTTTTTCCCGACAAATACGAATGATCGACCTATTGATTGAATGAAAGACAGACTGCATGACAGTCAAAAAACTGAACCATATGTTGTGACCATTATGGTAGTTTTTGTCGAAGAAAAACCGTGACCCGCGACTTTCGAAACAATCGGGTCTTTTGTTCGATTGATTCAATATTGAATCATGCTTAATTTACTTGTAAAAGCAATATAAACCTTATGACGTAACGGTAAGGTAGTTGTTTCCCGACAAATACGAACGATCGAGTCTTTGAGTGAGTCAATCAATTCATTCATGCAATGCAAAACAAAGTGAACCTTATGGCGTGACTGGTAAGATAGTTTTTCCCGACAAATACGAACGATCGATCGATCGAACGATAGACTGCACGCACCGGCGCGGCATGGCAGTGGCAAGTCATGGGTCTTCGCGACCCGCGACCCGCGAAACGATCGAGTCTTTTTGATTCGATCTTTCTGCAAGTTCGATCGTGATCGAACAGGTCTTGAAAAATGATCGATCGACACAGGTCTAGAGTAAATATTAAACAATAACATGCAGTGTTGCCGGCAGTCAAACGCAAAAAGGTCCGATCCGAACGCAAATATGGTCCGAAATATGACAAATAGGTCCGTTTTTGCATTTTGTACAAAAATATTCAACAGCGGGGATATGAAGTATTTCTTATGTATATGTAGTTATCCATGAAAACTTCAATAAATTTCGCTTATTTTTTAAATTTTGGAATACATTTTACTACAAAGATATCGATAGGATAACCTGAAAATCGAGAGACAAGGTATATTTAAAGGACTGAGAAAAAAAAACGTTATTATTGTGACTTAGGTATTAGAAATATAATTGAATTGTAACTTGTAATTGTACGCCGAATTGCCAATCGATTAACCGAAAAACCATTTAACCGACTGATATTATGGCGGTTTTTCACTGGTTTTTTTTCAAGATCACCGGGTTTTCGTTTTTTTTAGTAATAAATGACAAATTTATTTCAAACTACAACGCCTTGCAGACTTTATTTAAAACGACCGTAACAATATCTTATCCACCTAATTATTTTACAACATTTTATGCGTTATCTATACAAAAATTCAAACAAACACCTCGGAAAACTTTGGACCGCATAAAAAGTCGTTACTAAATGTTGTCATCATGCAAATAAGCTATTATTATTAACTGAGTAAAGCAAGATAGCGACGGCGGCGTTGCATAGGTGCATTGGGCGCCACCGTCGCTCGCTGTGGTTAACTAGGGTAAGCGGTCGAACTGTTCGTTTGAACTGGCAAACAGTGTGGCCAACATAGGTGATTTATCGCCACTGAGGCTACTCACGATTAGAATCGGTGATGAAAAAATCTGAAAGGCGATTGGTTGCCTTTGAGGCTACTTACAACACAAACAATTAAAATAGCCGAATCACAAATAAAAAGCTTATAATAAAAATCATAGTCACCCTTAGGTCTGTGCAATTATGAAACCAAATTTAGGATGCAATTAAGTGATATGTATTTATTTTGCAGTTAGTGACTACCGCATTTATTTAATTTATCAACTGAATAAAGACATCGGGATTTTTTGTCACTTTGCTTTGTAACGCCTTCTTCAAGATATCTTGCGCATGTACAAAGTCATTTAACAGATATCAAAGCCATGAAAAATATGTGAAGCATTAAAATAATATCCGTCAGACACAGGATGCTGGGCAGCACCAATAGTTTGCTAAGGGTTCTGGCAGACAGACATTGCAGTAGCCTGCAAAGGCACTGGATATCAAGTCTAATGAACCCTTATGCTAAACAAGTTTATTATATAAATTAAATTAATTCTATGATATTTTCCATGCATGTATGTGTGTGTATTATAAAATTTCAAAGATTTGATAGATGTAATTGTCTGAATTAATAAACGTTTTATTTTTTATTTTTGCGATTAGTGCGAAACGACCCGCTCACGGAGGGTTCCGTACCATCTCACATAACTATTTCGTAAAAGGAACCTTTAAAAAACGGTTTCATTATTCGAAAAAAGTACTCGTACAAGTACTGACCTCGCCCAACGACGTCGTCGAGTAACTATGGTGATCGGTATGGGCGTTAGGAGTCTAATGCCCGTTATGTAATTATATTATTTTTATATATTTTTTAATCGCGGCAATACACATCCTGTCAATATTTCAGTTGTCTACCTTTTATAGTTCATGAGACGTAGCCCGCAGATGAACGGACGTACACTAACGTAAACTTTATTTGAGTAAGAGAGAAACAGGCAGTTTTATTACTACCAAATAAGAAAGGGAATAAAACTTAATAGTTTTTAAGACTGATTTAATGTAAAGTTTTAAGATATCTATTTTGTTGATTTTTAAAGCTTTATTTGAGTAAGTGAGAGTTGTAATACAACCAAATAAAAAAAAAACATTTAGTAACTTTTATGACTTCATCATGTTTTCGAATCAGAATTAATAACTTTATTTCTTTAGGCTTACAAAATAAACACATAGACAAGTAAAATTTTATATTATATACATAATTATTATTATCAAATAAGAAATAAGGTGTTATTGATATTATCTTCACTTCATTTGTTTGTGCACTAGTGGAAGAAGCGAAAAAAAACCACTAGCACATTATAATATCACTTATGTGTCTAATACATGTTTATTTTGCCTATCTAAATCTAAATTTAATGCAATTTAGATACATGTCAATATTTCTTGAAAGCTAAACAGAACATTGGATTTCTTACATACTACTGACAGTGCGGAACGGAGCGACATCTTGCCAAGCATTAACATCATTGATGTAATAATCTATGGAGTAAAAGGCCTTCCTGATAAGATTTTGTTTAATGTACTGTTTAAATTTACGAATAGGGAGTGCAGTTGCTTCACATGGAAGCTTATTATAGAAGCGCACGCAATTGCCCATAAATGATTTCCCTACCTTTCGTAATCTATATGCTGGGATGTGTAATTTGTTCTTGTTTCTTGTATTTCTATTGTGAACTTTTTATAATAACTATATTGTAAATTTTTATAACTTTATTTGAGCAAGAGTGTTAAGTTTTGTTTATTTGATTGTGATTGCATATCAAATTAATAAGTTCATTTAATTCAAATTTTATGGTTTTATTTTGTCCTAAGATACTTATGTTAATAAACTGAAAAACCGGTTAAACCGGTTAACCGAAAACCGGTTTTGTTAAACAACCCGGTATATACATGCCCTAGTAAGTACCCAGTATAATGTATGACGGTAAGTTGAGGTTGTTTCGTATGTGCACTTGCTGTTAAAACTGGTTTAATAAATGCTGAAAGCATTAATAAATAAAACACTAGGATCTATCCAATGATATTCTATATAAACTGGATCTATCCACTTACCTATATTATCTCCCTAAGTCACGCAATAGCATTCAACCACGTATGACGCCTTTAGTCAGTTTTGCCTTTAGACTAATACATCAATGTTCCTTGCTAGCTAGTACTCATAAAATTTATTCAAATTTCAAATGATAGTGAAACATGAATTTGCAAATCTTACAGTCCACCATTCCATTCATTCACCGCAAAAAGATGAAGAGACCAACGAATCGAAAAAGTAACCTGCTTAAAAAATTTGTGGTCCTTCCTACTTAAAGAAAATAGCCTTAAAAATAACCTTAGTTCTATTTTTTTAACGATTTGTCCTACTGGACATACTATAGCCTATTGGGCCATACTTCCTGGCCTTTTCATAAGTACTGGGTGATGTTTTTTTAAAATCTTAAGGTATGCGCTGGGATGTACTGAGGCCCTTTGGATAGGCGTTTCGGTCCGAAAAGGTCCGCAAATACTCATGGTCCGCAAAAGGTCCACAGAGGCAGAAAAAAGTCCGAAACGGACCAAAATGGTCAGCACCGGCACCGCTGTAACATGACAATAACTAAACTACCCTAGGACCAAGAATTTTATCGGTCTTTCAATTTTACACATGTTCGTTTTTATTAGTGTGCAGTTGCAGATTTGTAATAGTGTGCATGACTAGGGAAGTGACTTTGCTGCCGAGCCGAACTGGCTTCGGCCCTAACTGGTTCGAATCAGGAAAATACACTTGAATGTCGATTTCATTCCCGATTCGTCCCATATTTAACAGGCACGTGTTAGTGACACATAAACTGATGCTGATTTTGGCCATGTGCGTGTCAGAATCGCGAACCGAGTATGCGACACTAATTCAATGTAGATGATTCTGATTCTACCAATCGAAAACGAGTTTCGAAAAACTATACACTATACATTTTTTAGGGTTCAGTAAACAAAAGGTACCAACGGGACCCTAGTACTAGCCCTCCGCTGTCTGTATGTCTGTCCATCTATCGGGCTTTATTGTATCTCATGATTCGTCACATAGACACAGACACTTGCATTTTTCAGTATGTATTTCATTTGCCACTATAATAACATACTATCAAAATAAATATTAAAATTAATAGGGGCTCCACAAAATGTTTTTTTGCCATTTTCTGCACCACTCACGCGATGCAAAAATCTAAAAAAAGGGTTAGTGTTCGCTCCGCTTTCCGGTGCCTTAGTTTCTTGGTAATTTTGGGCAAGTGCCGCTATATAACCTGAATTTTTTGCTCATCCTTCCTATTCCTGCGTGTATAGTCTAGAGCGCTAATTGACACTTTGAACTTATAGTCACGGGTGTGAAACATCCTTCATTCAGCGAGTCTAATGGATAAGCTATAAGGAATTATTTTGCGTAAATTTGTAATTGTTTATATGTTGTTTTTGCCCAAAATTTTACATCGGTGTCGATGTCATTTTGTAAGACTAAGAATATAATTCGGCAGTAGTAGACGTAGTGAAAGCAAGATTAACCATTTAAAAACTACCAATAAGAAAGTACGTGTGTGTCAATCTATGTTTTTGGATACGCTCGGAATAAAGGAATGGACTTGCAGATATTGACTGGGCGAAAGAGGACATAGAGGGTATTCTAAAGAAGCTTCAGTTCAAGCTGATCAATCATTAATATGATTAATTAAGTCAGGTTGATTATTGTTGTTTTTTTTCCAAAAAATTTACGTTTTTTTACAGATATTTAATTTGTTTTAAGTCTTTATGATTAAGTAGGTAAAGGTGAAGACTGAACCGCTTAAGTTAGTGTTGTAATTCGTTTAATTTATTTTGAGAATAAAAAACTGTTTATTTTTCATATTTTTGTGATTGAGAAGTGCCTTCCGTTTGTGTTTCATATGAATCAATAATTGTTTTGTACTTTTTAGCATAGTTTCAATTACGCGTATCTACCCCTTTATAACATCTTGAGACCTGATATTGATACAAAAAAACCGCGTAAGTGCCATAATACCCGAACTACTAGAAAAACCGCAAATTTTCTACCACTGACTGATGGCCTGGCACTCTAAAACCCCTATTATTTCAATGAGATGCGATTATCATTCTAAATATTAAAATTAGAAACTTTTTTTTTTAACTCCTGTAAAGTTGTCAAACTTGTAGTTACGCACTATTACAAATAGTAGATCAGCGCTATTGCAGTATCGTCGACGTTATGCTACCTCAACCTACTTATTTCTCTATGGATACTATGATATCTAGAGTTTCTTTCATCTATGGGCGATTCTTTGACTTTAGGCGCAGCTAGTATCATGTCTGTTCCTTGCATGTCTGTGAGCCATATACTTACTGGTCTATGCTGTGAGCTAAGCTGACAACTTTCCTCCCCATTGTGACGTCATATCCAAGTATATAAAGTAGGTACATTTTAAAAAAAGGTGTCATACATGATAGATGAAAGCTTTCTTCTTCTTCCTGCCCTTATCCCACACTAGGTGGGGTCGGCACAACATGTATTTTTCTTCCTCTCCATCCTCTATCAGCCGTCATCTCTGTACTTACACCTTAAAAATGTCCTCTTTCACACAATCCATCCATATTTTCTTCGGTCTTCCTCTCCCCTTGTTTCCGTCCATATAAATTTAACACTCTTCTCGTCACATGACCTTCTTCCCTCCGCATAACATGCCCATACCATCCTAACCTGTTCCTCTCCTCATTTTTTCCGTTACTGGCGCCACTTTCAGACTTCCTCTAATGTACTCGTTCCTTATCTTATCTATCCTTGTCACTCCACACATCCATCTCAACATTCGCATCTCCGCTGCATGCACAGTTCGTTCATCCTTTCCTTTCGTTGCCCAACTCAGGTCTAATCACGGTCTTGTATATTTTCCCTTCAGCTTAAGGGGCATTCGTCGATCGCATATAGTGCCTGTGACCTGTCGCCATTTAATCCTGCGGTTATCCTGTTCTTGACGTCTTTGTCTATTTCGCCGTCGTTTTGGATCAATGAACCCAGGTACCGAAAATTGGAGCAGACTGGTAGGGATACATCATCTAAGGCAATATTGGCAAAAATGGAGGCACCGCCGAAATCGAGGAACAGCTGTTCGGTTTTCGACCGGCTAATTCTCAACCCGACACTCTCCAATTTTTGCTGCCATTTCACCAGTCTGCTCTGGACCTCCATTGCATCCTCCCCGACAAGAACAATGTCGTCAGCAAACAGCATGCACCAGGGTGCTTCCTCCTGTATGTCCGATGTTAGAGCATCCATAATCAGGAGGAACAAATAAGGGCTTAAAGCCGATCCCTGATGCAAGCCTACAGCTACATTGAACTTATCGGTGACACCAGCTTCAGGTCGATAGATGAAAGCTTTGTAGCGTTGAAATCTTGTCTATGGGAGTGCCCTATCGATAAAGTTGATTATTGAAAACACGAATAAAACGACATTTTATAAAAATAAATCCTAGCTAGATCGATTTATCGCCCCCGAAACCCCCTGTATAAAAATCTTTGGAGCCGTTTCCGAGATTCTTGTATATACATATATATACATAAGAATTGCTCTACCTAGATATAAGATAAGATTAATAGAGATGTCACACTATCGTTACAAATGGACGAAATGAGGTCAGTTTCATTCGTGTCGTCCAAAATCAAACTAAGAGATGAGAATTTAATGACCTAGTATCGCAGCTCTACGATGTCTGTGCCTAGTATCACAGAATTCTAATAGGGAAGCAGAATACACATTTCTAAAACTATTTGTGCCAATTACACCTACATACAAATATCACGTACACATGGACAATCTATGGGCCGAACTCAGGGATAAGGGGGCGGGGGCATTACAACTGTGGCATTATAATCTATTCCGATATACTGCCACATTTACAATAAACACAGGTTGTTCTTTATTTTTAAACAAAATACTTGTTTTAATGATTTCTTTCCGTTGAATTTCTTTGCTTAGCATTAAGTTTTATTCTTTACATAAAATTTAACAATAGCCTAAATCAATAAATGCAAATGATTCAAAATCGTGTTCGTCACTGGTCATAAAATCACAAAAATAAATTATTAAGCTATACCTATATATGTACATAATCACACTAATAAAGTGTAGGTATTTCCTTTAATCTGTTCTATTTTTCCAATTTATTCAGTTCATGTTTAGCAACCAAGTATTCGTTAGGTTTTCATGCTGTAGAATCCTGAAAAATGTTAATATTGTTAAATAAATATATTATTCAGTCTTTTTGATACCTATCAAAGGGTTTCTCAAGAATGGATACTAAACCATAAAACTGCAAATAAAACTTCGTCACACACATTTCTAAAACGGCTGGACCCAGGCTTGACTTTTATGCGGCCCTCGAAAATTATACAAGTATATGAAATGTCAAAAGAAAGCAACAATGTTTATAAAACTGATAAATTATAGTACAGGACTATTTAGAAGCCACCTTAGTACATGTTTGCGAGATCCTGGAAATAGAACAGTTAGTCACTGCATAAACAATGCCGAATTATCGCCAAATATCCACACAGTAACCCAAAAACAAAATGAGATACTGTGAGGCACATCAAAACTTACCGATGAAAAGTTATTTCGGGTCTTTTGCAATAAGACGCGTTGCCGCACAAAGGTGCACTGCACTTTACCATGTTTTTTCAATCTTTTTTGTGTATATTTTACGAGATTTATCCGAAATTATTGAAACAACAACACGCACAATTCTTTCATGACATGACAAGTCGGACATTTGTCGCTTGTTGTTTAGCAATATGTCATGGAAATTTGCCACATCTTCAATTTTTGTCTATGGTGAGTTAGCGTTGCTACTGTAAAAAGAGGTGAGATAGGCTTATTAATTTTTAGTTAGAGAGAAAGTGACCAAACATTATTTGATTCTTTTCTATGTAATTGTGAAAATATGTTCGGTCTGCTTTAGGCGTAGCTCTACGATGTCTGTGCCTAGTATAGATAAAATTATGATTTGCGGTAGCTTAAGAACTTGTAATGTGAGCGCGAGCGTTTACCCCAACCTAAAATCTTACCCTACCTCTATGCTCCAATATTACCTCTCATCTTGGACGAATGAAATTACCCTCCCTATTTCATTGAACAAAGCCTCTCGTTACGAGAACGAGGGCAGTCACTCAACACGCATTCAAGAGAAGTCACGTCGCGTCACGCGTTGTCGTCGTCGTCGTCTAAATGAGTTTTTTTTCAGGTTACTGCCCATTATAGAAAAACACTCATTAGACCATAGACTAAGGAAGAACCGCTTATGCAAGGTATTATTGCCCTAGTGCCTCTGTGCACAAAAAAGGAAAATTAAAAAAAAGAAATTGGCGGGAAAGAAGCGTGGTACCAAGTAAGAATATATATTCATTTGTCTACAAAATCTTAAAAATGTCTGTTCAGGTAAGTGTAAATTACTAAAATCACTAGATTTTCATTAAACTCGTACCTAGATATGTACGTTAGATAAAACCTCGATATTGTCTCATTACCATTGGTAGGTAACAAGCCCTTGATTTTGAAACACCAACACTGCGATCACCAATCCGCCTGCCAAACGTGGTGATTATGGCAAATCCCCCCCTACATGGGAGACCATCCGAAAAAAGTAGACTCGATGGACCAACGACATCGTAGCGGTCGCAGGGAGTCGATGGATGGAGGCGGCTCAGGACCGCTATTTGTGGCGTCGTACGGGGGAGGCCTATGTCCAGCAGTGGACGTGTATGGGCTGACGATGAAGCCCTTGATGCTTTCCTTTATGTATGTACCAACCTACACCGTATCTTTCCGTATCATTTTAGGTATCAGAAATGGAAGAAGCAACAAAGAAAGCGGCTGAATCCTATGATAATTCTGTTATATTTATGAAGCAGTTGACTGCGATATTTATAAGTAATATCACCTTCGAGAAGAACTTATTTGCAGACGAAAACTACGAACGTGAACTTGTGTTCGGTGTTGTAGCGAGGATTCTGAAGGCGGACTGCAGAGATGAGATGGCCCAATTTTTGAGCATGGCGCTCCGAGCAAGTTTTGAAGCTTTCGATAAAAAATATGTGAGTTTTATTTACAAATCATTATTCTCCACCACATACACAACAGTACAACACGTATTTTTTTTATATATTCGATAGACCTTCTTTTGACCACAATCTGGAAAGTCGACGGTCGAAGGGCGACGGTGTATCACGAAGGTCTAGACACCAATTACCTCATGTCTTGAAGAGACCCAGAGATTGATTGATTGAGAGATTTAGAAGCGCGGCGGGTGCAGTGCATCGGTGTAATAATCGACCCCTTTAACTCAGCCCGTAGATGTCGTAAGAAGCGACTTAGGGGACATATTCAGAGGAAGGCAACTTCCTTCTGTGTATTTATAACATCAGAATACAGAAATTATTTATTACTCCTTATGAAATTATGAATGAAAATTATAATCGTATAGATACCTCATTAATAACTTAATAACTAGATAAACTAACTAGATAAACTAGCGACCCGCTCCGGCTTCGCACGGGTGCAATGATGATACTAGGTAAATTATACATAAAAACCTTCCTCTTTAATCATTCTATTATTAAAAAACCGCATTAAAATCTGTTGTGTAGTTAAATATCTAAGCATACATAGGGACAGACAGACAGGAGGAAGCTAATTTGTTTTATACTATGTAGTGATATACATTAAAAAACGGTAGCTCTAAGTATTTATCAACATCATAACATACAGATTCCATCAGGCAATTTTTTAGCCGACGCAGGTGATGCGTCTCTTTTCTTCCCATCAGATGGGATGAAAGGATAAGATTCTTATCTCCAGTACGATGCGCCGCCGCCCAGCGTTCTCCTCTAAAACCTATCTTCACTCATTTGATAATTTCAGCTTCACAAACTAGTAGTTTGCTTCCACCAAAATAGCGAAGCCGAGAACATTCTGGAATATATTGTCTGTGAATATACGTATACCGAAACCGGGGTGACAATGGACACCATTTCGAAGTCTGAGGAAAGCGCTAACGTGTCGCAGTTATCTCAGTCCTTACGAGACGAGGTGACCGGGCTGATGAGAACATGCCATGCATTAACGGACATTGAGCCAGAAACGGTTGAATTAACTGACATCACTTTGAGGCTTTATTACAGTTATGGTAAGAAAATAACTTATACTTGACTAGCTTAGATTCCCCCCCCTGGGGGCATCCCCACATGGGAGACCATCCACTCGATGGACCGACGACATCGTAGCGGTCGCAGGGAGTCGATGGATGGAGGCGGCTCAGGACCGCTAATTGTGGCGTCGTTTGGGGGAGGCCTCTGTCCACCAGTGGACGTGTATGGGCTGATATGATGATGATGACTAGCTTAGATGACATTATACGATAACGATAGCCTGTGTGACGGACGGGACGGAGAGACAAACAGTAACTACTAACTTAGACTTAGGTTTGGTAATTAGGAGCATGGGGCCTTTTGGCACCCTTTGGGTACGGAACCCTAATAACTAATAACTTTATCTTTCAGCGGCGCCAAACGGCTACCAAGCTCCCGGATTCAAACCCATTTCGCACGAGCAAGGTGGCGACCTCCTGGCATCATCTAACGTCCCTCCGCTCACGTTGGGTTTTGTGCAGACGCCGTTCCATAGCGTAGTTGCCCAAACCGGGCAAAACTTTCCATAAATAAATATATAAATCTCGTTACTCTTGATGAAGAAATTTTTTATTAATAATTTTTTTCATTTTGATTTACATTTAAATTTTGATTAAATTTGAAGAAAATTGTAACACATTGAATTTTTTTCATTTAAATTGTGATTATAGTATTTTGAAGAACACTTTTCGAAATTTTGATTAATAAAGATAAGCAAATAAAAATACTTATGGATGATTTTTCAAAATGTGTATTTATTTACATATTTACTATGTAGAGTGAGTATGTATGGGCGTTGAGCAACAGGATAAATATATTAGCAATCTTAATTCTTATCTAAGGGATGCTGGAATATTTGACACGATCTTCAACGATAATTAAACTATTTTATATCTTAGGTCTATTCGCGCGCGAGTAGGTAGGTACCTACATACATACACTACGACATTTAGGTTTGGTTTACTTCAAAGGTTTGCCAAGAAGAGGGCATTATGAATAGTCATGCCCGACATCAGATTTAAATTGAACATTATGCTAGCTGCAAAGAGAATACAATACTACGAGCTAGCTGCTCGCCTAAATTCTGCTAAAGTCTGCTAATTATATTTTTAGTACCTATGCCAAAATTCTGCTATTGAATGAAGACACAATTGTACAAATATCAATACAATAATGTTGATTAATGAATAACAGGAATCAACAATTTTATTGATTGGAACCTACCTCAAAATTTTTAGGATTGATAGGAATAGTGTTATGTACATAAGAGGCCAAATAGGTCCCTGTCTCAGCAGTGTGCCGCTACAAGCCTAACCTAGTAGTAGCGGCAGTTTGCAGACAGGTCCAAGTGTGGCACAAAGTTCCAGAATACATTAACATACTAAGGTACAAGATAATATATGTACATATATATGTACAAGACAGGAAACAAGAGAGAAAAGCGACAACAGCGACGAAAGCGACGACTTACAGCAAGGGGCGAGGCATTGCGAGGCTGGCGCGGCGGCTCGGCAGCAGCACAGCACAGCACAGCCGCGCCTCGCGCATTCGTGGTACCACATTGAGCCAACGAGCGCCTTGCATAATCCTCGTCAAAAAATAAGTGTGCAACGCACCGCTATTCCAAATTCCCCTAAATTGAACTTATGTTACAAGAATAGTACGAAGAAATCGTACATTATCTATAAATGGTACAATTTTTTCAACATTTGCAGCGCCACTACCCAAGTGTAACACAAATAATTTCCCAGTTTCTAATCATGCTATGTTTCTGCGATAATTTTATAAAATTCTGCCAAAAATTGCTGTTTTTTTAGATTTGCCATACAATCGGCTAGACCCTAAAGAGATCGAATTCTGCTAAATCTGATCACACAGATTCCATTTCATATGTACATTCGTTTTATTTATAGACTAGACTGAGTGAGACAATGAGTATTATGAGCATAGAGTAAAACCTCGCTGAACAATCTAAATACCTATGGTACCTATATACAATAGCTGCGTAAGACTGTGGTAAGACTGAGAATACAGATTTAATTTTTAATTTTCACCATCTTGTCTTCTTTAGTCATGTTGTGGTAGCCATCAGGGTGACCATCTCAAAAGTGGCAATTCTGCCAGCCACACGCTGGCCAAAATTCTGCCAAAATCTGCAAAACTTGACATTAAAAATGCCAAAAATATGCCTTCATACTGTCTCCTTCATGGAAAAGGAAAAAATCAATTCCGTTTCATTTAATTGAGTTATTTTTGTATAGTTTCTTGTAACGGTCTCCTGATAGCACAAGTTATTCTTGTTAATATGGTATACAGGGTAGCCCAAACAAACGTTACTTGGAGGGCACTTTTCTGAATAGCAGACTTTCCTATAATTTTAAAATTACTGGCCAAATGCATGCAGTTATAAAACCCACTAAAATCTTTATAATTAACATTGAATTTTTGACACCGATCAGTAGAGTCGATCTTAGTCATAAGGATCAAATTCATGAAACAGAAGTTTCCAGTTCAGTAAAATAATTATCTAGGTACCAAGTATGATATCGACAATTCCAATTTTTTAAGGCAAAATGGCATCAAAATTCAGGTAAATAAGTCCTTCTTAGTAACTAAATCTATAATAACTTACAAAATTTACTAGGTTCTGTATGTTGGTCGTGGTATGATCGACATAATATGTACTATAATGTTATATATATATATATATGTATTATATACTATTGAATAACGTTATCTACATCAGTTAGGGTTTTTGATCCGTATTATTGTTTTGTTTCAATTGTTGGTATGTTGTTTTTAACTACTGCTAGAATTCTTTTAAGTTTTTAACGACACATTACATATTGCTTCATAAACGGAAACTGTAGGCTTAAGACAGATGTTTACTGTTGTTTCATATGTTACATTAATTATTTTCATGTGTTACATTAATGTTATATAAGCTGTTTATTTTCTAAATAAATATTCATATAAAAAACTTAATTAACTGAGCATAAATTAAAGTATATTTCATTAAAAATTAAATCTAATAGGATTTTTTATGGAATCTATCAAATCTGCCAAAATGTGCCTTTTGTAAATTGCACTATATTCTGCCATAGTTAAAATTCAGGAGTCCAATCTGCCAAAATGGCAGAATCCATTTGTATGTAACTAACGCTGTTTTGACTGATCTAACAAACGACTGACTTTTTTTATTGATTTTTGAATTGACCCTTTCCACATTTGTTTTCCAACTTCTACGTTTTGTTGAATTAAAGTGGCTACTGTACAGTGACGTCAGCAAGTGACACTCCCGGAGGATCAAACCTTGTTTTCTTGGATCGTGATATAGTAAAATCTCGGGGTGAAATAATGACCGTCTAGACTTGATAATATCGATAGTTAGTACATCGATATATTGATATTTTTTATTCGATGTATCGATATTTTTAGGCGATATATTTTCATCCCTTAGATCGCAACAAAATAACCAAAAATTAAAATCGTATCAAAGACGATGTTTTTTTTATAAAATTGGTGGCAAACAAGCAGACTGGCCGCCTGATGGTAAGCAGTCATAGCCACTGCCTATGGACACTTGGGTACAACAGTAGAGGTGACGCGGTGCATTGCCTGTTGATATTTTTATGTATTGGAATCACATCACTAGGTATCTAACTAAACCCGCTAGAATACAAAGCCGTCCCGGGTACCAATCCATGCTACGCTGCCACTGTATTACGGTTGTAGATAAATGTTCACTTCGACTCCTTGGTTCACCAATTCCTGATGACTCTTTTCAGTCATTTGTAGATGAGAACATTCAAAATTTCAACAAAACTTCGGACAGACTTCTCAAAATTACCTAATAGCCATTAAGACTTGTACAATTATGTATTTGGTTTTACCTGTTTGTACCTTTTACGTATTCTTTGAGATGTTGTAAACTGTAGAAACACAGCGAGCTCTTGTAATAGCCCGGCTACACGCTCAAACATTTGTTCAAACATGCATGCACAAACACAGTTTGCGCAAGCAAGATGGAGCGTGTGGCCGGGCTCAGCTTGCTTGCGCAAACTAGTTTGTGCAATCATGCATGCAAAATTGAGCGTGTAGCCGGGCTAATAGACAACATAATTACATATCATTGGTTTTGAACTGCTAAGTTTCAAGAGAAAATTTCAAGAGAAGCCCTGCCAGTGTTCCTGTCTTCCATCTACAGCACTAGTTCTTTAGTTGAAAAAAATTTAAAGCAGTCTTCTCTGGTCTCACCTAGAAATTCATTCAAAATTTCGTTTTAAACGAAGCTCGATCGGCTTGGCATACCTAGTTGCCCTGATGCTGCTCCTCCAAAATCTCTTGTGTCCCAACGACAATGGGACGGGCCTCTGTGTGAGTTAACACGGAATTGTGCTCCAGCTCTGCAGATCGCGTCCGTCTCCTGGCCGTAAGTATCTAAATGTGAGTCAGGACACTGGTTGCAAGCACTTTATAGTTTATGCTAAATTATCACTGACTGACTGACTGATTGACTCACAGACATAATTGTTCTCCTTAATGGCGGAGGTATGTTTTTTTATGCAGATAGAGGGGTATTATGGGACCTAGGGAAAATTCTTCTTCCTCCCCGAGCAGAGGTATTTTTTTACACGGGCTGTAATAGATGAGGTCAAGTGATTTTGAATGCAATATTTTTTGCTCCTTCTCACAAAAAGCCCCCTTTTAGATCAGGATTTAGAAAGGAGCGAGCTGAGTTACTGGCCTCCAGATTAAAAGATAAGAAATATTAATAAAAAATTTCTTCATAAAAATTATGAAATTCTTGTAAAGCAAATGCTTTTCATCCCATCTATTCGAAAAGAGGCAAAGCGTGCATCAATAAGTGCGGGCAAAGTATGTGTAGGTACTTCATTCCAGCACACTAATTAGTTTTGAATTTAGAACACTAATTAATTAAAAAGTTTGAACGGAATTAGCTTCAAATAAAATCCTGGCCGGTAATAAAAAAGCGAGTGTAACGAGGCTATCTAAATTTAAAAAAAAATACGCAAGTACGTGTAATAGAAAAATGTGTTCTAGCCGTGAAAGTGAAATATTAACACCAGAAAATCCAACTATAATATTATAACTTTGAAAGTAACTCTATCTGTCTGTCTGTTACCTTTTCACGCCTAAACGGCTGAAATTAATGAAATTTAGCTTGGACGTAGATGGTATCCCGGGGACGGACATAGGGTACATGAAAAGCACCTGCTAAGCCGCGGGCAGTAGCTAGTATAAAATAACCTAAACGCGGAAACTGAGTTAAACAGCCTATGCCGAAGAAAATTTTATAACAAGGATAAATGAAAAGGAAAGGAAGCAAAGTAATTTGTAATTTGGTTTTTTACCTACCTCAATATAAATATTCGTTACTACTAAAATCATCCCTCTCTTATTTTACTTGTATGATTAATTTTTCTCATAGTTTAGAATGGAAAGCAGAGTGTGTCACACGCACACGGTACAAAAATTATTTAACCTCGTGCGACGTGCTTTGAATCCCTCGCTACGCTTAGGATTCTACAATAGAATCCTTCGCTTCGCTCTGGATTCAAAAATTTATTTTGTTCCCTTGACACAATCTACAATTATATTTACTACAAAATATGGAATGCAATATGAGCTTCAAAGTTCAGCCCTTTGGACGGCTTCCCATATAATCTGGGTGATTTAACTGAAGAACAAGCGGAGAGAGTAAAAGATCGATTTCATCAAGACATCATCAAAGTCATGTAGGATCGGTACCAGGGTACATGATGGCTGATTACGGCTGGGCACTTATGCGAGAAAACTCATAGGCCAAACACGCAAAAAATGAATCAAGTTTTTTTTTGTATTCTTAATAGTAATACGTGTTCATTCAAATTGTTTTTTTTTTTAAATAATATAACTAGAGCAAAAAACTAGAGCATATACAAAACAAAAAAAAAAACAAAATGTATTGGCCTGTGTAATAAATTGCAACTGTAAAAGCCTAAAAATTACTTTGGCTAGGAAGAAAATACTCGTGAGTCAAGTCAAGTCAGAAAGTCCTCGAAAATTAAAAAAAAAAAAAAATTAAAAACTGTGAATCCTGTATTGGCCATAGGATCTATAAATAAGTTTGTTAATCATAGTTCTAAGGGCTGTGGATTTTGTATACTAAATAAATAAAATAAAATTAGTTGAAACTTGAGATTTGCAGGTTGAAATGTAACAAATTCGAAGGCGCTTGTAGCGTGTTGTTGCATGCAAATCGAAATGGTCGTGTATGTGACAAAATGTATATATTTCTTTAAATTTAGTTCAGGAGCCAAAATTAAAGATAGCGAAATCCTAACAAGTATTATGAATGCGTAAGTGTGTTTGTTTGTTTGTCCTTCCTTCACGCCCTAACTATGCAACCAATCGATTTGATTTTTGGAATAGAGTTAGTTGAATGGATGGAGAGTAACGTAGGCTACCTACTTTATGTCCTGGTAAAATATAAAATTTCCTTGGGAGATTTTGGGGGAAAAAAGACTGCTTTATCCCCCTAGAAAGGTAAAATTCCAGGGTGCCTTATTAGCTTTAGCGACCAAACCCTTTTTAAATAAATGATTAACAAAAAAAAGGTGAAATTCGAATTAAACGCGGGTGAAACAGCGGGGAACAGCTAGTATTACCATAATAAAACGTCAAGTGCAAGTTGGTCCTTGTTTCTTGCTAAATTTCATGATTCTAGGATGTAGGTGGACCCTATATGATTTGGTAGCTTACAAAAGTAAAAATAAAAATTCGTGAATATGCTACAAATTTACAGTTTTCAGATTTTTCCCTTTACTTGTGCTATAAAGCCTTGCTTCTTGCAAAATTCATAATTCTAGGTCAACGGGAAGTACCCTATAGGTTTTCGGTCCATAGCGAGAATCAAACATTTTTTTTATATAAATAAACTACGTTACTGAATTTGCTGAAAGCACGTTAAGCTGACTTTTGAATTTTAAAACGACCAAATTTGCTGTACTTAGTTATTCTTACCCTTGCCATATCGTCATCTGGCTTTCGGCAGTTTACCTACCTCTCACCTTTTTCGTTAGATAGAGAGTTTTGGTGATATAATTACCTACGTTACTTTAGTATCGTTTCCTAGTTTGATTAGGTAGTAGGTTAGATTAGGTACCTATCATGAATAGACTTACGAGTATATAACAACTTGCTCTTCAAAGGATGTTGAGTTTTGAAACATGACATTGTTATCTTAACGTACAATAGAAACACCAAGAGGCTCGCTGAATGTTTTATTTAACTTGGACTTAAGTTGATACATTAAGTCGAAGCAACTGCCATTGTGGTTCCTTTCGTAGACGTACACGGATGCTTTCTCAAATATGTCGCTAATTAAATTATTGGTGGTGACTTTAATCGTAACCTGTGCTTATGGTAGGAAATCTGAGGAGGTCCGTAACAAAGCAAGGACTCCGTCAACCACTCGATTGCCTCCAGGGGACGTGGTCGTAGAGAAGTTTGTGGAAACTCTGATGACAAAAGAGAGATACTTACAGCAAATAGACACAGTCGAACGAAAGCTGAACCACCTGGACGCGACTTTTCACGAGAAGATTAATAGTATCATGAAGTATTTGACGGAGATACTTCGGATGCTGAAAACTTCCCCGGCGGACATAGTGGAGAGAGCGTTGGGGGAGATGAAGCAGGACCTCGACCGACTGAAACACTCGGTCACTACGAGATTAGACGAACACCCAAGCCTGCGTGGTAAGTAGCCTTTCTACCTAGCCCATTCGTACCTAGTTCCTTATAGAAACAACTTACATAGGTAAATGTATCTTATAGATTAAAAAATATGACGTACGACAGCTGCCAATCAATATTTAGTAACGGTTATACACAGGTAGGTACCAAACTGTGGAAGCTACTTACTAATTCTCTTATATCTCGTACTAGCAACACGCCCCGGCTTCGCACGGGTAGTAAAGCATATTATGATAGAATGGGCATAGTAAGTTATCCTTAAAAGATAGATATATACCATCTCGGACTTTTTTGTAGATCTATAAAAGAGTAATATCACAGCTTGAATAGTTTTGTTATATCTCAAAGGGATTAATTAGGCAGTGTTTTCGATGCAAGCTCCCAGGCAGGTTGACTTTTTCCGACACTTCCAACAATTATCGTTGTATTTCAACCAATTTAAACAAAATCTTGATAAATTATAAACCTTCCTAATGAATCAGTCTATCGATTAGTGAAAACTACATGAAAATCCGTTTAGTAGTTTTTCAGTTTATCGAACAGACGCGGCGGACTTTGTTTTAGGTATAATAATATTTTACCACGTTTCCCTGTGCTTTAAAGTTCAAACTTAGTTAAGGTACCTACCTAGCACCGTTTAACTCATCGTTTCCGCCCATAGTGTGAATACATAACTTATTATTGTTTTTATCGAAAAAGGAGTGAGAAATGGTATTCAGTCAAAAAAGTACAATAAGGCTCCATTTTTGCCAATATGGCGGCGGCGGCGCGACCTGCGCAGATACGAGGTGGAAAAGTTCGGAGGCACATCGAAATCTATAAAATTATCCATTTTGAAAACTCCCGGAAAACTTTCCAGGTAACCTACAGATGTATGTTTTTCGAACCGAATGACTGGGTATATAAAATAGACAGAGGCATTGTACACCTAGGCGAGGACGTGCCTAATTCCTATCGAGTGTGTCATTTTGCCTTAAAACACACGAGGTAGGAATCGCACTTTCTGCCGAGTGATACATAGTGCTTTATACTACATTGCACCTTCGAGGAAAATAAAAAGCAGAATAAATATTTTATTGCTGGCGGTGTCTTAAAACTTTTACTACCACTCGACGACATTATGTAGAATTAATAAAATTGCCTACACCAAATTCAAAATTAGAACAACTTCCCGCGCCAGCCTTTATCACTTGGGTTCTTTTTTCAAAATATTGTTCGGAAATCGGAAGAGGCAAGCAGACTTGGAGTAAAAACTTGTTGTCGTTTGAACCTATTATGAAAATAGGTCAAACGACAAAAAGTAGCAGGCCGCAAAAACGTGTTGGATCCAGCTGGATTGCTGAATCCAGCAATGCAATCCCTCCCCTTGGATGTATGAATGTTTATTACCTCTTCACGCCATAACTACTGAACGGATCGGGCTGAAATTGTGTATACAGCTAGTTCTAGGCCTAGCATAAAACATAGATTAGGTTCTTTTGATACCATAAATAAGAGATCCCCATGAGAAATAACCTATAAACGTTTCCGTAGAAGAATTTTAAATACAAGCTTTTATATCATCTAAGACCAAAGTGCTTGGGAAGACAAATCCAACTAACCCAAACTCGTCGGGTAGGTAAGTTGTTTCGCTTAGGAGTTCCCATGGCCAATTTCGGATTCCACCATCAGACCAGCTCGATGTTACCATGACATTGCATTGTCACCGAACTTACAAAAGTTTGCCGAATTTCAGCTCAATCGGTTGAGAATAACTGCTCTAAAATTTAGTTGCAAGATCCCACCTGAACAAACATATTCTACATTGCAAGTTAAATAAAAGCTTTAATAAAAGTGTATTATTCCAAGAAATTTTAATAATATCCCATAAATGGTTTATTATTGTTTGAAAAATCGTTGAAAAGTTCGTCGAATCTCCGAAAACGTTACATCGTAAAGGTAAATCTAGTCCTGCCAGGTGAATGTGGTGTGCTTTGGGATACAGATCCGCTTATATATCTTCAGACATTGACCGTGCCAGACAGGTGCTGTGGTAGACAAAAAATATCATTCTATACAGTGTGTATGAACGTATTTACATATATCTTTCGTAACACGGCCGCGCAGACGCCGACAGACACGGGTCGTGCCCAGCCAGTATTCGCGGAAAGAATATTTTGTCTGTGCAGTTCATGAGTCTACGTGTCTGTGGCCACCTGCCGGGCAATGTGAATAGAAGAACGGAACAGGGACGGACGAAAGACGAAAAGCTGAAACTGATATCGACTCGTACGAAAATATTTTCTTCATCTTCATTATGTTCTTTAAATAGTGCAATCTTTCCAATCTTTTCCTTCTAGTTTTATTTCCTTGAGCATGATGGTCGGCCATGTGATTTGGCCTTTTTTAAGGTTTCGTTCCTCAAAAGGAACAAAGGATCACTTTATTGTCCGTCTGTCCGACTGTCAAATTCAGATTCAATAACTTTATTTCTTTAGAATTACAAAATAAACACTTAGACAAGTAAAATTTTATATTATAAACAGCTATAAATGTCCGTCTGTCCGTCTGATATTTGGATCTGTGTAACCTCTTGGAGCCGTGACATAAGACAAACTTCTAAGTCAATGCTATCAAAAGTTTTTTTTCTGTTTATGCACTTTTTTAATTTCCGAGGGAAACACATGCACAGTTACACACAAAACCTATAGTAAGTAAAGGTAATTCCCGTTGACCTAGAATCATTAAATTTGGCAAGAAGCAAGGTTTTATAATCGATGCGCGAGTTCAACAACTCGCACTTGACGTTTTTATTTTAGCTTTAACCCTTTCTCCCTCTTCCAGTAACAATGTAACTATGGATAAATCTTCCAGAGAAGTGTCTGAACATTTTCAACAAAAAAATTAAACGTGCTTTTTCTACTAAAGTTATTCAGTAGGAACTGCCGCCGGTATGAGCGACGCCGACGACTATGTCTGTCGTTGTCTGACACGGCACGCTTGTCACGTTAGATGTAAATAAACGGTGTCGGTCGGTGTCAGCCACGGTACGTGTCTGATACTCTCCATATCTGTAGATATAAACGGACCTTCGACTAAACGATACTTTCGTAAGTTTCTTAACGTTGATAAAGTCGGTACCTTTTTATACAGATTGTAACAAAAAGTAAGGACCACACTGTCAAAGAGGGTTCAGCTTCGAGCTTAGAACACGGGAAAATTGAGGAAAATGCATTTTGCGATACCTACCTACCGCATCTAAGGCACGTCGTCCGCTTCGATGATTCACTGGTCGTTGACCGCCGCGGCCAATGACTACGATTGCTATATGGCAATAAGCACATGCATCAGTTGTTGTCTTGTCTAGTGGTCATTTTGTTTTTTTTGCGAAAATTCGACGTAGTCGGGAATTTTCCAAAATATTTTGTCTATGACCTAGTCTGAACCACCACAGAAAGTTTGGTCCTTACTTTTTGTTACATCTTGTATATGTAAATCGGGTACTTAATTGATGCAGCGTTTTCCAAAAAGAAAATATCCCTGATTTACCTTGGATGTAATAAATAGCGTGGATCTAGGTTGTCAATGGGATGTCATGTCCTTAAGCACGGTCTATGCCACTTTAATTTGGCGGCCCTTTCGGTACAGGTATTTTGTGTGTACTTCGTTGGTACCGCACGCATACGAACGCTACCCGAAATATTGAACATAGCAAATTTTACAGAAATAAAACAAACTTTATTTAAAAAAATGGCAAAAACTGCTTTATTACAATTTTAAAAAACTACTGAGCTTATCCAGTGGTCAGAACAGAACCACTAAATCCTACTAATATTCTAAATGTCAAAGTTTGTGAGTATGGATGTTTGTTCCTCTTGCACGCAAAAACTACTGAACTGATTGGGTTGAAATTTGTTACGGGTATAGTTTGGGACCTGGAATAACATATACTCAGGCTATTTTTATCCGATAAAACGCGGGTGAAGGTGCGGGCTAGTAAACAATAAAGGAATACACTATGAAATCCACCAAATCTGGGACGAGACTGAGTACTTTGGATGACTTGTTTACACCAGTACATCTACAAGGTACCTACTCCATGTTGCTGCAGTCGACTAATGGAGTGGAGACCACCAATATTAAACTCCTCACTTGTTTTGGCGGTCCATAGTTCATATCCTTCTTACTATTATAATATTATTAATGTGAAAGTTTGTATGGATGGATGTATGGATATTTGTTACTCTTTCACGCAAAAACTACTGAACCGATTAGGCTGAAATTTGGTATGGGTATAGTTTGGGACCTGGAATAACATATAGGCAATTTTTTATCCCGATAAAACGCGGGCGAAGGTGCAGGCAGCAGCTAGTACATAATATAACAATTTAATAAAAATCTTAGCCGACATCCCAAGGCGAAGTGCCCAGAATCCTAGCAGCATTGCCACGTTGAAAGGCAATATTTGTAATGGTAATTCGTTAACCGAAATTAGAAGCAATATAAATAGTTTTTCAAATTTCTGTGAAAGCAATTTTACTTTTTTATAAAAATAAATACTTCTCGTGCTAGAAAGTAAAGCCGTATTATATATTCTGTGGTAAAGCTAACGGTCGCGAATGCGAATGTACGCCACGCCGTGACGTTGCTTACGCCTGGCATATTGTCTAAGCTGGCACTACCACCGCACCAGGCACCCCATATTTTCTTATCCTATCTTTTTTTAACGCGTCTTCTTAACAATAGCAGGAGCAGAATACGTCTTGTGTGGTCCATATCTGAACGAGGCTGAAGTTTGAAAGTGAAAAATGCACCGGAATTTTACAAGGAACGACAACGTGTAACGTTGCGGCACCGTGACGTGTATTTTTACGACACGATGCCGTAAATCAGCACGTCAGGGCACCACGCCGGGCCGCGGAGCCGCCGCACCGTTCCACGTTGACGACGTCGTGCCGTGGTGATGGGGACAGGCCCTAATTGGCCGTAAAAACACGCGGGAACATGCAACGCTGGTATGCGAACCGACAGGGCTGAAATAGGTAATCTAGGTAAGATTAGCGTATTTTCGCCGTTTGATGGACTCTGCTGATAATGATACAGAGTCGGCCTTCGTTATTCTTATGTTTTAACCCTGTAGATCTTTTATACAGACCATATGTGATGAAATGAGAGATGACGCGATCTTTTTATTATCATCACATTTGGATATGTTGATAAAACACCTTCAAGATATCTTCAAGAATCAACGAGTGTGATGGCTTCCGTCGTCAGCCACCAAATGTTGACATAACACCAGGTTCAAGTTCAGTTCAAGGTGATCACTACCCAACACAACCTCATCACAACCCTTACTTTGACTTAAATAGTGATAAGCTGAACCAAGACGGATTTTTATAGGTATATTTTAATCAATAATACTTGTTATTGACAACGAGTCTTACCTGGGTAAGTATATTGTAAAAACGTTAAGCGTCTAAACACCAATCTATGAAAAAAGTTATGGCTATGACAACGGAAAAAGACTAGCGGACATAATAATACTGTTACAAAACATTGTTTTAGGTCGAATTTTCCTGTGGTACGTACGTCAATGCATGTAGTCTATTAGATAAGAATAAAGTGTTTGTTTATACGAAGATTCAATGAAACTGTTTGGATTACAAAGATGATTAAAAGAATATCGTATCATAAACAACTACGATACTGTATTATAAACAACTACGCTACGATTTTCTTTTTTTAACCGATGTCGATAAAAGGTGGTTCTTTTTTCAGTTGTATGTACTATCGGCGTAAGATCTGCCTTACCACCACAAGGGTTATTTTTCTGTGAAGTGACCGGTTGCACCCCCGGCTTGCTCGATTTCTTTTGTTTTGAAAGACCAATAGGACCGTCGTATTTCATGGGTCTGGTCAGGTAATTTAGTCAGTGCTATCGTAAATAGGTAATTAATATTTTGCTACAAACCATTTATGATTCGGATTATGATATCATAAAAATGACAATAAATATTTTGTTTTTATTTTATTGTCGTTTTATGACTACACTGAGGATGAGGAGAATTTTCCATCAGTACATAGTATGTATGTACATATATTCGTCGATTTCTCCATCAATTATGGACCAATTTTAATAATTTTTTCACTATTGTATAGAAAATGATCCCGAAGTGGTCCCATAAAACCCTGAAGAATAACATTTACCCGCAACTGGATTTTCCTTTTATAGCTATAAGACGCTATAAGATGTTTTTTGTTGCCTTTCATGATTCCAACTCAATGGGAAGGTTTGCACACATGCGAGTTCCTTGGCAGTGTCATAGTAAGCGGCTGTATAAATACCTGTAACTTTGATTGTCTTAGAAGTTAAACTCCGAAACTACTGAACCGATTTGAAAAATTCTTTCACTTTTGGCCAGCTACTAGGGGTGGGTCTCATTTCACGTCGCTAGTTACAGGTAACTAGCTACACGGCATGTAACCGAATAACTTGTTTCGACACAAATGACAAGTAGTGATTTCTGTAACGCTATACTTTGCCCTACATATGCGTTTCACTTCTTTCGCACCGCGCTAGGTTCGGGGCATTTTAATTTTGACTGGTGGCAACACCAATTTTTTGGCCAGACAGAAATAGCTGATCAGTAGTCTTCAACATTCGACTCTACGTTGCTCTACATCGTCAAATGCGGGCAAGAAACGAATTAGACATTTTTTCTGGCTTCGACGTCGAGAATAGTACATTGTACACCTAGGCGAGAACGTGCCTAATATCGAGTGTGTCATTTGAGTAAAAACACACGAGGTAGCTACCGCACTTTCTGTCGACTGATACATAGTGCTTTATTTACACCTTCGACGAAAATAAAAAGCAGAATAAATCTTTTATTTCTGGCGGTTTCATTAAACTTTCACTATCACTCGACGACATTCTCTAGAATTAATAAAACTGCCTACACCAACTTCAAAATTAGAAGAACTTCCCGCACCAGCCTTTATCACTTGGGTTCTTTTTTCAAAATATTGTTCGGAAATCATGCGGAAATCGGAATAGGTAAGCGGACTTGGAGTAAAAACTTTGTCGTTTGACCTATTATGAAAATAACCATAGCTACCGGCCGATCTTTTAGGAAATTAAGTGTCAAGTAGCGTCTTTCTTCCATCGTCCAAGGTCGCATTATTAATTTCTTCGGACATATTTCGCGCCGACTACACTCCTCTGTGGAACAACTTGTGTTACAAGAGAAAGTTGACGCCTCAAAAGCTCGCGGCAGATCCCCTATGCGCCGGACGGACCAAATTAAAGCTGCGCTAACCGGACCCCTACATAATTGCACCAGGAAAGCTGCGGTGCGGGAAGAATGACGCCGGATTGTGAAGCTTGCCACCCTCCCTGATTTGACGACCACGACCACTCCGTCAAGAGTTCGCTACACTCTTGACGGAGTGGTGACAAAGAAATTGTCAGCATTATTTAGCTAAAATACTGATTGTACATATTTCTATCTAGAGGGTTTACCTTATAACTATGTATTATAAAAATAACACATGTTTATATTATGAATTCATACTTTCTAATAATATTTTTTCACTAAATAGCCTATACACAAAGTCTAAAGTCTCTCTCGTGCGTGTGGAATGGAAAATTATTTTTTCTTGTCACACGCACGCCTAACTAGTTAGGCACTAATGAAAAAGATACAAAATCAAGTTCATATTATGTTTTCGCCAATATTTAGTTGTTTTATAGTAATAGTAGTTAAGGCGAAGTCCGCTCGGTTTTGCGGGCCAAGGACGAGCGAACACCGCGCGGGGAAAACGAGAAGGGAAGGCCAGAGACGCGGAACGGCCGGTTTTTATTTTTAAATTTGGTTTTGCTCTCAAATAATACTCTTTCGCAATAAAATAAAACCATAATCTTCTAAAGTATTTATCTGAGAACACGTAGACGAAAGTTCATTGAAATATGTAAAATAATTAGCAAATGAAATTGATTTTTCCATAGGAGTACCTCTGTAAAAAAGAAGATTTAGAGGAAATTTCGCGATTTTTTTCGGTCGAGTCAAATGTAGTCAATAGTGTTTCGGCTCCCATAAGTTACTAACTAGAATGCTAAACTTTTGAGGCTGATCAAAAAATAATACAAAATTCAATGTTTTCTTGCCTTAAAATTGATTTTTCGTACAGTTAAAACGTGGGTTTTGGGACTCACTTCACCTTTATTGCGTCAAACATGGTTAAGTCTAAATAATGCACTCATGTCTCACTATATTCTAGCATGCAATAAATTATACCTTATTAGTTAACTGAGATCTTGAATTGAAAAAATCATTTGTCATAAAAAATCCTGTCATTCTGATCTTTACTCGTATTTACAAAGAAAATTACAATCAAATAATATAAACAAATTAGAACTGCAGTTTGTTGCAAACAATCTACAGGTAGCTCAACTGGTCCATATCAATACCAGTCAAAAGCGTCCCCAAGACGCTGGCTGCATTGCCCCGCTGTAATGCTAATGGTTTGCGCCAGATACTCATCAGCTTCTCGGGTTTAATTAAATAATTATTCAATTATTTTATTTTATTTGGGGTTTTCCTTGCCCTTTGTTTGCAAAAATTATCTAGCATTCTAGCAACGAGTAACGTAAATGAGCAATTTGCTTTCCTTATTTAGATTTCTCAAATAAAACAAACAATGTTTATATTTGTAACAACAGTCAGTCAGCAGTCAGGCACTCAGCTTCAATTATTTAAATTAATTAAGATGATACAGGGTGGGTCAAAAATTTACATAATACTTCTATAAAAGCTTTTGAAGTACCAATACTTTTTGCTTAAGACAGCACGCACAATTTTTTTTGACCCTCTTCGAAAAGTATTGATCTCAAATCTTGTAACTTCCCATTTATGCGGTGTCAATCGACTTTATATCCTAAGATGTTAAGTTACAAAATCAAGCAAGCGTGAGAATTTTCTGGCTTCAGAAGAAAAGATGTTGGAGGGCAGAGCCAGAACTTGAAAGAGGTAAAATGTTGAAAATACCTTCTTAAAGTTACGTTAAGTTTGCGAATGAAGTCGCTGCATGGCAACTAGGTACTAGGCAAGTATAGGAATTAAAATTAATGTTAGGTAAAAAAAACGAAACAAATGAGTAAAAGAAAACCAAACAAAGTAAATGAAACAAATAAGGCATTTCATTTTAATATTTTTGTACCATCTAGGCTGCCATAGATTCGAAAAAATTCCAAAAACAGACAAGTCCGAGATGCAGTTATGCAGCTATGCAGTTATCACAACCTTCACGGAAATAGTCTCGGATTTTTTTTGTAACTTTTTGTGGTACGTACTTAGGGGGAAGTCCCCTAAGCCCGGACGGCTCCTAATGCCGGACACGATTTGAATCAGTGCAAAAAAGCACGCCAATTTGTTGATTGGGCCGCAGCTAGCAAGCTTCTCCTAAATGAAATGCAAGGGGGCGAGCCAATAGCCAGTGCTGACTCGTTCGTCGTGGAGCGTTGTTAAAACTTTGAGGTGAGTAAAAGTTTTGTCCAAAGTCATTTTCTAGGGTCTGTCAACATTATTTTAGAGTATGGGATGATATTCATTGTAATTAATTATTATTGCTATTGTACTAATCTGATATAATCCATGCATTTTTTGTGATTCATTAACACACATTGTGTTTGTCATTTCTTGTATGTTCCTAAGGATCCCTAAGTTCTCTCAAATTCCCCTAGTACTCTCAAATTCCCCTAGTACCGGATTTTTTACAATAAGTTTGTTTTTGTTGTATTTTTTTTAACCATGATGTGAGAATAACTCCAAAAATGAAATATGTATTGGAAAAAGCCATTGAAGAGGTGATGTTTAAAAAAACTGTAAGAAAGTCAATAATATGCCAAAAAGGACTGTTCGACTACATTACAAAATTTAACAATATAATCAATCAGTCGGCTCATGAAGGGTGTGCTGATGTTTAAGCGGGCTCATTTGTGAATTTTACAGGATGTAGAATTAAATTTATGGGGTTCTATGAAAAACGTTCCAGAGACTAAAGTTTATTTGAATTAAGATTAATTTCACTAGTAGCAGTTTGTTTGTTCTATTACACGAATAGATATTGTGACGAATTGATTGTTAAAATAATGTTTAATTTTAATAAAAAAGTCAAATGCGAGTTGAACTCGCGCACAGAAGATTTCGTAATTATAATACATTGTTTCTTGCCAAATTTCATGATTCTAGGTCAACGGTGTGTAGGTACACTATAGGATACAATCACTTGCACAACGCAAATAAAAAGTGAATAAATAACTAAATTATGGATTTTACCCTTTACTTGTGCTATATGGCCTTGCTTCTTGCCAAATTTCATGAGTCTAAGTCAACGGGAAGTATCCTATAGGTTTTCGGACCATGGTGAGAATCAAATATTTTTTTTATGTGAATGAACCACAAATTCACGGTATTCGGTATATTTTTTCCTTTGATTGTGTTATAAGAATTTGCTTCCTGCCAAATTTCATGACTCTAGGTCAACGGGAATAGGTTTTGTGTGCATGTGATTGAGTTGAAAATTTCAAAAAAAAAAACAGCGTAAACTGTTGTAACTTTTGATTGCGTTGACTTAGAAGTTTGATTTATATCACGGCTCCAAGAAGTTACAGATCTGAGTAGTTGATGTTAATTTCAACTCGATAGCTTCACGCATTCCTGAGAAAAGATGAAAAACGAATCCTATAGGGGTTTCGTTTTTCCTTTTGAGGTAAGGAACCCAAAAAAAGAACGAAAATTTGACTGTCCTTCATTAAGGGACCTTTTGAACATGTCCGTGTGGTTTCTATGTTAATGGTTCCTTAGTATCTACCACATTTATGACAACATTTGTGACTGCTGATATTATCTGTGTTGATTAGGTATATAGTTGAGAGCTTATATTAAACAATATAGACTATAACACGATTTTTTAATTTTTGTTGTTCCTTAAGTGTCCGGTTCTCGGGACCTTCCCCTACTATATGCACAGTGTGTAAAATAAATATTATCATTCATGAATAAATAACAATGTGAGAATAATCAACAAGGAGGTTTGTGCGAATCACCCACGGTCAGTCACACATTCTTCTATTTGGTTTTGTTTTGTGAACCCAGCCACAAAGTTTTGTTGTATACGTCCAGTTTATTCTCGGCGAGCTTGCCAACAACAGTTCGAGATGGTTTCGGATATTTTCGTGTTGTTAGCTATTGTGACTCTGTCTTCCGTGTCCTGCGACAAGGCCCGGAACCTAAGAGCGCAGTCAAAGCACCCCAAAGATGATCAATCGCTCTGGAAAGAACAGTATGAAAGTGAACTAAAAGACGCTATGCTTTCCACCAGAGGCAAGGATGACATTTCGCGAAACACAGTCCAAAGAACAATGAGTCAAAAGGATGAAGGAGATATGGTTATCGAAAAGCTGGTGGATAGCATCGCTGCCAGTGAAAAATACCTTAAAAAAGTTGACAACATTGACTTTAGATTGAACCGTTTAGACATAGAGGTCCACGAGAAAACGAATACCATCATGAAGCGTCTGTCAGAGATTTTACAATCGGTACGTTCGCTACATTCTGAAACCTTGGAGTCAACCATGGAATCTGTTAGGGCCGGCATCGCACAGTTGAAGCAGAGCTTGCAACACCAGCCACGAGTGACCAGCAGTAATTCTGAAGCAGTACATGGTAAAGACAGAAATTATAAACCTGTTTAATTTTTAATTTATTGTTTATGCGTAAATTCTTCGGAATGAGAGAAACATGATTATAAAAGGAATATTAAAAATATTACTTATATGATGATTAATTTATTAGGAAGTGTTTAGAAGAACTTGTAAGGGTAAAATCTCCACGGCAAGTAATATGTCATAGTGGGGATATTATAGCATTTTAATTTATTATTTTGATAAAAATAAAGTGATATTAAACTGCTACGATACAGGCGGTGATCAGTTATTTATGCTTCTCTTACCAAGTTTACTCACATTCTTTACGAAAACTCATTTAAATGAAAAGCTTAGTAAATAACTTTTGTGTTATAACGAAATAACACAAAGTAACAATTTCATTTTGGCCATTACGGTTAAATATCGCCCGGCGGCGGCGCCGCCGCAGTAGCCTTTCATCAGCGTACATACATATGTCACGAGTTTTATTAAGGTTGTCGTGGAACTAAACACTAATACACTGTCGCGCACAATAATATGCATTCTCGTCACAGACATGATAGAGCTGGTGATTCTTATGCGGGCTGTTTTTGCATTTTATATTGACGGCAACAGATAACAAGACAGTTCGCGGGCCACTCGCTTGAAGCTTGCGCTTAATCCCAGTTGTCTTGTGTTGGACAAAGTCAAAAATTACAGAAATACTAGCTGACTCGGCAAACGTGTTTTTGCCATCGACCACTAAGGGTTTTCCAAAATGGTCCAAAATTAAGGGTCATACGTATTTTTTTATTGCTAACTCATAAAAAATGTAAATAAGAAATATTGTGCAAATAATTTAAAAAAAAAAAATTGCGTGTTATAAAAAATAGATAACATCCTATTCTCAGACCTACCAAATATACACAAAAAATATCGTAAAAATCGGTCAAGCCGTTTCGGAGGACTTTGGTTACAAACACTGTGACACGAGATTTTTATATATGTATAAAAAATAGTTGATAGTTAAAAATTAACGAATATAATAGCGAATGTCAAATATGACAGGTAATGACAAAAATAACATATGTTGAAAATGACAGCATAATTGACAATATTATACCGAATGTCAAAAATTATAGCAAATGTCAAATATGACAGAAAATGCAGTGCAATTTGGTATTTAATTCTGTTATTTTTGTAAGTTTTTCCTGTAATTTTTGACGTTTTATATCATATCTGACAACTGGAATTATATTAAAAGATATTTTACATTTTCTGACATTTGCTGTCATTTTGATACTCGCCGAATTTCATTGGCTAACATTTTTGCAATTATATAAAATATATTTTTGGTGCGCAGGACAACTAGGACAACTTTTTTCCCAGTCGTCCCAGTTATCCTGTACAGAACTACTGCACAAGACAATTGGGAATAAGTGGAAGCTTGCGATAACCCAAAGATTACATATATTTCAATATTGATTATGTCCTGTACGGTAGCGGTGCTGGATGTATGTGATGCTGCTCGTCTGTTACGGCCAATTTCTAAAAATGGTGGTCCGCGCTACTTTTCTCCATGTTATACTTAGGTTAACGTTATATAAATTTATTGGCAGGATTAATAGCATATCGTTCAATTTGAGATGTTTACCTACCCACAGTACCCACCTATTACAGATAAAACATATACCTAGGCTACTCATTTTGATGAAGAAAACATAAAATGGTAGTAACATAGATAAACGAGGCAAAAAATATTACCTATTCGTATATGTGCCTGTGTGCGCGTTAAAGCCCTAAAGCTATACGCTTGTACACATAGGTAACGTACTTGTAACAGTTGTAACAGACAAGCATAAATATTTATATGTATTTCTGATTCTGATCTAAAGTAAAGTTTTTGAATTCATCATGAAATTGTTGCGTGACACTCTCCCTTTGCTGTGACAGCAGCGTGGCTGGCGAGCTTTATGAGTACTAGATATCAATTCGGTCTCTGAGACCCACAAATTTTTGTGAATTTATTTTTTCAAGGTGAAGGAGACACCTCGGACCGGTTGATGGGCATAGAGTCGAACATAAAGACGATTCTATCGGATATGGACGTGATTGTGACAACCATGAGTGAAGTGAAGAACCGCCAGTTCTCAAAATCCTTCGCAAGGTAAGATTTTATAGTAATACTAGCGACCCGCCCCGCACCCGTGCACCCATACGAAGCCGTATGGGTGCAATGCTGATACTAAATTACGTATAAACCTTCCTCTTGAATCACTCTATCTATTAACAAAAACCGCATCAAAATCTGTTGGGTAGTTTTAGAGATTTAAGCATACCATACGTAGGGACAGACAGATAGCGGGAAGCGACTTTGTTTTATACTATGTAGTGAAATTAATACTATACTTGCGGCTTCGCAGGCATACAACTAGCCGGAATACAAACTAGCCTAAGTCGTTCCCCGGTTCCAATTTGACAATTTTTTTATATATAACTGAACCGGCTGCTTCCTGTCCGTCTTCGTCATTCTCACAATTCACAAACTTCCTCAACTTTATAACATAATCTTCAACCCCCTCCACTCCACTCAATCTAAAGGAGCGTTTCGAGTTTCTCCACTGTTCGCATCCCCATCCTACTCGTATCCTTCGGTTATCAGAAAACTTGGTATTAAACATGCTACTCCACCGAACTAGTTTCTATGACAAATCCGCTTCCATCCAGGCCGTAAAGTTGTGGAACGCACTACCCGAGTCCATTAGTAAATCTAAATCACATAATAGTGTAGTAAATCTATCTATGTTTCTTCTTTTGTCCCCCACCCACGCCCCAGTCACCGATGATCCACCCCTCATGTTACACCGTGTATAGTAACTAAAGTATATTTTCTAGGACTGATTCATCCGTCAGCGAACCAATGTCAGTGATAAACGAGTTTAGAAAACTGATGCACGAACAGAGATCAAGATCCTGTGAGAGCCCAGGCAAGTGAGTAACATATTTTTAGCCGACTTTAAAAACAATTGTATCTACGTCTTTTCTTTTAAATGTTTTACACTCAGGCTACTAATTCTGCATTTACACTGATTATTTTGACAACCTGTAATATCAGGGCTACAACACTCATATTTTAAAAATTTGGAGCGTCTTTTCATTCTCACTCAACTCTCAGTAGCTCTACGACTCTATGTACGATATAAATAGGTAAAATTATTGCCGCCAAAACACCAAGTGAGCAGAAATAGCAAAGAGATGTACAATTCTAACCATTCACCCCCCTGCTCCCCGATAGGAGAGGGTTGCCTCCTGCCTTTTTCATCCCTGAAATTAGAGCTAGGGCTGTTAAATAGAAAATATTAAGAAGCAATTATTTGTTTGTGTATCGTTGATAGCTTAATACAAATACATGGTCGGCTAAAATGACTTAATTGGTCAGTAAGTATTGTGACATTGGGCAGCTTATTAAATATTTCTGCAGCAATATATAGTAAATTGTGGTACGGATTTTACAAAGTTTGGCATGCCATAAAATTACTTTTGAATTGATAAACTAACCTACATTATAAACCTAAGTAGGGTTAAACTACAATCTTCTGTATCTACGCGTTAATATTTTTACAATACCTAATGTAAATATTTAGTGTGTTTAAGTGGATTAGTTGAAGGTTCGAAATCATGTCACTTGGATGACAGAGGAGGCAAAAAAAAACAATTCTCTCTGATTTTACATAATTTAGTAGGTAAAATGTTAATAAATAATAATACATAATGTATATGTATTGTGGTCGATGAGTAAGACAATTTTAAAAAACTTTTTGTAGTTATTACTATATTTTACTTAAAATTGCGAACATGCAAATAGATTTTAAGCGCTACGCTTACACTTTTTCTGCTTAGCAAAAATATAATCCTGCTGATCAAATACTTGATTCTGCTGACCAAAACATTATTTTTGCAGATCAAGCAGCTATTTATTTACGGATAAAAATTTATTTATTTGTCGACCAAGTATTGCTGATGGTTTATATTTTACAGCTGACCAAAATAAACGTATAATGCTGTCATATAAGTTTTGAGCAGATTTTTGCAGCTAACCAAGTATTTAAAATAAATACCAATAAATTTGCTACCGATTTAAAATACCTGTATTTACACCGGCCAACCCTATTCTGATTGCATAGCGCGTCTGTAGTAAATCTAGGCATCTTAATAATACCTAAGTACAACGTGACATAAGGTGTTCTGCGCAAAATCCGTAGTATTGACCCGTAGCAGGTTTTGGCTCCAGAATACCAGGATGGCAGAATAATGAAAGAGTACCTGAATATGTTCGTATCGGCAGTGATTTTGGTCTATCTGTTGACTTTCTATATGCAAGCATTTGAACCATCTAGAACGAACGGCAACGAAGAACGACGAGCAAATTCAAAAATCATTTTATATTTATTCAGGGTGTTCTGGTCGTTTTTTATGTATAATAAAAAATATCTATCTATGTAATTTATTGTATTATGTATATCAGTTATCTAGTACCCATAACACAAGCTCTGCTTAGCTTGGGGCTAGATAATGCTGTGTGAATTGTCCAACATTATATATTTATATTTATTATAGTATATTCACCTTATCATCATGGTCCTTTCTTTTTTATTTTACTGTAATTCACTAGCAGTAGTTTGAATTGGAAAAAAATCTGCGTATCCAAAATAAGTCAACTAGCAGTCAGTCTAACAATTTGGAATATTTCTGTTCAATTAGTTCAGTGTAATAATATGGAATAGTTAGATAATCGAAGATAATCGTAGGACTGGATGGAATAATGCTGAGTGATTTGACATGTTATTCATTATTTTTCGTTTACATTTTACTTCTCCATTTAATTAAGTGACAGTTTCTTCCAATTTTTAGAATAATTAAGTAATATTTATTCACACACTACCTGGTATATAATACGATACATTGGTGGAATATGACAGTAGAACTGCATATCTCGCCACAAGCAATCCACCCACAAGCATCTCTTCTATCACCTACTACGAGACTATCACCTAAGACCTATATTCGGCTCAATTTTTATAATAAACTATTTGCTGCCCGCGCCTTCGCCCGCGTTATATCGGGATAAAAAATAGCCTATATGTTATTCCAAGTCCTACCCATACCTAATTTCAGCCTAATCTGTTCAGTAGTTTTTGCGTGAAAGAGTAACAAACATCCATACATCCATCCATACAAACTTTGACATTTATAATATTAGTAGGAAGTAGGATAGATTGTATATGAAAACAATTTGGTTTTTGATCTTTTGAACGTCAGTAGTTGTCGTATGAGTAACGTTAAATTTTAAGGAAAAAAGTTGGTAATAATTTTTTGCAGTTTCCATCATTTTCTACATAAATACCTATAATATAAATGTACATATAATAATAAATACCGTTTATTGTACCGACTTTTCCACGTGATGTATGTTGTTCTGCGCAAAATCCGTAATATTGACCCGAAGAACGTTTTGGCTCCAAACTACCAGGATGGCAGACTCATGAAGAAGTAAGCTGAATAACTATAGGTACCGGCACTGATATTGGTCCACGTGACTTTCGCCTATGCAAATTTGAACCTTCCAACCAACGAACAAAGAGTTCCTACTCCACTGATTCAGGACGAGTTCAATAGTGGGATGGCTTTCGTTCACATGTCTAAGTACACTCGTTTCAATACTAAGTTGATTGCATAGAGCAAGGAGAAAGAACTGGCTTGCAGTTGAATGTTAATACTCGTATACTAAGATGTGTTGGTACCCGAAAAGGTACAAATCTTTCAACTTGATGGTAAGCAACGGACCGTAGGCGGCTACGATCTTTATAAGCAGTGTTAACATCAGAAAACAAACGAGTATTCCGCTATGGTATTTTAATATAAGTACAGTGTTAAGGCCACGGCCGCACTGCAGAATGGTAGCTTTTACGGTAATTGATAAAATAACCGTCCTTATGAATATTAGTGAGTCCTCTGGAAGTAGGGGTAATATCTGTTTTCGGATTCTGAACTCTAAGCCAAGCGCCTAGATAGCTTCGTAGCAACCCGATAAGCTATCATCAAAACAACCTATCAACTTAGCCGTCTACACACCAACCTGCTGTGCGGCCGTGGCCTTAGTGCTTACGGAGTAGTTACTTTCGTAACAATGTATAGTAATATATTTGTAATGTATACTTCATTGAGTTTGTACTGGTTTTGTTATGTAATCTGTTTAGGCTCAGGACGTGCGTGCATTTTAAATGCTAAAGAATACCTGTTTTTTCCTAAAAAATGTTTTCTAATTACAGTAGTAAAGGGGGCCGTGTGGACCGATCGGAGCGCTACCCCACAGACTGCCACGAGATCCAGAAGCAAGGATTTAACGTGTCTGGCATCTACAAGATACGGCCTGATGAGTTGGCGCCTTTCTACGTACTGTGCGATCTTACCACCATCGGAGGGGGTTGGACGGTAACTGCCTGTTTATTTGTTTTAATCTTTTTGACCGACACGTATAATAAATAGGAGTATTTTCAATTCGCCGCGTAAAGTATATAATTCTTTCGGGAATGCGTTACGCGGTAATGAATTTAGGACTTTTTAAACACTGACAAGTGTATTGCAATATGTTAGACGTGTGTTGTGTATTGTGGCATAGCACAACGAATAAACCGTTTCGGTGTTTGTTTTTGTTTGAATGGTGATTTGATCGAGGTTGTTCTTAGCTAAGTTTGAAGAAAATCGGTTCAGCCGATCAAATGTTGTGATGCGTTGAAGCACAATTGTCAACAAAGGCTAACGATTTTTTTGGTTATGCCCAACAATAAATATTAGTCTGAAGATCATTAAAACGATCATGGAATCAGAATATCCAATAGAATAAAATAGTTTTATTTTTGTTGTTTTATTTACTACTTGCTTCGGCCCGCGCCATTGCACGTGTTTTAAGGTGAAAAGTAAGAGAGATTAAATTACTGTGGTAAACTATATTTTTTATACTATTATTAATATATTATTATTTTCATGGAAAAATCTTCGTTACTATTTCGGCTCGATAAAAATCGAAACTCTCGTAAGTCGCCATATTTTTCGAGTCAACAGATTCTCATATTTATTTGTTAAAAGTAACTATGTATGTCTATGAAATACATTCAGTCTTCATTCACTTACTTGTCAACAATTAGGTACCTTCATAGTCGTGCATATACCAAACAGAAAATAAATTCATGGACGGAGTATTATGTTCCACGAACTTAGGTATAGCGTTTGAGTCGTTAACTTGCCCTAAAAGTCTACATATTTTATGACAAATCTAATTCTAGAGTAAATAGTAATGTCATATACATTACTATTTACTCTAGATTCATTCATTATATTTTAGGGCATGGATGGGTTTAAATTGTAAATATAATGTTTTTATAAGTCGTGATAATGTATTAATACAAAATTTTGTTACTGCATGCTCTCTATCAACTCCAAATACATGGAATATTTTTGTAAGGTCGTAAGAGTAGGTACGATAGATTGTTGTTGAGTGATATGCAATTGATCTTAAATTTAGTATATCAATAGTATATCAACAGTATATTTATAAGATCAATTGTATATCACTCAACAACAATCTATCGTACCTACTCTTACGACCTTACTAAAATATTCCATGTATTTGGAGTTCACAAAGAAATAAATAGTTTCAATGGTACGAAATGCGTGGCAAGCCTATAAAAGACATAAACGCGCCTCTACGGTTTGCTACGGTTTTCGTAGCTCTACGAAATTCGTAGAAGCTACGAATTCGAGAGATGCATTTAGATTATTCCAAAAAATTTCTCTTCTTCTTTTTCAAGGGGTTTACAATTTTTTTATAATTTGCCTTTATTGTGATGGCTTACGCATTATAATAACAAATACCTTATATACCTACATATTTCATGAATGTATGTACATATATTTCATTTATTTTATTTCAGTATGTTAAGCATATTCTTTACATTATGTACTAGCTGGTGCCCGTGGTCTTGTACGCGCTTTTCAAGTAGCCTATGTCCGCATACCATTTACCTCCCTGCCAAATTACATTAATATTCGTTCAGCCGTTTAAAGATAACAGACAGATAAACAGAGTTACTTTCGAATTTACAATGTTAGTATGGAAGTAAAGTTAATGTAGGTCATCAAAATAATTATGTATAATGCAGATAATAATAATAGTGTCGTCCGAGCTGAATTTTCGGTCCCAGCGGCTGACTAACCAAGTGTGTAAGTGTGCACAAACACAGGTGCACTCTTTTTTTATAGTCAATAGACCTTCGTTTGCCCACAATCTCACCGGATGGAAAGTGACGATGTGGCCGACGCTACGATGTAGCTCTATGCTACACCGTAGGCCGTAGAACAACGCTACGATGTAGCTCTATGCTACGCTGTAAACACAAACTGTGAGAAGGGAACACAATGGGCTGGCTGAGGGACATCCTTACAAATATCTAGCTATTTTATATTGTTTTCTTAGAAGACACCTAATTGCAACGATTGTAATTGGCCGGAAAAACAGAAGCAGGCAGCGAGTTCTATTCGTTAGTGCGAATGATGAAGGTGGAGGAAAACTGCTTAGTACGAGTGGGTGGTATATCCACTAGATAAGGGTGGTACTGTACCGTCCGTCTGCTTGTCCTGGAGTGGGAGGGAGATGGTGGGATCAGGTCATGAAGTTCCTGGGAGCATTCACCGAAATGTATAATAAAATGTACTCTTTCTTAGCTCACCCTCATAATCCGATATCGTGGGAATATTTATTGAAATCAGAGCTACCATGCTATGCTTGGCTCTAAGCCCTCATCGCTCTTTGAATAAATCGCACAAAATTAATGCTTCTTGCATTAAATTTGTCAAAAACGTCAGTCAAACTGTAAATACACATGTCTGTAACTCACACAGCAGCGTCAGCACAGATTTATAAGTGAAGTAATATATACAATCCCTACCCACTTAGAAACAGATATACATTAGAATTAACTAAAGCACTTATTGATTAGGGCAGGAAACACGTGTATTTACGAGGGAGTACAGTTATTTAATAGCTTGCCTTACGAGATTAAGGAATGTGCTTAGATAAGCATTTTCAAAACAAAATTTAAAAAATACGTTTATAAAATAACATAAACACCAATATAAAACCAAGTGTTATCTTATTGTACCTATTCCACTCACCATTTCTGTCAAACATTTAGCCCCCGTTTAAATGTAACCACGCTGTTGCCTGTATTCAGTCTTGAAATTGCATACGAACTATATGTTATAAGAAGTGTCCTGTGATACCTACTAAGCGTTTTATTGTTATTATATTATATTAGATACTACTATACCGCATACCGACCCCTGAGGTACAGCGTCATATTAGATTATGCATTACTTTTAAGAACTTTGTGTATCTAGTTTTAAGTGAACTCTTTATGTTTTTATGAGAAATGAACTTCTTTAAACCGAAGTACGACGGGCAAGCTTGGAAATATTTATACTAAATCATCTACTAAAAGCTTTTTCATCATCTTCATTACAGGTATTTCAAAATCGCTACGACGGTTCCCAAGATTTCTACAAAGGCTGGTCTGACTACAAGTACGGGTTCGGTAACCTCGCTGGCGAGTTCTGGCTGGGTCTGGAGAAGCTCAGCTATCTGACCAATCAGAAGCTCTACGAGTTGAGGGTGGAGGTGGAAACACAGCATGGACAGGTTGGCCAAATAATAGTTGCATGTGACCGTGTTTTATTTGGGGAGGACTATGTCCAGAGCCAGAGAAGTACAAAATATTTTTTAAAATGTATTTAAATACAAAATGCAAATACTTTTCTAATTTACTATTTCAAATGCAAAATACTACTTATGCTGTTTGTTTATTTAAATTCAACTCGCGCCGCTTAGGATTCTAACATTTGAATCACTCGCCACGCACGTGATTCGATCATCATGAATCACGACCGTACCGTGTTAGAATCCTTCACTTGCTCGTGATTGATCAATGCCCTCACTTTAAATCAGTCCTTTATTCTCTTATGGCCTAAAAAAATCTGTGGCTTGACCACGGCAAAGATATACATACTATTTTGTGTTTCTGTAAGTTTTTTTAATGTTTGTAGGTTAAGTATGTATGTAGTGTAAGTATTATTGTTTTATTGTGCGAGTACACTTTCTATTTTGTTTTAACATGTTCAGTCCATCCCAAGGTTGCCTAGAAGAGATCGCCCATAGCGATAAAGCCGCCTTTGTATTTCATCTACTCTTAGCATTTATTACTGTATTATTTTCTTTCTTTGTGTGATAAAGTATTATCTATCTAATACCTACCGAACATAGCTGAAGTTGTAGGCATAACTATCTGGATGGTACAAAACTTTCAATTACTCAACTCGAGTTTTTATACAATAGAATGAATACAGAATGATGCATGGATTTAATGTAAGATTTATATTTCAGGAGGCTTACGCAGGCTACTCTGTGTTCACCCTGGGACCCGAACACGAAGGATTCCGAATTAGCACATTGGGCACTTACTACGGGACAGCAGGTATTTAAATCAAATTTAAAATATTTATTTTCGTAAGTATATTTACTTGAACAATTGGAAAGTTGGATTGGATTGAAATGAACACCGGTAACATTTATAGGATCATAAGAGTAGCCGGGAAAGAGAGAATGAGGGTAGCACGGAACAATATGGCGGAGGTAGAAGAGAGGTGGCGGGAACATAGCGGGGAAGTAAGACAGAAGTGATGAAAGATTTTGAGCAAGTAGGAAAACTAGACTTGATTTTGATTTGGAACTTGGGCCGGTTAGTTGATTTGGGCATGGTTTCGGCCAGCCCACGTCCAGCCTGTCCACAAAGTTTAGGTTCGGTAAAATAGCGAGAAGCAGATTAATTTTATTATTATATATCGATATAGTCATTATGGTAGAATCACTGGAAGACCTTAGCAGGAGGATACTCAGGGACCTCAACACCGTTTCCCAAAAGCTGGTTTAAAAATGAATATGGGTAAGGCAAATATCATGTCTAATGCCCATGTTGCACCCTCACCGGTCTATGTTGGAAACGATGTTATCGAAGTTGTTGATCACTATGTCTACCTAGGCCAAATGTTCGAACTAGGTAAATCCAGCTTCGATAAAGAGGTCACCTGACGAATCCGGGTCATCTTGTTAACGTCTATGTTTATGTGAATTTCAGGCGATTCTCTATCTTACCATGCCGGACAGAAATTCTCAACGCCCGACGAGGACAATGACGACTGGAAGGACGGATCCTGCGCCGCCGAGCACGGTGGGGCTTGGTGGTACAAGGAGTGTGACAAAAGGTATCTTCTATAGGCAAGGCTAAGGCCGGGCGCGTACTAGCGGCCTATGCTGGGGCCATCGAGATTCATACGTATGAAATCGTCATGGAGCACGCGCACCGCCGCTCCGAACCGCGGAGGCCCACGAGATCAATTTGAAGAGCTGAAGCACGCTGTATTTTCTACTGACGATTCTTGCCGCGTTACCTGGCCGCTAGTGCGCTATTGCTCTGAAGCTACTCGAGAGATGTTGTTCTATTCTTAGTTTATTCTAGAGGTTAGCTAGAGTTATGAACTAACATTACCTAATCAATACTTACGTAAACTCGGACACAGATATAACACTAGATATTTTTATACCTATCTCGTTGAATAACATCAACCTTCACAGATTGCCTATGCTTTATAACCTACATATGTGGAATGTGAGACTGATAATACATACTTGTACATACCTTATTTGAAGTCAGGTAAGCTAAGTACTACTGGTGTTTCTCAACATGACAAAATCCGGAATACGGAAATCCGTAGAAGAACCAAAGTCACCGACATAACGCTTAGAATTAGTAGGCTGAAGTGGCAGTGGGCAGGTCATATAACTCGCAGAACTGATAACCACTGGGAAGTAAAGGTTCTCGAGTGGCGGCCACGATACAACGCGAAACGCAATGTTGGGAGACCATCCACACGATGGACCGACGACATTGTAGCGGTCGCACCGCTCAGGACCGCTATTTGTGGCGTAATATGGGGGAGGCCTATGTCCAGCAGTAGACGTGTATGGGCTGATATGATGAAGCTAAGTACTTTACATATTTGTAACTAAGCCATATAAGGTAAAGTACTTAGAGTAGGTATATGTCTAAGTGGCAGAAGAACTTTGACTATTTATTTATGATTCGATGATAACTTGTTTCAGCAACCTCAACGGCAAGTTTATAACTGTGGGTGACGACCTAAAGGGGCAGTCAGTATACTGGATTTCATTCAAGGGCCCCAACACTCCGCTCTCTAAGACGAAAATGATGATTCGTCCTTTGCCCGCGACTAGACCAGCTGTTTACGACAGGGTATGGGCATGAATACTTTCTGACGTAAGGGGATACTGAAGCCCTTTTTAACCGACTTCAAAATGAGGAGGTTATCAATTCGTCTGTATGTTTTTTTTGGATGTATGTTACGCGTTATCTCCACCATTTATGGACCGATTTTGAAAATTCTTTCACTATTGTATAGAAAATTATCCCGAAGGGGTCCCATAAATTTTATCCCCCGGGGATTAGTATTTATCCCGAAAAACTTAAAATAAGTGCAAAAGTAAGAGAATTTGAATTCGGTTTATCGTTATCTAAAATTCGCCATATTATTTAATATACTAGCTAACCCGACAGACGTTGTCCTGTCATTCAACTTACTGTCAAACGACAGTTATTTCAAACGTGCTTAGCAAAGAGTACATATATAACGCTGGGGCTATAGTTACATTAAAAAAGTTTATAATAAATGTTGTCGTAAGAAAACTTACATAATTTTTTTTTATTTTTTTATTGTAGGAACTTTCTACTAAGTATTAGAAAGAGTTAAAAAAAAAGATGAATGAAATCAGTAAAGCCGCATTGAAGTTATAGCCGTATGTACTAAGAGAAATATAATTCATTTTTATATATACATATCTATAGACCGCCGCTTCCCACGTCTTTTTCGGGATAAAAGGTACCTTTGACATCCACGCTGTTTCATGAAGCTGTTCATGTTCAGCCGTGAACAGACAGAGGTAATTTCGCTTTCAAATACCCGTAAGCAGACGGAGTTACTTTCGCATATATATACCAGTAAGGACAATGGACAATAGCAGTGCTAATTAAGTGCCACAGGCTATTTTTACTCTTATGCTACTCTTTTTTTCGTATGGGACAAACGACCATGCCTATCGAACCAACCCTAACGAGAGATAACGCCCTTGGCAGCAAACATAGGTACAATCAGCGTCAAATTGATATGAGCGTCTAGAGTAGGTAGGTAGTCAAAATGATCTGAAAAACAATAACGCAATTTGATATAAGGTTTTTGTTATTATAGTGGTTATGCCCGCACTTGGGGTAATCTTAAAGTATTTAATAATATCCCAAAAATTTACGACTCCGGTGGGACTTGAACGCGCCACCTTCCCCTGAATACGGCAAAGCTCTCAAAGTTATCTGTGCATAAAATATACCTTCAAATATATTTTGACCACCTTGGGTGCTTACAACAATATGATGATTCGAACTGCGTATATCAAATTGCTTTTATGTTTTTCAGATCATTTTGACTACCTACTCAAGAGTATGAGAGATATGAGCGTCTAGACGATCAATTTGACGCTGACTGTACCTACCTACGTTAGAATCAGAATCAATAACTTTATTTCTTTAGGCTTACAAAATAAACACTTAGACAAGTCAAATTTTATACTATAAACATAGTTATTATTATCAAATAAGAAATAAGGTGTTATTGATATTATCTTCACTTCAATTTTTTGTCCACTAGTGGAAGAAGTGAAAAACTGCTGCACAATATCTCCCCCAAACAAATGAGGTCTTGAGCACGCTTGGCAGATTTGAAAATACTACCTATATGTACCTAGGTATTGTATTTAAGCTTTTGATTGTATCTCGGAAAACAGCAAAAAAATATAGAGCTAACATTTTCATTGCCCAATGGTGCACATCTCTATCCAGCTAGTAAAGCTACAGCGAGCCCCTTCAGCATCGCAGAGGGTGGGCATCGAATGGCATTCCAAGCTAGAACTTACCACAAATGTTGTTTCAGAAAATTTTAGAATCCTCTAAAATAAGAACTGTTCCCGACAAACTGCGAAATAAGGACCATAAGGCAAATTACGACATGACCCATCCACAATTCCGCTATGAAGACCCAGGCCAGGCTGAGGCTTTCTTTCCCAACTACGGAAGACAGTGATTATATAAATTCTAAGTTAGAACATATCCACGCAACATAGTGTAGATCTCAATGCAGTTAGTGTAGACAATATATTGCGCAAAATCGTGCCTTTTGTCAATTTTACTCGAAGCGATAACTCGCCTCTACGATCGGAAGTTACGTAAGAATAAGAACCATTTTTTTCTGGATTTGAATCGAATTAAACAAGCATTCTTGCTTGAGTCTTGACATGCAAGGTCTTATGAATGACTGATAGCACGATTCTTTGCGATAGCACTACATAAGAACAGTACAGGTACTTCGCCTTTTTGCAAGTGCGCTGGAGTCTGCTGGAGCAAACCAACAACCAAGCAGACGCGGTATTATCAGTTAATAATAAGTTTTCCATATCTACCTAGGAATATTAACGAAGTGTACCGTAACAAGATTTATAAACTTGAAAAAAGTAGATAGAAAAATTTGGTTTTTATACCTACCGTGTGTGCGTAAACACAGGCAAAAGATAGTTTAGTATATGTGGAATTTATGTGTATAGTTTTGTTTGATAAGGTTATTGCTTTTACTAATTTTAAGTCGTAATTTGTGTAATTTTGTGTTTCTAAATTGTCGCAGTAGTGTAGGAAATTGAACTGTATTCATTTCACATCCTATAGTTATAGACTTTTTAGATCCTTGTAAGATTATCAGAGGGTAGAAATAAAAATAATACAAATCAGTCTCATTTGCTTTATTTCCATTGGTATACATGACCATGCCTCGATTTGAGCAAATTGAGTCTCATCAAAATTTTACGACTACTTATTTTTTACCAGATTATATTCGAATAAACACAACATCAATTATCATTTATCATAAATGACATACATAGATGACAACGATACACATGCGGACTAATAAGGATTAATATTCTCCAAATGAACACTGTATCAGTACCTAGGTATTTTAAGACCTTCAGAATAATTAACGTTTTCAAATATGATAATATAATAATATCAATTTTCATTGCGGCAGTGCTGTTACTAATTAAATACCAATTAAATAAAACTAGTTTCATTTCGTAGATTCACACTTGGCCAAGTCTGTTGACGATTGCCTTTAAATAGCAAAAGCTTGCGAATAATTATGAGCACGAACCTTTAGCTTAGGTTATTCGACTGGACGGGTGTGAAGCTACAAACACAGAATCAGAGCGTGTCCATCGGGCAGGCGATCTGGCAATCACTACATAATGTAGGCTTTAGCAACACATTTTTCTTATTTCAGACCTGACTTTGCAGATCACCTGTCCAATGGAACCAGCTTAAAGCCAACAAACGCTAACGTACACTTATAATTATAACAGAACGCTGTATTACAGTACGGCGTACAATTTGTAAATCTACTCCCTAAACATCTATAACGTTAAAACATCGAGTGAACATCAAATATTAATAAGTTCTACGAATATTGTTATGTGAATAACTTATCAAATATTATGATAATCCAAGTATATCCTACACATCTTTGCTTCGATTCTCTCATTTAGACCTGTTCGTTAACAAATTATATTAATAAAAAAAAAAACAAATTACCTATAAAATATTACTGAAATGAGATGAAACAAGAATATGTATTTACAAATTCCTAAATTTAAATTTAGTTCGTTTAATATCAAACGATTTCTAGTACAAATTAAAGTGAATTTTCATTTTGGAAATCAAATCTTGAAAAAGAAAAACTTACAATATACATAAAATTAAATTAACTAAAATATTCAGAGTTAACCGCAGACTAAAATATGCAGAGATAACTAAAATGCCACATAATTATAAAAGAGCACCATACATTTTATATTTTTTATACTTATACTTATTTTAAATTATAAGATAATCCACACCGGTCAGCGTCACTAATATAATTATTAATTAAATTGCACTTTTACTCTTAACACATGCAACCATTTTGAATTTTAGTCGTAATTAATAAAATATCTCATTGGGTACCTACCTATATAATGAAAGCTGAAACGTATAATTTTACGGATTTCCTGCATAACGTTTAACAATAAGTCAAAATGTCAGAAGTATAATAAAGTTTTGAGTCAAACGGTTTTGAAATGTATACTTTATATGGTCTTGATAAATAAAAAAAGAGGTTTATCAAATGAAGCGTTGAAGTCCATAACGAGAAGCAATATACATATATATAAGTGGATGGAATTAGATCATCATTATATTAGGTAAAAAGGAAAAAAAATTGAATATTATAACTTAATATTTTATCATCATGAATTACCACAGAAAGCCTTAATTGGTAAACTGCATCTTATTAAGCAGTACGTGTATATCTACTGAAATATCGATCTGGATACCTAAAAATATATATAAAAACATCCACGATTACATATTAGTAAAATCTACTTTAAATTTGCAATAATATAATTATAATGATGTCAAAGAGATATAAACATTAAAATTGTTTGAAAGTGTTATGACAGTTAGTTATATTAAAATAAAAAACCGGCTAAGCGCGAGTCAGACTTACCTATTAAATAGATTGAATAGGTACAATACTATTATAGGTATTAATAAATGCGAATACTTTAATTCAGTTCGGCAAGCGACAGGTAAAAATTATATGTTTTTATGTTCAAATTAACAAACTGCGTTCTATAATCTTATAAAGAAGTTGTGTGTAAAATTTTGGTCCGGAGCCCTAAAAATAAATAAGTTTATAGCTAAATCTAAATAGGCGGATTATTTGACAACCGTCCTCGGTTACCGTAAAATTTTGCTGAATTACAAAACGGCAAAAAGCAACCAAGAACAGGACTTGACGTTCTATATGGTATAATTAAATGTCAGCAAGTGATGACAAACAGTTGGTCAAAATTAACGGAAACCGAACCCGCTGTCATTAAAATAATAATATAATGGATTCGAGACTTTGATATGAGAGAAGACTTACACTTATTATATTTATATTTGATTAAAATATGTACTACATACTAAATGTTTTACATTATATTATCTACATACAAATCGTAATGAGACTACAATTTATATAAAATAAATTTCTTTTTAAGAAAAAATTATAATTAGAAATAACTTATAAAATGTAACAATAGTAGGTAGTTTGCAGTTAAAAATTTATAAAATTGACAAATTAGTTACGGTCCAGTCGTTTACTAAACCGGAGTGTGAATATTTTTAACATTGTACTTGATAGGAAAGGATTTATTTTAGGAATGTTACTGTTATTATTCATTTGGTTTTATGGCATTAAAATTATTTAAAACACGAGGTTTTGTATTATTATTCAGAATTGTATATCTTCTTATTTGTTTTTTTCATCATTCATTTCATCTTTGCAAATTATTAGAGGGATAAAATTAAAGGCCCAAATATAATTTAATAATTTTTATATTTCAAAATGCACTCACTGCGCTACTAAAAAATATTATCACATGAATAACTAGGTAGTGCATTAGTACAAATTTACCACCACGTTTCTACTGGTAGGCTAATATTAATGGACGTCCACACGATACACTATTATGCCACAATATTGTATTAACTAATCTCAAAAAGAGACTTAAAATCTTTCTTCGTAACCGCAAGTCAAGTTTAGTAAACGCCGGTAAACAATAAATTATTATTCCCTAATAACTTTAAAACTGGAAACAAATATGTTCGCGTAAACGATAATAAGTTTTCACCGCGAATTTCATCTGAAAGAGAACAACTGATTTTTTAAAAGAGTATTAATTTAATAGAACTACTGTAATTATACGCATATTTAGAGTTTATCATCTACTTTTCACAAATACTACTGTCGAGTTTACATTCCAAAGTTTTGCAGATATAAGAAGATAAGCTAGTCCAGTTTGAACAAAGAATTGACAAACAAGAATAGTGTAGAGGGGGAAAAATATTAAATACATTTTGAAGGTCATTCTTTCGCAAACTGGACGAAAAATTACTTATCAACCCAATAATTTCATAGGTTTTCGCTTGGACACAAATGAGGTTGAAGCCAAAGCTTACAGAGATCGCTTAGACGTTACCACGGCGTCTGTCGCTGGGCAGTAAACGCATAGCACGCACACATTTCCCCTACCTTTTAACCGAGTCGATGACAACAGGCAGCAACACTTTAGGCGTTGTCATCTCGATCTTGTTTCTCGCTCTCAGGGCGAAGAGCGTCAATACAGGCGACGATCTTGAGAGCAGGGCCCAATTTCATAGATAAAGCCATGACGAGATGCTCGGGTTTGATGAGAAGTAGCGCTTCGCCGTCAACTTCTTGCAATACGAAATCATCAGCGTAATTAGCGCAGCCTGGGATGTTGCGGATGAAATCGCATACGTCCGTTATCTGTTGAAATAAGGCATCGTCAATTGGATAAAGATACCAAAACACAGGTGCTTTGAGGGAAACTAATTATACAAGGTTATTGGTGGACTTGGCTTCTTCGAAAATGTGTTCGTGATGATGGGGAGAACCTGCAGTTCACACAGTGTCAGTGAATCCTACTAATATTATAAATGTCAAAGTTTGTATGGGTGGATGTATGGATATTTGTTACTCTTTCACGCAAAAACTACTGAACCGATTAGACTGAAATTTGGTATGGGTATAGTTTGGGACCTGGAATAACATATAGGCTATTTTTATCCCGATATAACGCGGGCGAAGGCGCGGGCAGCAGCTATTTACTAATAACCCTGTATACAAAAGGTGTAAATCTAAACGGGAATAGCATTATAGGCCTTTTAACCGACTTCGAAAAAAGGGGCGTTTCTATGTATGTATGTTCGGCGTGTATGGACGTTCGTTAGTTTTTCAGATTTTTCAATACAATCAAATTATTATCTAGCTAAAACGCAAACAAGACGGAGGGAAGAATATAGTCCTAATAATTATTATAAAGGCGAGAGTTTGTGAAGATGTTTGTGCTAGGACATCGCCAAAACTACTGAATCAATCTAGCTGAAACTTTGCAAAGTTTCAAAAGTTCTGGACCTGGAATAACATATAGGCGAAAAAAACGCGTGCGACACCGCGGGTGGAACAGAAGCTAGTATATATCAAGTAACTCACACTCCACTTGGTTGCTTCGCCAATCTTCAATCTCAGGACGGATTCCTCTGGCGGTTGGTCGCGACAACTCTTCGACGGGCCGGCCTCGTCCTCGTCGCGGGTAGAAGGCGATGTGCGACTATTGTTCGGGTTATGCAACATTTTCTTTTTGCCTGTTGATGAAATAATAGCTTTAAGATATATACTAATACTCCTTATAACTAATATACCGTTATTTATTTTTGATATATTATAGAATAGTTTGATTCAAGAGGAACGTTTATATCTTTAATTTAGTATCAGCATTGCACCCGTGCGGAGCTGGGGCGGGTCGCTAGTTTTATAGATAGATAGATAGAAAATGCTTTATTGCACACTTACTGCGCGCCCCTTCGGATCCCACCGCCAAGGCTGGGCAGTAAATGCGTTAAGGAAATAGATACATACGTGGAGGTTCGTCTTTGTGGTCCTTGTGATTCCCTTCACGGACTTTAGGCGGCGACTCGGAGAGTGCTCTGGCTTTAGCTTGTGCCTCCCTTTCTTTCTCTTTCTCCTTTTCCATTTCACGTTCTTTCTCCAACTCCTTCTGTCTCAGCTTCTCTCGTTCTTTCTCGCGCTCTTTTTCACGACGGGCCTCTCTTTCGCGCTCCCTGTCGCGCTCGCGGTCGTATCTCTCCCTGTCTCTCATCTCGCGTGCTTCGCGGTTAGTCATCTCTCGTTGCTCTTGTATTTCCCTCAATGGTTCGCGTGGTGGTACGTGTTCCCTGACGGGCTCGCGTGGCTCTCTGATGACCTCGCGGATTTCAGGGCGAGGCTCATCTGCCGCGGTGCTCGAGGTTGCGGCGGCGGCGGCGGCGGCCGTGGTGGCTGCGTTGTGTGCAGCAGCTTTCATACCCCATTCACGCAGCGGACGGGTCACCTGTTGATTCCATTGAATTGCGTTAGCGTTTGTTGCCAAGTGTCAATTCAATTGGTACAGTCAGTGTCAAACAGATCTAAGTGACCAGCCTAGCCAATAAAAAATATATACTTCCAGAAGTTTAATCCTACTAATAATATTATGGCAAAGTTTATGCCGTTGTAAAATGATAAAAAGTTAAAAAAAATTGTGTGAAGAAAACACAATTTATAAATGAATGGAATGAAATTTGGAACTGAATGGAATTTTCCATTGAAAAAGTTTTAGATTGATGCCTCCAAGAAATAAGTAAATTTAATTAATTTCATATACGCTATCAGAGAAACCACAATATCAAAGCATTCGGAAAATCAAATATACTTACAGCAAATGGTTCTGAAGCCTCCTGGATGACGTATCCCTCAATGACGTGCGTCAGAATGTTCGGCTTCACCAAAGCCTTGGGCAGGCCCTTGTCTGGAAAACACACGAAATAAATTAAAAACAATAACCTTGATACATGAAGATCCAACACCGTCAACTCAAAACGTGATGCAAAACCATGCCTCGTCCATGAAACCATCACCAGATTAAATCAGTTATATTGCACTTTAATCGTATTTCAGTGAGAAGATACATATGCTGACATGCTGTTGTAGCTTTTTTAGTAAATTCGAGTTAAAACCTTTCCATTTTTTTTATTCGATCAATTTAGTGACATGTACTGTGTTGAAGAGAATAAAGCAATTGTGTGATCGTTATGTATAAGGACCAATTCGTGAGGTCTTACAATTAGTAGGTTGGCAAAACATGCAAATTGTGTTATGTAGGTTTTTTATTACCCAGCTTGCTTGCAGTTATTTTGTGTCAGTTTTCAAATATTAAATAACAGTTAGAAAATTTGCGATAGCTTGAGACTTTCAATACCGAAGAGGTGTTTTCAGTTCAGGTTTTTAAGTGAAAAAGTGCTAGAAATGTTAAAGCCCTGATACTAAAGTTACTAACGGGTTATTTACCATGATTTGAGTTTTGAGTTCTCCAATATTTCCGCACAGTTACATGCGCCATGATCACGGAACAACAGAAGTCACTGCGAGTTAGGTTAGAAAACACAGGAACTTCAACCGAGAAGAAGGTTTCCAACTATCCGAAACCTGGAGCCCTGGTGGTGAGAATGTGCAAAAACCGTAGAAGTGATGTATAAACCGGGCCGCGTTCAGATACCGTCAGTGTTGTGTGTCGTGATCGAGTTGCGTTCGATAATGAAACCGGTGGTAGTGTTAATATTTGTAGCAAAAGACAAAGAAAGAGGGTAGATCGATATATCGGCCGATAAAAACTAACTTCAGTTGTTCCGTAATCATGGCGCATGTAACTGTGCCGAAATATTGGAGAACTCAAAACTCAAATCATGGTAAATATCCCGTTAGTAACTTTAGTGTTGTAAATAACCATGATAGTTTCAAAAGATTTAAAGCCCTGATAGTTTGTTTTTTTTTATATCAAGATGTGGCAAGCTTAAGGGTCGTCCATTAATCAAGTTTTTTATCAACTTTTACCCACTTCCTCCCCCTCCCCTTGGTTATTAGCGGTGAGGTTTCAGCCCATGGTGATATTACGTGATTTTTTCCGATCCCACCTCCTCTTTCGAGCCTTACGTGATTAATGGACGGCGCCTTATCAGATTGCGCTTGTATTGTTCAAAACGACGTGTTATTTGGAAGCAGGCATTCCTTCAAAAAACCCGTTAAGATAGCAGAAAACGTGTTATCGTAAAATACACCTACAATATAAGTTGTCGAGGGCTCCTTTTGCCCCGAGTTCTGAAGCAGCCTGCTGCGACATTGTTTTTATTTCTGAAATCCATTTTTCATATTTTAATTTCGTATTCATACACGAATACGATCAAAAATTATGTAAGGCTATTTATAAATGCTTTCAAAATCCTTAATCTTCATAAATAAGAACTTCTGTTGACGTTACAATAAGATAAATAACTCGTTTTAGAGGGCTGGACTAAGCGAAACTAGCGCCACATATTTTTTATGGAGGACGACACGACATAAATATTAAAAAACCAAAGTGTCAAAATGTCGTATTTTTAATATAGCACTATTAGTAGTTTATTTTAGTTTGGCCAGGATTCGTAGTATTATATATCTATGGATACTACATATTTATATCGTATATCATCTATATGTATTATATCTTTGTGTTTGGTCAGTATTGCGAAAATAGTCTCATAGGTCCAAAAGGGTTTTATTTTTTTCATTGCATAGGTTGTCCATCATCGCATACTCTCTGCCTTCAAAAAGTTTCCAGGCCAAGATTGTAATGTAATATAATATTTAAGTTGTGGCGCTAGTTTCGGCCAGGGTAGTAATTTATTTGAAGTTTTTAAATGATAGAATATGTTAAGGTTGAACGTCGCGGATTGGCGATAAATTATTATTTTTTGCATTTTTTTGATTATTCTTCTTTCGTTAAGGAATAAAACTAGCGGAAACTAATTTGGCACAAATTTTAAACTATTTTCTATTAACTTATGAAAAAACTAACTTTGGGTAGTTTTGGAGAATTTAGGGAAAAGAGATTTTATGCTGAAAATCAAATTTTCCCAAATGCCTTCCAAATAAAATTAAATCGAAGTTGGTTTTATGATGGGTTCATATAAAATAGTTCACGATTTGCGTTAGTTTAATTCTTTGTAAAACGCAGAAAAATATTAAACCCACAAAAAAAATTGAATCTCGCGCCACACCGTGACGATTAAAGGTAATATGTAGACAGAGATGCCACAAGGGAATATTGGTATTTAAGTGCTTATTCTTCCTGTTTTTTTTTCTATTAGTGCTATATCTCTCTTGTTGATTCAATACATAAATTACTTACCAGCAGTACTCGCAGCAGTTTGAGTTTGTGACGTAGTCTTGACGCTGGAGGTAGAAACGCGTGGAGTTGAGGTCGGCGGAACCTTGGGGCGAAACAATCTCTATATTTACTAGGGTCAAATCTGCACTAGAAAACCACTTTTGGAGATAAATAGTGATTTGGGAAATAACATACAATAATTTTCGCTTTTTTCAACTAATTTCGCTAGGTGCATATCTAAGTAGTGTTTTGGTTGTATTTGGGCAGATGTTAAGTTAGCGCTGAGATATATTTTGTATACTATGAAGTAGTAAACATTAAAGTGAGTATAGACTAGAGCATTGTAACAGAACATCGGGCATTCGCTGTTCTTAACTTTACTTGAAGCACATTTTGTCCATGTTTTGTTTTAAAAACCAACGAGCGTTTTGGTGTAACATTTAATCGAGCATAAGCTCGAGCGCGAGTGACGAGGAACGGCGGGGAGTGAGGTGCGCGGGCCGATGTAAAATGTACGTAAGGTAAAAAAAAATGTTACAGGTAAATGCTCACTCGCCGTGAGCATTACGTCGAACATAGCGTCGAGCAATTGCAAACACGTTAATAACATAATAATAATAATAAAACTTTTATTGTTCAAGAACGTTACTAATAGCTAATACATTCTTTACGATAAACTTAATCCTAGACTATTATGATATAAAATTAAACTAAAAACAATGGTGATAGGGTTATCATAAGTAACTAAGACTTCATGAGATTTTAAGCAAATTTCTATATTTTTATTATAGAAATTTACTTAAAATCCCAATACATACTCAGATAATAATGAGTATGAGGTAGTTCACAATTTGCAAATGAGTGATGCATAGCTTGCTTGTGACTTCTACCCCCCGTACTAGTTTAAAACTGTGTTACGGCAGAGTAGGATCGTCGCTCGCAATGACCAGCATAAATTGCGATGTGTATTGCGGTCAGCGCAGAGCGCTGTAGAGCTCACGCAGTAGTGGTGTGGTCTACAATTGTTTTGACTTACCGTAGTAGTATAACCAAGGAGAACAGACAAATTATTTTAGTTAATGCTAACCTAATAAACTAAAACTATTTTTGTGTGTCAGCTTATTACTTACTTAAGTATTATCTTTCTATGTATGGTTATGGTATATAGGTATATTAATTGTAATATTTTTAAAATAAGTAAATAACAAATAATTATGTAGGTATCTTGTTAAAGGGGTTTGCTACTTAATGAAGCAATTTAAGTAGTCACGAGAGAATATATTTTCCCATTTCTTTACTAAAACAGCTGAACAGATATTAATGAAATTTTGGATGGGATTTGGATTTTTAAAATGCGAAAATATTAATTAACTCACTTATTAAAGAATAAACTAGTTTATAAGTTCTTCAGTAGCCGTATAATCCAATTTTTGGAGATATTTAGTTATCAGATTCCTGCATTCATAGTAGCTCAATGTTTTTAATGATTTTATGTTTTTGCTTACTTTATTGTATAAGTGAGGGCCTAGGTATGACGGTGAATTTTCTCCAAACTTTGTTTTGTATGTAGGTTTTGGATAAATATTAGGGATTCTTCTTTTTGTCTCAATATTGGGGGGTGTGATACGGTGTTGTCTTAAGATGATGGATTTTACAAATAGTTGTCGTACTGTTAACACTTCAAGTTCTTTGTATAGTTGTGTCGTAGGATGGCGGAATTCTTTAAATGTTGCTATCTTCAGTATGGCTCTTTGTGCCCTTTCTATCTGTATTAGGTGAGTTTTTTTAGCGGCGCCCCAAGTATTTATACCGTATTGCAAGATAGATTGACTTAGGGCATAATATACTAGTTTAATGGTTTCCCATTCCCGGATATGTCTTAATTTTTTAAAGATGCAAATAACTTTTCTCATTCTGTTGCCCAAGTTTTCAATTTGGCTTTTCCAATTTAAATTTTGGTCTAGAAAGACCCCTAAGTACCTCATACTTTTGACAGAATCTAATACAGTACAGTTACATATATCATGATTGTTATTACAAATATGCGCTTTTAAGTTAAGATGAGATGGTTGATGATTATTGTATATACTAAAAGTTATGTACTTCGTTTTGGAAAAATTTAGTGAAAGGACATTTTGTTCTAGCCAGCTCAAGACGGTTTTCAGCCCAACTTCACTAAGCTTTTTGACATAACAATGCTCTAGGAAACTGAGCTTTTGTGTGTATTGTACTTACCATTCAGCAAAAGCTCTAGTCTATACTCACCTTTAGAGTTCAGGACTTAATCTGGAGGATCTTCATGGAGGAGGTTCATGATTTGCCGATAATAAGGGCCTTTTCTGAATAGACAGTAGCATAATATTTTATCTATACTACAGTCATTTAAGAAAATCACTCCTTGATTATGTGCCAATCTTTATAAACAACAGCACCTAGATATATCCAAATATACCAAAGTATCAGTGTTATTTTATTTTGACTATTTACGCCCAGCCTTTTTGAATTTAATTTTTTTAAGTGTTTTAGCACAAGGGCTTAACATAAGTTAGTGAGCCCGTAAAAATAGGTTAGTAGGTTGTTGGAATTAGTATTATTATTGTATGTTAGTATTTAGGAAAGGGTTAACGAAACAGCTCCTGTATTTAAAAAATCTATATCTATCGTAACCTTTGTTTTCAATAAAGAAAGTCATCAATCCAAATTTACTAAAATTTCACTGAAAGGCCAATACATCTACGGAACTCTTGTAATACAGGAGTTGTTTGTTGTAAAATGTGTTCGTAAGTCACCTGTGGGATCATCGTGGGCGGTTTCATAGCGGCGGCAGGGGCCGGCGCAGGCGATGGCTGCGGCAGCGGCACTGACACAGCATTCGACTCTGAAGTAACCGTTTTCTTAGGGCTTATCCTGCTCTCTGTTTGGACGCCTGTGAAAAATACGAGTAAGGACTTCGCTTCAACCACGCATCATGGACTTTTCAACGGAAGTTGCTAAACAAGGAAATAAACTATATTTAGTTCAGTAGAACCGTCAGTTCATTCATTGATATAATTTCTCCAACACACGGGCGTGTGTTGGAGAAATTATATCAATGAATCCTACTAATAATATAGATGTAAAAGTTTGTGAGTATGAATGATTGTTCCTCTATCACGCAAAAACAACTGAACTGATTGGGTTGAAATTTGGACCGGAATCACATATAGGCAATTTTTTATCCCGATAAAACGCGGGCGAAGGCGCGGGCAGCAGCTAGTAAATAATAATAATAAATAAATAATGCTGGACAATCTACACAGCATAGCAGAGCTTGTGTCATGGGTACTATATGACTACTTGATACTACTAGGTACTTAAAACAATGTAGATAGATATTTTTTAATGGATGTATATGAAATTCATGCGTTACTATAATCGCTTGGCAGACGTGTTTGCGATCGCATTTCGGTGGATCTGTTTGGCAGGGGGCGCTGCTGACCTTCATCATCATCATCAGCCCATACACATCCACTGCTGGACATAGGGCTCCCCCGTACGACGCCACAGATAGCGGTCCTGAGCCGCCTCCATCCATCGACTCCCTGCGACCGCTACGATGTCGTCGATCCATCGAGTGGATGGTCCCCATGTAGGGGACCATCCACTCGATGGATTGCCATAATCACCACGCTTGGCAGGCGGATTGATGATCGCAGTGTTGGTGTTTAAAAATACTCAGAAAGAAGCTGCTGCCCTTCCTCTGGTAGTTTCCCTTAGTCGGCTCTTACGACATCCACGGGTTGAGTTGGAGGGGTCGATATTCGTACGCAGTGGCCCCACGGCCCGTCTCTTTCATAACGATCGAAATAAAAAGAATATCATCATTTTCAGTGCTGTTAAATTCATCAACATCATATCAGCCGATCGACTTCCACAGCTGGATATAGGCTTCCCCTAAGGATGTCCACAATGACAGATTTTACGCTGCCCGCATCCAGGAATTTCCCGCGATCTTCACTAGGTCGTTGGTCCATCGCGTGTGGGGTCTACCCACAATGCGCCATCCGGTACGTGGTCGCCACTCTAGAGCCTTGCGGATACAGCGACTGTCAAATTTAGTTAATTTTGTGGTGTCGTTTGGTGTAGACCTATGCTCAGCAGTGGACGTATACGGGCTGATGATGATGATTTTTTGGCAACATCTAAATTGAAACCAATATCACACTTCTAATATACTAGCTTTTGCTTCGCACGCGTTTTCCCGGGATAAAAAATAGCATATCTTTTATTCCAGGTCAACTTCAACTTCTTGGTTAATGGATCTGCGTTTATTCCAGGTCTATACTATGAAAAATTTCGACTCGATCCGTTCTGTAGTTTCAGGGTGATGAATTATAAAAATCCAAACTTTCACATTTATAATATGTAATGTGTGTGACATATAAAAGTTTAGAAGGATGGTTCGACATTTTGTAAATTCTTCAGGCCAAAAGTGAAGACGGAAAGTGTTCAGATATTTTACCCTAGGAAATAACGTGGAAAGTCACTGACAGAAGCTGGAATGAGTGACTTACTGTGCGAAGTGGTAGTAGTAGGAGGGCCAGTCTCCAGTACAGGCATCGAGGCGAGGGCGGTGACTGCCATGGTCGTGGTGACGGTGGATGACGCGGTGGTCGCTGCAGTGGACACGGCGGATGTGAAGATCGGCGTCGAGGTCTCTGCTTCTACAGTTACCACTTGTGGTGCGATCGGTAGGATCGGTGTGGGCTGCGGAATTTACACAGTTATAAGCCAAATTTTAAAAACTAGTATCTGCCCGGGGATTCGCACGCGATGTTTTTGGAAACGTTTAAAGGTGATTACTATCCCATGGGAACTGATTTACGGGGTAAAAAGTATATTCATTATGAATGTAAGCGGGTTAACTAATATGTTAACAAAATTGTTTTGTCACGTTTTGTATTGCATTCATAGATTACCCCCAATTGGGGGTAATCTGTGATTGCATCACAGACGTCGTCATACTTCGGTCTACCCACATTTTTTTTGAAATTTTGATTTGTCAGTTAGCCTTTAGATAATACTTTAGAATATAAGATTGGTTCTCAGTCGGGCACAGACGCTTGTTGCCAGCACACGCGTCGATCTATTGTTCGTTTTCGCTTATCAGTGACAGTTGTTAGTGCACAAAGGTGCGATCTTAAATTTTCAATCGGAGGGGAAATGGAGGACGATATGAATGTTGTATATAATGATTGTGAGACCAGCGGGAGCATGGAAAATATTCGTCAGGGCGGAAACATGGAGATAAGGGCCGAAGTCCACCCGGAAGGGACCCGAAAACGAGGGCAAAAATTTAATGAAGAAGAAATTTGGACGACGACTCCCGTGATAAAATCAAGAAGTTACAACGGTATAGATGGTAGTGGGGCTTTAAACACCACAGAATATAAGATTGAAGTGAGTATGACATGTACGGAACAACTTCCGAAACAGTCCGGACTTGCAAAAATGCTAAGAAGCGAGAATATTAATTGTTATAGAAGTGTATACATACATTGCCCTTTAAAAGATATATTAATCTTGTGCAGTGTAGTTGTGGTATGAACAATATAATGACTAAATCTAGGTAGGTTAGCCTATAGAGTTTAGGTTTTTAGTACTCACCGGTGGGGGTGGTGGCATTTTATCATCGTCCTTAGCGACGTGCGTGACGATAGTTTGTTGCATCGGCATCATCGAGCCCTGGACAGGCGTCGCGATCAGGCCTACGCTTCCGCCCGCTTGCAGTGTCAGCTGTAAGGACTTATACTGTTAGAGTGATGCGGATTGGAATCGACCAATCAGGAAATCGTTGAATGACGTGATGTTTATTAAGGCATCGGTTGAACGTTGAAATAAACATTATCGTGATTCAGCGTATTTCTGATTGGTTGATTCTGCTCTGCTAAAAGTCAGCTGGGAGGAAATACTGAAGACTTGCTATCCTCAACCTGGGTGTGCAGTAAAAGAAGTACCTACTTTCCTCGCCCCAAAACGACTTTTTGATCTATTTGATTGTGGGGCGATGGGTTTTAATAATTTGGCTTTCTTTAACACAATTTTATTTATATATAGGCTATCTTACATTTTAATTAATATATTTTCCAGTCTGTCGATTTCACAATAAAATAGAAATCAATATCGCTTGTTGAAAATTTTAAAGAAACAATTGGATATTAATATCAGCCCGTTATAAATTAAGAAACTTTAGATTTTTTTAATTGGAAAATATCTCGCTATACTTATCTTTTAATTTAGAAACCAATTGTAAAGAATGAACGCAAGGGCAGTCACTAAATGAAGCATTGTTAGAAAGATTTTTCACAATTGCTCTCTCACACACACAAAACAAAAACAGTCATGCTTACCTCTTCTAATAAAACAAAAGATACATAAAAATAACAAACACACGGAAACCTACCTAGCATGCTAAATTTGTTTACGCCTGTAATGGCACATGCTACAAAGAAAAAATTAATTTGTAGATCGTTTTGGCCTAAAACGAATTAAAATTTATTCGTTAATTTAGTTAAAATGTTATTATTATATAAAGAACACTTAATAAACAGATCATGCAAAAATCTATAATAAATTATTAATATTAACAAGGATTTTTCAAGATCTTTCAATGCACAATAGCTTTTTGGTTCGAACAAAACTTTTGGTTACGTATAATAATCTAAATTTATGATTGAAGTAAGATTTTATGTGATTTTATGCATTAAGACCAACTCAGTTTGTAAAAAGGGAATAAACGTCAGTCGTATATAATATTTATGTAATGCGATTATTCGCCAATTTCAAATGCCCTTACGATTTTTTATGAAGCCACTCTGGCTTCATAAAAAAAAGATTGTAGAAAATTTTTGTAAAAACTGTGTTATAAAAAAAAATGCGTATAGTGTAAGCGGAAAATAAGCAAATGGTATTCAATAGATCGTGATTTGATAAATCGGTTATATATTTTGAAACCTATGTATGTACATACATAATATCTATACATTCAAGGTTATCTGTTAGAGATCGCTCTTGAGCGATGAGACCGCCAATTATCACTTAGTTTGTAACTAGCAATAAAATATTTTCTATCTATATTATGTGTCTTTGCAGTCTAACACTTTCATTGCCTGCCATTCAGTTCACTAATGCACATGTTAGGTAGACCAGCGTGCGTGTCCATCAGGCTGGGCAGTGAACGAGTTAATATTTGTTAGATTGGGGCTATATGTGGCTATATTTTTGCGAAAACATTGTACATTGAAAGAATCCTCGCTACCTCGGCTGCCATGTTGTATGGAATGGTCGGGACTTGCAATATGGGCGACATCACCGAAGCCCCCTCAATCGTGATGGATGGCTGTCATCGATTGTACACCAGATAATAAATAATTTTCAGATTGTTGGATAACACAAACCAATTGACAAATTTATACAAAATAATATAAAATCAAATCAAATATCTTTTGTTTGCTTTGAATCAAACCTAGTAGCATAGGGAATGAATTAATAGTTGTTATTGTAGAAAGCTGAAACTTTATGTAACAAGCTCAGTTTATATCAAAAGTAATTTTAAAATTTAAGTAAATGGCGTAATTTTCTCTTAATTATTGACTAAATGAAACGTTGCCTAGGCTGTTCATGCTAGGCCACACTGATAAAACAAATTAGATTAATAAACATGTATGCTATGTGTTACCACTAGCTATTCTGTGAAATTTACTAAATAATCAAGTGTTCGTTCTATTTTATGAGAGGTTATACACTATTAAATGTTAGAAATCACTATCACATTCCACGTTAGCCTGAAAAGTTAATCATTCACCCAAAACCAAACAGCCCCAAGGCAAATTTTCACCAAAAAAATATACATAATAAGAAAATCACAACTAGTTATTTTGTGAAAATCTGCAACCATATGTATTTATGGTGAAGAAGCCTATAAGCAAGTTATAGAGTTCGTAATTTATAAATTATGTGCGATATATGTATTCGTAAGAACTAATTTACGATTTGTAACAACCTGTAGTTAATATGAGCTCGTAAATTCAAATACTAGTTCTTTTGTTGCTATCATTGGATTGTAATTTTTATTATAAGTAATTAACGATTATATATACAATATAAACAAATTCAAAGATTCAAATGGATACGCAAAGAAAGTTGTTGGTCACATGTGAGGTCTCGCTTAGACCTTCATTATGGACTGAATATTAAATATTATGTCATGAAATTACATTATTTACAATTTGCCATGATATTTGCGGTGGCTTTAAGTTTACCTTTAATTCGGCATATTGCAAGCGCCATCACCACAGACAGAGTGCTGAAGTCAAATTATTGCTTTTACTATTGATAACCACGCAAGTTTTAAAAGTTTGAAGTCAAAATATTTTTTGTTTATATACTTTCACTTTTTATACGAATAAACTCCTGAAAATTTCTGCCTTCTGTTTAACATAACATAACCGATCGAACTCTATACTTTTAAACCACTTTCAGCAATGATCATCAATCTCACAATCACATGCCAAGAGTGATTAAACTTACAGTTTGCATAGGAGCGGAATGGGTCATCGGCTGCGGTTGAACCCCCATGCTCACTGAAGTTTGCACCATTCCGGAGTTGACCAGCTGTAAACAGGTTTACGTAGAGGTTACGTTTAAAATTATTTATATAATATCTAAAGCCGAGGAACTTAATTCGTACATTTTAGTGCGTATATGATATTTCGTCATATTATACAGTAACTAACACCGAATGTAATGATCGAATTTAAGTTCGAAACAACATACAAACACAACAATTTATCATAAAAAGCAGTTCGATATAACATACAAAGCCTTATGTCATAAATATCATATACCTATCCAGGTCCCACCAGAAAGTACGCGGAATAAGTCCCTCGGCTGGACCTTAAGAATCGGTCCAGGGGGCATACTCGGAAAACAAAAAACAAAGTTTGTGATTCGTCTTCGAACAAAACCGTCTCTTATGTCACGCCCAGAAAGATAGCGTTTGCTCTGAAACTTCGATTTCGTTTTTACTAGTAAGCTCGCTGTTTAAAATGCAACTCACTCACTCACCAAAGTGAATAGGTGTCTTCTAGAACTTCGTGATACACCGTCGGCCACATCGTCACTTTGAGATTGTAGTCAAACGAAGGTCTATTGACTATAAAAAAACGACCTATATAATGTTGCCAGTGTTTGTTTCTCTTCTCCCATTCGCTGGTCGCGCTTTTAAGTATGAGGTGAATAAATGTTCAAGGACTAACTGAGCCGAGTGGACATGTCATACCTGTTGGTGTTGCTGCGTCAAAGCTGCGACCTGCGACATCACGCTCTGCGCATGAGGGTTAAGCGGCCCCACCAGGGCAGAAGGCTGCCCGGATATCTAAATTAACAAATACATCATCATCATCAGCCTATACTAGTCCACGGCTGGGCATAGGTAGGCCAGCGCCTTAACGCTCAGTCTTTAGCTTGCCTCATCTAATATCTGCCTGCAGACTTTCCCACCTGGCCGGACTGCATCTTATGCAATGTTTGTCGAGTCACGATCTCCGCAAGTAACAAATCATTCGTATAAAATACTATCTGTTACCCGCGGCGTCACTAAGCAAGGAATCTGGCAAGGATACTTTCTCACCTGGCCGGACGGCGTCCTTTACGACGACGTTTGTCGAGTCAGTCTCCACAAATAACAAATTATTCGTATAAAATACTAGCTGTTGCCAGCGGTTTCACGGAGTATTAGCAAGGACTTAGGTAGATGGTATCCCGGGATAAGATTTACATACATTATCTATTCGTTATCAAAAAATGTGTGTGTGAAGCCACGTGCGAAAGCTAGCAGTGGTAAAAAGCAAGGTCACAGGTTTTTCCATCAGGTGATTTTGTGGCAAAAAGGTCTTATAAAAAAAAGGTAAACTCACGGGGTGTAGATTTGGCACCAGTGGTAGAGTATGTGGCATCGACGCGATGTTCGGCGAAACCGGCAAGCCATTCTGCAGCATCTGCATCCCTGCAAAGAACAGATGTTATTGAAGAGGCATAAGATCACGCGTAAAAAAAAATTGGGTTTTAACTAGATTCTACAAGTAATTTAAATAGCAGAAAAATTTAAAAACCTTTTTTTTTTCACCCTTGTCCTACCAATTTAATAAGTCATATCTAAGAAGATCAGCTTTAAAATAATTATTATTTAAAGCAAGCCCTTTGTTACCGATATACATGTTGAAACAAACTAGTGCAGGGAGCAGATAAACTTAAGCAGTACAATTTATTGATTAACATAAGTATATCTATTGTACTTAGTATAATTTGATAGTAAGTATTAGTTTTTATTTTATTTTTTATATTTGTGTTCAAGCTACGCTTTGTTGTAACTCAAATAAAAACATGTTTTAAGTTGGATAACATAATAGATAACGACAAAATTTTATCAAAATCGGTTCAGTAGTTTCAGCGTTTATCCCGAACATACACCGTGACAAGACAGGTTTTATATATATAAGATAAATATATATATCACAAGAATGTTCTTACCTACGTTTGATAAAATCGGTGAAGCCATTGCCACGAGTATGTAATAAATTAATGATACATGTTATTAACAGCCTTTGGGGCCACACTGAAGGCCAAGGGCCTTCCTTTCCTCTTCACGAAGGAGGTTTATGTTTTAAAGGATAGATTACGATAGTGGAAAGTAATATAGCCGTTGGTTTTTTTGAATTTTGAGAAATATGGCTTGTTAAGAATTAACTGAAGGTGGTTTTGGACATACCCTGAAATCCTTGTTGCTGGTAATGATGAACTATTTGCTGAGTCTGTTGCTGATGCAGCAATTGTTGTTGTTGCTGCTGTTGCTGCAATCAAAATTAAATTTATTCTTCACTTCTTAATAAGATTCTCTACACACATACAAAAGTTTAGTTAGTTGAATGTTTGTTACGAGTAGGTACTTGTTTACACAAAAATAGTGGATCAAAAGACTGCTGATCGCGGGAGAGGTATAAAAATACCCAGATCGAAGCTGCAGCCCTTTCTCTGGAAGGTTTTTATGGCGTAAGTATTTTTTATGTTACCTGAATCTGTTGCTGCAATAACGCCTGCTGCTGGATGTTTTTGTTCAATGTCTGCTTGTCCTGCACGCTGGTGATCTGAGCCATCTGTCCGTTGGAGTTCATTACCAATAGTCTGCAAGGTAGAGTTTTAATAATATTAATATTTATATAAAGATTAATATTAAAGAAACTTGTTCAATGACCAGCGTTTTTATTCAAAAATTCCAACGCGCTTGGGAAGACAAATCCTACTAACCCAAAATCTACGGGGTTACGTCTGAGTTCTTAAGCGTATAGGCCTTCTGTCTCTATCATCAATCTTTCACGATGTTACCATGAGATTGCATTGTCACCGAACTTAGATAAGTATGTAAAATTTTCAGCTCAATCTGTTGAGGACAACTGGTCTAAAATTCAGTTGCAAGATTTGTCCCATTCATACAAACATACTTACATTGTACATATTAACTCACAGGGCAAGTAAAATGAAAGCTTGTAAAAATTATAATATATACTTCAGGACAATCCACATATATCTGATCCCAATTTTGTCTGGTCTTGGTGTGTGTTTGGTCGTATTACGTATACAATACAACCCCATGTTTTGTGAAAAAATCCTAAGTCTATGACGGAAACCGTGTTACTACACGCTTTTTTCTCCCTTCCACTCCAGGAGAAGCAGACGGACAATACAATCCTTATCAGGTGGATATACCATCCACTCATTCTAAGCGGTTTTTCTCCACCTTCATCATTCGCACCGCTAAGGAATGGAACTCGCTTCCTGTTTCTGTTTTTCCCGCTAAATATAATCTGGGTATCTTTAAGACAAGACAATAGTGAAGAAGGTTTAGAATAGGCCTTATAGACCTTCGTGACCGTCGGCCACATCTTCACTTTCCATCACGTGATATCGTAATCAAACAAAAAAACACACATATCTTTGTGGGTAAGATTGCTCCAGAGCCACTAATCATGAATGTACTTATCGGGCGAGTAAGACAGTTGCGAAATAAGACAGTTATTTTTTTACTCACAACAGGGGAAAGTCAACTTGTGATATTATTTCCTCTGCCCAAACTGAGCAGAACATGTGTTATGGATACTATTTATAGCTGATATTTATAAGATATTTATTATAATACTTAGTTAACACCATCCAATGATCCATTAAAAATATCTGCATCGTACATAGGTTTGTCTCGCGACGGGAATCGAACCCGTCCGTCTGCGTCACAGCCCCTGAGATTGTCAAACAAAAGAAATTCGTACAAGTAAGAATGAATAGGTGTCACCTAGACCATCGTGATACATGGTCGGCCACATCGTCACTTTCCATAGATAGGTAGTCAAACGAATAATATATTCTCTATTTTACCCGACTACAAACGGAGGAGGGTTGTGAGATTGGCACCCAGGTATGTATCCAAAATGTGTCATCGATTCTCTCGTAGCGCCGAAGCTGCTAGTCCAATTTCGACAAATGAGGTATCGTTGGTCTTAATGCGTCTTAATGTTCCTGATGTATATTCTATCTATGTATATTATATAATGACGTCTATGTGACGTCTCACAAAATTGGGGGTAAAAAGAGATCCGCTATCTCTTTTTACCCCCAATTTTGTTCAAAAATGTCAATGTTAGTAGGTAAAGTCGAATGTGGCATCGATGTAGAGCTTTTTATGCATTACAAAACAGTTTCTCAAACTGTAAGGCTTTTCTATTTACACATAACATTGTGCATACGACTACAATTTAATGATAAAACACAATACAAAGGGCACTTGTTGATAACTTTAACGTAAATAATTTATAACATCCTAAAACAAAATCTACTTCGACGGGATTTGAACCCGCAACACTCCATCAGCACTGGATGCGCTAACCGATTGTGCCACGAAGTGAAGTGACATAGGATTCGAAAATTACATCAAGTAGTAGGGTAAGTTATCACGGCTTACGCACTGTTATAACAAAAAGTTTTACTTAGTCGGGTTTTAGTTTTTATCTCTATTTATGGATGTAAGTCAAGCATTGGTTGGGCTTTTATTTTATTATGTTTTTGTCATTTTTAATTTGACTTTTGTAATCGTAAAATGGATCTTGTGTCTGAAATAAATAATATTATTTATTTATTATTATTGTACTCACTGCGGCTTCGGCTGCTGCACCTGATGCTGCACCTTGTTGGTCTGGTTGGCAGCATCTTGTTTGGGCGCAGGTGACCGAACGCTTGCCTTGCCTCTGATCAGCTTAGCCTGTAACAACCCAACATGTTATTCCACGTAGGGGCGCCATTCCTCATTATTCTACGCAAGCGCTTCTACGGTATCGTGAAGGAAAGACGGTGGTTTTACATGGACGGACGGTAGTTCAATGGATCGGATCGGAGTTTTATTGAAGGTACATTTGACTACACAGAACATGCTAAGTTATAAAGCATGTCGCAAACACACCTAGCCTGTTTACGAAGTTTAGATTCGTGTATCTAAGTATAAATGATTTTATAATGGTCTGTCAGAGTATTTTTTATCCGTATTTTCACGGATTCGGATCGGATGTAGTGTTGTTACTAAACAAAAAGAAAAAAATATCTGGTTAGAGTGTCTTATCAATAAAAATAGTTTAAGTTTTGATTAATAAAGAAATATAAAAAAAATATCTGACTTGCGATGATTCACAACAACAGCCTGTGTGTTGGTACTGTTGGTTACCTGAGATGATTGTGCTTGGCTCGTCTGGGTGGAGACAGATGAGCCCGGTCGGATGCCTCCGCTGGGCAGGATGTTAGACAGAGGACGAGGTCCTTTGGCTATGCCGTCGGTGGCTGCGCGTGGCTTTGCTGTCGTTGTAGTCGCGCAAGCAATACTCGTGTCTATCGATAAAAGAATTAATATTAAAAAAAGCACAACATATGTTAGGAGAAAATGTTAGGTAATAAAAGCGTAATAACTTACATATTTCGAAAGGTTATACTTGTGCCTGAGCCGACCCCACCTAGTATGGGATAAAGGCAGGAAGAAGAGATATTGTGCCTGAACTAGCTTAAATCTATTTCTCATGGGAAAAGGGTTTAGATAGGTACAACAAATAATAAATAAATAAATAAATAATGCTGAACTATAAATACAGCATCATCTAGGCCCAAGCTAAGCAGAGCTTGTGTCATGGGTAGTAAGGTGACCGATGAACTTAATACAATATATGTATATTTTTTATTATTCGTGAAAATAACCCTAACACCCAGAACAAATATTTGCAGATCCTACAAACATTTGTCCTAACAATCTGTAAATATTAGTTTTTTAATAGGCAGGAATCAAAACTGCAACCTTCTGCGTCGCAGGCAGACCTTCGCCCGCCCCGCCACATCGTTTAATTATTATATAGTTAGAATAACTAGAACTCTCTGTCCGCGGAAGCAGTTGTTTAGAGGTAGTTCCTTTATTCATTGCCCACCAAGACATCAATTGAAAACCATTTGAATTACGCGTCTACCTTTTAGGTTTCATGAGATGCTTTGGCGTCTCGTTGTTGCCGTATTGAATTTCGATTACTATCATATCCCTAGAGGCACCACTTACTTCATCTGTAGTGACAAGAGAGAAATAGAGATTTTTCTATTATATTTCTATTCTATTATATTCTATTAACCTTCTTTATTTGTCGCGTAGTCTGGTGAAAACCTGTTTGCGTAGAGGTTAAAGATATTAATTATGAGGTAAGTACTCACTTTGCTGAACATTCTGCGGAGAGTGCTGGATGAACATAGAATGCGGCTGGTCCCCCTGATTTCCCCGGATGTACAGCGTCTGGTTGGGATTAGCCAGCAGGCCACCGGCAGGGATGGTCCCGGCTTGCAGGCCGCCCGTCCACACCTGGGGTATGGCTCCGGAGATCTGCCATGGTGCGAATTGCATCGGCTGTCCACCAGCCTAGGAAAAAACATATAACATGAGCACCGGTAGCATGAACAAGCACGGTAAGCACTAGTAGTCGTAGAGTAGGAATGTAAGCATCCATAGCATCATGGAGCCTTGTAATATGGTAGAATGAACTATCATATACCCTGTAGGTTATTGACGTTGAAGACATAAATTCATAGTAGATTATACACCCAAGGCTGTAAGCAGTGTCTTACGTCTTGGCGTCAATGAATCCCTTTGCTCGTGAGCTTCTGAGTGCGGGAGAGATTTAATCACTTCCAAGATGAAGAGAGCTTTGTGCATGAGGAGCATATTCTACTCTTTACACTTTCTGCGAGTAAATAATTAAAGTTTGGTTACGTGTTTCGCGGCAATCAGTTTTATTTCGTCTTGTGAACAAAGGTTAGTCATTGTATGGATCTTCTTGGTAAACATTTTCACAGATATTTTGGTGTTCTAGAGGTAAATTAAATCCATGGAAATGTTGACCAACGACCAACACCTTTTCGAGCTAATAGTGTTATACTGTGGCTATACAGTATTGGGACCGAAATAATTTTAGGGGAGTCAAAGGGGTCATGATCTACATTTTTCCGGTAGAATTAATGTCCTAAGTGTCACGGTTCCGAAGACATGATTTATTTAACAAGCATTCATAGACAGAAATCTGTGTAAGTAGTTATAAATAGGGACCATTTCCAAATTCATAAAGAAAAGTCATATTGAATTAAGTGTTCTTTGCTAAGTTTCAGAAACAATTTAGTAGGTGGTCAAACTAACAGATACTTAACTGGAAGGGTCAAATTCGTTCAAAAGAACCAAATATACAAAAATATCTACTCAATAAAACATGACGCATACGCCATGACACGACGCGAGCCGATAGATTCACATCACAATTCCTAAAAAGAGGCGGAGTCTATGAAATATTGCATTTTTTTTTATTCAAAGAAAATATATGCGTGGACAGTACATAGTTCGATATTGCAAGTATCTGAGGATGCATTTTTGGATGCCTACAATCAGTTCTTTAGAAATATTATAGGTAGAGTGCCACAGCTGAGAAACGTACTCGACATGGCTTCTGACATACGCACAGTAGTTTCAGCTTATTTGGCCATCCCCAGATGTTTACTTATCCAGAACTTGCGTAGAATTTGTGCCGATTAAATTGCTTGTCTATAGTTATTTTTGAGAATATGGTATAACGTTGAAAGTATTTACTGAAACGGATCCTCCACGATAATGTTTCATTGGTTCATTAATTACGTTGGTTCAATAATTGAAAATCATTTTATTTCCATGTCAGTGTTTAATTACGACTTTGACAGTTTACATTTATTGTATTTACGGAAATAAAGAGTTTTTGACTTTTGATGTAAGCGGGTAAACAACGAATCTTATTTGTGTTGGTAGAAACGTTTCTGCTTACATCCGTAATGAATTCGTCAAACTACGATAGTTTTCATTGGTTGTTACGAAATTAATAAGAGGCGATTTTTTTACTACCTCTGTAGGCAGTGAGCCTCGCAGGCGGATCTTCGGCCGCAGCGCGGGTTCGTTTCCCGCCTTGAGACAAATGTTTCTAGGATGTGCAAATATTTGTTCCGGTTGTTCTGGGTATTTTCTATGTATAATAAAAATATATCTATCTATTTAATGTATTGTATTGCATTTTATACCTATATACATATATATCGATCATCTAGTACCCATAACACTCACAGCACCCACAGCTCTGATTAACCTAGGGCTAGATGATCCTATGTGGATTGTCCAACATTATTTATTTATTTTCATTAGATAAGAGATTTAATAACTTATTGGTACGTTCACGTAGATCTATTCACAGGAATTAGCACTGATACGGAAGAGTTAGTAATAAGGATGCAATCTGAGATAGTCCCTGTTTGTTCCTCATACGAACAGTAGTGACAGGAAGATGTATCGCAAACCGTGATGTCATAGAATATAGACAATGGTGTTTCAGGCCGCAGTAATGCGGGTAGTATGAGTCCAAGAGATAAGCAAGCATGTCTATACCATAAAATTTTCGTGTCAACCGATTTAAACCTAAATCGATTAGGTCAAGTCGCTGTTGCAATCCAAATTTTTTAAGACCACAATAAATTGGGGGGGGATAAAAACAATTAATCATTTACGATTTGCGAGAAAATTTGCGGTACCTGCGTTATATAGTATTTAATAGTATGTAACGCGGGAGCTAAGGTTACATTAAAAAAGTTTACAATAAGGATAATTTACAATGAAGGTCGTTAAGTTTTCCTAAATTTTATTAGTTTCTGCGCAATTTTCTTAATTTTTTTAAATGTAAGAACCTACTACGAAGTGATTGAAACCATTTAAAGAAAATGAAATCGGTAAAGCCGTTCTCAAGTTATAGCGTGAGCAGGATAAACAGGGGTTCATTTTTTTATATTATATAGATAGAACGGAGGCAAAATTAAAAACCGCAAATAATTGAACTACGCATGAATCCGTATCAGTCTCGGTCTTGATTTCAGAATATCTCTACTGCTTTGTCGTAAGAGTAGAGTAGTGTGCATTATGACAATTGGCATGACCCCATATTACTAGCACTACCCAGCTTTCGCGGCTTGATTGAAGCTAACTTTAGTGCAATATGGTAAGTGCTACTTCCAATCGACTTGATTGATTCGCGTGAAAATCTTTGCCACGCTTTCACACCAGTTCTTAATAGCGGGTTTATTACCATCAAGATGAACCCAGTCCATAAGCTAGGCCGTAAGTGAAGTAGAATCAATATTTCTTTGCTCCAATCGAAAGTTCGAATAGCTTTTTCGCCACCTCTACGCATCTGTTTACTGTCGATCATAATAATGCCTGGACGATTTTAAATCATTTACGCTTGAAAGCAGTACGCTAGTTGACCCCGCCTTTTTCTTTTGTTCTTTTATTTTGAACAATCTAAAACACACCGAACTGATGAACATCTGTTTATTTTTGTAAAAGACCTTTGTTTTTATCCGTCCGTTGAGCTTTTTTCTTAAATACATATTTAGACACAAAATATTCAATGCTTAGAGATTTTGCATTATTACATAAGTAATGAAAATGGCACAGTCAAGAATATTTTGTGTGCCCACGACGCATTGCCGAAGTCCAGCTCCAGGTAGCTACGGCACGCCCCATTCGTTCGTACCGTACTGGAACTTAATCTTTTTAAAGCTAACCTACCTATACGCAATACTCAGATTAGTTGAAATAATGTGTTGATCTTAAAATAAGGCGTCTTCTTAAATGTCAAATAATTTATCGACCAGATTGAAAAGTTGGGACTTTTAGTTTGAAATTAAAATGACCCTGCATAGGTTGACATGAAACTCTATCACAATCGTTATCCTTTGGCGAAAGATTTGAAAATTGGTTGTATAAAATATGTTACTCTACATGCTAAACAGTTATGAGGACATCCTTTCAAGTATGTAAAAAAACTTGTTCCAGGATTTCCTGCTCTTCCATACAAAAACATGAATTTAACAAATAAACTTATTTCATGATTAAGTATGAGAACTGAAAGTTCAATAGGGTATTTTCTTTTTTGGAAAACGCCTAATTGCTCACACTCAGACATGTGTCCGATAATATTGTCTCTTATTTTTATCGTCGCCGTCAGTCGTCGCGTCGTCGCTCAATAAGTATGTCAAAGCCCAAACCAATACTTTACCTATGGTCAAAGTTAGCAACGCGGAGGTAACTTTTAGTCGGTGCACACAATATTCACCCTCAAGAATACTCTACCATTCTTTAGTCGACAGTGCCTACCTCAAGTCAGATTGAAACCTAATTAGCAAGCAATGTTACTTTCTACCTGAGTAGAAAGCATAACTACATATATGCTCGTGTGCCGTATGGTACAGAACTCTTCCCGCGGGTGTGAGAGGTTTCTATGGGATATAAACAGCAGCACCCCCTGACTGAACCGACCCACCACCATACTGCGATCGGTAGCCCGCCTCCCAAGCGTGGTGATGATGTCAAGACCCCCAAACATTGACCATCAATGGAGACCTTTGTCTAGGAGACGTCTTTCTGCTTAGATGCAAAGCGTGCGAAGCCCCAGGCAGAATGTGGTAAGACACTTACTTGCAAGGGGCTGATGATCTGGCCTTGCGTGGCCTGCTGCGTACCTAGGACAGGCTGCGTGACCTGGACGCACTGCGTTTGCATGGTCTGGCCGCCGCTGTGGCCAACTTTACCGGTCACCAATTTTGTACCGAACTGCAAATAGGTATCTTCTTCAAGATTTTCACCTTAAAATCATGGTGTCGCTGATTGACAATCAACGCACTGCCTAAGCTATTATTAAAGTTATGTTTTAAGCATCCTGTTTTTATTAAAATTTTGAGTGATTACGGGAACAGAGTTCCGGGAGATTTTACTAGTTCATCACAATGATCAGCCACTAACGTGTAAGTTCGCCTTCTCCAAACTGTGCCTGTCATGTCAGTCCTGGGCTAATCGCATCGAGGTCTTGTTGGCAATCTTTGCAATATCAACAACCCATTGAGCAGGTGGCCTGTCGGCGTTTGTTTTTTCTGACCATTCGTTTGATCAACGTCCTATTATACCATCCTAGCATCGTCCCCAGTCTTGTAACGTTTTCAAAGTTCATTTCCATGTGTCTCATGCATTATCCAGATACGTCCTCTTGACTTTTACAAGTAGTTAAAACCAAAGTGAAAGTGCGCTCAAAGAAAAAATCCCCTCGAAAGTTCGCAATAATCTTGCTGAAGTAATAAAACTTTTTCAAGCGTCAAGGTTAAACTACGCTTTATATCGTAGTTAAACTTCTGACAAACAGCCAGTTCATTATATTATAAACCTTTCCGTCAAGAAAATCTTGTTTTATGTTTAGTTTTACAACAAGTAATTTCTCAAACTGGAGCCCTACCTACATTTATCTGACCTTGACCGTAACCGCATTACAATTAAAGTAGCGAGCGTTGTATTAAAAATAAAGTGTTATTCAAAATGTTTTTTTATCCATGTTATTGTTTTTTTATACGAGTAAAAGAACAAGAAATTCACGCGTAGGTAAGTGGGATATACATACATATCTATACTTTTGATTGTTTGTTTGCATTGAATAGGCTCCGAAACTACTGAACCGATTTGAAAAATTATTTCACTGTTGGGAAGCTGAACTATCCCCGGGTGTTAGGCTATATTATATTTACAAAAAATTAGGGATCTTGAAATTTTTGTTAAATATCCGTGCGAAGCCAGGGCGGCCCGCTAGTGTTACAATAAAACCACAGTTTGTATATAAGTGCGTTGAAGAATGATAAAATGGCGACGGACAGATAGAAAAATACAATACGGGTTACGTTTGTGTAAAAAAAAAACCACTACTGCACTCTTCTTCGTTACGCCTAGATTAGTAAACGAGCCAATTTTTAGCCTGAAAGCTCCCGACTGATATTTTACTTAGCGCATCATAAATTTTGATCGGGGCATTGGAAAAGGAATCTAAAAAAAATATTCCTAAGTAATTCCAATGGAGTTTCGTAGGAATTGAGTAGTACGCATGTAACGGTTATTATTATTAGAGAGGGTTGCAAGCTGCACTGTCACCCGATCCTTGCTCTTTAATCGATGGCTCCTTGCGATGAATCTATACGGAGCGGCGCGGCGGCGGATGTGATGGAAGACATGCGAACCCGTAAGATGTTATAACGTGTCTTGTCGCAAAATGTTTGTAAAAAAACTGGGACTTTTTTGTTGCTAGAAAGGTCTTGAGGTCCCGTATTTTATTTACAAAAGGTCCTATTATTGGGTCGATAAAAAAATCATGACTTTTTATTCGTCTTACATGTATTTCGACAATTTACGTAACTAGGCACCGACGTGTTTTTTCTGTGCATTTCTTACACAAAGAAACCAGCAAACATTAAGCCCACTGTTAAATTAACTGATAAAAACCATCAAGATTAATCCGATCACAAAAAGTATTCTTCAAACATTTTACCCCTTTCATTCTCCCCTAGTATTTTTTCTTTAGTACCCTGTACAATATTCGATAAAGGGAAAAATATTTAATAGTGACAGAGAGATTAAAAAAAAAATTAGCAAAAGAAATGTATGAATAGAAACTGAGGCGCTTTTTGTCGAAGATGAATAATGGATGCGTATTTTTAAAGTAAGGCGAACTTTGTGGTTTATCCTGTTCGTACTTTCTCTTGTACCCTTGCCGGTTACCAATAGGTATGTCACGCAAATCGAAGACTCGAGTAAAGAGACAAATACTGTGCTTTCGTAGGTATATATAAAACTGCATAAAGTATATTTCACTTGTCTAAGCTGCTTATTTAATCCTGATGCGAGATTACAGAGTTCCTTAATTATGACAATGAAATAATATTGCGAAACTAAATTTTAATCAACATGGCTTACATACAATTTTATCAAAACAAACGTTTCCGCGTTAAATAACATTATATCCACAAGATTTCAGATTTCAATAGCGCGTATCGTTTTCATACAATTTAATGTGTCTTGTTATAATACATACAAAGTTTTTTTTTAATAATTACCCCCTACAATAAAAAGAGGGGTGATATTGACTTGCGACTTGAGTATCTCTATCTATGTGACATTATGCATGTGGCATCGTATCTTCTAAATCTAATCGGAAGAACCGATTTCATTTTAGTCGTTTTTTGAAGGAGAGGAGACTTGATTGGTAGTGTTTTAGCTACGGGTTAAGTTAATTGGGTTTGAAGTAATCAATAAGTTGATGCGAGATAAAAAAAAATTAGTTATTTATATTTTTGTCTGCATTTTACAAATAATAAAACTAACGGAAAAAAAATATGGAACATATTGAGATCTATTTTCTATGAACCCATCATAAAACCAACTTCGATTAAAATTTTGCATTTGGGAGCATGTGGGAAAATGTTGATTTTTCGTCAAAAATCTCTTATATTTGCAAATGCTCCAAAACTACCAATGATAAGATAATAGAAAATGGTTTACGATTTGTGCCAAATTACTTTTCCGCTAGTTTTCTTCCTTGCCGAAATCCGAATAAATTAAAATATACAAAATAACATGGATGATGGGATGTATATATTCGCTATTTGTGGCGTCGTACGGGGGAGGCCTATGTCCAGCAGTGGACGTGTATGGGATGATGATGATGATGATACAAAATAAATTGAATCTCGCTTCAACCCGCGACGACATTGGTCCATGTTCACTCAGGGATAATGTAGATTTCTATTAATTTAATAATATTCAAAATTGGACCAGTGGTTTCGGAAATTACCCTCTACTCACTACCCCATAGAGAAACAAATTTTACGTCTTTATAATATTTGTGAAGGAATATAACCAGACTTAAAGTAATTTCTTTTGCTATGTTATTATTTTCCATAGTTAAAAAACCAATGAAGATTATTGAAGACTTAGAAAAGTCTAAAATTGTGTGGGTCGCCTCAGGAACTGAGTGGTAGGACGTAAGAGGCTGAAAGACTCTCTGAAAGATTAATTTGTTCTCCGTTATGCCCAAATACTAATGATGTCAAACCTCAACAATCATGGAAAAGTTTTTTCTATTTGAATTAGTATTTATAAATAAATAAATAATGTTGTACAATCCACACAGCATCCTCTAGCTCCAACCTAGACGAGCAGAGCTTGTATTATGGGTATTAGATGATTGATATACATAATAAAATACATTATACATAGAAATACCCAGAACACCCGGAAAAATACTTGCAGATCATACATACATTTGTCACAAGGCGGGAATCAAACCCGCAACCTTTTGCGTCTCATCTATCAGTAAACCAAGCACAGAGATTGTTGTTTAGGGTAGAAAAGCACAAAAATTACATCGGAATCAGAATCAATAACTTTATTTCTTTAGGCTTACAAAATAAGCACTTAGACAAGTCAAATTTTATACTATAAACATAGTTATTATTATCAAATAAGAAATAAGGTGTTATTGATATTCTCTTCACTTAATTTTTTTGTCCACTAGTGGAAGAAGTGAAAAAGAAAACCCTATATCGCATCGTCATACATTGCGTAAATTAATGAAGTTGAAGGTAATGATTAATATTTTACGCATTCGATGACGAATTTATCTGTATTCTACCCCAAACAACAATAGCTCTCGCCTACCAGACGAGGATAAAACCTTTCAATAAAAAAATTATATCTTGCTCGTGGTATTTGCAATAAGATAACACTAACACCCTTAACACGACTCTGCTTAGTTTGGGGCTATCACAATTTAAGAAAGGTTTGATGTTTAGATATTGATATAATATACGGAAAGATTCTATGGTTTTTATTTAATAGTGCCTTAAATCCCTAATTAAGTTTAACTGGACACTGGGGTTCTCTAAAAAGTAGCAATGAAGATAATATATAAACACGGTAGGCGGTTACGCACACAAACAGCGTTGTCACTATCTTGTTTTCGTGAGATGGATGGATGGATGTTTGTCAGTGGCTGCCATTACACTACAAAAGTATACTCGCAAATTTTAGAGATAGGCCATATTCCAAAGTGTTCAGTATCAATGGCTATGCTATGAGTCAACCGTAGATGAGTCATGTTAGGAGGCGGTCAATGAAGCGTACACGTGGAAATGTTGATTGTCACCTATTAAAGTGGTGTAGAGATCAGCCAGTGTAATTGTGCGCTCGACTTCACGGCGTTTACGCACTCTAATCACACTGACAGAGCGAAATTATGAGCGCGAAAATTAATGCTAGCAGTTCTGCTGGCGTCTAAAATTGGTTTATACATTTTTCCAGTTTTATTTCGTAAATCTGTCAAAAAAAACGGGCGTAAGAGATTTAGAGTACTCTAGTAGAAAAAATTGTGTATTTAATCGCGAGGATTAGGAGAAAGCACAGATTGACATGCCCAGCAATAGGACAAGGCTGAAAATCCTACTTCTATTAAAAATGCGACAGATTTCCTTTAAGCTAAGAGTTCTGAACGGATCGGGCTAAAACTTGCCAAGCATGAAATCCTGGACCTGTTTTAACATTATGTAGTAAGTATAGGTTACTCAAAACGAGATTTTTTATGCTATCGTATTAGTATAGTTTATGTTATACAGAACCACCACGTAGGTATGTTGATTTTTTATTTTATTTTTATTTCATTGCATTTAATTTCATAATTATAATTTGATTTAATCTAATTCAATAATTTGATTCAATTTAATTTGAGTGATTTTTATTAAATTCAATTTAAATTTTATTACACACTTTTAATTTGAGTACTTAGGAATACTAACATTTATTATAAGAGCTCTTAAGCATAGAAATTACAAAAAAATTGTGGATCATTAGAAGTCTATTTATTAGTAGAAATAAAAGCATTTTTATTTATTTATTTAAACTTACAGAAGCTTTCGTTTTCTTAATCCTGCCAAATAAACTTATAACGTTAGAATCAGAATCAATAACTTTATTTCTTTAGGCTTACAAAATAAGCACTTAGAGGAGTCTAATTTTATACTATATACATAATTATTATTAACAAATAAGAAATAAGGTGTTATTGATATTCTCTTCACTTCAATTTTTCGTTATCAGTAACACTCACCTTATGCATTTCTCCTTGCTTCGGCTGTCCTATGCCTGAAACAGTTGCTTGAGTATGTCCCGGTAGAATGCTGGACTGAGAGTTGATCACCCCCAGCGGACTGAACACGAACGTCTGGTTCTGCGTGGTCGAGGGGATGGTCGTGTACCCCGGGAACGGAGCTGGCAATAACGGCACGTTTATATTTCTATGTTCATAAAAGATAAATTGGGACTAAGTGTCAATTAATTTCGTTCGTAGGAGTTTATGGTCGTCGTCCATTCACCACTTCAGCACCAGACCCACACCGAAACGCTCGGCCGGGTACACAGCGCACGAGCGCCGGGTGGTTCATTAGCGGAACCCGGGTGGACACGCAGAACCCAGGTTGGTAAATTCACCAGACTCAAGTGTTCAAACCGTGAGACAGGGGTAGCCAGCGCGCAAACCCGGCAAGACTGCGCGCGAGCGTCAGATCTTCAATGCGCGTGACCTGGGAGATGAACGCGCAAAGCCCTGGTGGACTGCGCGCACTGTTTGGTTGACAGAGCGGGATGCAAGGGGGCACTGTATGCGGGCACAGTCTGGTCGGCAAAGCGCAATACACGGGTGGACAGTGCGCGGGCACTGTCTGGTCAACGCGCGGTACCCGGATTGATAGAGCGCGGGGACCGGCTGGACAGCACACGGGCACCGATCAAACAGCGCACGGGCATCAGGTAGAGAGCGCGCGGGTGCTATATGTTCTTGACGCGCAGGACCCGGATGGTTATGTCGCGAGGCTCGGGTAAACGAGCGCGGATATCGGTCAAGGAGCATGCACGACAACGCATTGGCACACGGCTGCACAGCTCACGGGCGCCGGGCGCGTCGGGCGGGTGCATAAGGCGCGGGACCAGGATGCACGATGTAGTAATGGACAACGACCTTTAACTAAACCGACAGAAAATAAGCCGAATACGATTCGATTTCTTTTCTTAATAGGTTCATATTGTGAACGCTATCGAAATAAAGCAAAACATTCGATGGAGGAAAAGCCAAGTCTAAAACAGCTTAAAAATTAAGACTAATGGCTCACCTTAGCTTAGATCTATGCTTACTAGAGTTCTTGCAATTATTAAATATTATAAGATATATATTATTAAATATTATAATGTTATAGACGCTTCCGACTGGTATTGATATGGACCAGTTGAGCTATCTGTAGATTGTTTGCAACAGTCTGCAGTTAGCTCAATTGTTTCAATTGTAAATACTAGTTTAATTTCTTTATATTATTTGATTGTTATTTTCTTTGTCAATAAAGACTTTTATAAGATATATGCGAATCTTCTTGGCGTGTATAAGAGTCCAATAAATACATAAAATTGATATGTTTAATTCCCCAACAACGCCAATTACCATGCAAATTGCAAAATGATTCTATATTTTAATTTAGTTTCACATAGCATCGAAACGACCTACATTAAAAAAATATAATATGTCCCATTATTTATCGCTTTTCAAAATAAAGAATCAAATAAGTAGGTACACATTGTTTACGTGTCAGCTTTACAAAACTGCTATCATCTGACACAAGCAAATGTTCAAGGTCAACTGTGCGAGGCCGAAACATCGCCCATATTTACAAATTGCAAGAACAATACCGCGTTCATTAAGGGACCATAATAACCAGCCTAGTCTAGTCAAAACAAAAGAACCAACCGAAACAATCAAAGTAAATAATATTCCTACATTTCACATTCACATATTCAAACCATGTTAGGACTATAGGACCTCGAATTTATTAAAACGTTAAACACCTTGATCCTGATAGGTGAGACCTGTAAAATTTCCTGCAACTGAATAGGGTGCTAGCTTCCGGAACATATGCTTCATAAGACCTTATGAGGCGTTCACAACATAAAGGATAACTTCAAAGGACGGATTAAAATATATCTATATAAATTCATGAAATTGAAATGATATTAAAGAAAGCCTGCATCACATTCCCCATAACTTAACACTACTTTCTTTTGGGCTAAATGATTCTTTGTGAAATGTTCAGCATTATTTATATTTATTATCTATCGTCTTATTGAAACACCTCTCGGATATCCCATTATAAACAAGCCAAAGTTACGACTTTAACCCTTGAGTAACATCATTGCTACATATATCGTAGTTCCCAAAAAATACTAACAACGAAATTGAAGCATATACATATGTATATGTTTTTCACACCGCCTTGAACTCTAAGATTGTAGAGATAGCCGATTTAATGCAAGGTGCTTGAACAAATATCGTTAAGTGATAAAAATAACTAGAATAATATTAGTGTCCGTATTTTGCTAAAGTCAATGAACAATTCTTCAAAAAATGTATCTCTGTATTAGGCAATATATCGGGAGCATTACCAAAAAATTTGCTTTAATTCAAAACATTGGCATAGAATTGTCTTGTGTTGTCTTGTTGTATTTAAAAATTCAATAGCTTTATTTCTTAAGGCAGATTAAACACTTTGACAAGCCAACTTTTATACTATAAATGATTAGATATGCAATAAGAATCAAGACCAAGAATCAACATGGTAATAATAAAAAAAAATGTATTTGTGTTTTGAAATGTGTTATTGATTTTCCCTTCCTTTTTGTCAACTAGTCGAAGAAGTAAAAAAGATACCACTAGTTCATTTAGCTATCTCTTATGTGTCTAATACATATTTATTTTGCCTACATAAATCTAAATATAATGGGAGTTTAGGAACATATCAATATTTATGTAAATCTAAGCAAACCGTTTAATTTCTTAAATACTATTGTCGGTGCGACATCTGTTTGATGAAATTATCTATGGAGTAAAAGGCCTTCCTGATAAGATTTTGTTTTATGTACTGTTTATATTTACGAGTTTACCTCTGTTGCTTCAGATGGAAGCTTACGAGTAGATATTATAGAAGAGCACGCAATTGCCCATAAATGATTTCCCTATCTTTCATAATCTACATATATGATGGGATGTGTAATTTATTCTTGTTTCTTGTATTCATTTTTATTGTGAACATCACACTTTTTCAAAATCTCTCTCTGATTTTGTACAACAAATGTATCAAAACGAAAGTTGTTAGTAAAAAGTAATTATTTTTAATTGAAGACCGGTCCAAGCGTACTTCTACATAAGCGCGGTGCTTTCACAAAAAAATATTACTCAAACAACTGAACGTTAAAAAGTTGTGAAGTTCGTATACTCTTAAACTTTAAAATAGTTTAGGATTTCGCAACCAAACGTTGATAAAGGTGTTGGGTTTTTTAAAACTACCAAAGTTTGAGAAAAAGTTTATTGGTTTACTTCAAAACAACACATTTGTTTCCGAAATAATACGGGACTCCAAAGATAAGAAAGGAACAAAGGCATTGTTATGAACCTTTCCGACAGAAATTTGTCTAATATTTTAACTGTAACGTGAAGAACAATACAATACATCGTTTAGTAAACTTTAGTAGAAAGACTGGGGAGTTGCATTTAGTTCATTCGAAATAAACTAAACACAGTGAAACTGTGAGTGTGTGACAGGCAGATCGACTGGCAAAACGAAAAAAATGCGTGCTGTATCTCCGCTATGTTAGCCTGTATAAATACTAGATTTAAAAAAGCGTAGAAATGGAAATATATTATTTTATTATTCAGAATATTATAGTAATCTAGGGGAGAATTGAGAAAAGTTAAAGTACCTCTAAAACTCTGTTATTTGTATGACATAGAAAAAATCCGGACATTTTAACTAGATACCGGGCGAAGAAGTGTCATTTTGAGAATGAGAAATAGGTCAATTGACCCTCATATAGAAGGTAGAATGGGTATAATAAAAATTACTATTTATATAAAACGCCATCCTATAAATATGTTACAGAAATGTTCCGAAAGAAGAACATGGCGTCCTGCCGTAAAACAATTTTTTGACTAGCCTGTAACCTTAACAAGGATACCACTGATGACATATGTACCTACCAAATAGCAACATAGTCGTAACATAGAGTAGGTAGATAATTTGTATTATTTTCTTTACATACATTTTAGTTTTATATAAAACCTACCTACTAATGTTTACCATAATATTATACTGTACCAACAGACTTAGTATTTTTTTTTTAAGAAATTAATAAATGTATACGTTATGTTTATATTTTTAGAAATTAAGAAAGAACAAAACACTGCACTGTAACAACAAAGTCAGAGAAGGATGAAGAGATCCCCGGTAATAGAGTAACATTATAATAGAACTTACCAGCTTGCCCCTGCAGGACCTGTTTCCCTTGAGTTATCATGTGCGGCCCCAGTTGGTTTCCTTGGAATGGCTTCCCCGTCGCGATCACCTGTGTCCAAGGAATGCTTTGTAAATATACTTACTATATTGTAATATGTGCTTCGTAAGTTGCAAATGCCAAAGCTCATTTGCACTACGAGGTTCAAAGGACTCGATACTTTTTGAGCAAATATTAACAACTTTGTCGCTGAAGGGGCGTTTTGAGATGGTTCAAAAATGTTTTACTTCACGCATCGACATGCTTTTGTTTTTACCGCCGTAGTAAAATTATACGTGCAAGTACCTACAAGAATTTGATTTTTAAACTTGGTTAGTTAGACTATAAAATAAATACATATTAGAAATGCGTTGAAATCACGATACGGTTATTTGTCACAAACTCTTGGAGTCTACTATTGTTCGAGATTATTTTTGGTGTGATTTTGCATGTAAAAACGTTATATTCAGCAAATTGATATTTGATTACATTATTCATGTACAAACGTCAACTGGCTGGACAATAAACGTTTTATATTTCAAGGAAACCATTTATCCTGGGGCTAACGTACATTGTAGTTTCAATGTTCTGAGACAGATTACCCAGTAAATGGAACAAAGAATTTAGTTCAGCCTTTAAAATAAAGCGCGTTTTAGCAGTAATTGTTAGAAAGGTGCTTTATTTTCTCTATTGTATTGTAAAATTGGGATTGGTATCTTTAAACCTTCTTAAGTATAAAACTCTTAAACCCAACCGTTATATTAGAACTTTACTCCCGTCAACGAATAGCCGGTACCAGAAATACAAAAGTTCATAACCAAAATCCGTTGACCAAAATCCTCACACGCTGAATTGATATCTTGCAGTCTTCGACTGTATAAATATTCGAAACTATGTATTTTAAATACATAGAAATATAAACCTTACCTGGATCTGTTGTGAGTTCAAACTCGGATGTAGAGATATGTTCCCCGGCATTATGAGGGATCCGGGCGAGGTGTTGTACAGCTGTTGTAAATAGGGGCTGTTCTGTATAGGCTGCTGTATGACTTGTACGCGTCCATGGCCCCAATCCGTACTACGAAAACAAAAATTGGATCTTAACTTGTGAGCTGTAAATGCCAAAACGGTGCAAAACGCTGTTTTAAATCACTGCTTTCGTCGAAAATTTTCCTTCAGATAATGGATGATATAAACGTATAAGTTATTTAACGCTTTACTGCCCATCACGCACATGAACCTCTTCAAGTAGCTCTACCTACTACGGTGCGAACGGAACGGGCGGGTGGCGCGCCTGCGCGGGAACTGGGCAGTGGGCTTGGGAACTGTATGCGAACTAATCAAACATAATTTACTTGTTTTGAAAAAAACTAAGAACCGACTGAAATTTCCTGAATTTATACTGTTTTTTAAGTTTTCGGGGAATAATGCTCCATCCGTCCATAAAAAAAACATCGGCTATCCAAGTTGGAAATTATGGGACTATCCCGGGATCATTCTCTATACACTAGCTGACTAGCGAAAAGATCATCAAATTCGTTCCATCATTAATGGAGTAATTGACGAACATACACAAAATAATATGAAGTGTTTTAAAAAAAAACGATAAACCGACTTCAAATTCCTTTACTTTTGCACTTATTTTAAGTTTTGCGGGATAAATACTAATCTCCAGGCGATAAAATTTTTATGGGACCACCACCGGAATCATTTTCTATACAATAGGGAAAGTATTTTCAAAATCGCTCCATAAATGGCGGTGACACCGCGTCACATACATACAAAAAAAAACATACAGACGAATAGATAACCTGTCCTTTTGAAGTTGGTTAAAAACTTACTTACAACCGAACATAGAAGCACTTCCTCTTTTTAATATCAATTTTAAAAAAGACTAGGTGCGTGCGATTGTGTTTAAAATTCTATGGACTCTTTTTTCGGTCAAAAAAAGCCATAGCCAACTTGTCTATTTACTACACTACCTTCTTTATAATATAATACATACATCCACCCAGTACCAATGACACGATTCTTATAATTTTTTATAATTATGTATGTTTGTCTCTAAGGTATTTATTATATGGGCCCTAGTTAAGTTACTATGTACTTGCTTGTGATGCCTGAAATAAATGAATATTTATTTATTTATATCTATTGTAAAGGAAACCCTTCTTCAAAGACCAGACGGCGATAAAAATGGACGGTGAATTTATAATTATTTCGGTAATGGAAAGTTTAATAGCTGAGTTAAAATATTGAAATGTAAGATCTATCATTGAAGCCGTTTACGGCAGTTCTTTCCTAGACGTAAAGGGCAGACTAACGACTTCTAAGCACGCTATAAACTTTTAGCTCTTATCAGCGTTTTCGCTTGAAGCTTTGGATTAATTAGTTCTCGATGAATAAAAACTATAATTAGTTTTGCTATTACTTAATTTATTACTCAAGAAAACAATCACATTTCCTTTGTCATATTTTAATGCCCCGACGGAAAAGGGGTGTTATTTTTTTTTTGCTGGTAACGTGACTATATCTATGTAGTTGATCTTAGCTGAGTTGAAATCAAAATCGATGCCACGGTTCTAATGTTATGCAGGTCACACACCTAACGATATTTGTGCAATTTTAGGCTTGCGCAAATATACGAAATTTTAAAGTGATCTTACCACAGACGGCTCAAGTATGCTTCAACGACATCATTTCTACAAAAGTCACCATCCTGGTATGTTCTGTTGTGTTGTGTTGCGCGGAATGGCATCGTTTGATGACGCTTTGGCAAAAGTAGGATTAATATTTGATACAAAAAAAACTTAAAAGCAGAACTAGCATTATTCGTACATCAATTTATTAAAGGAATTGATTACTAACTGGCTGGAGTTTATCCATTTATATCATAGAGTTTCATTCATATCCATTTAAACGCCATACACGCTTTGATAAAGTAGCGCGAGTGCTTAGCACAAGCTCGAAATTTAAATTTGGTCAAGCCTACAAAGTTGTGCAATTACCTCAGCTTGCGCAATTATCTTCGAACACACGGCACGGCATACTTGCGGAAGCCTTAATTTAATTTGCATTTTATCGGCCGCCGTTAGATGGTTTCGCCGGGCGTTTGCGATTTGTTGTTGTGATATGATAAAATATACATAAATACTTAGCTTGGTCTTTAATTAGATTTAAAACGTTTTGTGACCTATAAGACAAAAGATGTCGCAATCATTGCAATTTAATCTAAACACATTTAAAAAAAAAACTGGGATAAGCTGTTGCTTTTTTTAAAAAGGCCATCCTCCCGTTTTGTCTATACCTTTATGAGAATCAAATACGTCCGGTAAGTCCATTTCAGTTTGGCAAGCGAAACTTAATTAAATACGCAACATGGCGGTAGACAGGTAGACTTGAGGGGTCAGCTTTCAAACTATGCACTCCAATTTGAACCTTATCGCAACACGAGACCGGCTTTTGTTTGGAAAATTACATTTCGCTGTGACATTCGATATTTGATGTCGTTCACACAGACATACACAGACACAGACACTTACATGAGTACAGTCTGCATAGTACCAGTGCGGCGTCATTTTGAATTCTAAAAAAGTTTTCGAGACTTTGCTTTTATCTTGTTTACGTACAAAAAAAGAATAAGACAAAAATAAATCGAGTTCGTATGAAACTTTGACGAATTAAATCACTTTCCTAACAGTAATCTCATAGAGATATTATAGATAGCTGCTGCCCGCGACTTCTCCCGCGTTTTCTCGGGATAAAAAATAGAATGAAGATATGCGAAGTTGCACTTTTTGGCCACCAAACTAGGTTTTCGCATCTCCTCCTAAGCTATACAATATAAAACTATTACAGAGGCATTAAAAATAAGCTTATGATAGGTATCACAAACGGGCCAAGGGATTTTTGAATATTCCTTTGTATATCGTAATAATACGATAAAATAGGTGGCGGCTCTGATTGGGTCGGGGTAGCGCCTTCAGTCTTCATTTTCTTTTTTTATGCAAGAGTCGTAGAGCCGTGCCGAGTCTTTATCAAGCAACTTGTCTTATTCCACCGAGATTGGTTTTTCCATGTTTAATAACACTAAACACACATACGAACAGTTATAATTGCCGTGGAGGTATCCAATAGTGACATTTTCAACAAATTAGAAATACTCTTTCGTTCGTGTACGAGCATGAAACTATTCTACCGCTGTTAAACTAGGAAAAATTGTTTCTCTCTATCCAGTAGAGGCGCTGCCAGGTTCAAATGTATGGAAATATTCGAAACGATCTCTCGAAAACTTTTATCGAATGTTGTATGCATCCACTCGTACTAAGGGTACAGAGGGGTTGAGATGTATTGATCTGGATGTCAGCGGTAATCAGGTTACGCTACTACCGGTACAGATACTAGCATAGTACCTTGATATCATGATACGTTTATGTGCGTACTCATCGTTTTTTCTTTGCCACTATATTACGCGAAGTATGTTAGGTATTTTAGATAGATATAAATTGTACCTGATATCATTATAAATAAATGATTCTAATAGAGTACACTAATTTTATTGTGAAAATGTGGCGTTTTAAAAAAAAGATGAACGGACTTCAAATTCCCTTACTTTGACACTATTTTTAAACTTTGTGGGATAAATACTTATCCCCTGGGCATAAAAATTTTATGGGACCCCTTCGAGATCATTTTCTATACAATAGTGAAAGAACTTTCAAAATCGGTCCATAATTGACGGTAATATCGCGTAACATACATTAAAAAAAAACATACAGACGAATTGATAACCTCTTTTTGAAGTCGGTTAAAAATGTATGGTTCATAGCTGCACGAAGGTCTTAAAATCAAACAGTTACGTGTTTCAACAATTTTATCCTTTTCGGACGTAGGTACAATAAGAATTTGAACCATTTAAGAAATTAATACAAATCAATTTATGTACATTACTTACTACATAGGTCTTATTTTAAAGGTGAAAATTCAAACCGACCTATAATATAACTAGTAGGTATAACTACTCTTTTATAAGAAACTTCTTAAAGGCTCTTGGTAATGACACCCCTGAATTAGCGAGGCGTAGGTACTTTTAACAATTACATACGTATCATCATTCCAATCCCGTAGCCTAGATAAGAGGCACGCACATCTTTAAAAACCTTTAGAATTCCGTGCGCTGAGTTTCGATATGAAAACACATATGGGGACTCTCAGAAGATTAGATTCGAACCTCTTTGTTGTAGTGGAAGACAAAGACAGGGAAGAGACCTTAGAAGATAATATAAAAACTATTTACTGTAATGGAAACAAATGTGGGGACCCTCAGAAGATTAGATTAGAACATCTTTGCAGTAGTGGACGACCTTAGAGATTAGCATGGAACCTATTTGCTATAGTGAGAGACATAAAACTTACCTCATTTGTTGGGGCTGCTGGGTGTTCTGCGGGAGGGTATGTAGCGAGGGCATGTTGGGTAGCTGTCCAGCTTGCTGCTGGATCGTCCCTCCAGGTTGCGTCTGTTGCACCTACGACAAAGAACATTGTTACCATCTGACCAAACATCTTAGTAAGATAGAAAGACTGATGGTAGGTGGGTATTTAATTTTTATTTAATCATCATCACGGATTATCGATTTTGTGTAAAATTAGCTTATATAAATGAAGCTATGAGATCTACTTCAAAATTTTAGGAGACCAGATATAAATCCATCTTTTGTGTCTATACTACGAAATATACGACGAACGATATTTCGAAGAATAGGAGTAAAATATAACGTCCACTAAGTACATATGAATTATCTCAAGGTTTTTATACAAACACGGGATCAAAAGATGTTTTAATACGTGACATTCATTTGGATTCACGTGGAATCGAGCGAAATTTTTATATAAAATATGGCAGCATCCAACTACTCCATCCTAATGATTGAGAGCCAGGGAACTTCCCACTAAGCAGCATACATAATATCATAACGGTCCAAGTAAAAAAGTTTGTCAAACAAAAAGCTTCGGGCGTCCTTGAGAATCAGTTTGGAACTGCGCCTTCCGAGCGATTCAATGGCAGTGAACTTATTAAAAACAAACGCGCAACCGGTGGCTTCACCTCAAATCTACGCTTGTTTACGCGGAGCTTGCAAAACGCGGATGCAAACGCTGCGTTCACCATGCCGTTAAGACATCATATTAAATTCAATATGGACGATATGACAGGGTTTGATAGGGTTTCTCTTTCGAGGAAATAAGACATAAATAATTCTAAAAGCATGAAATTAGGTTCTTGACGATTCATGATACTTATGTGACATTGAAGCCACTGCCCCACTGTGGCACACGTTGCTGCACGCTGCTGGCTCAAACGAGGACAAAAGCTTCGGGCGTCCATTATATTCAGTTTGGAATCGCGCCTTCCGAGCGAGTTAATGGAAGCGAACTTTTTAAAAACAAACGCGCAACTGGTGGTTTCATCACCAAGCTATGTTTCCATGATATGCAAATCGCGAATGCAAACGCTTGGTCCACTATTTTGTTAAGAATCATTTTAAATTCAAGATGGACGATATGACAGGTTTAGGGGTTCTGATCTCATCTTTTGGAAGTCAAAAGGCATGAATTTAAGTTTATGCTTATCTGACATTGAAACCACAGTCTCAATGCGGCCTAATGGGCGCACGCTGTGCACGCTGTGGACCAGCGGACTTAAGAATGTTATTTCATAGCTAAGCAGTAAAAAAGTTAGGTTTCAAATAATTTCATAACTGAGTTGTGACCTACACCGATCGAATGGATATGAAAAGGCCGCAGGCCATGGCCGAAAAGAAAAATCTAGCTCACCGGTAATACCATGTAGTTGACGATGTAAGCCATATCAGGTGGCTTTAAGTCAATCAGCGTCATGTCTTCCGATGACATTGTTGCATACACAATAAAGCAATAAATTACCGGAGGGAACTGTGACGCACTACCGCGAGTGTAGGCTGCAACTGGCGAGGGCTTGCTTCAGGCGCCGGCGCGGTGCTTTTAGCCCGGCAAGCACAAAGCTCGCTTCCCAGAAATCCCAGGCACCACCGATAGAATTACTATACCTATTACAAAATACAAATAGCTACGAACTGTACTAGACTGCTGAGAATACAGGACAGTTTCTATGTCGTCAGCAATAAAGATGAGACCATGTTTTAGGATTAAATAAATTTATTATGAAAAAGACACAACGTCACTTACATGAGAAAAATATATTCTAAAGTAGGTATAAATTAAGTAGGTCGTTTTCGTACATATACTAATATACCCATCCAATGCATCTAAAAATAATTACTGACACATATTCAGTTTTACTCTACATGCCTAGATACTAAATAGGCACCAAAAATTTAATTATTTTTATAATATTTTTGGTAGAGTAGGCCTCTACTAAAAAGAGGTTTTTTTTATGATAAAATGTTTGCCTGTTTGAAAACTTAGTTAAGATGGTCTACAAACTCTTGATGATTGAGTAGCTTATCTATCGCTGTGTAACATTCTTTAAAATAATATGCATCGGATTGTTTGTTTCTAAAGGATTCCTATGACAAACCTATGTTGGTCTTTACAAAAACACAGTCAGCGAGTAGAATTACACTATGGTCGACCTATGAGTTGGCTGCAAATTGTGTCAACAAATCAAAACTAAAATTCACATGCTTGGAGTCGAGATAAAGATAAAATTATTAAATTTCAGATGAAGGTGGGATCTCAAATCTACAAGTGCTTTTAAAATATCAAAGATTAGGTATTACGGGTGTTTCATACTGTACCATACTGCGGGATTGTTTATTTACAGATAATCGAAAAAACAGTATAGTGTGATTGTTTAATTTTGAACGTTCTAGTTGTTAATTAAATACTAAATTAATAGCTAGATTGATTGATCTCTATAGACACGACATAAGAATGGAACTCTGACAGCCGACCAAGGGAACCTAACAGAGGAAGAGCTGCGATCATCAATCCTCCTGCCAAACGTGGTAACAAGGACCCCCCCCCCCCCCCCCCCTTCCAGCAATTAACGTATCAGGTGATAAGGTGAGGTCTATACAGTGCGGACTTTAACACCGGAAAGCAAACGAATGCCCTTAACAATAAATCATCTTACATCAATCAGGTTTACGACACGTTAAAAGTTAAACGTTAAACTGAATTCGTTCCATGCGAACCTCTGATTCTCTGATGCATCTTAAAAGGTGATAAATCTTAGTTGACAAGACGGCTAAAAGCGGGCAAAACCTATTGTTGAATAACTGACCAGCCCGTAAAAAGTAGAAATAGGATGGCCGTGCAATGAGAGAAATCACAATCTTAGTAGGATAAATATTTTTACCGCGAAAAGGTTTTCAATTTGTTTAAATGATCGGATTGGAACTATTTTTGTGGGCTATAGGAGTATGTTTACATAGTATGCTAACATGTAAACAATGTCCAACTGCTGGACAAATGCGACCCTCAATTCCTACCATACGTCACAATCAATCTACACTAATAAGGTGTTAACTTCCGGCAATTCGTCCCAACAACATTACATTTTGTGGTCAGCCCTGACCGGGGCTTTCTTCCGGCATCCACGGTGGTGTGATACAATCACCACCCCTCGGGGTAATAGAACGTAGCAAACTAGGTTTCCGGCGAATACTGCCTCGGGAATACGGCTACTACGTTCTTTTATAGGTATGGTGCTAGTACTATATACCTACATTACTAGCTGACCCGCCCGCGGCTACGCTCGCGTGGACTATGTTAAGCATAAATTAGAAGAAAGATTAGGTAGATATAATGGCATCGTGGACTTTTTTTTATATCTATAAAAGAGAAATATGAATTGTTTTGTTATATCTCAAAAGGCTCATTAGGCAGCGTTTTCATTGAAAACTCTCAGGCGTCTTGACATTTTTCGACATTTCCAACAATTATATATCGTTATATTTCAACCAATTCACACAAAACCGTGACAAATTATATACCTAAATCTTCCTCATGAATCACTCTATCATTTAGTTAAAATGGCATGAATATCCTTTCAGGAGTTTTTAAGTTTATCACGAACAGACAGACGACGCGGCGGAGGACTTTGTTTTATAATACCACGTTGTTCTGTGGTATGGTGTAGGTAGGTTATTGCGTATTGGCGACGCGACGTGGGAGTCAAGATTGGCACACTTAAATAGAAGTGAGCTTTATACCTGCTTCACAGATCACTATTGTAAACACAAGCTCCGCAGAGCGAGAGCGCTGGTGACCTGTAATACAGATTTTTATACCCTTTTCAGGCACCATTCTCTCACAAAGCAGATTATTATTAGAGTTAACATAAGATATCACATCATGTAAACCAAACTTTCTGTATAACCTTTGTGAGAGAAAAATAAATGAGTATTTTACATTGTAAGTCACCCTACTTGTAAAGTATTTTTCAGAAACTAGCCCAGAGTAAGTAATTAGTTCCAGAGTTTTTAAAATCTCTAGAATTACGAAAGATACAAACCTTACAGTATCAGTACAGGTATATATGTATATACATATATATATATACCTACATATATATATATACATATATGTAGAGTATATTGATAATGTCCTCCTAGTCGAGTCTTCGGCCTCTCCGGCCTCTTCAGTCTAAACAGAGACTAGCCAGGAAGACACGTGGCCAGAAGAAATATTATAGTGCGCAAGTGTGTGCGCAAACACAGGTGCACGCTCTATTCTCTCACTCTCATAATCCGATGGGATGGCAGACCAAGACGACCAGGGTGGGTCCAGGCGCAGGACGTGGACGGAGAGTATATTATAATAATATATATAAAATTAAATAATATATATATATAGAGTAGATAATAGGAGCCGTAGAGTATGTTATGTATAGAGTATACACATTTTTACATTATCGAAATATAGTTATTTTGTCATCCATCTACGGCAAAGATTGGTGTATGTATATTGCCTATATTATAGTATAACATTACACATATTCTTTTTGTTTCTTTTTTGATAATAATAACCATATTTATAACTGTTTATAGTATAAAATTTGACTTGTCTAAGTGTTTATTTTGTAAGCCTAAAGAAATAAAGTTATTGATTATGAATATAATTCTTTAACTCGAAAAGAATGTAAGCATATTGAGCAGCCAGCAGTGGTGGCGCTCTCGCAGGTGAAACTCATAAAGGCTGGGCCACCATAAAAAAAAAATGACAGAAGAAGAGATAAGAAATGTGTTCTTACCTGATGCGCCATCGAGCTAGGCATAGACGAGACAACAGTCACCGTCTGGTGATGCTGCTGAGTGTTGTCGTGCTGAGACATGTTCATCTGCTGTTGAACCACTTGCGATTGACCGTCTATCTGCGAAGGAAAACATCCTGTATACTTTCGTAGTAAAAGACAAATATCCTGTAACTTTAACATGGGGTCTATGCGGTAAAATTGCTATCCCGGCGACCCTTTTAAGACCTCGTAGAATTAACAAAGTGACGTTTGAAAGGTTCATTAGCACAATGAATTCGCACTACTTTGTGCAAACAATTAATGGAATTAATATGTACATATGTCAAAATATCGTTTTAACCGCGTAAAGCAGTATAGAAGATTAAATAGTTCCTAAATATTAATTATCTAAATAAGGTTCTAGATCAACGACTATTCTTATATTTTTAAAGCATTTTAATTTTCTAACTTTTAAACCATACTAAAAGCGGAGGATTGCTAGGCTTCACGCTTTCTTAAAATAACTTTAAAAAGGCGTTATCATGCATATAAAGTTCACACGACCGGTTACAAGGCCCGTTAGTTTTTACGTCACCTTCGAGTGGGGTTTAGCAATTATCACCTTAATTGGTTTTCATGTTGCTGTGCCTTCTCTCTCTACTATCTGGTTCGCCATTTTTTAATCATAGATGTATTTTATCTCGATAATAAACCCCAATAATACCACTCATTAATAAATAGGGAGCGTAAGGAGGAATACTAAACGTAAATTATAATCTATGACTAAAGATGCTTAGCTCAATTTATGAATCACATAAGCCAAGAAACTTTCTAGTATTAATCAGGAAATCACATAGGGCTATTAACTACCGGGTATTTAATCTATGATTTTTAACTAAGCTGCAGACAACTGTTTAGGTCTACCGTTACTTGTTAAGGTGGTTCGTCACGGGTTGGCGCGAGCTTCAATAGTTTTTTTTGAAGTTTTCTATTATTCAGCTTTCTTCAAGGAATAAATCTAGCGGAAAAGTAAGTTGGTGCAAATTGTAAACCATTTTCTATTTCCTTATGAAAAAACGAACCTCGGCTCATTGGAAGTGAGTTTTGGAGCAAGAAAATAAGAATATTTTGGGTTAAAAAGCAACATTTTCCCAAATGCTCCCAAAATAAAATTATATCGAAGTTGGTTTTATGATGGGTTCATAGAAAAACAGTTCACGATTTGCGCCAAATTACTTTTCCGTTAATTTTATTCTTTGTAAAACGCAGAAAAAAATAAAATTACCATATGTTTTGAACCTCGCGCCGTGACGATCACCCTTAAATACTATTCGCGACGTCAAATCATTATCAAATTGAATGATCTATCCGATCGTTGGTATGTTAAATATCTCTGGCAATTTTCACCGAATCAATAGATGTACCTATGTGCTTTCTCATGTTTTGACACGTGTCATTTAACAGAGGTATAAATACCTACATAAAATCACTTGTAAACAGAACTTTATATTGTTGTGTGTATGACCTCAAATTGGTCTGTCCTATACATATATGTACTTACATATATAATTGTACACTAATTAAATAAATAAATAATGCTGGACAATTCACACAGCATCATCTAGCCCCAAGCTAAGCAGAGCTTGTGTTATGGGTACTAGATGACTTATATACAATATATTACATCATCATCATCATCATCATCATCATCAGCCCATACACGTCCACTGCTGGACATAGGCCTCCCCCGTACGACGCCACAAATAGCGGTCCTGAGCCGCCTCCATCCTTCGACTCCCTGCGACCGCTACGATGTCGTCGGTCCATCGAGTGGATGGTCTCCCATGTAGGGGGGGATTTGCCATAATATATATTACATATATAGATATTTTTACTATACATAGAAAATACCCAGAACACCTGAGACAAATATTTGCAGATCGTACAAACATTTGTCCCAAGGCGGGAATCGAACCCGCAACCTCCTGCGTCGCAAGCGGACCTTGGCCCGCCGCGCCACATCGGTCGTCAATTCAGTCATTAATTGGCTTCTAAGCTATTTCACTACATCCCGTGCCGCGTTTGACGTGGTTATATCACCCATAGTTTTTATGTAGAATTAGATTTTATGATTGAAATCAAGAGATGACATAATTTTATAGAAAACACCACAGGTCCTATCGTTTGCCTAACCTTACTTTAAGCACGCATTTAGACTGACTTGGGAGTCCATATACGGATATGTGAGTTCCCAATACCTACCTATCAAGCTATAAATTTAATGTATCTTTTTAAACAAAAACGACATATCACCCCGCGCTTATAATTGTAAAAAAGAAATTTCTGTAGCACTCACTTGTTGCGGCTTTATCTCTGCGCTCAAACCCTGCTTTTGGTTCTTGTCAAAAACCAGGTTGACATTGTTTTGAGGGGATCCCAGGAAACTAAGATTAATTTCTCCAATGCCGGGTACGTTGAACTGCTGTGTATGCAGCGGCTAAAAACATTATCACTTATCATCTCTCTCCTTTTCTCCCATAAAGAATAGTATGCTCTAAGATTTTTAATAATGATGCTAGATTGTAAAATTATGAACCTGTTTTGTTATTGCGTAAGTTTTTCCTATTGTTTTATTTATCTATATCGATGTTTTTTTTGTTGTTCTTTTTAATGTTGTTTTTTTTTTGTTAAATATTGCTATTTATTATACTGTAAATTCGCATTCCTTTAGCGAAGTGTCCACTGGCTAGTAACTTCCACAATTTCTTGAAGAAGATTGTCGACTGTTTTCGCTAACTACGACTTTTCTATTTGCAATTCGCTTTTAGAAGTGTGTAGAAGTTAACTTCCTACAAAATCTTGTAGAATCGTGTCGACAGAAATTGCATACAAATTACTTGAGCAAGAGCTGTCAAAGGAGCTGCGTCTTTTGTGTTGTTGTTAATGAGCCGTAAATATTATTGAGTTCTTCTGCTAAACGTTCTTACGCAACGTTTTTATAAATTTTATTTCTATAATCTTTGCTTGTTCCGTCTCACAATTGGCGATTAATCTCGTATAAAGATTCTCGCTTATGTTTAAACTTAGTAATTTAAAATTTGACACATACAATCAATGTATCAAATGTATACAGCAATTACGGATAATTTACAGCATAAAAATAATTAACTTGGCCTAAAAACTTCCAACTTTTTATGTGAACAAAATAAAGACGCAAGCGCTCGTTGCAAGGTCAAAATAACCGCAGACACGTGGAACTTGCAGCAACCTCAGCAAATCACTAAAACTTGCAGAAGTTCACTTGCGCGAGGGATTACACATAGGAAGTAGCACGCGCAAGTCAACTAATACAAACTTTATAGTTAGTGGACACTTCGATTCAAAAAGAGGCGGTCTCGAAACAGACACATCTTCAAGAAATTTAAGTTGATGATGATCTTATGTAACCGACTACGGAGGTTGCTGGTTCGATTCACGTTATGTTGTGCGAAATGCCCAGCATTATTATTCATTGTAAATCTAGGACGTAAACGAAAAAATCCACTCCCAAGGTAAACTACACAAACCGTACGAGTGTTAAGTAGTTTGCTTTATTTTACCGTACGAAAACAGTAAAAAGCTTAAAGTCAGCGGCAGCAGTCATGTTTTCTTAAATTATAATTGTCTACTGACTGATTTAATATCAACCAATGGTGTTTTAACCGGTAAACTACACCTACAGATTGGCATGATCAGATGATTGCGTCACAAGAGTCAACTACCAACTTCACATCTTCACAATAGTGAGATGATGGCCTGCTTGACCATCACTAATAAAAAAACTACGTAAGCCTAGGTTTCTAGTCCCTCTTACTTGAGCCTCTATCAACTTTAAACAATAAATTTGCGTTCGGTTTCTCCTTAAGACATAAGTCAGGATAAAGAATCTGTAAAAAGTAATTTCTCTACAGCTTAGCGCTCCGTAAATCTATTTACTGAATACTGAAGTTTTAGATACTGAAGTTTTAGAGCCTTATCATATCTCTGATATCACACACGCGATATGCGAGCGATCGCAAATCTCCAGTGTGATAAGGCAGTTAGTTAGCGTAAAGCTTTTAACTCAAAGAGACCGAAGCCCATGTTATTATCTGAATGAAAAGCAAGTTAAAGGTATTTATAAAAAAATAGAAATAAAAAATTCACCATGTCGTGAGCTAAAAGCAATATCGATCACCTTACAAACACAAAAACTGAATGAAAATCTGTCAGTTCGTTTAGAGATTTTTAGAGATTAGACACAGAGATATACAAAAATGTGAAACATTCAACAGCCCTCTTTTTAAAAGGGGGTAAAGCGTTTGTTTGACCGCCACCGTCTCACTTAAGATGTAGCCTAAGATGGATGCTCGCTTTCCCAGAACGACCTTGGGTTCTTTTAATTCACTCTGCGTACACTACCGGGAATACCGACGCAGGAAGTTCGTTCCACTCTTTGTCACTGCTTATCCATTGCTAAAGTTGATCGAGGTTTATAACTAAGAGGGTCAATCTACTCATAAATAGATTTATCTAGATAATTTATTACCATTATAATGATAACTATGTGAAGACATTTGCATAAGTACCTGTAAGAACTTTTGCTGCCCGTCTGCCGACTGTGTGACCTGCAATAGCTCTGTCTTTTGTTGCTGTTGTTGTTGTTGTTGTTGCTGTTGCTGCTGCTGTTGCTGTTGTTGCTGCTGCTGTTGCTGTTGTTGCTGCTGCTGTTGTTGTTGCTGAAATTGCTTCTGAAGCTACGGTCGAAAAAAAACGAGACTAACCTTTAGTATGCTCCTTTATATTTTCATAAGGGTTGCATGGGCAAAATAAGTAAATCAGTAAGACAAAGGGATATTTGATGACATAGCTGATTTTAGAATTTTATAGCTCTATTTCATAATACGATGGAAATAACTTTTTATACATGAAAGCAAATATTTTATTTAAATACAATTGGATATCATAGAAGCATGATTAATCAAAGAAATTATTTTTCTTCTAGATGCTAACTTTAAGAATTTATTATTCATTTTAATTAAAAATTATTACTCTTTCACTATATGAAAAAATCTGATGATGAGTGAATACCATAGAAGCATATTTTTTATTTTTTATAGTTTAGAGGGAAACTAATTTAATTTATTATATAAAAAGTAGTGAGTGGTTTTGAAGTGACAGACTCGAGTACTCACCAACTCCTGTTGATCCTGCTGATTCTTGATGTGCTGCTGTATCACCTGTTGGTGTTGCCGCTGTAACGCTTGCTGTTGCATATGCTGCAACTGATGCTGATGCAATTGAATCTGTTGCAATTGCTGTTGCTGTTGCTGCTGAATTATTTGTTGCTGGATCTAATGGATGATGGAAAAAACTACTGTGTATTGTGCACTAAAATACTAAGAATTATAGAAATTGAAAGGACTAACTACTTAAGTATTTAGTTCATTAATTAATACTATATGACATACCTGTAACTTGTCATCTTCTTCTTTTTGGTTGCGATACTGGTTGTATTGGTCAGCCTGGCTATGATTATCAGGCTCCGTCTTCGGTTGTTTTAACTCAGGTGGCCTTCGATTAACATTATTCTGTTTATCTAAAGCCAGGAGAGTATTAGCAGCCTCGTACTTATCCTCAAAGGTAATTCCAGCCTTTTCAGCAAGTGTTTCTAAGTACTGTAATGGTCTTTTAGCTGATTTTGCCTGGGCTTTGCTTTTATCAGCTTGACTGTTCGGTGATTGTTTTGGCAGTGTTTTAGTTATTGTGATGCTGTTTTTGCTGTCATCTTTTTTGTCTAGTTTAGATTCTAGGGTGAAGTAGTTTTTTGGGTAGTCTTTATCTTTCTCTCCATTGAGTGTGGTGTTCTCAATGAGGGTTATTGTTGTTGAGTTGGCAACTTTTAGTAGAGTTTTGTCTTTAGAGTCTTCTTTGTGTGGCTGTGCTGAGCTGTGTGTTGGCGACAGCAGCTGCTGCGCTGGCACATGCTGGCTCACTGGGACATTGATGCTTTGATTCTCGTTGTTGTGTTTATCTACCTTCGTGAGCTGTTGATAGCTCGGACTCTGCAGCTCCTTTTCTTGATCTTTCTTTTTCTGGGCACTCTCTACTGGTTCAGTTCTGTGGACAAGATTAGATGTGCAATAAATAACGGGTGTGTCGGACCACACATAGGGTTTGGATGGATTTTGATTTGTAGTTACCTAATGATTACTATTTGATAGATGAAATAGTTTTCTGAATGACTGCCTTATCTTTTGATACAAACAATTATTTGACAATGAAACCGTAACAAGCTTATTTTATTTGTTGCTATGCTAATTAGGATGGTCATAGTTTCATAATTTTTTTGAACCTGTATGTTAGTAGTTATGTAGTAGGTTTATTTATGTTATGTGCAATGAACATGGCAAATGACCGTAAAACAATACCAAAGAATTAAAACCACACAACTTTATGAATTAATACCATTCCCAATATGCAAAACAGTGACATTAAACCCTTTTATTCTTAGAAAGAAAAACAACATTGGTTAACAAGTACTTCATTAATTCCCACATTACTAGGTACATTCTGTTGAGGCAGTTAATACACAAATAATTAGGTTAGCTACTCTACTAGGTAAATAATAGAGAACCTATACTTATACATACCTATACAACTATGTTAAGTACCTAGGTGTAGGAGTGCCTAGTTCCGGGTGGTATGAACTACTGAGAAGAACATTAGGAGGTTTACCTTCCTGTGTCTTTAGAATATCATGTGATTGTTATTAGAAATAATAAAATTACTATATAGCAACTGGTTTGTAGGTGGAAACTTAATCAGCATAGGGTCATATTGAATGACATGATAAAGAGAAAGCATTGGTGGTTAATGTTGGGTGAGTGAATAGATCTAGACTTAGTAATTATTCTATTCCTCTTCCACCAGTTTTGCAGACTGTCAAATAAAGTCGCTCACGTGTATTGTGCCTTTTGTAAAGATTAGTTAATATCTCATAATAATACGTATGTAAGTAAATTCGCTATTGTAATGTCACCCACAAAGGTGCCGATCTGCCCTCTTATAGAGAAATATTAAAGGTGATGTGCTCTACGCAAGGATGTCCTTACTTTTGTCTGCTTTTGTCACAGGAAGCTCTAAATACGTAACTATGAATTGTTATTGTCTTAGAGGTAGGTAGGTACCTAAGTTTTGCTATCCTTTTCCGATTTTTCAGTTTGCTTGGTGTTATTTCATTCATGTTCATGTTGTATTTTTCAAACCAATCTTTGTTTTGTTTTGGGAAACTTGTCAAAATCTGTCACCACCAAAATGACAGTGACATAAAAGTTATTTATTTGACAGCAGATATTGCGAAATTTGTACGAGTCTTGGACGAGCAAAATCAGTCAGAGCACACACACATTGATTTGATTGTAGGTATAGTCCAGGGAAACGATTCTTGATTGATTGTCGAAGAGTAGGTACATATCGAAGTCTTCGACATTTCTCAAATTGTATTCTTTGAACTGCAGACTTTCGTCTTATTTGGTGATGGTCTCGCTCTGCTCGCGTTAGGCTCACTGCTGAACTAGTCCGCTGATAGTGGAATTACGTTACGCATAATTTTTTCGTGTTCCGATGTACAATAACTGAGTTTACCTCACCTTACCTATTTTATCCAACTAAAATGTCTCAAAACTTAAAATAGAAAGGTTTAAGAAGTTATTCTTTTATAAATACTATTTGGTAAACAATTGAAATGAGCCCAATAAAATCACTATCAAAAGATAAATTCCTGACCAGCAGCGAGTTTTCCTATGTTCCCAGCATTGTCTTTTTAAATTGCCTACATTACCATATACATAGGTACAATTAAGGTTCCTACTCGTTACGTTTAATTAAAGAGTGCAAAGGAAATTTAATCATTTTCTAAATTAAAAGTATTGTTGCATTATATTTGTAGTTAAGTACAAACCTTTAACCATTAACCGGATTAACTATAAAATAGTATTCTTTAATGGTAGATGCATTTCATGATGATTAATTTAATCTGACGAAGTTATGCAAATAAGAACCACACTCGCAAAAACTACGTTGAGCCTTCTTATGAGGCCCATAATAAGGCTACACGTTCCTGTACCACATGCCATCACTGGCTGTACTAGTGTCTTGAAATACTGCGTTAAATGGACGCAACTTCCTGAACGATGCCCATCCGAGTTGGATTCAGCGATTGATCTGTATCTCAAAGATTTTATAATTGGATGATTTGTCCTAGTTGCCTGCGATTGACACGGAAGTTGGTATGTCCATAAGCAAACTCTTTTATCTAAGAAGTAACCGAGCATTGTAATAAGGTCCTCTATAGTTTTAACCATGACTACGATCTTGGGTGTCGTCTGCACACCGAAGGTGAGTAATAATGATAACGCCGTTTATGTTTATGCCCAACCCTTTCCAATTCAAAACCTTAAATGTGTAAGTATCTACTCCAGGGTAGCGGTGTTGTATAATTCTGGAGACTTGACTTGACCCGGTTTCTTCCCTTGCTGTAGTGGGATGGGTTTTGAGATCTAATTTTGTAAGCGGAATGACATGGTGGCACTTTGACGTCTCGATAGACAACATGGCACCTCCGGAGGGTCTGTACTATAGGCCTAGTCTCGACCGAATCAAAGGCTTTCTCAGAAAACTTTTAAAACTATCATGGTTAATAACACTAAAGTAATTAAGCTTTTGCAGAGACCGCCTTGTTAGGGGTGCATGCAGCACACCAAGACGGTTTGTGAAGAATCTCGAACAGTTTATAGATATGGCTCAGAAGCGTTAAGGTAAATGTAGTTCTTCAGCAAGGTAGTATCACCCATCGAAGAACAGTGTCACGATGCTTCCGTGTCGACCTATCTATGACATTATTTAACTAAATGACGCGCTCATCATCGTTTCGCTTCTACTTGATTTTTTTCGACCTATCTAGCCTAGCTATTCATATCAGTAGCAGTCAATGAGTGGTGAAAATTCTATGAGTAAGACCTAGCGCCATAGCACAGCAAATAGACAGCTTCTTAACACAATTTCCACAAGATGATTTTAGTTAAATTACTTAAGTAAGGCGTATCTATTAATTATCGTGATTGATTGTTGCATCCATCTTAATAAGTATTAATTGTACGAGTCTTTTTTGAATTCGTGAAGTTCTTTAATATTTGAAAAGTAACGCAATAAGGGTCATTTTCCAAATGTCGTGAGGGTTTTATTATCTTTGTTTTGAATCGCAAGGATGAGATCTTTCAATTCATGCTGAGGTAGGATCCTGCCTGTGCAAGTTACATTTAACTGAAAATCAACCAAGTCGTGTGTTGATGTTGATTTCTGTTGCATTACTACGTCCTTCGATAAAATGAGTTGGTGCTATAGGAATCGTACCTAATATCTTCAAAAAGTTAGTCACATCATCGATAATTACCTGTCATCTTAGCAGATAGGTAAAGATTCTAATCATCTAAAGAGGGACAGGAACCAAAATAAAAATGGACCGTCTGGCATTATTTCACAAGGGGAAGCAAAAAAGAAATGAAAACGTACGACAGAGAGGGCGATATGCGAACGCGTGTGGTAAAAATGAAAGATACGAAACCCACTGGGGGAGTCTGACTGAGCGCGAACCGGTTCTGCATGTGTGCAGACAGACGGCGGCGGCCGGCTCCCTCCCCTCGGCCGACCCTCGAGTGCGAGGGCCCCACATTGATGGCTTTTCCCCGAAGCCATGCAATAATAATACTGCTTCTGACTAAGCCTCCATCATTTATTTAGATGATTTAGGTAGGTAGGTCCCATCCCTTTGCCAAGGTTGGTAGGTACAATATTGACAGTATCCACCACGTAAGTGGATACATCTTTATTGAAATGTTTAAGAGGATATAAATTTAAAAAATACGTACAGTAAAATACTACTGATTGCCTACAGATATCATTTCTTAGTTAATGCATGGACTTTTTTCTTTTAGCATCAATATTTCAGAAGTCTGCTAGTGTTATGTAGGTTTCTATTATTACGTCTTAACTTTATAGTAACGTCGGAAGAAATAAAACTGAGCGTAGGTATAGCTCCATAGATTGCGAAGTATTGCCACACGCGATGCATCACCAACTTCATATCGCAAATAAAAAATAAAAATAACATAAAATACCTTTTAGTGTAAAAACCATAAGAACAACGTTCCATCGTTTCAAAATAAAAGGTTAACTGAAACGTAAACGCCGTCCCATGCGGCAGTGATTTAATGAAAAAAACAAACTTAAATGTAAGGGTCGAGACATTCGCACGGGTGAAAGTAAACACAACACTTATTATCGACGAAAACGACATACAAACACACTTTATCGAAAGTCCGGTGCCCGTGTCATTGTAACAATAACCTTCTTTCCGAATAGCGAAACAAGACTGTCTAGTTTGCCGCTGAGCCGCTTTGCCGTTGCCGGCTCGCCGCACCCATGCCCCCGCACATAATGCCGTCTTTTTCTAATCCGTCGCCAATGGTACGCCTGTAGGCAATAGAGGCTTTTCATTGGTAGATTCAATTTACGATCATTCGACAAACAAAACCGGTTGCCAAGAACAGCGGGAAAGGGCGCGAGGGACGACATTAGCGATAGCGATTATTATTATTACTAGACCTCCCTTCTCTTTCTAATTCAAACCTAATATTGAAATAGAAATAGCTTACACCGTATAGGGTGGTATAGGCTTAAAATCTTAAATCTATGGCTTACACTCAGCTATCACTTTTGCCGATTTATTCAAGTATACCTATTGTTATTTCCGAAATTATATAATAAAAATATTTATTAGGAAAAAGTGTGATATACCTACATAAGTCAAATAAATAATATAAGTTTTTATATATTAGACTTTTGAAAGTCTCAATGTAAAAAACCAAGCCAAATATATAATTAACCCTCAAATATTTTATTAAAATAAAATTCATTCATATCTTTTAAAACGTATAGGATTCCTTTGTAGGTAATAATCATCTAGCTGGTACCATGTAATGAAAATTTATTTAAAAAAAATTGAGTATACAAATTTTAATTTCGCTTAAACTCGAAAACAGTCCTTGCTCTCATTATCTAGGTCAAAACAAATTGTAGTTTTTTCTTCTATGTAAGGTAATTATTACTTACCAAATTTTATTAGTTTTTTTAATTGTTGAAAAAAATATGAACAGTGTAATAAAAAGTTGCTACACTATTATCTGAAAGTTTTCTCAGCGCCCTCTGTTGTATTTTGCTCGGCAACAGTGATCAAACTAGCGCCATCTTGTAACTACAGCACAAGATAATGTTACAATAGTGACATTTTTACACGCTTTTATTGTACTTGCTCTGTTAGCCTGAGTGCATAGAGTATACTCTATGCATGGTGGGTGGGACCAATCTTGCTACAAAATTTTAGACCAGGTTATCCTCACTCAACCGATTGAGCTGTAAAAGTTCTGTGATAATGCAATATCATGGTAACATCGAGCTGGTCTGATGATGGAGGCCGAAGGTAGCCTAGCCATAGGAGGTTGCGTTCGTTGGGTTTATCTTCCCAATCACTTTGTAATAGGTATATGTTATGTGTTGTATTATAAAATAAAAAGTTTTTTTAATTTTTATACCTAATAAATATAATAATGAAAGCGGTGCGGTGCTAATATATTTTTCAAGCAGGTAGCTGAGCTACATATCTACGTATGTACGTATCTACTACCCACCGCGCAATGCAACCTTAGATGTACTTAGAACCTAATAGGTATTCCAACTCCTTTGTAAACGGCCTATAAAATATGTTTTTTTTTAAATTAAAATTTCACATTTGGTTGCAGATTAGTGGGTAAGCAAAAATCTTCTTCTTCTTCTTTCGAGATTAGTTTAGAACTGCATTATGTTACTTCGGTGTCAGATGATTAATTGTTATGTAGGTTGTATGTAGATATTCGGTATGCTATTTTATAGCCGCACACGGTCTCAAATCAACCTCAGAATAATGTTTTGTTTGTTATTATTTATTCCGAATTGTATGATTGGGGTGGCATGTGGCAAAGGTGGCGTAGGCACTTTTATTTTTTAGTAGAGTATGGGAGAGCTGGTAGTATTCATACAGTAGACATATCAACAAAACTAAGCACGTCGTTCGTTCGGATTTCTTTGCGTGAATACCGCCTATACACATAGCTCACATAAGCTAACCGTGGAATGACGCGGCGGCGCCGGCGGCGGCGGGGCGGCGGCGCGGCGTGCGGGGCATTGCGGCCGAGCTTCTTTAGGACAAGCAATAATGTTTTCGCTCCTTGTGAGTTGTGGTTTGTGGGGGTCGGAGTTCTCGATTAGATGCAAGCAACCTATGTACGAATCCACCCGGCGGCGGCGGCGCGTGGGGTGATTTTATACGATTCCCATTTTTTTTGGAAAGGTCCCATAGCTTAGCCATGTTAGTATGTATTAACCCTGAAATATATTAATTTTGTAGCCAGATATAATAGTGGCACTGAAAATATATTGGAATAGCTACTATTCATTTTTATTTTATGGGGTTTAAAAAACTGTATGAGTGCTACCTGCTCTCCCCTACTTTTACTTTATTTTTAGTTATTTTCTGCTTTTGTAAGTACTTTTTATGAACTAAAAGATTTTATTTTAGTTTTTTTTTATGAGTTTGAAGCGCGCTTTTACTAACCTACCTACCACATTTTTATATTGCTTGGGTGAGTCTATCTTAGGAGTAGTACATACCTACAAGGTAAGACGATATTTAGATACGATGATATATATAATTTTTTTTAATTCTTGCTTTACTAACACAGCATAAAGCAGATAGCTAGTATAAGTGCTACCGACCATTTTTGCAGCCAGGTATGCTGGTGCGGTCCTAACCTAGTGCAACCATGTTTAACGTTGCGAAACTTACCTACGCTGTTTTAGATTTGTTACAGAAAATAGCTATAAATTATTTCGGATCTCGGGCTACATTAGTAACCTCAGACATAAAATAAATAATAATTTAATGTAGGCAAGGCACTTCAGCCCCTATTTTAATAAATATAGGGGAGCTTTCGCTGATGTTGTTTCGCTCACTCGGCCATGAGGTTGCGGAGCTAGCCAAGCGTTCCATCTCTTTCAGACCAGAGGTTTGCCAAGCGCACCGCGCCCCGCCGCCGCCGCCAAGGGCGAAAATCTCCCCTGCTCATGATCCAAAACTTCCCCTTTCCTACTGAACCCCTGTGTACTCCTGCTTGCCTTGGGTTGTACTGATCGATCTGTCTGGCTGACTTCATTTTGTTTGTGACTGTACCACTGACATGGACAGACGTTTTGAATTAGGTAGGTACAAAATACCTGTACCATGCTTGATTTTCTTTATCTTGTTTTGAAAATGAGGTAAGTAACTATAATTTTTCAGTCAATATCAACGAGAAGTTAGCTATGTAGGTACTCTAGATACGTAGTAGGTGGTACCTAGTAGGTACCTACCGACCTAACTTCCTAGCTTCATTCGTAAAATGTTCTTTGTGGTGGCCGCCTTCTATGATCTGAGTCGAATTCGAGCTAAGTCATCCCTGTTCCAAATTCAGCCTCAACTCGCGATCTGGAGAAGCTATTACCAAATATTTGTTATTCCATACAAAGTTCATTTTTTGTCCAACTCCTTGTAATGCTGTCTCATCGCTCCTACTCTTCGTGTCATCTATCTGTCCTTGTCCAGCAGCACGGATGTAAGTGCGTCGGCCACTGACCTAAGCCACAGCTGTTTTAGGGAAAGAATAAATTACTTTGAAGGACGAATTTGTAATAAAGGGATGTAACGGAGTTTTATAGAAGTCACAGATTACGTGCTTTTTAATTTAGATGAGAATGGAATGTAGTAATTCTTTTTCGAAACATTATGTCATACCTACATAAATTATCCGAACAAAAATATGTTATAAAATTATGCTGTCTCGTCTCGTAATACTTCCGCCGTAAAGTGTTGAGATCACGAGAAGAGCCAAGTCAGTCATTTTATTACCTTCGACTACCTCTTCAGCCAAGCAAGATTATGGAGTCGACCACCTACCTACGTGCAAATAAAAATTGTGTTACCTACAAATTTTTATGTCACCTTTTTTTAGGTAGCTACCGAAAAAAAGGTGACTTAAAAATTAAACAATGTTTTGTCATTCATTATCATTTTTATACCTAGATAAGAATTGCAATACTTACCTAGGTATAAAAATGATAATTACAAAACATAGTTTAATTATTATGTCACCTTTTTAAAAAAAACACCTTTGTACCACGTCCTTGGATCATGCACGTACGAACACGAACCTCAAAGCACCACATGTGGGTCATGCACAGGGAACGTGTTGGCAAATTATCTACTTACATTATAGTAGTCAAGGATAACCTTCGAGTTGGTAATTTTACAGTCGAATGTAATAAAATGGCTGACTTGGCTCTTCCCGTTAGTGATATCCTCTGTGATATCCAAGATGATATCACCAAGGAATTTTTATACTAGTTCGTATATAAATTCCTTGGATATCACTCAATACTTTTTAGAAAAAAAAAGAAGTAGGCTCCAAAGAGAATACAATACTGACGAGTAGGCTCTACTCCTTATTTTATTTTACTTACCTAAGTAAAATACATTTTCACTTCTCTTGCTCAAAAAGTGTATCATAATAGTGTAGCTTAGCGGGCCTAAAACTCGAGTTTAATACCTCGGGCTAAAAAGTATTTTTTCTTTGTAATGTTTGTCTAAAATCATCAGCCCTTACAAAGCATTCGTTCTCTTACATAAAAACTCGACTTCTTGGTGCTCCGTCAATCTTTTTTTTTTTTTAAATAGAACCGTCTTGGTGATGTTTTATGAAGGTTGATTCTTCCCTTCACGGTAGAATGCGAACTGTTTCGTTGCGGGTTAAATAGAGATTTAAAAAAACAGATGGTATTGGCGCTAAATCTCTAGAATTTTCTTCATTCCAAATCACAAACTTTTACGTTTAACTTCCTGACTTTTACTTCCAAATTGTGAACGTGAAAAATGTAATCAAGTGATAGTGAAGATGCTAATATGCAAATGGAAGAAAAGGGCAAAGAAATAATTATGAATCTGTTGCCGACAAAATCACGTGGAATATATTTAAAGAGTTACGAAAATTTTATGAAATGGAGAGATGAGAAACGTGTGGATTCTTTTACAGAAGGGGTTTTTCTCACTTATTTTGATGAATTATCGAAAAAATTCAAATCGTCGACTCTTTGGAGCACATATTCAATGTTAAGAATGACCTTACAAACGAAACACGACATCGATACTAAAAAAATATGTAAATTTAACGGCTTTACTGAAGAAATTGTCCACTGGATACAAGGCAAAAAAATCTAAAATCTTGACGACACAAGAACTCGAAACATTTTTAAATAACGCTCCAAATAAACAATACTTGGCAACAAAGGTAACCTACTTATGAACTCTACTCAAACTAAATAAATAGATACCTACCTACATACCTAAATTATGTACCTAGGTTATTACGATTATTAGTACACTTATTTTTTTGTTCAACAGGTTGCTTTAATTTATGGAGTCAGCGGTGCATGCAGAGGAATAGAGCTTGCCAATATAACGCTAGAAGACGTAGAAACGGATACAAACCTACGAGCTGTGAGTCTGCCGAACACGAAAACAAACAAAGAGCGTAAATTTGTCATCAGTGGAGAATACCTTTATATAGTTAAAGCCTATCAGGAGTTACGTCCCACTAATGTTTCAACGAGAAGATTTTTTTCTAAATTATCAAAATGGTAAAAGCACAAGGCAAGTCATAGACAAAAATAAATTTGGTAACATGACGGAAAAAGATATTGCCACTTATCTAAATTTACCAAATCCGGAACTCTACTCGGGCCATTGTTTCCGCAGAACATCCGCGACTCTGTTGGCGGACTCTGGTGCGAATATAACGACATTAAAACGGCACGGTGGATGGAGGTCCGATCAAGTGGCTGAAGGTTATATAGAGGACTCTATACAAAACAAGTATCACGTCACGCAGCGGATTACGGAAGGAATCAATATTCTACCAAACATTACAGAACCCCAAGCATCTACATCGCGGGATTGGATGAATATGTCAACTCAGGTGAAGCCGCACTCAGATCTTAATAATGCAGGAAACTCAAGCATGAGTCGAGTCTCTCCAACTTTTACTCCACAACAATCAACTCAAAATATTATCACATCCCAATCACAGAGAACCGAAATAAAATTGCCCGGGAAAAACATATCACTAAACATTCAAAATTGCTCTAACTGCACATTTCATTTTTAATAACATTTCTGAAAATTGTCTAATTTTGAATTGTTTTATTTTCTCGCAATCGAAGTGAAAAGTAGAGTATTTTACTCGGGCCAAAACCACCCATTATAACTCGGTCTTGTCAACCTCCCTTGCTACGCTCGGGAGTATAACAACCTCGTATATAATGGGATGGTTTAGTCCCTTGTAAAACAATCTACTATTATGCATATGTCGTCAATACATTTAAAAAAATCTGAGATTCAGAAATTGCCATTTATAAAAAAACAAGTGGTCTTAATTGTGTCTACCTCAGAGCAAGCAGACTACGTTCCGTCCGACTCTATAAGAAACAATTCAATATTAAAAATGTATCACAAAATGTTTGCTCGACCGATGTGACGCGACGGGCGAAGTCCGCCTGCGACGCAGGTTGCGGGTTCCATTCTCGCCTTGGGACAAATGTTTGTACGAACTGCAAATATTTGTTGTATCTATAATTAAATTACCTATATGTATTATGTAAGTAATAAATCACTCATCTAGTAAGCCTATAACACAAGTTTTGCTTAGCTCGGGGGTGGATGATACTGTGTGGATTGTCCAGTATTATTTATTATATGTATATCTACTTAGTTGCTTTCGAAAGGTAAATTTTTTGAAATCTGTTTCTATCATGCTGTTCGTCAAATTTGGCACTTTTCAGCACTGATGCTCTAGGGCTCTACCATAAAAGCCGAGAACTGTAGTTATTAATTATGACTAAGTAAGTCATTTTTCAACCCAACAGTCAAGTCTAGGTGTACCTATGTAATATGATAGTACGTAGAGTAGGTAGCTAGTGTACCTACCTTTAGCTTCTTCCTAAAGACTACCGATCAAGTTATAAGTGTTATAACCCTGCGCTATTGAATTTTTATCTGCCAGTGGTTCTTTACATTTTGTGTAAATTCGTATAACGTTGTGACAAAAGGTTTAGGATAGGGGCCGTGCTGTGCCACTAAGTTCTGCATAAAGATGCATAGGATAAAGGAGTAACTCCTATACCATAGATGCAGAAAATCTCAATGATAGAGCAAGAGCAATTAAATCGTAATGATGTCCTCCGGTTAATTACTACTGGTAGTACTTAGCCTGTATTACATAGGTGGTACTATGTGTTAATTAATCTGTGGTAATACGTAGGGTCGCAACCAATAGATGGATCGATCAGAGGGTGCCGCCACCCCATACCGCACCCAGCATCGCAGATATTTGCTGCCTTCGGCTGCGGCGGCGGCGCGCCGCCGCGCCGCCGTCGGTGATCGAGCTTATAGCTTGCTTACTCAGGGCGAGTTATTATCCTTTCCTGACAGCATCACACACATACACATCTCCTACAGGTCGGTTCAGTAGATTATTGATAAACAGCCCACAAGAAACATGAATTCTTACTAGTTAGGTACCTATTCTAAATAAGCCACGAGGAAATACCCTCCATTTCTGTCCAAAGTCGACTGTGCAGTGCAGACGTAAGAGAAAACTATGTGAATTGTCCAGCATTGTTGATTCCGTACCTACTTATGTATGTATTTAATATATTAAGGGCCTCATTAAGAGTTCAAAGATATCTTTGTTACAAGTAGGCCCCCCTGTATCGTTTGATCTAGCCAAAGGTAAGTGCTAGTTAGTACCTATAGTATTTTAAAATCTGTGCCAAAGGCAAAGAATTACCTACGCCTTATTTATTTACGTTCCGTAGGAAACGCAGGCTGCTAGATTATGATCTTTGCCTGCATCAATCAGCGGATTATAGATTTTTTTACAAAGATCCTTGTTTTTTTATATATCTGTAGCCTACACGGTTACTTTACAATACAAAATTAAGCGTCGAGTATGCAACGAGTATTGACTTTTTATCGTAAAACATAACGTACATATTTCGCCGTTCCAAAATCCCACAATAGAAGCAGGTAAAATTGGGGAAGCTCCCAGATCCTAAGCTCAGTCGAATATTGACGCGATTTGGCAACGTCGCAGGGGTGCTCAGAAAGCTGACAACGTCGCATTCCAAATGATGTTCCCTGTTCTGAGCAATTCTGTTTGTGTGATGTTGTGATGTTTAGGATTCTCAAGAAATAGGTGTTTGCTACGCTCTCTGTGGTTTCTTCTTAGGTACCTATTTCTTGAGGGAGTTTTTAAAGTTAAACGGTAGGAACTATTATTAATCGTTAAAAATCCTCCTTGGGATTATTGTTTATGCAAAAGCAAAAGAATCATCAAAATCAGGCCTCATATCAAATTATTTAAGTAAATCCTGACTAATATTATATGTAAAGGCGAAACTGTGTTTGTTTGTCTTTTCTTGTCACTATTGTATAGAAAACAATCCCGAACGGGTCCCATAATATTTTTATCCCCAGGGGAATAGTATTTAACCCGCAAAACAAGTGAAAAAGTAAAAGTAAGTCTGTTTATGGTTTTTTAAAACGCCATATTATTGTAAACCAAAAGCTGAAACTACAGCAGGTAGACTCTACCTGCTGTACTTTCAGCTTTTGGTACCTGGTAGAGTACCGCTGAACCTGGTAGAGTATTGCTATTTCAATATTTTTTTTACCAATTTTAAATGCTCTACTGACAGGTTGAAATTACTTACCTACTCATGTCTAGTCGTAGACCGAAAAATGCTTACCATCTCTCTCTCTCTCTCTCTCTCTCTCTCTCTCAGTCTAGTAAACTTTAACCCCCTTATTCATAATGGTCTGGTAACATAAAACAGTTCCTAAGCAGTGTTATTTCTCACTCTGATTTATGTCAATAGAAGAAGACAGAGTGAGAATTAGCAATGCGCTAAGTTAACAGACTATTATGAATAAGGGGGTAATACTAACACAATTGCTTCAAAAGGATCTGCTCATATAAATATGAAACAATGAGTAATAAGATATTTTGAACACCTTGGGTGCTTACAATAATATGATGATTAGAACTGCGTAGGTATATCAAATAATGAAATTGCTTTTATGTTTTTCAGATCATTTTGACTACTCTAGACGCTCATATCAATTTGACGCTGACTGTACCATGGTAAGCAATTGCAACATGGATTTTCAATAACAATATGAAAACTTGATCTTGTTTAGATTCTTGGTACACGTTCTTGAAACAAAATATGGGCAGGAGTAGGTACCGCGTTCTTGGAGTATTTATGTTCCCTAACCGCGTTACTTTCCACCTACTTACTTACCACGTCATCGCCCCCCACGACTGCACAAACAAGCGGAATCTTCATTGACGATTTATTTAACGATAACCCAATAAGACTCTAAGTTGACCTTCAATGCAAAGCCACCTTGGGCGTTTCAGCCGTAGCGATCTGAGTTTGCAATTCATTGCCATGTTTGAATGCAGCAAACTAATAAAGGTCTTAGTAGAGAGTCGATGTACCTATCGGTTCATATAGAAATTGTTAAAGCTAACTGGGACTAGATTGTAATGGGAACTAGGTACATTCCGTTCCGTCGTCTACCTCAGTTAGCGTTCCGTATCTCCATTTTATTTTTAGATAGTACCTTTATATAGAGTTATATAGAGTTTTGTTTTGATTTCTACACTGTGATACCTAGGTAGGTATCTCTTGGTTTGATCACAGAACAATATTTGGGTCCTTTTCCAAATACCTAGGATGGATCTATAGAGTAGCGTTGGTGCGGCAACTATCCAATGCATAGGTAGGTACTAATATCGGCTTGCGAGCTTCTAGCTTCCTTGGTATTTTATTTATGCAGCTAGGTAGGTACTTACTGTGCTTAGGTAAGGTTTTTGTGTACCTACCAAATGATTTTGCCATATCAATAAACTTATCAGTCAACAATGTATGATCTGATCAGCGATCACTGTCAGCCGGTCGGAAAACCTGCTTTGAATAAGAGCCAATAACTTTAGATTGGCTTGAAACAGTATAATAATAAAAAAGGTGATGTAGGTACCTACCTACTACCTAGGTAAGAGCAGGTAGAGTCCGATCGTATCAACCTACCTAATAGCATATCAAATGCAGTTCATTGACACTACACGGGTCTTCAACAAGACACCTAGCGCCATCTCTTATCATCCGCATGACATATGCAACTTAGCCTAATAATAAAGTCATTCATCATTACTTACTAAAAAACTAGCCCGCAGAATCAATGGAGGCCGCTAAGAAATCCATTTGGGAAATAGGAATGCACAATTTCACTCAAAATAAAATTGTTCCAGTAAGAATGTAATCGCATACGCGACCGCGACGCGATCCTTTACAAGGGCCCGAGTCGGACTGAGTGAAACCGACCGGCCACCAGGCGGCGCGGCGCTACGGCGGCGGCGGCGGCGACCCTTCGTACTGAGGGCCGGCGCGACGACGTGAGAAGCGCGCGCATTGGCCATCGTCTCGCCAATGGCGGCGCGCCCTCCGCTGCCTCATCACTGGCTGACTCGTGTCCGCAGAAAAGCGGAGGGGAAAACAACCTGACGAAGTCGCCTACGCTCCAAAGTCTTCTCTCGCCATTCGTATCACATACAAATTGGACTAAGAGGCCGCACCGGTCCTTGCTAGCCACCAATCGGCTGAGGCAGACTGCTCACAGTTATCGATCTTACACTCGAATTCACTGATTAGTCCGCACTCAAATTCAGACTTGGAATTGGCCAAATAGCACAGCAAGCATTATCTAACATCTGACAAGCATTTGCTATTGGTAGGTAATTTAATTCATGACGAGCAATTACCTTATGTCCCTAATAGATTTAAATACCTAGTAGCTTGGCTAATTGGCTACATTAGGTTATAAAATAACTGTGTGTTATGAGTATTCATTGAATTTATTTACTTAGTTTTCCGACGTTTCAGCAGGCTTACACTCTATTCTTGTAACGGTTATGACAGTTAATGACATAGGCAGTTAATTTTATTAATATTCTCTTAAACTATGTCATCCTATGCCTATGTCATCTTTTGTTTCGTGTAATATCGTTTTACCCACCACAATTTAAGAATGTGAGACTATTTCAATAACTTATGTATTTAAAGTGCAACTTCGCATCTCCTTCTAAACTATACAAAATAAAACTATCACAGAGGCATGGCAGACAGACTAGCTTATGATAGGTACAACGAACTGGCCAAGGAATTTTTGCAAATTCCTTTGTTTAACGTAATAATACGATGAAATAGGTGGCGGCGCTAGTTTGGGTCTGGGAACATCTTTAATGCATGACAACCGTTACAACAGTAGAGTGTAGGTAAGCCTGCTGAAACGTCAGAAAATAAATTAATTTATGCCTGCTGAAAATCAATATTTCTAATAGTTAAAATCCGTGGAATCTGGCGAAAAGTTCTAGTTCAGATATAGACGTCTTTCTGAAAGTAACGGAAGTTTACATATGATTGGATCGTGATGGCGGCGTCCAGTGAAGGTGATGGTCCAGTACATAGTGCCTACACTGGATACGCCAATCAGTACTGGACGGTAAAATTAAACGTGAGTGTCTGACATGAATGTACCTACATAACGCAAAACACGCAAAAAGTAGAAAAGACGATGGACTCTACCCTAATGGTAGAGTTCGTTGAAATACAATCGAACATTGAAGAGGTTTTCAGATGAAAATGCGATTTATGTGCTTTATGTATTAACTAAAACAAGCAAGGTTTTAGTTAATACATAAAGCACATTTAAGATGCTAATTTTGTAGGAATTTCCGGACAATCCTACAGGTGTTTTAAATTACAACCTTTTGCATTAGTAAGTGTTTTTAGGTAGATCTAAACAATCAATGGATTGGAAAAGCTGTTTCGGAATGACTCCAGTTGAGGAAAGAACTATTGGAACTAGATCTTTCTTGCAGGCGCCGCCACATGCGAGTGATTAAATTTTTAAGATCTGCGTATTTCGAGAGCTTCTCTGCATGGTACTCTGCAAGTTATGGGTGTTCGGGATCGCGATGTCAATTAGGAGAGCCGTGCCTTTAGCTTTATATAAAAGGGTCGGGTCGGGTCTATTGAAGTGTGTAGTACGGTCGATAACGATGGCTCTGTCAAAAATTATAAAATCTGTGGTCAAAGTAAAGTTTGTGTGTGGCGTTTTCCAAAATAGTTTCTGGTACATACAATATAGGGTGTAGGTTTGATAGTTATTATTATTAATTGAGTGTGAGCAATAAGGTTTGCAGATGATATAGCTATATTCGCTGAAAGCTGTACAAAACTAGAAAAGATGATAAATGAAATAGTAAACCAAATCAAGAAAGTAGGATTAACTCTTAATACTTCTAAAACTAAAATAATTACGAATGGAAACCAAGACATTGTATTAGTTGGGAATCAAACAATTGAAGATGTAAATGACTACATATACTTAGGACAAATGGTGTCCTTTCAAAAATGCACTAGCAATGAGGTACAAAGGAGAATAGCAATTGCTTGGAAGAAATATTGGAGTCTCACGGAAATTATGAATAACAACGAAGTAGAGATTAACATCAAGAAGAAACTTTACGAAGTCTCCATCCTACCGTCATTGTCATATGGCTGCCAAAGCTGGGCACTGAAGAAAGAAGATGAAAACATGCTATAAGTTTGCCAAAGAAAAATGGAAAGAAGCATGCTGGGAATAAAACTCAAAGACAGGATAAAAATCAAAAAAATCAGAGCTGAAATAAAACTGAGGGACATTGTAGAGGTCATAAGATCACTAAAATGGAATTGGGCTGGACACATGTGCAGGATGGAAAATAATCTACCTGATTCTACACTCCGTTGGGCCAAAAAATCACAGAATGGATCCCATTGAATAAGAGATCTAGAGGTCAACCGGAGAAGAAATGGCAAGACATCTTTACGGAGAAAGTTGGTCCTAACTGGATAACGAAGGCCAGGGACAGGAAAATGTGGAAGGTACTGGGGGAGGCCTAAGCCAAAAAAGGCGACTACTAACATTGTAATTTAATAATAATAATAATAATGTAAGTAATCTGCAGGGCAGCTTGTGGCGAGCTGTTGGTGAGTACGGGTATACCGAGTGCACCCGGGGAAGTTCCTGGTTCTCGTCTCCGCTTGCGGAGTGGTACCCCAAGAGAACCAGATCCCCACCTCTTGCTTGCCTTCATTGGCCGGTCTGAGTGGAGTCGCGAGAGATGCATCTTAGGATGTAGACTCGGGGGTGGAAGTAATGGCGTAATAACGAGGAAGCCCGCTCGCGTGTCTTCGTGATGGTGAAATCGGGGCCGCACCTCTCGACACCCCTTAGTCGTTTGCACCGATGTTGTTCCTTTACCGGCATTTACCAACATTTTGAGGAACCCATCCAGCATTCGGCAAGCCACCGTCTGCCGCTTGTAACAGTATTGAGAGTATGTTTATGGCAGGCGTCCATAGTTTCCCCCATAGCCCAATTACCCAGTCCATCCATTCACCACAAAAACATGGTTATTTTGTTATTTTAATTTTCCTTTGCAATAGTCTCTACACCTGGCGAATATCATCTTCGGGTGTATCATATTGTGCAACCAAGGATGATACCCGCTATGTGTAGCTCTTGCCTTTAGATTAATTCTCATAAAGGGCCTCTGTGCTGTTGGCTTCGGCTCCACGCATGCCTCCCAAAGGACCGGGTCACTATATGATCATGGAAATGTAATGTAATAATAATATATGTAATAGTAAGAATATATTCATAATTCTCAAGAAAATATGTAACTACATAAGTCACTTATGTTAGTAGAAAAATAAAGGCAAATTTATTTTTATTTTATTTATTTAGCTTTTGCTACGCAATTTCATTCGCGTGTAGGTACCGTGTACAGACTAAGATTTTCAAAATTTTCATGCATGGGATTTTTCTATGTCTGAAAATCCATAGATATTACACATTCGATTGATCTCGTTATAACTAGCTGTTGCCCGCGCCTTCGCCCGCGTTTTATCGGGATAAAAATAGCCTATATGTTATTCCAGGTCTCAAACTATACCCATACCAAATTTCGGCCAAATCGGTTCAGTAGTGTTTGCGTGAAAGAGTAACAAATATCCATACATCCATCCATACAAACTTTGACATTTATAATATTAGTAGGATAGGATATGTTTAAAAATCATTGAAATACATGCTGGCCGGTAAAATATGAATGCTTGCACAGTAAAAAAGTCCTACTCTTTTTAAATCCAAGGTCAGATTACAAAAATGTATTAGAATAATTGAATATAGCTGCTTTAAAGCAACTTAACTATATTCAAATAAAATAGGAAAATAGACATTCATGAAAATTTCAAATGTCAGCGAAAAACAAAGATATTTGAGTAAACTCATTACATTTTAAATAGAAGACTGTATAGTACTTTTAGGTACGATTGATAGATTTTCGGAGGAAAGAGGGTCTATCGGGCTACGTGACCTCAAAAATGAGTAAAAACTTTGTTTTATGCTCTGAATATTTCAAACTCCTGACGTGATAGATTTCAGACTATTTTGTGGCCAGCATAGCTATTCTAACTCGATCGAAAAGTTGCCGTGACTCGAAATCTGACACAAATCCGCGCGAAGTTCAAATAATCCGCGCGAAATTCAAATATTTTAGCGGTTTTGAATATTTTCTGCGTTCTACAAGCAATATCAATAACAGAAAAGGAGCTTACCGAAAATTTTAAAACATTTTCTATGAATCCATAATTTAACTAATTTCAATTCGCCTCTACTTTGCGAGAAATTAATAATTTAGTAGATTTATTATTAAAATCAACATTATTACTAAAAGCTCCATTAATCGTACTTCATTGGAACATGGGTTGATAGAAAAGGTCAGCGATTTATGAAAAAACTAATTTTTAGGTAGTATTCCTTGTAGAACGCAGAAAATATTAAAAACCGCTAAAATATTTGAATTTCGCGCGGATATGTGTCTGATTCCGAGTCGACGAAACTTTTCGATCGAATTTGAATAGCCCTGCAGCATAGCTATTCTAACTCGATCGAAAAGATCACGTCTCGGAAATGGCTGAAGACACACGTTTACGAATGCCCTAACGAGCGAGGTCAAAAACGCGATTCATACTCGCTCTCGGTGGCTACACGAACAAGGAAACACTTTACGGGGAATGCTTTAAAAATGGTAGAAAATGTACACCATGGTAGAAATTAAAACGTTGGAATTAGTAAGAAAACTATAGCTAGAAATTAATTTTGTAATTATTTTTCAACTATTTAGTCATTAGTTGATGAAATAAAAGCTTTATGAGATTATTTGGGAAACTTGAAATAAAGTGTATGAATAAAAGCGCAACCTTACTTCGTAAACCTAACCCAACGTTAGCTTTTTTATCTGTGGGGCAACCTAAGTGTGGTGGCTAGTGTTGCAACCTTAGCCATTTACAAGATAGATCTAGCCTTTTTACAAAATGAACCGGTTTGACATTTTTGACAATGAAACATACTAAATACATACTTACAAAACCTATCTTACCACGCTTATTAATTTGATTGAAAGATTTTGCTCGTCTTGTGGTAGAACATGTTCATAATTCTGTTTAATTAAAATTTTCACTAATAACTTAAAATTGTTTTCGCGTAGGAAGCGTTTCCTCCCTTAGAGATTGACTGCGGAAGATTTTATCAATTAAATTTTATATTATTTCAATATCAACGTCGTATGACAGTATAAAAACATACCTTTGATCTCGCGGTAAATGTCAACAAGTGACGCGGTACCGTGAAATTTCCATTGGAATCACGTGCACACAAAATCTATAGGGTATTTCCCGTTGACCTATAATCATACAATTTTGCAAAGCAATGTCATATAGCACAAATAAAGGGAAAAATCCAAAAACCGTAAATTTATAGTTTATTCATATAATAAATAATATTTGATTCTCACCATGGACCGATAACCTAGAAGGCACTTCCCGTAAATCTAGAATCATGAAATTTGGCAAGAAGCAAGGCCTTACACCACAAGTAAAGGAAAAAATCAAAAAAATGAAAATACCTAGTGAATTCACAAAAAATAAATATTTTTGGTTTTTACTGGCGGCCAAAACCTATAAGCTACCTACATCCCGTTGACGAATAGTTGAAGAATCATTAAATTTGGAAGTCACAAGGTCTTATAATTATTATTATTATTATGAAGCCCTCGGTGCACAAGTTCAACTCGCACTTAGATAGATCGATAGATGGTTAATTTGGTTCACAAATATAGACAGCAAAAACAAAAAAACAAACATAGACATTGTAGTAGGTAGGTATCAGTAAAATATACTTGTAAAATACACAAACAATTTAAAAAAGAAGAAAGAAACATCAAATATTACAAAAGTACACTCAAGCATAAAAACTAAAATTTAAACTAAAGGTCAATAGGTATGTCAGTGCTGCCGAGGTGAGGCCAAAATGGATCAGTCAGATCAGTATGCTATTTTGCACCAGGGTACAAAACAGCGCTGGTTTTCAGACTGAGTCTAGGTGACACGACGTTCACTTGACGTTTTTATTTTAATAGAAGATGTATATTCTGAAGGCGGATATTATTTATTTTAATTATTTGTGTCGTTTTCAACTAATTTGAAGGCATAGATAACAAATAATGCTGTTTTTACTAATCTAAGATGGTGGATAATTTTTATTTAAAATATGGGTATCGTGTTCAACTAATTGCGCGTGGATAACGAATATGCGGTGTTTTTTCAAATCCAAGGTGGCTATATCGTTTTTTGTGATGATATTGTTTTTGACTAATTAGAGGGTGTCGGTGTAGGTCTAGATTAGGTCTCGAATTAGTCAAGAAAAAGTCAGGCATCTTGGAATAAAAAAAATACCACTTATTGGTAATATACATCCTCGAATTAGTCGAAAACGGGAGTAACATATGAAAAAAACATTATCTTGAATTTGAGAAATACCTAATTTTAAGTAACGAACATCCTCGAGGCAGTTGAAAACGATATATTTGTTAGAAAATAATTATTATAAAAAATGGAATAAAGAACGTTAGCTATATTGGATTTAAAAACTTATATTTTCTTTTTCTCCCTTGAGTGAGGCAAAAATCCTAAGATTGAAAACAAGGTTAACCGTATGGATGGAAATATTTTCCTTGTAGCAAAAGTATTCATTGTCTTATTTAGCCCTTTCTAGTCCTACTTGTAAAAACTGAGTTCGTCTTTTCTAACCCTTTTGAGGCCCGCTAGCCCCTTTTCGGAAAACCAAGGTGGCAGCACCACGCCGCCGTCACAACAAAACAATAACAAATGAACCAATTCGAAATACAAACAATTTTCGTTTATTCTCCTTGCATTGCACAATTTTACTAGTGCAGTGAAGTGAATAAATGATCCACTAGTCTCGCAATAATAATTATGCAAGAAATAAACAAAGTAAGTGCCTTTTTTAGATCAGCCTAAATTTTAATTTCACTTCACATGTTGTAATCAATATAATACAAATTTTCAGGGTAATAGAGTGAAAGTTTCACCTGATCAGAGAATTATAATGCTCAACTTCGTGAAGGCTCACGTGGACTACGCCCGCGGTCAAGTAACGGGCCCCGATGCCGCTCGACAAAGCAAAAAAAAAATGTGAAGAAATGGTCCGAATGCTGAACGCCTGTGGTTCAGGAACAACTAAGACCCCAAAGAAATTGCTGAAAGTAAGAATCATAACTAATTATTGTTATTGTTCATTTATGTACATGTAGTAAATATCAATTTACAGTGCTGGCAAGATTGGCGCTGTGACACAAAGGTCAAGGCACTAAAGAGAGAGAAATTTATGAGTGGAACTGGTGGAGGTCCGTGCCCCCCACCACTCTCGGAGCTGGAAGAATCCTTAATGGAATTAAATCCATATCAATACCAGTCGGAAGCGTCCCCAAGACGCAGACTGCATTGCCTCGCTGTATGGCAATGTTAATGCGCTGCGCCAGATACTCACCAGCTGTCGGATCACACGTCGCTTCGACCAGGCACTCAGATAATTTTTTGAAAACCCATTGCCTCGGTACCCCATGGACCTAGGGTCTCGACTCTAAGGGGTTCTGTAGAGACCTGCATATTTGCGCCTCTTGAGATCCTCGGCCAAAACAATTATATTTTAAGTAGTAATTAGTATTAAGCCAAGATTGTGATTATTGTGGTTCTCTATTGTGTAAGTTTATTCAAAACATGGTATTTATTTAAATATTGATGTTACAGATTTATTACTAGACTTTATTAGTGTAACTAGTTGTAGCAATTTGTAATTATGAGGTGATCTCATTAAGACTTGATATAACTTAAAGATATTACAATTATCTAAAAATAAAAATAGCTCTTTATTTTCTAGTATTTTATTAGTAAATATCATACGTTACAAAGTGTTCATAAATAATTTATGTAAAGAATTAAATTTAGATACAAGATATCTCAACTATCTTAAGCAATATTGTGATTATTATGGCTATCAATAAATATACAATACAAAACTCTTTATTGTACACCTCAAAGACAAATAAAACACATAGACATTAACATAAACAAGTAGAATGGGTGGCCTTATCGCTTAGAAGCGATTTCTTCCAGGCAATATACCTACATTTTTACTGTGTTATCTATTCCATTAGTAGGTTGTATTGCAGGGAAACTAGTAGTAGTGGTTCATTGACTGTTTTCTTTAAACAGTGACCCATTTAAACTAGTGGGCTTCCTCGTTATTACGCCATTAGACACTTCCACCTCCGAGTCTACATCTAAGGTGCATCTCTCGCAACTCCATTCAGACCGGCCAATGAAGGCAAGCAAGAGGTGGGGATCTAGTTCTCTTAATACCCAGCAGCAGCATCTTCATATTTCCCAGCACGCAGGGCAATGTCAGATTTCTGTAGTTTCTGAAAAAAGTTAAGTGCTTTTAATTTGTTATGTAGGTGGTTCATTTGTTCTAATTAGTGATTAGGTTGTATAGTGATCTCATTATTCAAGTATTAGGTATTATTAAATCTATCTAATCCTGAAAAAGTTAAATGTTTAAAAATAATAGTGTGACTAGATATTATGTAGGTTTAAGAAAAGGTACCAGCAGTGGTAATTAGGTAATATTTCATACAATGCAACTCAAATAAATAGCTACTTTTGGATTGTGTTTTCTATCGCATTAGTATCGAAGGGAAACCTTATCCACCTGCACAGTACTGACTGCCTGTTCAATGCATCTGTTGTATCATTAATGGCCCTGCAGACCGATGACTGACTCAGGCAGAAAGCGTACTCCCTCCCATCCGACTTTTGGTAACTGCCTTGTGCGCAAAAGTGGAGGGCAGACAAAAACTACAAAGCAATATGTACATAAAGTCACAAATAGGTACCTATAGGTTACATAAAGGTAAGTATTCAATTGTTTGTAATGCTTACTTTTAGCTCCACTGGTACCGCATTAAAAAGCTTCGTCCAAGGCTAATACGCACGCAGGTCGTTTATCAAATTCAGAGCCATGTCGTGAGAGTCTGTATATCCCCCGAAAGTTTGGATCTATAAAAGGATTTGTCAAATCCCGCAGAGTCAGGCACCGACGGAGTGTGCTTATCCTGTGTCTTGCTCCATCACGCCGGTTTTGGTGTTGTAAAACGAGAATTATGCTCCATCTAAAATTGTTTTGTTTACTATGCACATAACCTCAATACAACACAAAAAAATGCAAAGAAAGATTTTTGGGGGCATAAAAGTGCTAAAATCATCTTCATTCACTAATTACTTCACGAAGAATACGGAGGTTTTCTCCAAATCATGATAATTTGTTAGAAATTGTACCTCGGATTAGATTCCATCAAGCAACTACCACTCTAAATAATTCCGTGAAAAGTTGGGTCGATTTCGACCAAAATTTCCGTGCTCGGACGCTCTGAATAGCCTATTTCAAAATCCGTCTCGGAAACTAGCGGTTTCCGAGTAAAATCAATTTCGAACACGAAATCGAGCCACTCTGAATTGCCCTGCAGATTCGGATATAGCGTATCGAAATCTGTCGCACATACGTACGTATAGTTGGTTATATATAATTAGGGGGTCAAATCAACATTTCACATTAAATCATGATGTGACAATAGAACACGTTTTCCAGCATCACTTTCCATCTTTTCTTCCAGAGATAGAGGTGCGAGTGAGTTCGTGGTTATGCTAGGCTTGGCGCGGCTTCTTACGTCGTCGTCGTCCAAACGAGTCTCCAACTCCTTGTAGATTCTGAAGGCAACATAATATCATAACGAAATATTACTATAGTAATGGAGCATTTAGTAAGCACAAAACCTACGCACCTACATAAAGCTAGAATTCATAAAGACTTGGCAAAAAACTAATAAGCAATCCGTATTTTTATAGTAAGGGGTGAGATTAGAGGTTGTTTGTGTAAGTTTACCTTTCACCCAAGACCTGTAAAACCTCATCGATCAGCCTCTCGTCAGGACGAAGGTCCACAATGGGCATATGCAGCAGTGTCCAGGTCTTGCTGCATGAGGCTCCGGTACTTGGGATTGCTATGATCAGCTCCTGAGCTCCCTCCAGCTTTTCTTTCTTTCTTTGCTTCAAACCCAATGGTCTGAAGCTTGTTAAATATAGATTTCTAGAGCATCAATGGGCTCTAGACAAAAAGCTAATTCTACAACAAGATCTGTCAAGTGCGATTGTGACTCGCGCGCCAAGGGTTTTGAAGTTTATTCAAAATAAAAACGTCAAGTGCGAGTTGACTCGCGCATCGAGGGTTCCGTAATTAGAAGTCTGCATAAAACGTAAACGGCCGAAATTCAGTTATATTTATTAGAATAGAATTTATCGTAAAACTGTGTGAACATGAAGGTCTTAAAATTAAATGGAAGTATTGATCAACAATTTTATCCTCTTCGGACATACTATAATTAGTTTTACAATATTGATAAAAATACAATAGTAATCAATCAGGCAGATAATTGCCTAAATGTCGAAAAATTCACATACATTGATAACAAACCATTTCCATAATTTAAGTTTAAATATGTTTCCATCAAATTGTTTAATCTGTAATGGTAAATGATTATAGACCTTAATAGCTTTTATGTATAATTAATAATATGTATGTGCTGAACATAGTACCTACTGTTGATTTGACGTGTATGAGGGTATACATATATATGTTATATTTGTTTCGTAAGTTATCAGATCTATTAGATTTTAAATTAAAGAATGTTGAATTATGTTTTACAAATAAGCAGATTTCTAAAAAATTATGACCGACGACATCGTAGTGGTCGCAGAGTCGATGGATGGAGGTGGCTCGGACCGCCATTTGTGGCGTCATATGGGGGAGGCCTATGTCCAGCAGTGGACGTGTATGGGCTGATATGATGAAGCAGATTAGTAAAATGTATATCCCAGTTAATGTTCACACAAGACATGGTATATTATACACTAGCTGCGCCCCGCAGCTTCGCCCGCGTGAAAATTTATGTGTCGTGGAGATCAATATCAGATTCAAGTGTTTATTGTAAGGCATATCTATAAACGATGTTTCTGAATTTATTTTCGGTCGCTAATATACACTCAGGGATAAATTTAGAGGAACGAAAAATAAGGTAGAACGACATAAATGTTTTCTTGTTCCCAAGTCTGTGATTTTTCGCAATGTTAAACGATACCGACAGACTAGAGGACAAGCTCGAGTAAAAACAGAAAGGGACGGCAGATTTGTTGTAAGCAGTTTTCGCTTCGACTTATTCCGAGGAGGCGGCTTAGGACCGCTATTTGTGGCGTTGTGGGGGAGGCCTATGTCCAGCAGTGGACGTGTATTAGCTGATATGATGATGATTATGTGATAGGGAGATACGTGGTAACAAACATTCACATTTATTATATTAGTAGGATAGTCAATAAAGAAGTTCTATAAACATTATATTTTTATTAAAATTCTGATATTACTAACTACTTCTTTGTACAATACAATAGTTATTACACTTGCGAGCTATAAACTGGAATCACTTCATCGCTGGTTTCTGCAGACCATATTTTACAGTTTCCATGGAATAAACTGCAGATTGGTGTATACCATTTCAAAAGAAATTTTGTTAGGTTTCGAATGGTATAAAAATTATTGTAATTTAATTAAGTTTCCTACCTTCATTTAGTGAATTATTACAATAGGTCGAAGTTGTGGATGTTTAAATTAATAAGAAGTAATATGAAAATATCAAATTTTTATTTAAAATCTTTGTTATTTCCCGCTTTATATTTTGTATTGCCCCCCCTAGCCCTAATGACTGCTTGTAAACGGTTTTTTATTGACCTAATGAGTTTCCTGTTGGAATCCTGTGGAATTTCCTGCCACTCTTCGATAAGAGCAGTTCTTAGGTCTTCTATTGACGCCGGAGCTGGAGATCTTCCTCGTACCCGCCTTTTCAGCTCGTCCCACAGGTGTTCGATAGGGTTCATGTCAGGGCTGACGGCTGGCCAGTCTATTGTGGGAATCCTGACTTCTTCCAGGTACTGTCTAGTCGCACGAGCGGAGTGGCAGCGGGCATTGTGGTGCATTAGCAGGAAATTTTCGCCAATAAACCCGGCGTAAGGGAGTACATGGCCCAGCAGAATGTCGTTGATATACCTTTCTGCGGTTAGTCCTCCTCCCCGACCTCCACCGGGTACGAATACCAGCTCCGTTTTAGCTTCAATTGAAATTCCCGCCCACATCATACAAGACCCACCCCCATATGCCACTGTTTCCGCTATACAGCATTGTGCGTATCGCTCTCCCGGTCTCCTGTAGACTCTCCGTCGACGGTCGCTGCCATGCAGGCACATCTTAGTCTCATCCGCAAACAAAACTCGGCTCCATTGCTGTATATCCCAATCTAAGTGATCACGAGCAAACTGAAGTCGGGCTTATCGGTGGGCTGTAGACAATTTGGGTCCCGTTGCTGGCCTTTTTGGGGTCAAGTTAGCTTCTTTGAGTCTTCGCCTCACTGTCCACTCGCTGACAGTTCTCCCTCAAACTACTCCGAGCTCCCGCTGGACGTCAACGCCGGTTAGATGTCGATTTCGGAGAGAAGTGCTGACAATAAATCGGTCATCTCTCGCCGAAGTGCATCGCTGTCGTCCAGATCCTGGTCTTCGGACTAAGTTTCCAGTCTCTCTAAACCTCTTGTATACTTTGGAGACACAGGACTGGCTCAGATGAAGCTGTCGAGCGATAGTACGCTGAGAGAACCCTTGCTGGATTAGGGTGACGATTTGAGCGGCTTCTATTGGTGTGGTTTCCATTTTCTTGTAATTCCAGTATTTTGAGTGACGTGATATATTGGACTGATGACAAAATTGCATAAATTCCCAGTTTTTATAGGGATTCAGGAGTTTGAAAAAATTGATGTTTCGTTCCAAAAATTTATGTCTTTTGTTTTCAGGTTCCATGACATATGATGAACATTTTTTTCGCTATGATATCGAAAGAGTTTGAAAGCTAATAAAATTATCTTTAAAATAATATACCACAACCTACAGTTTATTGCATGGAAACTGTAAAATATGGTCTGCAAAAACCAGCGATGATGTGATTCCAGTTTATAGCTCGCAAGTGTACATACATTATAATGCCTTAATGTAAATAGAATCTCGAACCAACAGTGAATAGTTTAAACTCAATTGTTTTGCCATTATATATAATTTTTATTATAATATGTATTTGAATCAAATATTTTTTTATATATCTAATATTAAATAAGGATCTATTGAATAATCCCACTGAAATCAGAGAATAAAAATGCATTCGCGCATGGGTCAATATAGATGTTCTTCTATACTCCGGCCAAACTCAATATACCATTTTTGTAAACATTGCCCTCATAATTAGCTCAAAACTCACTTTTTTTTGTAGATTTTTTGACAGAATTTGCACTATTCAAAACAATAATAAATTCGCAATGTAATAGCAATCGAAATCCGATTAAAACATTATAAAATCGTATAAACCCCACTATTCATTGAAGAACTCCCGATTTCCTCATCCAGATAGGAACAGCTATTAGGCAGTACGTAACATTGGTTTCTAAAGATCAAACTTACGGGATCAGAACACATTAGGAATACCTACCAGGGTGCCCACCGAATAACTGCAAATTCCAAAACAGGTGAACTACTTACATCTAAATTAATCGCAAATACCTTTGAAAAGTCACCAGCACATAATCTTCACTAAATGACAGCCATTAGAAATTTTGCTTTTCACTAGCGGTTATGCAAATAATCATCAAACAACAATGAAATTAATCAGTAAAATGATTGATAATAATATGACGTGTTTTAAAAAACTATAAACCGACTTCAAATTCCCTTACTTACAAAAAACATACAGACAAATTTAGAACCTCCTCCTTTTGAAGTCGGTTAAAAATACACAAGTCGAAAATTTGTTGGATGACAGTTTTTTCTCTAGCCCTACTGCAATACCTATACATTTTTGTACTTATAGTAGACGAATAGTTATTAGGTATACAAAAAAATTAGAAACTTTGGATATTTAGATGTGTGACGATACTGTCCACTTTTTCAATTATTTTTGATATACCTAAGTAGTTTCACCCATTTTGGGAATTGCGGTAATTCGGGGAACATGCTTTAAAATCTATAACGGGTAATTATCGCATTTATTTATCTATTTTTCCAACGAAACCTCATGAAAATATTTGTAGATAAATAAGCGCGATGAATACCCGTTTAATATTTATACTATGATTGTGAGCTCTATAATGCATAATGCTGACAATTATTTAGAATTTCGACACCAAAAACAGGATTGTTGTGTTTTTAGTTGTGTACAAAAAATGTTCTTGATAATGGTTTGAGTATACAGGGCGGCTTTTTGAAATGAGAGTGGTGGATGGCCAACCGAAACCATGAGAGTTAGAGAAATGTCTTGAAAGGAGTCATGTGCTTTTATGAGACAATAAAAACAACATACTTATTTTTTCTTTATTTACGAAATTTTTCATTAACTTTACAAATTTTATTACGAATCGATGTGTTATCGAGGTTTAACATCATTTAAATACAGGATAAGTATCCTAGCTAGCGGCAAACTCAACAGTTCAGAAAGTTTATTTAAAAATTTCGAATCATAGCTTAATAAGTGGAGTATCCTAAACAAAATATGCAAATTGTAAAAATTTGCCATTTCCTTCCATTTTCGATATTGAAATTTTTTTTGCAGACTGAATCCATCATCATCATCGGCCCGTATACGTCCACTGCTGAACATAGGCCTCCCCCAAACGACGCCACGAATAGCGGGTCCTGAGCCGCCTCCATCCAACGACTCCCCGCGACCGCTACGATGTCGTCGGTCCATCGAGTCTTCCCAGGAGACTGAATCCGTAGGTACTAAAATATAGGGAGTCATATTTATAAAAAAATCAATAAGTTCGATTTCAAACATAAGTAAAAAAAGTAAGTTATCCAAAGATTATGCATTTTTTTCCTCACAAATCGAGGCCATGAGTCCTTTTCTTTAATTCTCATGGTTTCTAATTTGGCCATCCGCTTTTATCTCAAAAAGCCACCTTGAAGATTGGGTCTATTAATCATACAATGAAAGTTTACCCCCAAGTTGTTGTCAAGGTCCGAAATCAATGTCTTTGGCTTATAACTAGGTACATAGTATACTTTATAGTAGACAACGATGTTTTATATCACATTTATAAATGCATTTTTATACGCAACCTGTGGCTTTTCATTTATATATAATATATAGTAATTCTCTACAACTAATATATCTTCACAACTCGATCTCAGTTTCTGCAAAAAAAGAGTTTTGTTAGTCGCTGATAAATCTATACACAAATTAAAATGAGGAAAGTTTTTATTGTTTATTTGTTTGCATTGAATAGGCTCAGAAATTACTGAACCGATATGAAAAATTCTTTCACTGCTGGTAAGCTACACTATTCCCGTGTGACATAGGCAATATAATGAAAATTTATTTTATTTGCAAAAAAATTAGGGAATCTTGAAATTTTTGTTAAATACCCGTGCGAAGCGGGGGCGCGCCGCTATTAATTTATAGTTCAGTAGTTTGTTTGGGCGTGAATAGGTAACAAAAATTCAAACATTTATGTATCCAGACTTTCGCATTTATAATATTAGTGATAGTGTGATATTTAATTCAATGTCACGTAATACGTAAGTAACATGTAAAAGTAAATATTAAAGAAAAATGTCGGACCTAAGTCCAAAAGCAGTAGCTTTTGGACTTAGGTCCGACATTTTTCTTTACTATTTGAAAACACACACATTATCGATGAATGATTTTTGCAATCTTGTGTGTGGTGTGCATAATTATGGTACCTACCACATGAGCAAGGGGCTGAGGTTACAGTTTATTGGACCTCACTATACAGGCTCGACCTAGTGTGAGATCCATAGGTAAAATCTTTCCCCCTTATTATTACGAAATACTTAATATAATAGACTACAAAGATAGATATTTTTTATTATACATAGAAAACATGTAGAACACCCTGAACAAATATTTGCAGATCGTACAAACATTTGTCCAGAGGTGGGAATCGAATCCGCAACCTCCTGCGTTGCAAGCGGACCTTCGCCCGCCGTGTCACAGAGATCGTCAATAGAAGAAGAGAGAATGAGAATTAGAAATGCTTTAAGTTAGCAGGCTATTATGAATAAGGGGGTTAGTCTCCAAGCTCTCAGCAACGATTCTTTTTTATACAATATAATGTATCCTAAAATGGTCATACATAATTTTAACTATAACTATTTACTAAGTGCCTAATTTTACTGCAACATGTTATCTTTTCTGTACACAAATATTTTTGTTATGTTTATGTCGGTATAGATACCTACTCTGGCAAAAGTTCATCGATCCACTTCTGTAACAAAATGATGCCCCGTTTGTTGATATGATGTCCCAGTCGGTCCTGGATGTGGAATTGCCCCTGAACTCCTAGAGCTTTGAGATTCTCGAAGGTCGTCTCGCCCCATTTCAAATCCACTACTTCGTCTTGATTCCCGTGTATTTGCAGAAGCGGCGGTACTAGAACAAAGCTTAATAAGAATTTATGGCAACAAAAATATTATAAAAGTTTTCTAACGATCTCTGAGCTGCACAACTAACTGAACATGAACACTGTCAAGATGAAATAAAGCAATCCTCAGCCAAATACTACATACTTTAAAATTTTGGTATGTTATGTGATGGGTGAATAGATGGGTAACTTCAGATGTAGATATGTAGATGCAGCTTAATTACTTGTTACCTTTTTAAATTGTTTTTTTATTATGTATTGTATTAGTTTATTTTGTTTCTAAATTAGTTAATACACCTAAGTGTTTTTTTGTATTGTAAATATGTATGTAAATTATAATAGTTCTGTTTATTTAGGTACTGTTTGTGCACTATCAACCCAATTTTTCTTATATCTTCTTCTCTCTTAGCGATAAGACCGCTTTTTGTACAGTTCATTCTTGTTTAGATATAAGATCTTTTATTAATGTATTTATTTTCTAGTAGTATAAAGTGTTCATTCATTCATGGGTGAGGTGGGTCCAAATGCCACAAAAGCACAACTGCACCGAAGTTTTTTAAGAGATAGGTTCATTGATCGATTTATTATTATCATCATCATCAGCCGGGATCTCAAGAGGCGCCAATATGCAGGTCTCAACAGAGCCTACCCATTTGCTCCCGTTGAAGTCGAGACCTTAGGTCCGTGGGGAACCGAGGCTCACCGGGTTTAAAAAAAAATATTTTAGCGCCTGGACAGCATCTTGGGGACGCTTCCGACTGATATGGACCAGTTGAGCTACCTGTAGATTGTTTGCAACAGTTTGCAGTTAGCTCAATTGTTTCAATTGTTAATACTAGGTCTATTATTTGATTGTAATTTTCTTGGTTAGTAAATTGGTTGTTAACTCACGGTAAGTCCCACTAAAATTTTTGAATTCTTCAAACACCACAGATTTGTGGTAGAGAAAAGAACTTAACACAAAAACTCCAGCGACATTCCTGTCCCATCTATATGCAGTGTGAAGGGCAAGGGCACCCCCCATTGAGAAACCACCTGGAATAAACAAAGATTGATTTTAACTATTTATCAACAAAATCTAAAGCTCCAAAAAATATGAACAATATATCACCAATGTGACAATAGGTAGGTAAGATAAATAGACACAATACATAAATTGAATAGTATTAAACTATATGGCACAAAATAATAGAGTAAAACAATTAATGCTTCAAATAGAGTACAATTAACATTGTGCCACTAACAATAATGGTCAAACACCCATAGAATCTTGTATTGATTTTAATATTATTTTGTATGTTAAATTGAGTAAAAGCTATTAAACTCAACAGGTTATTGAGATAGTAAGTTCACTGCGGAACCATCCTATCACCAAGCCTACCGACCCCTGGTGGCCCCTGGTGCCAGGACCCTACCACCTTTTATGTGTTGTTGCATTGTAAAGTAGAAGGGTCAATGAACAATGATATAAAATTATGGATGACTCACGCTAAACCATGTCGGTTCCGCGCCGAGTGTCAGCTGTAGCAGTCACCGAGCCGGTCCCATGCCTGTAATTAGAAAGACAGGCCTCGACCGAGCAATTACCGTGCAGCACTGTATTCATGCAACAGGCCGATCTGACGGCCGAACCGAGCTGGGACCGAGTTGTCTCCGACCACTGTCTGTCACTTGGTTGCCGATTGGTACCTATAACGCGAGTGTATCCATACAAAATATATGTAATATAAGTTGAGCACGGTCAATACCCGACAGTCTAGAGTGAGTCATCCTTTATTAAGTAAACATTTACCAACAATAATTCGACTGCTTGGTATTCCAGCCTCATTTTCTTTCTTAATGAGATTCTTCACCTCCACTTCTATGCTGGATATAGACTCAAGTTTATCTGGAGCATCTAGTGAAACACTTTCACGGTCGAACCAGACATTGCTCATGCCACCACCAGCAGGGGTGTATGGTTGCAGGGGTGCAGTGGGGTATAAAACTTTTATATGTGGAAAGGTGAAATTTTTTACCATCAGCCTTACCCATTCTAACATATGAGGACCTGATGAACCTGGAATAATGTAGAAACATTATGGTATGTTTGTGTTAGGGATGTTGGGTACTAGGTAAGTACTACCTACAGTGACAGTAGGAAACTTTAAAAGCTGATAATTTGCATACAGCTCTGTTGATTTCATAGATAGGGATACATAATCTGTAAGTAATTTTGTGGACTATAATACTGTCCGCACACATAGCCTATTTACCATATTATGGACAACATCTGAATAAACAAACTTTTTATTTATTTATAGCCAGCCTACGCTACGATACGACTGGCCGCCGCCGTAGCTGAAATTCGGCTAGGAAGGAATCATCGCTTACAATAAGTACCTACAGAGTCCGTAAGTATATATTGTAAGCGATAATTCCTTTATTTCATGCCACTTTATTTAATTATTATCATATCAGATACTTATCTAAATAGCCGATGATGAATAATATTAGAATTGTTCAGATTCATGCAGGCAGAAAGTTTGTTTACATAACCTAAAATTATATTTTAGCATAATTTTACCTGAGCCATGAAAGAATATGACAGTTGCACTGTGTTTTGTACCGGTATGTTTAGTAAAATGCAGTGCTCCCAGTCGAGACATATTTATAATGTGCAAAATACCGTTACATTTACAAGTATTTTCGAAGATTTTTACGGTAATAGGGATGATAAAAAATATCGATATATCAAAATATCGATATTTTTTCAGAAATTAATCGATATAATTAGGCGATATTTTTAAAAGCGATATATAGATTTTCGATATTTATTTCAGGGTATCAAAATCGATATTCTTTAATTGTAGACAATTATCTATTTCCAGTTACCAATTATTATTATAGTAGGACAGCTTATTCATTGATATCAATAAATGTGAACAAGGGGCAACACATTCCTTTTTATTTTGTGTTGGTAGCACTGATTGTCTATGTTTGACTGTAAGTGTCATAATTGTGGTCGATATGTTGTACATGTTGATCTTCCTTCCTTCTTCTTGCGGTCAAAGATCCTACTAGCCTACGTTCCGTAGCTTGGGGCTAGTTTCATTGATCTATGGCCCGCTACACGCTCTATTTTGCCTGCACAAAGATGATGGCCATAAAATAGCGATATATCGATAATTTTTACTATGCACATATAATTTTTACTATACTAATAATAAATATCGATACAATATATATCCATACATTTTTTTGATTTGCCCATCCCTATACGGTAGTAGTTATTCATAGAGTAGGGAAGAGAGAGCCTAGTCAATTCCGGTTTTATATCTATGTATCACCATAATTGTCATGTATCTTTGTCTATCCCTCGGAGCCAAGAAATGAGTAAAAGAGATAGCTGGTGTAAGTATAGCTATGCTGCACTGTCAGTGTGAATCGTGTCAGGTGCTGACACAGTAGTTTGCTCTAATGTTGTGGTCAGACTGATGAAGTTTATTGACATTCTAAGAAATTACTGCGTTTTACTTATAACTTTGTTGAAAATATGTCGTGTTGCGCTGTGTACAGTCCTTCAAGAAGGACAAAAGGTGGAGTGAAATTCCCGGATTTGTCATAACATGCGTAAGTTTTTCCCTCAGTATAAATGTTAAAGTAATTATGTGTATAAATCTGTAGTAACAACATTTTAACAATCTAGTTCATGTGTTCCTATGAGTCTAGGATACAAATAATGAATAAAAATGTCCAAAACCATGAATAATCAGCAGAGATACATTTAGCGTCTCTGCTAGCGATGTGCTTACCATCAAATTTACTTTTCGGGTTATTCCGCATTCGTCCCGCTGGTTTCGGTCGAAACTGGGCCGAAACATGAAAATAAAATTGATTGCTGATTTCATTCCTGATTCGTCCCATTTCAAAATTTCTTTCCGTAAAGTACTGTCTTTCACACACTTCTTGTGCATGTAGTATTGGTTTATCATTATTGTTTCCGTAGGATTTAACTAATTTATACAACTCAAAAAACCAGGAAAAAAGTAATAATACAAGATATTAACTTAAATAACCAGGAATTATTTTCACGCGGTTTTTTCGGAAGTTTTCGTTCCAAAAGTTACGTAATTGATTTTAATTATAAGAAAAAAAATTCGTAGGGTTTTCGTTTACTAAGGCACGAACAGTATACAATATGCTTAATATTAACAGTAGGTATATATATCTATGTATACTTCAAAATGCAACGTTAAATCAATGCGGGCAAAGCTGCGCGCATTTAGCTATATGATAATATTGTATCTTATTTATTGTCCTTTTTTATATATTTTGCAAAATTTTATTCTTACTCTTACAGTTGACATCGACATCGATGTAAAATTTTGGGCAAACACAACATATATACAATTATAAGTCTTATCACGTTGATAGGCCTTCTTTAACCACAATATCACCTAATGGAAAGTGACGATTTGGCCGACAGTATATCAGGAAGGTCTAGAATGGTGGGTACACACGTACGTAGGTACATGCTCAATGAGCATGTTTCATCCGAGCATGGCTATCTATAAACATGCTCGACCCTGCGTCTACAGGTAAAAGGTTGCTCGCATGTTTAGTGTGCGTTGAATATCGTTGTGCATCGGACGATTCGTTGTTGTGTTTAGTGGGCATCGCCTGCTACGTTTACTGTCGGGGAAAACTTTAACAAATTAATTTAATTACAATTAGCCTGTAATGTCCCGTTGTTGGGAAAATCTTATCATGAATTAGGACTCTGAGCCAGTTTGGGCCCACATTCTATCGAAGGTGTCTAGTTCATCGCGCCATCGTTTCTTTAGTCCGCACATTACCGCAATGCCTTACGCTGTATTATTTGCTGAATTAAAAATTTATGAGTTAATTAAAATTATTGATTTAATAATTTAATAAATTCATAAATTTTTCCACAAAATCTCGAGAAAATGAACGAGTCTGACATTACAACTGCGCACTAACATTCACAAAAATATCAATTACGACTAACATGCTCGACCTCCTTGCTACACGTACAAACATTTTTGCTTTGAACATCGAGCAAGAATTATGAACGTTTGAATCTTGTTCGAATCGAACAATTTGGTTGGCTTGGCTTCGAGAATTTGTCTTGAGCAAGTTTATCGAGTATGTACGTACCTGTGTACCCACCGGAAAACACCTATTCACTCATGTCTTAAAGAGATCCAGGTTATAACTGGCCGAAAAAATAGGAGCAGACAAGGTGGATTAATTCGGCTTGCAAAATACATAGATACATAAAATCACTTTTCATATTTTTTTATTGCGTTCACGCAGAAGTTGGTAAATAAGGATAAGCAAAAAATTTCAGGTTTTATAGCGGCTGTTGTCCAAAATGACAAAGAAACTAAGGCAACGGAAAGCGGAGCGAACCCTAACCCCTTTTTTTACATTTTTGCTTCGCGTGAGTGGAGCAAAAAATGGTCAAAAAACATGTTTTTGTGGAGCTCCCTTTAATTTTAATATTTATTTTGTTCATATGTTATATCGGTAAATGGAATACACACAAAAATGCAGGTGTCTACCTTTTACGAATCATGAGATACAATAAAGCTCGATAGATCGACAGAGAGACAGACAGCGGAGGAAATATGGGACGAATCAGGAATGAAATCGACATAAAAAAAATTTTCCTGATTCGGACTAGTTTGGGCCGAAACCAGTTCGGCTTGACAGCGAAGTCACATCCCTAGTCACGTACACTATTACAAATCTGCAACAGCACACTAACAAAAAACGGACATGCGCAGAACTGTGTCTGGCGGTATCCTCTAATACTTCATCCGAGAGTTACTCCACAGATGTACTAGCACAAAGAGAATAACAAAGTACCAAAGAGAATACAATACTGACGAGGAAGAGACGGGACATCTATAGGAGAATACAAGTCAAATATGTACTATCACAGATGTAGTAGGGATGCAAGGATGCAAAACAAGGATGCTAACGCATGTATACTCACTTAAACTCACTCCAATGCATGAGTTAGTATACCACAGATTACCCCCATTTGGGGGTAATCATTTTAGCAGTAATTATTATTATGTTTCTCATTTCCATGATCACGGGCCTTAAAGTGACCCGGTCCTTTGGGAGGCATGCGTGGAGCCGAAGCCAACAGCACAGAGGCCCTTTATGAGAATTAATCTAAAGGCGAGAGCTACACATAGCGGGTATCATCCTTGGTTGCACAATATGCAATATATATAATAGAGACTATTGCAAAGGAAAATGAAAATAACAAAAAAGCCATGTTATTGTGGTGAATGGATGGACTGGGTAATTGGGCTATGGGGGAAACTATGGAGGCCTGCCATAAACATACTCTCAATACTGTTACAAGCGGCAGACGGTGGCTTGCCGAATGCTGGATGGGTTCCTCAAAATGTTGGCGTAAATGCCGGTAAAGGAACAACATCGGTGCAAACGACTAAGGGGTGTCGAGAGGTGCGGCCCCGATTTTACCATCACGAAGACACGTGAGCGGGCTTCCTCGTTACTACGCCATTAGACACTTCCACCCCCGAGTCTACATCCTAAGATGCATCTCTGGCGATTCCACTCAGACCGGCCAATGAAGCAAGCAAGAGGTGGGGATCTGGTTCTCTTGGGGTACCACTCCGCAAGCGGAGACGAGAACCAGGAATTTCACCGGGAGCACTCGGTATACCCGTATATATAATTATTATTATAAGTTTATTTATTTTTAATAACATTTCGGCAACATTTAGAACTTTTGTAAAAACCTACTACGAGACGATCAGGAGAGTTAGGATAAGAAAATTATAAATAATCAAACAAAATCTATTAGGTACGTAGTGTATGTAGTCATTATGTAGTTATATCTTTTTCTTTTCTTATGGACTGCGTTCTGTTATTCGCTTAAAGCGCTCAAGTGTGCATGAAATGAAGTCATTCCGGCTCTACTTTCAGCACGCTATGACTATGAGACTACACGGGAACGCCCACTTCGCTCCGCCTTCGGTGTTACGAGAGCGCATGAACTTCCTCACCTTTCGAGACAAGGCAGCTTATGCGTTCGTTTGAGTGACATCATTTGGGTGGGAACTTTCTAAAGTGACTGTCTTGTTTGTTTGAATTTTTCATAACTAGGACGCCATTGTTTTCCCGTGAAAACTCACGGAAAACAATAAAAGTGTTTTATTGTTAACTAGCTGCGCCTCGCGGCTTCGACGTGTTAAATAAGTAGTTACGGATACGTGGTAACAAACATTCACACCACAGACCAAAATATGTAAAATAATATTGCAAGACTCGTTTATTCACATAACGTCACACGAGTGCTAATAAACAACGAGCGAGCAAACGCATCGTGCGCTGAGACAAAACGGAATGCACCTTCGTGCGTGCATAACTCGTGCACCGCCTGAGCACTTTAAGCAAATAACGGAACGCAGCCAGAGTGATTGTGAGTAATGTAACTTGACTTCTTTGTTATTGGCAATGGCAATACATATGTATGTGGTTTGCCAGTTTTCTGCCATTGTGTGAGTGACCGAAAGTGGACCAATTCTCGCAATAAATATCCTAAACACTGTCAAAAAAGTCATTCAAGATTGTTATAACAGCATATCGAATACCTAACTTGCTATCGATAACTTGGGTTGATTATAGGCTCTATGCAGAGGCAGAGCAAGTATTGCGGCAACAGGCAACTTTCTGTTTACATAAAAACTTCTTGTTATACTGTGCCTTTAATTCTAGACACCTAACCTTCGTCGATTCGACGAGTACACATTATAAATTTTGTTATAAATTTTCAACGCGCACACCGATTATGCTTTGTAGATTGTCAACTCAGTGGTATGCGAGCTCTTTCCTTAGCGGGTCCTACTATATTTTTCGAAATAATAGGAAAATAGTCGTCGTTTTGATGAAATGTTAGGTTTTGTGTATATTATTTACAGCTTGACCGAACTGACACTGAAACCGAGGACAATGAAGAGATGGATCACACAGAAAGCAACATTTGAGACGATTTTTCTGATCACGAAAGTTCTCAAGCTCTTTTTTCACCATGGAAACCAGTTTTACAAGACAATGCGCGGGACCCCCGAGACGCCTCCAGTTTCATTATCAAAAAGCTGGGATGATTATAGTAGGAAGGTCGCGGGAAACCGCTCGACGGTGGTAGCGCTCGACTTTAGGTTTACGGTTTTAGTAGCAATCTTTAGAGGAGGCCTATGTGCAGCAGCTGAGATGATGATGATGAAGCTAGAACACCATAACAAACTGTTAGAAATATACTGGATCTACTGATATTATATGAATAGATTCTGATTATTAATAGTAATTCAACCTTCAACCAACTGATGCACCCAATAAGAGGAATGGAAAATTTTACGATCGTTATCCCTATAAAAATGTTGAATGGCAAGGTCATATTGCGCAAAATGCAGCATGAATATTTGTATGAAAAAATATTTTATAACAATTCCGCGTATAACCTTCTCTGATAGTATTCATCAAAGTAAGTTGTCTACTAGTTTTGTCTCTCCACGAGACATATTCAGGACAGGACACCACAATATCGTGACATTGAGATTGTGGTGTCTGGAATCTAATTATGCCATAAACCTTCGTTTCAGGTTACCGCGACTTAATTTTTTTAGAAAGGGATATCAAACATATTATTTGTGTCGCAGGTTGTCAACTTTCGAAGTTATATGTGGCTGCCTGTAACTCTGCAAACACAATTGCATGCAATAATTTTGCACACTCATCTAAACTTGTAACAATGTGTATCTTTCGTAGGTGGTTTTAATTACAAAAACAAATAAAGGTGCTTGCTCACTCTTTGTATTATAAATGTTTGTTATTTAGTTGATCTTTTCGAAAACGGATCTTTTTGTCATATTTCGGACCAAATTTGCATTCGGTTTTCATTTTGGTTGCCGGCAAATCTGGCACCCATGGAGGACCGACAACTTCAAACAGCCCCAATTCTGCGTATCACGTGATTCTTTATCAGAGTATCGCTAAAAACTGCTTATTGCCATATTTATCGATAAGATATATTGCCAGAATTGCCCTCCAGTTATGCGAGCTCTATGACCTGCCAAATGCCACTTCAGCCTACTCATTCTGAGAGCTATGTCGGTGACTTTGGTTCTTCTACGGATTTCCGTATTCCGGATTCTGTCACGTAGAGAAACACTAAAGATGTTCTCTCCATAGCTTGCTGAGCGACTCTGAGGTTATGAACGAGGCCTATAGTTAGCGACCACGTCTGTGTCACGGGAAAGTAAAATTTCCCTTCACTCTACTAGTATTGCCAAGCGGTAGTGCCTAACAAAATAAACGATTACGAGGCGTGCAAAGGAAAATTTAGGCATGCGTAGATAGGTAAAGGTATAGGTATAATATAATATTGGTATAGGTAGGTGCCTAAGTATCCTTCTCCAATTCTTCAATATACATACATAGGTAGAATGTTCCTTCATAAATTCATTGGTTCCGTCTGTTATGATGATTTTTGGACTTTCTATAATTTCCTATAGTGTCATCGTAGAATTTGTGCCTTTAAGCCTATAGACTGCTGTAGGTAATATATATACGCGCGGTTTGAGCGGAATGATCTCATTAGTATTGCTGGTTTTTAGACGGGTAGTTGTACAAAGAATCAAACAAGCAAGCATGAACATGCGTGGGGCTCCCAAGTAATTATGGCTAATTCGCCACTGGTATCGGGTGATCGTATAGAAAATATCGCAACAATTTGGGCTTGTTTGCATTGATACTGTTCTCAGAATGATTAATTGCAGGCGCTTTATCCTCAACGTCCAACAATGCTATACTGTTTTGCAGTAAGTGACACTCGCGTTGCTCGTGGGTTAACAACTCATTACAGTCTACAGGAGGTTCCCAGTGGAACTTGTGCTGGTTTTCAATATTTAGTTTTAGCTTTGCGTTATGCGTGCCTAAAACTGTTTCGAGGCCTCCACCTACTTTATACTCGTTTGGTGCTGGAGTTTGGAACGCAGAAGGTGGGAAACGCTGAGTCCTAAATAAAGGACCTCTACAGACAGCTGGATTACATTTTGGTTTTTCTAGGCTGTAATATCCAGGACCAGGGGTTTTAACAGACGCATAAATGGGCAACCAGTCATTCCAAGGCCTAAAACGGCCTTCTGACGAATAAAATGGTGATGTATACTGTAGTTGTTTTGATGTTACGGCTTTGAACTTGGTCTGAGGTATGTCTGCTGGACTCGGTTCATTCAATAGCACTTTTAATGGTCTCATACGAACTGTTTTTGATTTAAATTCCCACGTTGGCTTTGGACATTCCCTTGGTTGTACAACTGATTCATCATCATCGTCGTCGTTGCCTTCTTCGATTGGTTCTTGCTTAAATCGAACGGCAGTAGAGCCAAAAGCTCCATTAGGGCAATGCATAAATTTGCAATATTTATCATTAATACTGTAGGTATCTGGGCTTGGTCCTTCAGCTCGCTGTGACCTAAATCTTGCAGCTTTCCCAAATCCTGAATATTTTGGCAATTTAAAAAGGCAGTGTTTCAAGGGTCGTTTAGGTAAATCAAAGTCTCTTTCAAGCATGTGATCAGCTGGACCTGGTCGCAGTTCGGAGCGCGGCTGGGAAGAAAATCGTTCAGCTTTAGGGCCTAAAGTTTCTATTTGTGCACCTTTTGGCCAATTCGGGTAATAAGTTGCGGGACCCGGGTGGCCTTCTCGAATTTCTCTTTGTTGGATCATCTCAATGTACCGAGGTTGCTTTGATCTTTTTTTATTAAAGGATCTTAATTTTTCGAGACAGAGCTCGGCTTGAGTAGGTTGTCTTTCAAAATTGTAGTCTGCTGGGCCCGGACATCGTTCTAATGCTTTTGAGGATCTTTTAGACCTCCAGCGACTCCATTTACAACCGCGGTAGAAGGCAGTTGCTTCATCAACTCTTATATCATAGAAAGGAGGGCTTGCGTCAGAAAATTTGCTCAATAATCTTCTTTGTGTTCCATCTGGTAATAATTCGAATCCATTATCTCTTTGACATGGCATGGATAATCCTTCTCCTTGTCCTGACCGAGGGGGATGACCTTTGTATAGTCTCCTTGGAACTAAGCCTTGGCATTCGGATTCAATCTCATTTTCCTCAGAAAGGCATTCACAAACGTTAAAACCACATTTGCATAAAATCTCCTCTAAATCTTCTTTACTTAGAGCTTCGTATGGGAAACGTGGACGTTTTGCCATTAATGAAGTGCAATTTGGTATTTTTGGTGGTAAAGCTGCATCGTAAATTGCGTGGGTGTATACACAATTACCTAGTTGAGACTTTCGAGGGGATTTTGATAGAAACGGTGCTGGACTCTGACTCTTTTTTGATTGTATTGATACATTTTGGTACGCGCAAGGATCCAACAATCTGTAATATCGAGGTTTTGGTGGAAATCTATCTCCTGTGCTGTATGCCATTCAAATGGGTTGACGTCCGATAAGTATTTTGTAAAACAAAAATTGAAGAGAGCAGACTCGCTGTGTAGTAAGAATTTAAAGACAGAAACGTTGTTATTGTATTTTCTTTGACAGAAGCTACAAGCACAATGATCAAAGGTTGAGCAGGTGGGTAGGTACTAAAATGTATGGGGAAAATATTTGATAAAGTAGAAATCGAAATAAAGCTTCATGCAAAGAGTAAAAATATTAAATACATTTCAGGAATATAGTATAAATACCTTTATATGGATTTAGCAAAGTTTTTGAAATGTTGTCAAATGCCAAAGAGAATACAATACTGTCAAATACTTTCGGTAGTTATTGTCAAAGAGGATAAAACCACTCCGTTGATACAATAACTAATTGTATACTCATTGGTCAAATAATCCAACAAAAAGTAATTTCACAGCGAGTTTTTACTCTACGTAATTTTATCTCAGACGAAGCAAATCAGCTTTACATAAATTAAATTTATGTATAGCTGTCAGTGTTGCCAACAGTTAGACTAGCTCTCCACCAGATTCAACCTCTAAAACCACCAGAAAACCACTAACCAAAACGGTCGTACTGTAAAAATCGCTAAAATTTCCACTAAATAAATACAGAACGAATACAATATGTAGTTTACTAAATAATTTCCTTTATTATGACATACGTAATATTACTACACGTATATTAACCCGCCATTTGTGAGGTGACTTTGACTTACGTCGTCTGTGACGTCGGTCTTACGGACCGGGTTTTCAAATTGAGATTTTCCTAAATAGTTTTACTCCATGGAACTTTAACTTATTCAAATATTAAAAAGGTATGTTTTTTTCAGAATAATAAAATGTTATATCTTAAATCACAAATCGTTTATTTATATTTTCGCTTACTTAGTTAAAACATTAAAAATAATCAAGTTTTTTCTAATGGTCTTTTAAAATATCAAAATTTTTAAAATAAATGTTTTTTTTCTAACTAAGTCAGCCTCTCTCAGTTTTATTACAATAGGAACTATAAAAAAAACAAACAAAGAAGGTACCCGTACTAAATACAAAAGCATAAAAAAACTCCTCAAAAATCCTTTTTCTCCAAGGGCCAAGCAGCTTGAGCATATTGACACTACATGCTCAAGCTTGCTCATGCTTCACTATCCGATGATTTTTGTGATATTTCCTCATCGGACATTAATTCCTCTTGCAGAAGACTTTCGTAAGACATGCTAAAACCAGATTTAGAAATTGGTAACAAATACGTATGAACAGTGAAATATTTATAAAGATATGCAAAAGATCATAGGTAACAGAATAATAACAATCACAATAACTACACTAAAAATTAAACCAAAAATAGATACTTATAAATAATTGAATATTATAATATTAAACTTTGACTATTTTACTCACGTATTCTGTGACCACGACCACGTGTCCCACGCACCGGGTTAGCGCCAAAACTCAAAGACGTGTGCCTGCCTCGCCGATGAGGGGAGTACACGAAATCAGGAGAGTACACGAATTCACAAGTCAATTCAATAACGGGTAAAAAAGTTATTCGACTTTTTCGATCCACCCGGTCTCACAGACATATAGGTCATAAATGGCGGGTTAACAACTGGTTGACCCACTCGCGATTTGATTCGCGTGGACTGTAGGGTTAAGTACTAGTTGGGCTATTAGACTTGATGTCAATATTTCAAAACGTGGCTCATTGGTTGAGTGATAGTATTTTCAGTAATTGAAAGTGAATTTTATTAAACCACTAGAAAAATCAACTAGCCACTAAAAACAATATTTCACCACTAAAGTGGGGGTCGAAACCACCAGTTTTAGTGGAAAATCCACTAAGGTGTCAACACTGATAGCTGTGTGTAGGTTTAACATAATAACTATTATTATGTTATACCTACATAATATAGAACATAACGCGTGACGTAACGCACGTTATACCCGTTATTTTTACTAATTTAAGCGTGAATAACACTTTATGAGCTTAGTTTCTTTTTGACCCAAAGAAATTCTGGGCAAGTCTGTCCATAATCGATAAATATGCCAAGCACTGACTGTCCTGTCGAGCTCCAGATCGATTGATCACGTAGACCGACGACGTTAATCACAATCTCAACCGTCTTCTCAATATCTGTATTCGTATCCCCCCTCGTTAGGCACTACGTAGGCAGGCATAGAGTAAAAAATCGTTGCTGTCTCAGACTCTGATGAAGTATTAGTCTGACGCCTGATGCCTGAATACTCAAACGCAACAACGATTTTAAATATGATCTCAGATATCGTCCATTCAAAAAAGGACCTCATCTAGCCTTGCCAAGAAGTTAAATCCTAGAACACATCTTATTCTGATAATCTGCATGATAAGTGATTTTCTACTGTCCTTAGTAAATAAAATCTGAAAGACGAAGAAGAGGTAGGCAAAACATAATTTCCGATTCTATGAAACATATTTTATGAAATAATATCTCATACGAAGAACGTAGGCTGCTTGATCTTAGATTTCATAGTTCTACCATGTCTGTGGATCTCATACATATTATGTAGGTCTCACAGACATGATACTATTCTACTGTATGTGATACATGATACTTGTTTGGTCTACTACGTAAGTAAGTAAATAATTTGTTTGTCACATAAAACACACACATACAATTTTTTACATCAAAAATGGGAAAATTAACACAACGTATATAAGAATTAAATATTAAAACAAAGAATAGAGGCAACTGTTATACGAGTACCTATGCTAATGTTCCTTGTGCTTACCCCAAAACAACTCACAGTTTGCTGTTTACATAGAGTTAATTAGTAATTAATTAGAGTTGATGATTACATTGAGATTTCGATATTTTAATGATTTTACTATTGGGTAGTCTAAAGGAACCAGGCTTAAACACAAATTACCTGCCTACAATATGAAGCACTATTGATTATTTCAACCTAAAATGCGTGTGTGTAGCAGTGGCAAATGGGTAATAGCTCAGTGATAATATAGCTCTATGAGCAAACACTGATTTTCAGCTATCACCTGGATGACGAGACAAGACGAGCCCAACGATACACGTCTGTCAGTATATTTACTGCCTACAACCATAAAAGAAGATAAATCTATTAAATCATTTACATTATACTACCTATACATACAATAACTATAACCTATTGAATATACCAACTACAAAACTATAAGATAGGCGGACTCTCCTCTGAGAACACCAAGCTCATAAGAGTTTGGGTAACATTGGAGAGCCGCCCAACTATGCAGCAAAATAAATAAAATATGAATTTTACATGTGCCAAAAAAAATATGTACTCCTATTTTACGCTGAAAGCATTATTCTTCGCGCGCAGCCTATAATCAGCGACCGAAGTGCGAAGTACTACGTGTACTTCACTCTTTGTTTAGGTGCGATATCGATATCTATATCAATCAAGGAATTTATGTACTAGTACTTATACAAATTCCTTGATATGAATATCGTGCAATATACTTTAACTTTTTCTTTTATGGCGCCGCTTGCTTTTCGCTACGACTAGACTCTGCAGTGTCTGTGTTAGAGTGTCATAAACTTCGAAAATAGAATATGAAATAAAAACTATGAATTTTGCATCAAAATGATTTTGCTAACAGAAAAAACAACAAAACGGACAACACAAGCTAAGGGATAAAACAACACAACATGCGACCTAGTACTCGACAAGTCTTTGACAACCGAGACTTTATTGGACCTCTGAGTCTGTGCTGTTAGCTGTCACTGTCAGCCTGGTCTAAACGTCAAACAAACCTGCCTGCTGTTTGTTTTGTTTTCATTTCTTCATCATGCACAGATCATGCAATTTCATATTTTCTTTTTCCTCCTCCTTCGATACCACGCACGGCACGATACGTAATCAACATTGAGGTGAAAGAAGTTTCCCCTGAAAAATCAGTAGTATACACTGAGTATTCAAACCCAATTTGAGAATACCATAACCGAGTCTGACACCGTCGTTATCGTACATTATACATTATCCAAGAACCAACATAATTCTTCTGATAGCTCATGCCTCGCATTGCTCAATAAAGATATAACAATTTTTTGTTGCCTGTTAGCCAAGTGAACAATCGTGTAAACATGGGATTGAGTTTTGTAAGGGTATTTCTTGGCTTCTGGGTGGCATCAATAGCCGCTGAAAGTAATCCTCAGTCTACAACTCCTTTATGTAATGCCAATGACACTGAAAGAGTCCAATTTGTGTTCAATACAGATGTAGTTACCAGTGAACACATAGTAACATTCAAAGGGTACTTTCCTAAGTCTACGAGAAAAAAATATGTTTCAGCGGCTCTAAAAAACGCAGGAGTAAGTATTTTGATATGGATTACCTACTTTCCATTCAAAATGTGAAAGTTATTTGGTTAGAGTTAGCATCAGACACAAAAACTAAAACATAATATATTCTTATAGGTAAATAACTGGACCATACTACACCGAGACAATCCAGCTGCTGACTACCCCAGTGATTTTGATGTACTGCTGATAGACAAAGAACGTAAAAAGGCACTTGATGCTCTGAGGGACCATCCTGCCATAAAGCGTGTTACTGCCCAAAGGCAGGTTATGAGAACTATCAAATATGTAAACGAGGTAAGGAATCCCACCAAACTTATTTTGACAACAGAGTCAAAAGGAACGCTTACATGTTTTAGGTTTAGCCTACAAATATGTTTTTATATACATAAATACTACTGGTTACTCATCCAAATTTTGATTAAGTGACATAGCCTTTGTTTTATACATCAATCTAAGTAAAATCTGTATTGTATTTTGTTTTTAATCATACTTGAATCTATTCTTATAGTTATTCAGACACTATAAACCAGAGATTTGTTTGTTTAGATCACAGAAATCTAATAGGGAAGCAGAAGAAACATTTCTAAATCATAAAATGAAAATGATGCAATGAAATGTGTGTTTATCACTGGTCTTAAAATCAAAACAATAAATAATTAGCTTATTCAGCTGTAATACATAATCACACTATTATAGTTAATATTGTAATAATATTTCCTTTATTCTGTTCTTCTTTTTCCAATTTATTCTGTTCGTGTTTACCAACCAAGCATTCGCAGCATGTGACCAAGCCAATAATACGCTACCTATGCATGGGGAACTTGCAACAAGATTACACACCTTGCTATATCAATTTACGCATTAATATATTGTATTATGTCTATCCCTGTCTGCAAATGGCAAAAAAGGCAGTAGAATAGTTAGAAAATTTAAGGTTTTGATGAACTTAAGAGTGAAAATGATGCCTTGGGCTTTGTTTATTTAACTTTCGAGGAGTCGCACCCTTGCGCGAAACATAAGTAGTGGCGCGCGGTCTGTGATTCCGCAATATTACGTGTCTGGTTTTGTACATTGTACTAGCTCATAATCAAAAGAAGTCTCTTGTCTGTATATTGTAAATCATAATAAAATGACATATCATAATTTCGTTGCGGACTCAAAGACCGCGCGCGACCACTGGAAGTTTAAGTGTAGTGAACGAACATGAGGGCATTGCTGTAGTCTTTATGTCAATAAATCACACTAAAGTACGTCGTAGCAAGCACGCGTAACATGAATGCCGCGCGCTGGTCCAATTACGACTGAAGTAGATGGAAATAATTGCACCTACAATAATTTGAGCTTCCCACTTTCGAGAAGCTATACCTAGTACCTCATCTCCCCTTTTTCACTTAAAACCATGCGTTTTATATATAAATATGTATGTGATTGAAGGATGAACCTTCACCTAAGTATGGTTTGAAATTGTAGCTCAATGAAGACTGTGGTCCTGCTGGGTGTTTGTATGCTGGTTGGAGAAATTATCGAGGCAGAGCTCTGCGTTCACTCCGGCAACCACGTGAGGTAACCATTCATGTCAATAGTGTTTAAGATGATGATGTCCTACTAGCCGAATTTCGGGAGGAAATCAATGGGCTGATAGAGGTAACTGACCTGTGCGTGCACCCTTACTTTTAGCAAACTATTTGATTGTTACTCAAAATTATAAACTTTTAGGTGTTAAATTTTAAAGTTGCCTTCTTGATTTGTAATAATTATTACAAATAAATGACTATTCTTATGATTAATATATTAACTAATAATTTTATTCATAACTATCGACCCACCTCGGCTTCGCACGGGTAGTAGAGCATTATTATGCCTGCATGTTTTGTCTATTGTAGGATCACATCAGCTTGATGCCTCCAATAGGTAGATTAGATTTAAATGTAATATAATGTTCCTTATTATACGCTCGTCTTATATAGAACGCGAAAATAAATTCAAACCCACTGTGAGTTTGAATTTATTTTCGCGTTTGTAAATTTTTTGCGATAACTCCTAAAATATTCCTTTAAATAGTACAAGATTATAGTAATGTGCATCAAATGCTTAAGGTAACTAACTTATTTCAGTTGATAAGGATTGGTACTGTATCCGCCTAAATAGCTTTCCAATTACCGTATTGTAAGTGACCATTTTTTTGTTTAGATAGAATGGGTATATTAACCTTTCCTTAAAAGATAGATATATGCCTATAAAAGCCAGAGAGAAAAAATCTATAAAAGAGGAATATCCAAATTGTTATATTATATCATAGCGTTTTCGAAGCACGCTCACAGACGGTTTGACTTTTTCCGATACTTCCAACCATTATCGTTATATGTCAACCTATTTACACAAAACCATGACAAATTATATACCTAAACCTTCATCATGAATCACTCTTCGATGACTCTCATCGTTTGGTGAAAGCGCACGAAAATCCGTTCAGTCGTTTTTGAGGTTATCGCGAACAGACATACAGCGGAGGATGTAGTAATTTGTGTGCTTTGTCACACTACCACATTAAAATTATAAATCTGAATGTTAGGATGAATGTTTATATTTATTATTACTATGCTCTTTATTTGTTATTTATTATTAGATTATTACCATGCTACCACTACGGAATAGATTAGGCTAAAATTTTGAATAGATGTTGTTCTAGACCTGATTTAATATTAATTTTTATGCCGGAAAAAATAGGTGCGACACCGCGTGCAGAAGGTATTATGGAAACATACATTGTTAAAGTAATTGTAAATACAATTTAACGGGTACTTATCACGTTTATTTACCAACTTTGTCGATAAATACCTGTTAAGTTGTACTTATCATTATCGGCTGGTACACTTATCCCTTTCAAACTATCCCCACAGTGCACGATGTGTTCAGATTGCGTAGGTTTAAACATATTTATTGTTTGTGTACTAATAAAATATTATTATTTGTTTAGAATGGCGGATATGCATCTAGAAAGTTACTTAGGACAGTGCCACGGCAAATTACGTCGGTGCTGAAAGCAGATGTCTTATGGGCTTTGGGGGTGACAGGTAAGCGGTTTAGCTTTTTTTTGTGTCTACAAGTATGAGTGCTCGAAATTGCTGTGGCGGATTGCCGCGTTGGCAGAATGGTAGGTAGGTAGCCGGCTCGGTAGGCGTAGCTTAGCTTTAGAAAACAGACATCAACTCGCTACATCATTATAGAGATAGATGCTTGTGAAATTTTCGTGATATCTGTCTGAAGTCTGTTTTCGTATATCGAACTCTAAGTGCGTGACTTAGAGTTCAAAATACGAAATCCTACATAACTTTCTGCCAGCTTCATAGATGATGTCCTAAATATTCTGTTTTCTTAGTAGTACAAACACATCGCATCAAAGTTGTGACACTTAAAATACGAAGTTTCCGGTGACGGATCGCACGAAACGAGCAACTTTACAACCAAGTTCTATAGGCGTGTCACTAACTGACGCCTTTCGTTTCTAATCTCTAATAAATATATGTCAAAACACTAAGAAATGTCATAATAATTTTCATAGCCTCTTAGTTATTGTATTCTCTTTGTTCATAGCAGGGTCTTCGGAAAGAACGGATCGGTCGTCCATCGTTTTGTGCGATCTGTCATCCGTCAACTTCTTAAATTGTTTATCAAAGTAGATCTCCTGAACCTTTTAACATTACGATTGCAGGAGAAGGCGTAAAAGTGGCAGTCTTCGACACGGGTCTCGCTCGGAATCACCCTCACTTCGGTCGTGTCCGCGAGAGGACCGACTGGACGGGAGAGAATACGTTAGACGACGCCCTTGGCCACGGGACCTTCGTAGCGGGGGTTATCGCGTCCAGATCTGACTGCCTTGGATTCGCGCCTGACGCCGATCTTCATATATTTCGAGTTTTTACAGATAACCAGGTCTGTTCCTTTCGATGTTTGCATTCATTTCGATGAAGTAATTATAGTTACTACGTTTAATCATGTAATGGGTCATAAAATGGGTGATTATTCTGAACTTAGCCGAACGGGGCGTTATTCTGAACCTTAGCACCATCAAAATATTATCAGCATAGGAATGAGAAAAATTCAGTCGTTCAACTGCAATAATGCTGTAATACTGCTTTTATGATGAAATCTGACTCTGACTGAACCACTTTGAGGTCCGTAACTGCCACTTTCCAGCTAAGTAGGAACAACAATTTCCTGGTACCCTGTACACAACATTTAAATAATCTGTGCTGGGTTTCTCAAAATCTTTTCATGACTATGATTTTATAACCAACAATTTATGTTACAGGTGTCATACACTTCGTGGTTCCTAGATGCTTTCAACTATGCCATTATGCGCAAGATAGACATTCTCAACTTGAGCATCGGTGGGCCGGACTTCATGGACCATCCATTCGTGGATAAAGTTTGGGAACTTAGCGCAAACAAGGTGGTCTATCTTTATTTTTTACAAATCGATGGTATATTTTCGGGTTGATTTTCTAGGTTAGATTGCTTTAGTATTGGTTTCATGTTCGGTTGATATTTTAACAGACTTCATAAAATCCTTTTATGGATGTTTGGCTGTATGTACATGTATGAGACGTATAATGTATGTACGGAGAAATCGGCGAACATATTCTAAAGCTGTAAAAAATCATGACTTGAGACCTGCTCAAACGTGATTTGCGTTTGAGACGTATTCTAAAACTTTAAAAATAATCACTTTAGATCTGGATCTGCTCAAATCTGATATGTGTTTGACTATTCGGGCACTGATACCATTATCACTTCTTCTATCAGCTAGCTATAGCTAAGTTTGCTGAAAATCATTGTAGCCGTTCTAATGTTAAGATGGTTCAAAGCAAAATCGTAAAGGACTGCATCTCTTTAGTTTGTTCCGAATTCTATTACTTATCTAATTCTTATATTTTTTGTTAAATTAGCTTTCTTACTTAATTCTTTATAACTTATCTTTATTTTCAGGTGATAATGGTATCAGCGATAGGGAACGACGGTCCACTATATGGAACACTGAATAACCCGGCGGATCAGATGGACGTCATCGGAGTAGGAGGTATCGGGTTCGACGACCGCATCGCAAAGTTCTCATCCCGGGGCATGACTACTTGGGAGCTGCCGGAGGTAGCTATACTGCTATTTGTATTTTCATCAACTTATCAGTCAGCAAACGTCCACTGTTGGACTTAGGCCTAAAAGGGGCCTTAAAGTAGGGGTACTTTGGTTGCTTGAAACAAATCGTTTTAAGCGATAAGGCCGCCAATTATTTTACCTTTTACCAAACTGGTTAGTTATAATAGAATAAAGGTTTATCTATATTTTTATCCCCCACATGGCATACGAATACATCCCGTGAGGGTTTTAGAGAATTTGACACCCAATTTGTTACCAATAAAGAACTTGATACAATGCGAAACGGAGAGTGGGAAGACCTCCCACTCGTTGGACCGACGACATCGTAGCGGTCGCAGGGAGTCGTTGGATGGAGGCGGCTCAGGACCGCTATTCGGTGGAGTCGTTTGGGGGAGGCCTATGTTCAGCTGTGGACGTGTACGGGCTGATGATGATCATGATGATGTAAGAACTTGGAACTTGAGGTGGTTTCCTGTCGTGTAATTCTATACCATTTTATTTCTTTAAGTATTTTAGTATTGGAAATTGTAATATTTTTGTGTTTCTTTTCAGGGTTATGGACGTATGAAACCGGATATCGTCACGTATGGCAGCGCAGTACGGGGCTCAAGCGTCAACGGGGGCTGCCGATCTCTCAGTGGTCAGTGTTTTATTAAGATACTTTGAACCCCTGTCAGTCAGATATAGGTAAATTATGAAAAGCTGGCCTAATTTTTTTTTTTCAATCGGATAACCACGCTAATGTCACAAATATGTCGATAAAGGTGGCCTACTCTAGTTTTATTCTCGATTTCTTACGAAAGGGCCGTTTTCGGTTGAATATTAGGATAACCACGCTAATGTCACAAATATGTCGATAAAGGTGGCCTACTCTAGTTTTATTCTCGATTTCTTACGAAAGGGCCGTTTTCGGTTGAATATTAGGATAACCACGCTAATGTCACAAATATGTCGATAAAGGTGGCCTACTCTAGTTTTATTCTCGATTTCTTACGAAAGGGCCGTTTTCGGTTGAATATTAGGATAACCACGCTAATGTCACAAATATGTCGATAAAGGTGGCCTACTCTAGTTTTATTCTCGATTTCTTACGAAAGGGCCGTTTTCGGTTGAATATTAGGATAACCACGCTAATGTCACAAATATGTCGATAAAGGTGGCCTACTCTAGTTTTATTCTCGATTTCTTACGAAAGGGCCGTTTTCGGTTGAATATTAGGATAACCACGCTAATGTCACAAATATGTCGATAAAGGTGGCCTACTCTAGTTTTATTCTCGATTTCTTACGAAAGGGCCGTTTTCGGTTGAATATTAGGATAACCACGCTAATGTCACAAATATGTCGATAAAGGTGGCCTACTCTAGTTTTATTCTCGATTTCTTACGAAAGGGCCGTTTTCGGTTGAATATTAGGATAACCACGCTAATGTCACAAATATGTCGATAAAGGTGGCCTACTCTAGTTTTATTCTCGATTTCTTACGAAAGGGCCGTTTTCGGTTGAATATTAGGATAACCACGCTAATGTCACAAATATGTCGATAAAGGTGGCCTACTCTAGTTTTATTCTCGATTTCTTACGAAAGGGCCGTTTTCGGTTGAATATTAGGATAACCACGCTAATGTCACAAATATGTCGATAAAGGTGGCCTACTCTAGTTTTATTCTCGATTTCTTACGAAAGGGCCGTTTTCGGTTGAATATTAGGATAACCACGCTAATGTCACAAATATGTCGATAAAGGTGGCCTACTCTAGTTTTATTCTCGATTTCTTACGAAAGGGCCGTTTTCGGTTGAATATTAGGATAACCACGCTAATGTCACAAATATGTCGATAAAGGTGGCCTACTCTAGTTTTATTCTCGATTTCTTACGAAAGGGCCGTTTTCGGTTGAATATTAGGATAACCACGCTAATGTCACAAATATGTCGATAAAGGTGGCCTACTCTAGTTTTATTCTCGATTTCTTACGAAAGGGCCGTTTTCGGTTGAATATTAGGATAACCACGCTAATGTCACAAATATGTCGATAAAGGTGGCCTACTCTAGTTTTATTCTCGATTTCTTACGAAAGGGCCGTTTTCGGTTGAATATTAGGATAACCACGCTAATGTCACAAATATGTCGATAAAGGTGGCCTACTCTAGTTTTATTCTCGATTTCTTACGAAAGGGCCGTTTTCGGTTGAATATTAGGATAACCACGCTAATGTCACAAATATGTCGATAAAGGTGGCCTACTCTAGTTTTATTCTCGATTTCTTACGAAAGGGCCGTTTTCGGTTGAATATTAGGACTCTGACTTTCTACTACATTTTTACATATAAAACATTGTGACAACCAATGTATCAATATCAAGAATGCGCAATGTAGTATGATATCATACCACCCATACTCGCCCACTGCTGGACATAGGCCTCCCCCATACGACGCCACTAATAGCGGTTCTGTTGTAAACAATGTAGTATACTATTATTATTATATTATATTACTTATATTTGTTTGCCCATTAACTGAAAACTATTTAATTTTTAATGTGTTTATTATTGTTTTGATTTATTGTGTGTGTATTTTTAAATGTTCTTTATAATGAGTATAAGCATGATGATGTTATTAATTATAAGTAAGTAGTGTAATTGGTTTGTTAAAAATCGTGTTAGTTACATAATAAACAAATACAAATTATTACAAAGTGAAAAAGCTGCTCAACTTCGTATGAAAATTACATTTTCGTTCGATTAGACGGAACGAAATAAATCGAAATTTCATAGTGAAAGTATATTGAATGTGAAAAACAAAAGAGGATCGCGTCAGGTTTCAGTAATTTACCTATACCTACTATGTATTATAAACACCTCTACTGCTGTTACCAATCTGCCTACCACATTGGTGATTATAGCAAACCCCCCCTCGTCTGGGGGACGCATGTTCATCAGTGGACGTACGAGTGTTGATGAGGAATGAACCCTGTGTCCCATAGCCGGGTAAAGGCCTTTCTGGTTCTCGGTATTTTTTCTGTATTGGTTTTTGTCTTTATATGGTACTAGCTGACCCGCCCGCGTGGATATCTATCTATAATTTTATGCAAATAAATAAGCTAGACCGATCGGGGCAACTGATAAGGCTTTTTAGTAATGAGTAATTAATAAAAGTCTTGTATTAATTACTAGCTACTGCCCGCGCCTTCGCCCGCGTTTTTTCGGGATAAAAAATCCTATATGTTATTCCAGGTCCCATACTATACCCATACCAAATTTCAGCCTAATCAGTTCAGTAGTTTTTGCGTGAAAGAGTAATAAATATCCATACATCCATCCATACAAACTTCGACATTTATAATATTAGTAGGATAAAGTACATATCTCTTCTATTAAATTTTATTGACATAAAGTACATAGTTAATATTTTTTTTATTGATAACGGCAAAGCGTTTGACCACCATCACACTCGGGAAAGTGAAGATGTGGTCTAAGATGGAGCACGCTTTCATATATAGTTAGTTAGTATATAAATAGTTATGTATATAGTTAAGGCTAAAATAAACAAGATAATTTCAGTCCCCATTTCTCGTTCAACACATGAGTTCTCTTCTCGTCTTACCACGTGAACTTTTTTCGTGAATGTTTATCTTACAGGTACATCAGTGGCTTCTCCAGTGGTGGCCGGTGCCATCGCGCTACTAGCTAGCGGCGTCCCGCGTCATCACCTGACCCCGGCTGCTGTCAAACAGGCATTATGTGTCACCGCTATTCGTCTCTCCGGACCTAACATGTTCGAACAGGGACACGGGAAACTGGACCTTATTAGTGCTTATCAGGTATCAGTTTACGGATCTTCGTCACCGGACAGCAATCATTCTAGCCCGCGTACATCCACTGATGAACATAGGTCCTAAACAACGTACGTCACAAATACTGATCAGGAGCTCGTTTTTGGAATCACCCTCAGTGTTAGTCTAGCTTTACTACAGTTTACACTTTCTTTAGACTAGACAGGTGTTACAATATTCGATTCTTATTAATTTTCCTACTAATTTAGAGTCTTGGTAGTCTCTGAATTATAGTGGCTCTGATGTGCGCCGCACGCGTCCTAATTTAACCGTTCGTTTTGTCATGCTTTGTTTCAAATCGGCACGAATAAGAGCATGACAAAGCTGGACATTTTCACATTGCATGATGTAGCCCAAAGAATAGACAGACAACCGAAGTGGCGCGGAAGGCGAAGGTCCGCCTGCGACGCAGCAAGTTGCGAGTTCGATTTCTGCTGATTCTGATTTCTGATTCTTAATGTTATGTACAATTAATTAATTTAGACATGCTTGCCATACTCTCTAATTCTTTTGCACACTAATGTATATTGGTCAAACATCTCAATGATCAAAAAAAATATTTATCATCTTTTTTTACACGTGTTTTGCAAATAAATAACTTATATATTTTTTTACTGCTTTTTTACTTTGGGACAAATGTTGTTGTGGAATATTGGGTATTTTCTATATATACAAAAAATATTATATCCTTCAGTGTTATGGGTACTAGACCCATAACAATAGCTCTGCTTAGCTTGGGGCTAGATGATGTTATGTGGATTGTTCAGCAGTATTTTTGTACTAGCTTTTCCCCACGGTTTCACCCGGATTAATTTCGTATTTCTAGGGGGATGAAAGGGGACTTTTTCCCGTAAATGTCCCATGGGAATTTGATGTTTTACGGAAATAAAAATCAGGCTATGTTATTCTCCATCCTTTCAACTAAATCTATGCCAATGCTTGTTGCTTACTTGGGGTATCGAGGAAGGACATACAAACACACTTTCGCATTTATAATGTTAGTTAGGATTTATCAATTTTACCTAAAATGTGTGAAAGTTCATGTCGATAATATCGTCCAATTTATTTTCTTTAAGGAGAGCCATCATAAAATAGCAATCAAGTTTTAATTTAACTAAGCAATATAACATTTTGTTACAGTTCCTCAGAAAGTACGAGCCGCAAGTAACACTCAGCCCGAACTACATAGACCTAACTGAGTGCCAGTACATGTGGCCTTATTGCACGCAGCCTCTGTACTTCAGCGCGCAGCCGACCATCGCCAACGTCACTCTGATCAACGGCTTGGGCGTTTCCGGCACTGTCGTGAGTATACACACATAATTTGGTGTGTTTTAAAAAACGATAAACCAACTTCAAATTCCCGAACCTACCTCTTGTTTACGCCCTACTAATTGACTTTGAATCCCTTACTTTTACACTGTTTTTAAGTTTTGCGGGATAAATACTAATACCCTGGGAATAAAATTCTATAAGACTACCTGGGGATCATTTTCTATCTATACAATAGTGAAAGAATTTTCAAAATCGATCCATAATTGGCGGAAACATCATGTAACATATTTACATTCAAAAAAAAGTTGAATTGAGAACCTCCTCTTTTTTTGAAGTCGGTTGTTTTTAGTGATGTCTACAAGTATTAAATTGGCATATGCATAGAGAAGAGGTTTATCCCTTTAAATACTAGTAGTTAGCCCCTAAACAATAACGTCGTGACCGTTTTAGTTTCATTCTTCTGATTGCTTAGAGACTCAAACAGACAATAAAGCCCTTTTTGCACCTTTTTGTGATGTCTACATGTATCAAATTGGCATATGCATAGAGAAGAGGTTTATCCCTTTAAATACTAGTAGTTAGCCCCTAACAATAACATCGTGACCGTTTTAGTTTCATTCTTCTGATTGCTTAGAGACTCAAACAGACAATGAAGCCCTTTTTGCACCTTTTTGTGATGTCTACATGTATCAAATTGGCATATGCATAGAGAAGAGGTTTATCCCTTTAAATACTAGTAGTTAGCCCCTAACAATAACATCGTGACCGTTTTAGTTTCATTCTTCTGATTGCTTAGAGACTCAAACAGACAATAAAGGGTGCTTTTTGTGATGTCTACATGTATCAAATTCGCATATGCATAAATTGGTTTATCCCTTTAAATACTAGTAGTTAGCCCCTAACAATACCGTCGTGACCGTTTTAGTTTCATTCTTCTGATTTCTTAGATGCCTATTAGAGAGGAGAAGAGAAGAGGCTTATGTCTCCAGTGCAGTGGTCCCGGAGGTATGACGTTTTGAAATTCCGAGACGTAATGGCGAAAATTTATAAGAAAATAATATAAAAATATTCAAAATTGAATTCTCATTGTTTTTTGCTTTCTCCTTATTCTGAAACGATCAAAGAGATTAACTAAGTTTGTTGTAGAATGCGGTGTACGAATTCGTAGTTTAAAACAAAACAAATGCGAGCTCAATCTAGCTTACAAGAGCTCTCATTTAGTAGAGATTCGTAGGTAGGATATATCACTTCGTAGGTCTTCTAAAATGAATGCACCGAGTATGCACTTAAATATCCGACTTCGGTACCTACATATTAAATCGGATTATTTAAAAAACTATATACGCTAGAAAAAGAATACAACTTTATTGAAATGTACTCGAGTATAAGTTTCATATGAAACCAAGCTTGATTTAATTGATTGATTTACCCCCCTTTGGATCCCCTTGTCTCGAAAACCCCTCGACGGAATTGTCCTCACTAATTTACCAGTATACTCTTACTTCATATGTCTCATCTGTACACGCAAATCAGATCAACGGTTGACGGTGACACCATACAGCCATATCACCGAAGCTGCCACTGAAATCTTCGTTTGCTTCGCTTACTCCGATCATTGTCTGTACAATTCAGTTTAAAAAAAAAAAATAGATACAAGGTTTATATCATCTAGGATGAAAGTGCTTGGGAAGACAAATCCAAAGAACCCAAACTCGACATGGTTAAGTCGTTTTGTTTAGGAGTTCCTATGGCCACCATCGGTTTCCATCATCAGACCAGCTCGATGGTACCATGACATTGCATTGTCTCCGAACCTACATAAGTATGCCAAATTTCAGCTCAATTGGTAAAGGATAACTGGTATAAATTGAGTTGCAAGATTTGACCCAAACAAACATACTTTTCAATTTGCAAGTTAAAAGCTTGTAATGTAACATACTAGATTATTAATAAAGGTTTATATTTTTTTTGTTTCAGACAAAAGTAGCTTGGCATCCCCATTTACCAAACGGAGAGATGCTATCAGTATCAGCTACCTACAGCGACATCATCTGGCCGTGGTCCGGCTGGATCGCGCTCAGCTTTACCATCCTCGAGGCTGGAGCTGAGTTTGACGGCATTCTAGAGGTATGCAACATGCTACCTTATTGTTATACAAATAGTATATCTATTCTTATGGAATGCTAGCTTCAAAAATGAGATGCTATCAGTATCGGTGACCTACAGCGACATCAGTTGGCCGTGGTCTGGATGGTACGCGCTCAGCTTTAGAAGCTCGATGCTGGGGCCGATTTTGGCGTTCTAGAGGTGCAACAAGCTACCTTATTCTTATATCAGTAGTGTATAAAGTATTATCTATCTATAAGTGTATCTATTCCTACGATACTTATGTCTCGAATGGTGAGTTCTGTCCCAAAGGATTAATGAAAATATAAGGTGTATTTTCCACTACATTTTTAATCGCAGTTTTGCAAGGCGCCCTGTTTCGTTGTTAATAATATTTCATCATTCCAGGGCCACTTGAATGTCACTGTAGAAAGCTATGATGATAGCGGTGACAGGGTAGCAAAAAATGCGACGCTGTCCCTGCCAATACGGTAAGCCACCATTTCCCTTTTATTTTCAGTACTTTTCAAAAACAAGATGGTTTTATATAAAATAACAAAAATAAAGTAAGATTAGGCTGCAAGTACTGCCCTAATTGGATGAGATAGATCTCAAAATATCGCGACATTTCTCAGCATCGTCTGTTAGAGCTTCCGAGGAATGGAACTGATAACGACAACGCTGATTCATCGCAACAGTATATTTATTAGTACAACAGTAAAGTTATCATGTAGGTTTAATGCGGAACAACAAACATCACAAGACCGCCAATTGTCGCTTAGTTTTTAAGTTGTTTTGTTGTATTACAAGATTTTTAGAAGTGTTTATTGAAAATGTTGTTTTTGAAAATGTCATGTTACCCAGGGTCCCGCTTAGATCATTTGTAACAAATATGATCAAAGCGGGAGACAGCATGACATTTTCAATGCTATTCTTTATTGGCACGACTTGTAAATAGATTTTTTTGGTAAATAGAGTATTTATAATAGCTAATGCTGAACTAATGCTTGTTTTATGGGTACTAGACAAGCCACACGAATTTCGGACTAACTGCTAACAAATCCTTAATACATTCGCATTTAACTAAGGATTTGTTTACGTTTGCATTTGATTTTAAAAAGATGTCTATAAACGGTGTAAATAAGTGGAAAGAGTTCCAGAAATCCTCTAGGATTTCTGGAACTCTTTTCCACAAATCCTCTGTGCGCCCCTCTAGCCGACAGATGATTTCTGGCCAAAAATACCAGATATCCGGTTTAAAATGGCAGATAATTATTAAAATAAGCCATAACGTCATTGTAAATAAATTAAAATGAAGATAAATGAAGGAAAGTGTCCTTCCTTTTCAGAGCGCGTGTGATACCCGTCCCAGTACGCTCCCGCCGTCTCCTATGGGACCAGTTCCACAGCCTGAGATACCCGGGCGGGTACTTCCCGAGGGACGACCTGCGCGCGAAGCACGACCCACTCGACTGGCACGCAGATCATATCCACACCAACTTCAGGGATATGTACAAGAGGCTGCGCGAACATGGCTTCTATCTGGAGGTTATGGGTGAGTAGCCTTATCTATCACAGACTCGCCTGGTGAGATTTTTCTATGCAGATGTGAATTTCGGAGCGTTAAGAGGTCAGTTCAGCACAGCTATTCTAACTCGATCGAAAAGTTAACGTGACTCGAAATCTGGCACAAATCCCCGCGAAATTCAAATAATTCGCGCGATATTCAAATATTTTAGCGGTTTTTATTATTTTCTGCGTTCTACAAGCAATATCAATATCAGAAAAGTAGTTTACCGTAAATCGTAAAACATTTTCTATGAACCCATGTTTTAACTCATTTCGATTCGACTCGACTTTTGGAGAAATTAATAATTTATGAGATGTATTTACTAAAAATCAACATCATTACCAAAAGCCCCATTAATCGTACTTCATTCGGACATAGATTTAAAGAAAATGATCAGCGATTTATGAAAAACTACTTTGTAGGTATTTTTTTTTTTTGCTTAGTGTGGCTTTAGTGTCACAGCGGCCATGGTAGGCCTATTGTGATCGCCAGTTCGAGTGTTCACCCTTGGAAGCTGCGGCGTTTATAGTTCGCCACTTGCAGCTGCGAGGAACTGTAGGATTTTCTTCGGGGTGGTGTCTCGTAGCTCGTCTGGGTTGAGCAGGTGCTTGCCCAGATGAGTGCTACGTTTTTGCATCAGTGCTCCACACTCTCCTAGCAGATGGAGGGGCGTTTCATGTGCCTCCTCACAGAGTCTGCAGGATTTTGTGTTGCATAGCCCCAAATTGAACACGTGCTTGTTAAGGCGACAGTGTCCGGTTAGGGCTCTTGTCATTATGCGAAGGTTAAAACCGCTAAAATATTTGAATTTCGCGCGGATTTGTGTCAAATTTCGTGTCACGGAAACTTTTCCATCGAGTTAGAATAGCCGTGCAGGTAATAAAGACAGGAGACTAAGACCTGACTTGAGGTTTTTGTTCGCGTGCGAGACAGACAAGAGACGCGAAGCGATAAAGAAGACCTCGAGACCGGCCTCCCCCTAGTTAGACACGAGATATGACTCTCGGTAGTCTTTCGCCTAGTCAGGGTCAGATACGCGCCGCACCCGTATTAATTCTGTCGTCCTTTAGTCATGCTTTATTTCTAATTCGTAATAAAAGCAAGACAAAGCTGGACATTTTCACAAAATATCTATCAATGTACATTGTATTGTATTATGTACATCAGTCCTCTAGTAAGCTAAGCAGTGATTGTGTTATGGGTACTAGATGACTGATATAGATACATATATAAAACGTAAATTTCATAGATAGATATTTTAATACCCAGAACACTCGGAACAAATATTTGCAGATCGTACCAACATTTGTCCCAAGTGGGCAATCGAACTCGCAACCTCCTGCGTCGCAGGCGGACGTTGGCCCGCCGCACCACAAAGGTCGTCGAATTAACACTTTATTTGATACTAATAGTGTGTTACTAATGTAATATCTGTACTAATGGCTATTTATTTGATAAAAAAATTGAGACATTTGACTTGCCTATGAGCTTATTATGTAAGTTATTTTTATCGATTTCTGATGCTATTTTCTGTCACAGGCACGCCTCTCACCTGCATCGACACGTCACTGTACGGCGCTTTACTACTCGTCGACCCTGAAGACGAATACTTTCCTGAAGAAATGGCGACGCTAAAGAAAGCTGTTGACAATGGCTTGTCATTGGTGGTCTTCGCTGATTGGTACAACGCTACGTTGCTGAGGCATGTCAAGTTTTATGATGAGAATACTAGGCAGTGGTAAGTGATAAGTCGTAAGACATTTTTTTTAAATATACGATTTTACTTTACGAATGATTAGAAAAACCATGTAAAACTCTTTTATAACATGTAAAGATCTCTATATATCTATGTGAAGGCGTATTTCTATAATGATAAAGATTCATTAGATAGATTTCAAGGCACGTGCATATCCACTATTTTCCACTATAGGGCTATATAATTTCATCATCAGCCCGTATACGTCCACTGCTGAACATAGGCGTCCCCCAAACGACGCGATGCCACGAATAGCGGTCCTGAGCCGCCCCCAATCAAAGTCTGCCTGCGATCATTACGATATAATTAATATACGTATATATGTATATAAAATTAAATAGTCTTTATTTTTGTAACGGAATAGTGTTCTGCTTTAATGTCCTCGTTAGCCAATCAATGTAAGGACTCAGAGGCATAACTTGTGCTTGAAAATTAACTGGAGTATATTCTGGATCGAATCTACGAATGACATTGAATAAACTAATGAAATTAACCCCTACAATGCCCGTGGAGTGGACCACAGGTCCACCAGAATCTCCAGGGCCTATTAACCCATCCGGGTTTCCACAGGCAGACTGAGTACACAGCAATGGAAACTTTTTTCTTAACTTATCGTCATCACACTGAATCAACATACCATCTATAACCTGTAACGGCAAACTCAAAGTCAGGGTGTCGGTATACGACCTCTTGTGACTGGTGGCCTCGTACCCCGCTACAATCACGTCGAGCCCGAAAAGCGAAGGGTAGTCAATCGAGCTGAGCTTTCCGTACCTTCTTAGCGGAATCGGCTCTGTTATCAATATTGCTAAGTTGTCGGAAAGTAAAGGATGCTCCGCATCCCACCCCGCTGGCGGTCTCGTTTTCTTCAATACATCACTGAATTTATCACGCTGATCGTCTGGTTTGCCGAGCGCAGACCCGTATCTTACAACGTATTTCGCGTTCATTACAAAAGCTTTACCCTTTCTGAGTTCTCTAGTCAACTTGTCGAGATCTGCGCTGCAGCAGTGACCGGCGGTTAGTGTAGCTGTCGGGGTGATAACAGAACCCGTGCATTTATGAACATATACGTTGCTGGTTTCGTTTGACTTCGGTAAATGTATTTTTAGATAGAGCTCGATGCGTACGACGTATGTGAACTGACCGGGGCTCGCGTCGCGGCCGCTTTTCACGCGAAGTGGCCCAGAGCGCCGAGGGCTCTGATTGTAACAGGTGTTCACTGTTGCGAACAGGATAATGAATACTTTTGTCAATTCGAAGTTCATTTTTCAATTGTTTGCACTTGATCTGGTTGGGTCTGGTCAAATCGTTTCATTTGATATCCGATCGAAGTTGATAGTACCTGCTTACTGTGGTTAAGTTTTAAGAATTTTATTTTAATAAACTATTCACGGCTGACTGCACTAGTTTATTTGGAAAAAATATATCGATCAACAAATTTTATGTGGACATAAAACAACTTTATAAAATTGATTTGGAAATAAATTAATTTTGATAAGAGTTTATGGTGATTTCAGAAAGACTGTAAAAAATCAGGAAAAGTGAACATATCATATATGTTTAAACTTGATTTCTCCCACAAGTAACATTTTGGCGCTTAAGCAGTTTTTCCTTTCTACTGACGATATTTCATTGATAACTTTAATTTTAGGTGGATACCTGAAACGGGTGGAGCAAATGTGCCAGCATTGAATGATCTACTAAGCATGTATCAGGTCTGTATGAAATTGATACTATATAATACTGGGGTCCAATTCTGCTAACCTATCGCTTCACTATGACAATGGTATGGTTTGGTCACGTAGAATCCTTAGCTAACAGAAACTCCACATAGTCTATGCGGATATTTACACGGAAAAATCGATAGAATGGTTTCAAACTTGACATTTTTGACGTGCATCCCTCAATCTTCAGTTTCTTTCATCTAAGGTAGAATACCAAAATTTATCACGATATTATTATCATAGTGAAGTGATTGAATACCATTTATTACGATATCATTGTCATAGTGCTAGTCATATATAGATTAGTTTAGCAGAATGGGGCTACTGTTCAACAACCAAGTCAAAGTGTGGCTCCCTCTGAAGTGGAGCTGAGCAGAGAAATAGGAATCAACCAATCAGAAACAACTACGACCTTTGTGGCGCGGTGGGCGAAGGTCCGCCTGCGACGCAGGAGGTTGCGGGTTCGATTCCCGCCTCGAGACAAATATTTGTACGATCTGCAGATATCTGTTCAGGGCGTTCTGGTCGTTTTCTATGTATAATAAAAAAATATCTATATATGTAATATATTGTATTATGTATATCAGTTATCTAGTACCCATGACACAAGCTCTGCTTAGCTTGGCTAGATAATGATGTGTGAATTGTCCAGTATTATTTATTTATTTAACTACGATGACGGGATGTGTCCATGCGATTGGTCGATTCCTTCACTTCTGCGCTTCGCGGAAGTAGAAACGCAGGTAGCCTTCATATATCTAGAAAATCGAGTAGTTAACTAATTGTCATTATACAAAGATTTTAAATCTTTAGACTCTAGGGACTTTACATTTTTTATCATAAAAACACCTCTCTCATTCGCTTCTTTTGCTGTGGCCGAATTTCCGGCCACAGCGGCCAGTCTCACCGAAGAGTAGCTATGTGCCCAGACATATAGGGCACAAGTGGGTGCGCAAACACAGATACACTCTCTATTCCGTCACTCACATAATCCAAAAGAAAAAGACAAAAGATAGTTGCACTATATTGCCCTAGCAGGTCATTTTTGTTAAAATGTTAGTTACAATATTCTCCCCCCACAGGTGGCGCTAGGCGACCGCGTTTTTGAAGGCACGTTCAAACTGGGTGGGCACCCGATGTACTACGCCAGCGGAACACACATCCACAGCTTCCCTGAGCACGGGATATTGATCACAGCGCCGCTCAGCGACCAGGGCTATCAGGTATATATTACTATTCACTATGACGTTTCAAGTTAGCTTGACAGCAAGAGCTACGAGTACTATCGCCTAAGCAATAGCAGGCTTAGCGTGATCACCAGAGCGATATCATCATCATCAGCGTTGTCCAGGAGGGCAGTTCTGGCAATATTATCTACTCGATAAATATGGCAAGAGCTGTCATATAAAATATCGAGTAATTGCTTCGTCGCAAACAAGCGTATTCTCAAAATCTGCAATTCGATATTTATCGAGGGTTTTTTTGATGCTCGATAAATCCCACGCGAATGCAGTTTTTGGCGGTACTCGATATTAATCAAATGATATTTTATCCCGTGATAATGAGAATCACTCGATGAAGTATCACGTGATACGCAGAATTGGCCCCCAGTGCTGGGAATATGCCTCCCATAGTGATCGCAGTGGCCGAGATGAGTGTAGGAGACTCAATTCAGCTTTCCGCATCCAAACATCTGTCAGCATTCTTTCGCAGATAAATTTTTGGTCGTGTACATATATCCTGCCTTAAAAGTTCATGATTTTACGTTATAGCTGCTTGGAGAATATACATAAGTTTTACATTAACCTTTTGCTAGATAATGTCAGGAGAGAAACATGGCAACAGCGGCGCTGCGACGCAAACCGTCGACGTGCCCATCCTAGGACTGTTGCAGACCGACAACGGAGAGAACCGAGACTACACCAACGATACCATCGATAAACTACCAAAGGTATGTTCATAAAAATAACTATAAAAAACTAAATCAGACAATAAAATGGCGTGTATTAAAAAACGATAAACCGACTTCACATTCCCTTACTTTTACAGCTATTTTAAGTTTTGCGGGATAAATACTAATCCCCTGGGGATAAAAATCATCGGGATCATTTTCTATACAACAGTGAATGAATTTTTTAAATCGGCTCATAATCAGTGGAGATATCGCGTACCATACATAAAAGAAACATACACGAATTGAGAACCTCCTCCTTTTGAAGTCGGTTGATAATAAAAATAAAGCTAAAAAAATAAAATAAGCTAAGCAGAGCCTTTTGTTCACGTCATGGCAGACAACCATATATTTCATTTGTCATATTGCTTCACAGGCGGGACGCCTCGTCGTATACGGTGACTCATCGTGCCTCGAAGGCGGTACTGCTAGAAATTGCCACTGGCTGTTACTAGCTACCTTACAGTATGCACTCGTGGGTCACCTGCCGTCTTCTCTACGTGACGCCGCGACGCCGCGTAAGCATCGAGACGTGCATATCATACCTTCTGGTGAGATTCTTTACGGTTATTTAACTAAAGGGTTCAAACGGGTACTTAGTACCCAGGAGGCATTACTACTGGCTGTTGCAGGTTATCTTACAATACGCAATAGTGGGATACCTGCCGTCTTCTCTGTGTGACGTGTATATCATACCTTGTATGGAGATTCTCACTGATGATATTATTCTGGACCTAAACTCTGCCATTGGAACATTTTTACTCGGAAAAACCTGCCACTACCAGCGAGACATACAAGACTAAATTATATTTGTTACTCTACAATAGCTGTGTTGAAGAGGAGATATAGCTGAGCTGGGAATTTGGTAAACTCCGTCGAGTCTTCTCCTCATACATACTGTGTACAGTGGATACAAAGTTATTCAGGCAGTTATAAAAAAGTGCAATATCTAGTTAGTTTAAATTCCTACATTATAGTAGCTTAGGAATGCTACGTTTAATACATGGTGTGTGTTTTTCTGCATTTAACCCTCATGTTAACTTTAATAAATAAACAGTTGCGATTAATCAGCGTTGGAGTTACTATCATTTCTATTTCCCGGTAGCTTTAACACATACTGCGGTGCTTGAAAACTGAGGTTTTCAATGAGTGCCTGACCTTTTAGATGCTGGATGTTAGTTTTTTGCTGGAAGCTGAAGACAAGGCACTTTGCCTTTTTTATGGAGAAGCCTATGTCCAATGGTGGGATAGCATATGATGATGATGATGACAGTGATTTTTTTTGGTGGAAAAGGACATGAAATGATGATAATGATGACAGTGATTCTTTTTGGTCGAGAAGGAACTGAAATGATGATAATGTGTTCGATTCCAGAGCTGCCAGTACGTTCAGCGGGCGGTCGCCTACACGTGTACTCTCGCGTGCTAGCGGCCGACGGGAGCGGAGCGCGCGCCGCGCCGCCCTGCCCCGAGCGCGTCGCGCTCCGCCCGCGCGCAGTGCACGCCGCGCCCGCCGCGCGCACGCTTGCACCGCGCCACCAGCCCACCGACCCCCGCACTATAGGTACCTAGCACGAACGATAGATTAACCACGGTTGTAGATGTAGTACATAACACGATTCTTCTCTTCCTTGCGTCATTTCCCCAATATGAAGGTTGTGATCTATCAGGGCAGTAGCTTCTCTGTTGCGCTATCTGCTCCGGGTCTTAGTGACGTTGGTCTGCTTCTGACAAGTTCACTTCGACTGTAATGCGGTATGGTCTGGCAAAGCCATTGGTACCTTTTCTTTACGTTTCCCGTGGCCATAGAAAAGAAATTATAAATAAATAATGCTACACAACCACGCATCATCATCTAGCCCCAAGCTAACCAGAGCTTGTGTACTAGATAGGATAACCGATATACTGAATACATTACACAAAGTACATAGACAATATTTTTTATCATACCTACATAGAAAAAACCCAGAATGCCCCAAACGAATATCGTGCAGATCGTGCAAAAATTTCTCCAAGGTGGGAATCAAATCCGCAACCTTCTGCGTCGAAGGCGGACCTTCTCGCCCGCTGCGCTACTTTGACCGTCCATAATCATTACAACTTGATAAATAATATCTAAACATTTCTTCTCTTTATTTTTCGTATGTAAGCGTTATAAGAATAGTTCTAGCATAACTCATAGATTACCCATGACTACAGTGGACCATCTAACCGCAACCATCTCCCCAGGTGCACCAGAATTAGAAGGCACCGAGCCAGCCGCTAGGGCATGGCGGGGCGCCGGAGCAGCGCCATCTCGCGGCACCACCGAATATGAAGCCTCCCCGTCGCTCATGCACCGAGCATCCGTCCTAATACTCCTTATAGCAGTAATCTACTGCATCACTGCCTTCTGGCGACGATGCGGCCGTAAGATCCGCCGGCGAAGACTCATAGCTCTCGCCACCTAGCTAAAAGCCAGCAAGCTGAAGCTTATTAGCCTTTGAATAAATCAGGGCTTCAATTGCGACGAATCAAAACCTGTGGAATAGAACAAAAAGTGAACTTTGTGAGTGGTGAGATATATGATATTTTTTTGTTATGTAATCAAATGATATGGGGGCGTTTGATTTGTAGAACTGTAGAAGTAAATTAGAACCTGTGGGCCATACAGTTGCCTAATTGTCTATGGTATAATAGACAAAGATCACCGCATCGTCATACATTGCGTCAATTATTGAAGTTTTAGGAAAGAATTTCGAATATTTTACTCATTCAATGACGATGTGATGTAATTTTTCTCCATTGTACTCTACACAACAATCGCTGTGCTTGGCCTACATGTAGTGTGTACGCACATCAGATCGGTTTCATACATTTAGTATGGTTAACACATTCTAAGCGTGTTTTGTGTTGATGTAATAATGTGTTTCTAACCATACTAAATGTATGTAAGCGTTCTGTATGTATCGCATCGCGACTAGAGATGGGTTTGTGCCGGGCACAGCGGGCCATTTACACAGCGTATTGAGTAAGAGATGGGTTTGGTGGAAACCCATCTCTAGTCCCGATACATCGCATCTTAATAGAGTGGTTCTACCGTGTAAAATACGGTGCGACATATATACATATTATGTACTTATGTTCCTAATGAAGAACAGGACGCTTGTTGTGATGGTACGTAAAGTAATAAAATACTCATATGGCGAGTACCTACAGAAGGTACTATTTATTATCTATTTGTCTATGAATAGTTCATAGAGAGCTCAAACATTTGTGCATGCATGATTGCGTGTGGCCAGGCTCAAACCAGTTTGCGCAAGCAAGATGAGGCCACACGCTCTATCTTGCTTACGCAAACCGGTTTGAGTCCGGCCACACGCTCTATCTTGCTTACGCAAACTGGTTTGAGCCCGGCCACACGCTCCATCTTGCTTGCGCAAACTGTGTTTCTGCAATCATGCATGCACAAATGTTTGACCGTGTAGCCGGGCTATTATAGATACATTTTTAAAATCTGTTGCGATTCTCTTTTGTTTTTCGTTTCATACTGGAAGCGTGAATTGTGGACGTCAGCGTGGATAATTATTATAAAGGGTGGCTCATATGTAATGTCCTAATGTGAATGTGCTTTAATTTTTGCGAATGGCGTCAAATGTTAGTGTGCTTTAACATCTATGTTGTAGACTGACACAGAATTGTTTGACAACAGGCCATGGAGCGATACACACCCGAAAAACCTCCTTTGGGGCTGTTTGAAATCCCGCGTTTTCCACAACAAACCACGATGTTTGCATGTCATCTGGCTACAAAATGGCTATTTCTGCCTCAATATTAGCTTTCAAGACATGCAAGGTTCGTAGTTTGTTGTGGCAAGCGCGATACTTCAAAAAACCTCGAAGGGAAAAGTCTGGAGCCCTTTGATAAGGCGATGGACGGCCAGTTTAATTCTCCAAAACCGGAAATCACTCGGCCAGGAAAACTCTTAGAAAATTGGTGGTTCTTCAGGTGTGCCGCTGCTCCATATGGCTTATTGACAACCAATTTCCCCATCTGCCACAAGACACATTATGTATGTCAAAGCACAGTGACTCCCGACTTCATTTGCATAGCACATTCCCATCATGTCAAAACTTCTTCGTCACCCGAAAAAAAAATAAGACCAACTCTAAGAAATTTACCAACACTTATAAACCCTTAAATTTTAGGCAAATGCTAATATAATAATTTTCATTTCTTGACTAGTATTCTATAATAACTAAAATCTATTTATCTGCGTAATAATAATAAAACCAGTTAGGTGCGAGTTGACTCGCACACGCAGGGTTCCGTACCATCGTACATATCTGATTCGGCGAAGGAAAGAGAAAAAACTAATTTTTAAAATTTTCAAGAGCAAAAACCAACTGGCCTCTGTTACCCGTCTAGGCATAGACCGCGCCCGACGTTGCTTAGCTTCAGTGATCGGTACTCAATTGGTATGGACGTTGGACCCCTTAATTTATCAAATTCATTTTATTTTATTATATGTTGATTACGCACTAAAAGAAATACACATTCTGTGAAAAATTCAACTGTCTACCTTTTACGGTTCATGAGTAGCCCGCTGAAGGACGGACTGACAGACAGCGGAGGCTTTGTAATAGGGTCCACCGTTGGGTGCGGAACCCTAAAAAATTCAAATACAGCGAGTGAGGCAATTCAGCCAACAGCGTCTTGGGGATGCTTCCGAATGCTATTGATATGGATCAGCTGAGCTACCTCTAGATTGTTTGCAACCGTCTGCAGTTAGATTAACTTTTTCACACAAATACTAGTTCTTATTTGTTTCTATTGTGAACCTGTAATTTTGTTTGTTAAAAAACGTGTATGTATTGTATTATGTATATCAGTCATCTAGTATCCATAACACAAGCTCTGCTTAATTTGGGACTAGATGATGCTGTGAGGATCATCCAGCATTACTTATTGCTTAAATTAACAGGTTTTGTTAAGGTTATTAATATCAGAGACAGTAACTGTTTTTTTTTTTAGTTCAACGGTGTCTGTGATCATTACTCACGCATTTGAAATATATGTAGTTAAAAGTAAGTAGTATATCAAAAAGTGATATTAATATTTTATTTATAGATATTTTTATTTTAGTGTCTAATTTCTTATGTGTAAATTGTAATGCACGGTAACACCTTGGTAATGCCAAAGTAAACATAGTTTTATACATTACTATGTATTAGAATATATAATAATTCTTCTATATTTAGCCAGTCAATATGCACTGTAATCACAAACAATAACTAAAAACTGTTTAGGAAGTAATTTAATTTATTTACGTAATTTAATTATGCCAACTTAAAACAAGACTTAGCTCTTAATAATAGTAAACAATTTAATTATTATTTATTATATTTCATGTTAATCTATCAAAGACTGGATTTAGTTTAGTAAATAATATTATTCATAGTAAATGTATTCAGTTTTATATGTATTAATTGTTAAGTAAATAACAAAATCATTAAATCAGAACAGTGCGTGTATTTATTTTAAAAACTAGCAGCTAACCGCGCCTTTCCCCCGTGTTTTATCGGGATAAAACATAGCCTATGTATATGTTACTTCAGAACCCAAACTTTATGTTTAGAATAATAAATTTCAGCCCAATCAGTTTCGTAGTATATGCGTGAAAGAGGAAAAAACATCCATACACAAACACAAACTTTGTCATTTATTATATAAGTAGGATATTTCAAGGAACCAGGTTATACTATTTGTTTAAATACTTACTTCGTAATGAACTGTATATTTTTTCAAGTAGATGATTATCAATTATTTAACCTAGGACCTATAACACTAGCTCTGTTTACTCCTAATTTATTTAAAGCTAGATAATGCTGTGTGAATTAATAAGTCCAGCATTATTTATTCATTCATTAAATGCATTGAAATTGTAATGACGGCTCAGCAGAAAATCTCGTAGCAATCGGAATTATGATTTACTAGCTGCTGCACGCGCCTTCGCCCGCGTTTTATATGGAAAAAAAATTGCATATATGTTATTCCTGGTCCCAAATTATACCCATATTAAATTTCAGCCTAATCGGTTCAGTAGTTTTTGCGTGAAAGAGTAACAAATATCCATACATCCATCCATACAAACTTTTACATTTATAAGTAGGAAGTAGGATATTAGTAGGATTTTCACGCGCGGATACCTTGACCTACTGAACATCTCTGTATCTGAACTCAAGGACCGAATAATTATGGTGCCACTGCCGTGTTTCCGATCTAGTCTGAATTTTTAAATTCTGCCTGCAAAAACTAATACAATTATACCTTCTCCAAGGAAATATATAGAATAGCATAAAATATAGAAGTGCAATGGCGTTCATAGTTAGCTGACCCCCTTGGCGGGTTCCAAAAGTTTCGTAATCACATCAGCTTTGTTTTCTAAAAGGTATACATATTGTTATTATTTTTATATAAAATGGCTTGCTATTTTCACCATAAAGGAAATTCTAGTTTTAAAATAAGGAAGTCTGTATTCATAGAAATTGACTTCAAACGTAACAGCGAGGTCAGGTAACAATGAACGCCATTGTACAGTCGGCAACGAAAGTCCATGAACATATTTAAATTTAAACAACTTAAAAATAACAGACTAAAAAACAACGAAATAATTTTATCGTTCTACGGTTATAAAAATCAATGAACACCAATTTCCAAAAGTAACTGAACAAATAATAAAATTAACGTTTTACATACTCTGTTAGTGTATTTTTGTAACTGGTGCTGTAAAGTCGGTAACCATGGTGTTACCTTATAAATTAATTTTGATTTTTCTATTTTAACTGAGTGTTGTGTGTGCATGAGTGTGATGTATGGAGTATTCAAATGAAAGAATCCAAATAGGTACACTTAGCGTGTTTAGCAATTTATGGAATAATATAGTCATTGGCAACTTTTGTAATTTAACCTTGTGTAGAATACTGTCGACTTTTTAACTTAAAATCTATTCGTGTTCTGCGATTTTCGTTGCTAACTGTACCTACCTAATTGTACCTGTATTAAATCAAAAAAGGAATAGGTATGTAATTAAGAGTCTAACATATAGAAAATGTAACATAGAACATTGCTTAGTTACAAATTCGGGACAAGGTAACTTGGTCGATCCCAAACCGTATTTATCGAAGAACAGCGGATGTGATCGTATTTATGTAGTTGAATTAATTTAGGTGTATGAGGCAAGGGGTATGCGGTCGCGCACGCGCGGTCCATGCGTGCGTCACTGGCGGACGATCGTTGCTGAAAGCATTGGCAAGCGCGCGCCGCCCGAGAACACTCGCCCAAGTCTGCCCGGTCACGTTATCAATAACCTACTGTAGCCGCCAGCCTGTGCAGCGTGCTACCAAGCTAGTGTGTTAGTGAGCGCTCGCCCCTCGTCTTGAGCACGCGTTTGAATGAAAGATTTAGATCCCCAGCCATCGGCGATGGCGCACACCTTTTACCCTTCCGACTTTGTCATATCAAAGTCCCGACTACCCTCCTTCGAGAGATACAAAGAGATCCACAAGCGCTCCATTGATGACCCCGAAGGGTTCTGGAACGACATCGCCAACGAGTTCCACTGGCAAACTCCCTACGAGGAGGGGAAGTTCATGTCTTACAACTTTGACATAAACAAGGGCAGCATCTTTGTGAAATGGATGGAAGGTGCCGTTACCAACGTCTGCTTCAATGTCTTGGACAGGCACGTTAGGAATGGCCACGGCGAGAAGGTAGCATTCTATTGGTAAGTCGTAACAATGATTTTCAGAGATTTTCTACGTCTACGGCTTTTTCTCGCGTTGTAATTATGTGGCAACGTGAACCGTATAGCAGGGAAAATAAAGTAGAGTTTGCGCTGTGCAGCTGTCATATGCAGAACGTATGGCGGCCATATTTGCGAGGGATATCCTCTGACAACTGAGAAAAATCTGTGCCAGTGAGCGACCAACACAGGAACTATTGGTATGCCTTACTACGAACGTTGAATTTATGCCTTTATGCTCATCATTACTGGCGCGCAGAGTAGTTTGACGCCGGATCTTATATTACGTAGGTAGCAAGGCCAAGCAATAGGTAACTAAAATTAATTGATTAAGTTACAAGAAGTTAGGTGTAGATGTACCTAAGTGCAACATGTCAACCGATCAGCAGCGGGCGAAAGTCCGCCTGCGACGCAGGAGGTTGCGGGTTCTATTCCCACCGGGGGACAAATGTTTGTACGATCTGTAAATATTTGTCTCGAGTGTTCTCGGTGTTTTCTATGGTATTATAAAAACATTTACCTATGTAATATTTTGTATTAAGTATATCAGTCACCCATAACACAAACTCTGCTTAGCTTGGGGCTAGATGATGCTGTGTAGATTGTCCAGCATTATTAATTTATTATTAAGTCTGCAATAGAGTAGTTCGAGTCGACTTAAGTACATCATAGGTAGGTAGGAACTTAGTGAATACGCGGAAGGTTATACGAATCTGTGGATGTTATGCAACATTTAGATAGCAGATATCCGAGAATGAAAGAGACGACCCCTACCACTGAGCAAAGCGAATCTGCTAAGCGGACTACTAGGTTTACCTTCGCTTCGCATATGTGCGTGCGCCTTTGCTATTTTTTGGTTTTTCTGTTTTATTTTTTATAATGAAATGAAATGTTTATTTTCAATTGAATTAACTTTTTTGTCTTTATCGACTTACGTTACTAATAACACCAATTCTATTTAAAACTAACTTAGAAAAACTTAGACTATGTAGTTACGATTAACTAACAGTAAGGTCCTAATTATATTGATTAGGGTAGGTAAGTTGTAAAATGGCAAGGCCTGAAAAGCTCAAGTGACTTTCCTCCGTACGAGTTTTCACTGTATGACGGCAGGGAGTCTCGCTCTTGCACTCATGGCTTGTTCACCTATTTAAAATTGTCCCTTGCTTGTTATGATAGTAAGTACATATTTGAATACTGTCTAATATATTAATTAATAGGTTAAAGTTAAATGACAGGAAATAGGGAAAAAAGGAAGGAGATATTACACTAGTATTATTATTATAATATATAAATATAAATCTAATATATATATAAATTACAACGTATAAACATTTAATAAATAAGGCATGATTATAATTATAATAAGGTACTGATTTCGGCTTAGGTTACATGGAAAAAGTATTGTTTTTAGTTTTTTTTTCCAGTTGTGTGTAACTATTATGTATTCATTAAGATAAGATCTTTAATAGCGCTTCAGTTTTTGTGTAATCAAGTGTTTTTAGAAAATTTTCAACATTTTTCTTACACGAGTAGAATGTATCATTTTTTATGTTTATGTGTTTGTTAATTTTATTATAAATATATGGACCAAGGAAAAAGGAAAACCTCTGGGAAAATTTTGTCCGACAGTTAGGAGTTTTAAACACAATATCACTTCTTCTTTTCCAATACCGATTTGCATCACTTTTCATTTTATGCTGATTGAGAATCAAAGTCTTTAGAAGAATTTGTCGGACCGAGAGTACATTGGACTCTTGGTAGAGCTTAGTCGTGGGGAACATGTATGGCTTATAGAGCATAAGTTTGAGGATCGCCCTTTGAGCTCTCTCTATGTCAAGCATACGGGTCTTACCTGTACCACCCCATGCTTGTATTCCGTAGGAGATAATAGATTGCCCTAACGAGTAATAGACAGTTTTTAGAACGTCTTTGTCACGGATATGTCTAAGATTTTTTGAAGATGAAGATCAGTTTCCTTGCGCGCCCTGCTAGAATTGTAATCTGATCTTCCCAATTCAGATTCTGGTCAATTGTAAGTCCTCAATATTTAAGACTCGTAGTCTTAGCTAGACTATTGCAATGGCAAGATAAAGTTATACAGTTGCATTGAGGAGTTCTTATCTTAAAGATATCATTTGGTTGGTCGTCGTTTTTAATTGTAAATGTTACGTATTTGGTTTTGTCTAAATTAAGGGTCAACAGGTTATGGTCCAACCATTTCATAACTTTAGAAAAGCCTTCCTCAGCAAGTTTCTGAGTTTCCATCCAAGTTTCACCATTGAAAATAATAGCTGTATCGTCCGCATAGGTTATTATTTTAGCATTCTGTAGTGTCATTTTACAGAGACTAACAATATAGATGAACAGCGTTAAGTAACGTATAAGGTAACGGCGCGACGACGACTGGTAATGAATGTATTTTCCCCGCTTTGTTAAACATAAGTGGGAAAGTGGGTAGATGTAGGCTTTTCACTTGCGATAGGTACCTATTTTTGGGGTATTGGTGGTTCAAATGGAACCTAAGTGTTCTAGTGCCGCCGCTTTGTCTGACTTTCTGCTTCTCATAACTGTGCGAAGCCGAGGCTAATTGACAGGCAGGCAGTAAGATCCGATTTGCCTTGGCAGCTAGTGAAGTACGTACCTACCAAGTCAAATCCGAAATTGGGTTCAACGAAAAAAAAAACGTGATTATGACAAAAGTATCGAATAGCTTAATTCAGTTTTTGGCCTGTAATTATGCACAAGGGTGAGTCAATTTTTTTTCTCGTTTTTCTAATGTGCTCAGTGTTAAAATGCCAAATAGTGTCGTTAATTGATATGTAAAGTTTTATTTTAGATACATTATTTTAAGTTTTCTTGCCTCGGATTGACTTAGAATTATTTTGAAAAGAAGATTTCTGACGTCATTTCACTAATACTTTTTTAAAGTTATTGATATCAGATTTCATGTGTAATTGTTTTTAGTAATGAGGAATACGAAATTGTTGATTGAGTTCAAGGACAAAGGAATAGGGAGGGGTGGGAAGTTGACACAATTGAAGCGCAATTTATTGGTAAAACGAAAAAACTGGTAAAAAATGCATACATTTGTTTTTCGACCTTCGAAACATGGAAAACACTATAAAAAGATAGAACTACCTCTTAAATAATATAAAAGAGATATATTGCCAGCTTATAAAGGTGTGATATAGTTTTACGAGTGGACCCGACACAATTTTAAATATGAGAATCAAACGAAAAAGGATCTATCGTTTAAAGAAATAGAGGCTGTTATATAGTTGCAAATCTGATACAAAAAAAGGCTTTATCTTCTATTCTTATATTAGAACCAAAACAAATAAAGGTAATGTTACAAACTTATCATTTAAAATGTAAAAACCTTAATTCCCACGCAAAAATACCTAAAAACAAGTTGGAAGAGTTTCAGCTTGGATGTAAAGTTTTGTTTGATATTTCGGCTTGCCAGTATCAAGATTTTGCTATATGTACTTGCCCTGAAAATAGCAAGAAAGAACAGAGTAATGATCTGCTGAACAAATTTTGACAGGTGTCGTAGATGTTTGGCACTACAAAACAAATTGCAAGAGCACTGAAAAGGATGTTAGTATGAGAAAAATTCTCAAAATTGCGTTCGTTAATATGCGTATACTGAGCATAGAGTAAATAAGCAAAAATCCTCAATCTAGGCCAATACGTCTTTTTTCATCTCTGTCATCGAGTTGTGATCGATCCAGATCGATCTCTCTCTCGGGGAAAATTATCGTAGGTACGTAGTCCAACTAATCGTGTAGGTAGGTTAGGTACATCTCACAATCAGTAAGATCACGGCTCGGACTCACTCGGATTTTCATAGCGTCATCAAAAACAATTTTTTTATTCAATATGATTTTGTCTTGCAATTAATTCGACTATTTGGGCATAGGGTCAACAATAGAATTGAAATTATATATTATATCTAATTCGCTGAAAAGATCTCATCATCAATAGGTTCATCACCTATTACTTATCTGGCAGCGTTGGTGTCTAGATAAACAAGATTCTGATAACGCTGGAATTAGTTATGTATGTTTACACTTTTCTAAAGAGCTGTCGTCGTTATACATATACCTAGCTATTATGCCCCAATACTCAAACGCAACTCAGATTTAAGCGCGTCTCAAGTCGCCATTTTTTGACAGTTTTTAATGAAAATGTGTCAAAAATTCGCCTCTTGAGACGTACTTAAATCTGAGTTGCGTTTGAGTATTTATAGTCTCAAGTAAGGAGACAGCTCTTAAGCGTACCTTTGTACCTAACCTAATTCCTAATTAACCAACCATCAAAACAATTTCAAAAAACGTCGTCAGCACGTTGTTTTCATGGTTTTGTTTTACAAATAACCCCTTTCTGGAATTTTATTACTGAATCTTTTGATAAGGTAAATATAAGATAAATTAATTTACCTATTTTACCCAAAAACACAAGCACAATTATAAAAAAGTAAACAGGAAAAAAGTTTTGCAAGTATCTTTGAGTATCCCAGGCAGCGCATCAGCATTGTCATAGCAGGGCAATGTATGCAGCAATGCACGTTTCCGACTGGTATTAATATGGATCAGTTAATCAACCTGTAGATTGTATAACAGTCTGCAGTTATCTCAATTGTAAATACTAGTTCCAATTTGTTTCTATTATTTAATCTTATTTTTTTGTTAATAAAGAAAAATAAACAATAAAAAAGCTAAAGTAAGGTAGGCAATTGCCCAATAGATATAGGTTTTCAGTTAGAGCCCTTGCGGAGTGAGGGCACAGTACCTAAATTGGTACTTTTAAATATTTCCTTCATTCCCAGTAGGTACTTACTCCATGTGCTTTTCATTCTTCGAGCTATTGTTTTTTTTTGTACCGTACTATGTTCATTGTCATAGGCAGACTTAAGACAATCATGTTGTTAGGTAAGTATAGGTACCTTACATTGATACCAACCTCTCTAAGTGAACTACCGTTACCAGCTACTAACCTCGACACCACTTGAAGGTCCACTCTTGAAGGTTGTTTAGCACAAGTTTAGCAGGTAAAAGTAAAAAGTAACCAGAGGTGAATGAATAATGTTGCTAGAGCATTGTTATACCTACAGTGCAGAGCAGATTTATCATCATCATTAATATTATTGGGCCATCGCTGGGCATAAATTTCGCATTTTCGTGCTATTGTCCATCGCTAGTTTGGGCATAGGCTAAAATCGCCTAGGCCCAACCCGCACTGCGAAAACGATTTTTTTTTATTTCGCTTACCACATTTGCTACAAGTAGATACACCAATTTGATGCGGTTTCATGCTTTTAAATCACTCGCTCGTGATTGTTAATTATGTCACCGTCACCGTAGGATAATAAGACCCGTAAAGTTATAAAAATCGTAGTCGATATATAATTTTACTTAATCAAGAGGGCCGTAGATTTAATGAAATTTACATTTTTAAACACGTAAATTTATGATTTAACGAAACCTTAAACCTGAAAACTCAATCTGGAGATAAAATAAATTCCCAAAAAGATCGGTTTGTGGCCTTATGAAAAAAAAAATTAAAAGAAAACTCTGACCTCATACCAATTTTTATTTTTATTCAGACACTAGATGACCCGTGAAGTTCCTATCACCTATAATGAATTAGGCACAATATAAAAAATCTAATTCTGTTATTCAGGCTATTAAATTGGCAAACTTGTCCCGAGACGGGAGTTGCACCCTCCTGCATACCGATGACACAACCGACTGCGGGTTCTTCATCCGCTGCGCCGCAGAGGTCATTGTTAATAAACATGCGATGCAAGCATTTTATCCAAAAATATTTATGCAAATATAAAGACCAAGTCAAAATATTCCAACATTCATAGGAAAATAATAGGAAAATAAATAAAGGCGAGCGAAGCGAGCCGCTTCGCTTGCGATTTTTTTCTTTTAAGGGTGTTCAATTTTTTTTATTAATTTCTTGAGATGTAATATCATGAAATGTGATGATGTGTGAAAATGAAATGATGTTGTGTGGATTGTCCACAGCATAATTTATTATATTTATACCATCGGTGGCCCCTTTTCGTAGGCACCTACTCTAAAATCACTCGGGTCCAATAAATTCACGCTAGGGCTGATTCAAGTTTCATGGTTCATGGTTATTATGTCATGTCTATGAACGCGTGCAAAGCCGCAGGCAGAAACTAGTTTTCTCATATTTTAATATCTACCATGTTTGTTAACGTTCATGAACTTGACTATTAATGGCCTAGGTCATTAAGGTGCACGAACGCCATGTCTTAAACACTAACAAGCGAGCGACTAACGACATTGCATAATGAAACTTAATCGACGAGGGTGATCGGGTTTATGATTTATTAATATAACTGCTCGCATGGGCAAGGCAAGACGTTTGAATTAATTAAATACTGCCGAACAATCCACACAGCATCATATTCATATCATTTATTGTGATTTCATCTAGCAACATGCTAAGCAGAGCTTGGGTTATGGGTTCTTTGGAATACCTACTCGTTGGATGCGTTTGGGAACTAATGTATGAAAGATTTCGTTTCCGAGAACAATAGGTTTGGATGCAATGGAAACTAGCCCTATACTGGTGTGCTATGGGGAAATCACTCTATCGATTGGTGAACCGCATGAAAATCCGTTCTGTAGTTTGTGAGTTTATCGCGAACAGCAGACAGACGCGACGGAGGACTTTGTTTTAAAATATGTAGTGATAGCCCGTCTCGAGTCCTTAGTACCAGTAGTGCATTAGTTTACAACGAACATAAAAGTTTTCATCTCTCTCCAAAAATTTGGCGCCTTGCAGTGTACTAATTATGTCCATAATTAAATTTTACTTTTCGAATGTTTTTGAATCATTTAACAGAGGCTATTTTCACGGAATATTGCATTCATCTCATTCTTTTTGTCCGTCTAAGCAAGGTAGAAGTTAAAATCTATAGAGGTCTCGAAAACTTGTTAACTCTTTCGTAATCAAACGTATAAATAGCGGCACGTAACTTTAGCGCTGACCGTTATTGCGCAGAAGTAAAAAATAAGGTACCTGGGCGGGGCTAGCGGTACATTACCTACCCATGCGCAGCTATCCCCTCCGCGTATCGCTCAGTGCTAGACTTACGTGCTGCTACTTGTACTAAACGTAGATTTTAAAGTGACAGTTGTCACAACACAACCTTGCTGTGAGTATTGACACCTTGACGACCGTGATTGCATGAAAGACAATTGATGGTGATATTTATTAGCTTTTCAATTGAACTGCGCTCAAGGTCAATACCAACACTTTAATAATTCATACGTACGCGGTCTGTTCAGTCGGCTGTCGTTCCTCCTGCATTTTTAACGTTTCTGTTGAAGGTCGAATAAAGTTCTACAATTCTAAGTTATGTTCTTAACATTATGAAAAAGATTGGCAATTTCTGCCCTCTCTGGTTCACTTCTTACGATGTGTGATCTTACGGCCAATGATGTTCAATGTGTGACGAAACATAAACTGTCTGTCTAATTCCTCTTCAGACGAGCTGTTAAAGACAACCATTCACTATAGTCATATAGATCATATAGATATTTCAAAACGATCGATTCCAAATGTGATTGGTTCATTCCTGATACGCCAAGGATATTTAAATAAATGAATAAAATTTCATTTGCCTTTAACTTAGCCTAAACTAGAAAAATACAGAAATGAATTACTAATAACAGGCAAAGAGATTCAGCATTTGCTGCATGCAAGAAACATGCGGCGCTGATTTTAAAGCTACTCCCCTCGGGTAGGTGGACGGACACCGAGGGATAGGGAAAGCGGGCTTATTTCATTTTTGCTCACTCATGCAGTAGCAGTCAGTTGAGACTTAAGCTTCCGTTTGAGACATATTCAGGTCATTAATGCCATACGGCGTGCAATCCCACTTCAGAAAAGCTTCTTCATGCGTACGTTTTAAGTGATTATTGTCCACCAGTGTTCCTATAGCAGTTGGTTCCTTGGACTCGGAGGATATATCATTGTCGCACCATCGCTCTCTAACAGATAGTCAGTGCTTTTGTGTTCCGGTTAGATTAGAGAGCACGTCGATCAATGAAGTTTATGCTTTTGATGGTACTACATTAAATGGTAAAAAAGGGTACTTTTTGACATGTGACTTCGGTTCAGGAGATTTTATATTGCGCGTGCAGAAGACTTATTTACTTAAATTAATACGGTATACAACACATTAACTAAAGGACATTGATTTACATTAATACAAAAAGAAATTGAATTACTTACATGATTAAGGCTCAATTATTATGACTGATTAATAGTATTAAACAACATTAAACATAAATAATTCAAAAATAATTAAATGGGTTTTATACAGATGCACATTTATACATTGCGCAAAACCGCAAGCACATCGGTGACTTTGCCAGCCACTTGCCCAGCGACATTTATCAGGTCATCAGGTTTTACATTAATCATAATGATTTTGATTTTGATTTTTATAATTAAGGTATCTACATATTAGCTCAAACTCTACATATTTATTGTAAATATGTTGTACAAGACTTGCATTGAACAAGTCGTTTCAAATATGCACCAAGCTAGGAGAGACATCGAAGTTTCCTACAAAAGGTGCACATTTTGTAAAACGACATTTCTTTGTTTCCTCTAACATCAGCAGGCGGTAAAAATAGACCATTCTTTTAGGGAAGGCAACCACCCAGACGACTACAGCCGTGTGACTTACCGCAAATTGTTGGACCTAGTCTGTCAGTTCGGGAACGCCCTACGCGATTGTGGCGTGGGCCGCGGCGATCGCGTTGGGATCTACATGCCCATGATCCTGGAGACCGTGGTCGCCATGCTGGCCTGCGCCAGAATTGGAGCTGTGCACACCGTTGTTGTAAATACCACTTTTTTACTTTATACTATGAAATATTTAAGTGCACTGCTAACAATTCGTATCCCATAGATTCTTTGATTCTTGATAGATTCTTAATTATGAAGCTCCATGTGTAGCACAATGCCAATGCCGGTCGTATGGGAGAGGCCTATGTCCAGCTGTATACGTGTATGGGCTGATATGACATGGTGATGTGTAGTACATACATATGTATACAAAACTTGACTCTACTTAATAATTGAAAATTCTTACAACGCACAATAAAAAACACAAAGTGTAAAATAAACCGTAGGAACCTACAGTTCGCAGGTTTCTCTTCGGACTCGCTGGCAGAGCGCCTCGCTGACTGCAAGGCGAAGCTGGTCGTCACCACCGATGGTGCCATGCGCGGAGAGAAACTCCTCTTCCTGAAGAACACTGTCGACGAGGCCATGCGCAAGTGCAAGGTTAAGCACAACCACACTGTGGGCCTCTGCATCACCGTGTCTCATCTGGGGCGCTTGGCCGGCATGGACGATGGCTCTGATGATAGTCACGTGGTAATAGCGTCTCCTAACAAATGTGTATCTATGTGTCCACCCAGTTTGCTCACACAGAACTTCTGACAAAATATGTATCGCTACGATTTAGCTGAAGCACTATCCATCCTTGAACTTGATTTAAAGATTTTGTAGATTTTTCTGTTTGAACCTTCTGGCGGCCATATATATGCATATGTCGGAATATTGTGACAGACAACTGTCTTATTTTTCTCTCTTCTACCCTAAACAGTACAACTGGGACGAGGACCACGACATCTGGTACCACGAACTGATGGAAGAGCAGTCCACGGTGTGCCCGCCGGCCTGGGTTGGGGCTGAAGACCCACTCTTCATGCTATACACCAGGTAGCTGTACCTCTTATCGAGTTCACAGATCCATACTTACATTTTGGTTTGGTTTTTTTTTTGCTAGCAGCTTGACACGAGCTAACGAACCACTCGAAAAAATGCTTCACGATGAAAGTTATAAAGGGGTATTTACTTATAGGATTCCACGACGACGATGACGTTCAGCGCTCAAGGCTTGAATGCTACCCTTATTTATTCATAGAGTTCATTAATTCTTAAAGGCACAGATTAACACGCTTCGACCTGCTTTATTACAACGGTACATGGGTCCTCACCACCACGCTTATTTGAGAATTCAAATAAATAATATTTTTATACCTGACACAGCTATTGAAATTCATATGGAGTAGGTAAGTTAACTTGTGTTTTATTTGATGGAACTGAAGAATCTGTGCGTGAACTGAAAAACCTTATGAGCAAGGACTGCCCAGGTTGCAATTTGCATAGGTTTTTCAACCTCTACAAAGAAGTGGGGGAGCGTTAATATCTACAAAAGAAGGAATCCAAATTTACTCAAAGGACACAGATACAACCAATAACTGTGCCGATTGCTTTAACTCTAAATATATCGCGTCGTTAAGAAAGTAGCAACGCTCACGATCATTGCACTTTTACTAACTTTGGCTTTGGACATGACAGCTCTTAACGAGATTTTAAAATACAATACGTAAACTCTATGTAACTTAAATAGATTATTGCTAATGGAAGGATTCCCTCCACAGTGGGTCTACGGGAAAGCCGAAAGGCGTGCTGCATACCACTGCTGGGTACCTGATGTATGCCGCGGCGTCTTTCCGCTACGTATTCGACTACCGCGAAAGCGACGTATACTGGTGCACTGCCGACGTGGGATGGATCACTGGACACACCTACACGGTCTATGCGCCCCTAGTCAACGCAGCCACCTCTGTCCTGGTAATGCAAGATGCAACTCGTAGCACTTTTCAGGCATTGCACTTTTCAAGTATTTCACTTTATGCCCTTTGTTCTAAAGACAACCACAAAAACAAGGGAAGATAGATAGAGACACAAAGAAACAAACTCTCAAGAAAAAATTTCTCAAAATTACTGAATCTCAAAAATACCGGTGACAAAAAGATACTGGCCCTTACTCGGTCTCTCTATATAGTATGTATAAAGGGGAAAATTTGCTGTTACAAATTGATTATAAAACCATACCCAATTAGGTTGCTCGTACATAACAAGCTGAGATTGTCAAAAGTGCATGATTCCTGTCGGATTGCAGCCCTGCTGAGCTCGAAAACAAACAAATTCCCGAATTCAGTGATCGAAAACTTCCGTCATAGATAACAGAGGAAGATAAAAGTATAGTAAAAAGTAAAGTATAGTTCCTATCGTGTTTATGTATCTGTTATTATGTCACAGTACCTACCACTGCCAGTCACGTATGTTTCCTTCCACTTTACGTGACTTCATAATCGCCAATGGACGCTATCATAGCGACGACGAAATTCGCAATAAATAGATTACGTAAAAACTAATACTATTCGATATTGCATCTATGAAGTACTGAGGTATGATGTACTGTGTATATTAGTTATCTAGTACCCATAACACAATTTCTGCTAAATCGAAGCCTTTTATCTGGGTCACGTTTTATATTTGTTTTACCAAAGCAATTTTTTTACTTGCTTCATCTATCATTTTTGTTCTTGCTGTATCATTTATAGTATAGACATAAAAAAAAATTATTTTGCATTATAATAATAATAGCATACCAACTATTCTATTCAACACTAACAACCCCTTTGTTCGGGTAGAGTATGTATATTATGCCTGCATGTTTTATAACTTAAGATAGAATGGGTACCTATAATAAGCTATCCATAAAAGATAGATATATGGCATCCCGGACTTTTTCATAGATCTAAATAAGAGGAATATCCCATCCTTGAATTGTTTTGTTAGGTACATACATACGAGTACATATATCTCAAACGGATTAGACAGCGTTTTCGATGAAAGCTCCCAGGCGGCTTTTTCCGACACTTTCAACAGTTATCGCTATATTTCAACCAATTTACACAAAACCTTGACAAATTATCCTTAAACCTTCATCATGAACCACTATTGATCAGAAAAACATCGCATTAAAATCCGTTCAGTCGTTTTAGAGTCCGCGATAGCGAACAGACAGACAGACAGCAGACGCGGCGGAGGATTTTGTTTTATAATATGTACATATGTAGTGATTTGATAAAATCAGTGTCACGTATCTTAAACGAGTTCAAATACCGATTGCAATATCTACATTTCAAGGCGCTTGCGTGACCTTACGATGTCAACTACAACAGTAGGTATAGAAGTTATGTGATAGCTGATTGTTTAAATGTTGTATTAGGTATTTTTATCGTAAATTCATTGCCATTTACTATGTAACGAAACCATTTTCTTTTCTTAGCCCCAAGTAGGTATTGTGCAGCCAACCTAATAAAGCGCGTTCGCAAGTCTCTTCCGCTAGTTTTTTTTTCTTTAATAGCGCAGAAAAAAATCATATTTAACAAGTTATTATTTGAGAACTATAAATTAACCGACTTGGTCCAACTTTTTCATTTGTATTAGTCAAATTTTGTTTAGTGTTTATTCATTACATAAACAATCATAATATACATAAAATTTTGTACCGTAAAAACCTTGTGAGGTTTGTCTCGGTGCTCACATTGGTTTAAATTTTATTTCTAGTCTAAGTGTTAATATTAAATAACATAATTTAGGTCTACCGTACTGCATCGGCTTCGATGTTCACTCCCTCTCACTTGCGCAGAGTTAGTGCTAGGCCCAGCGTGCGTTGTCGGAGGGAGGAAGGAGGAAATAAGAAGGCAAAATGTGGCTAAAGACCTTACATACAGGATAAAGATACAGGAGACCAGACAAGTATTTCTCATTTATCAAAATAGATTTGTCTGTTTGGCTGATTTATGAAAGATAGATCTTTTGTTTTTCCGTAATTTGTTTTATGAGTTCGAAGGGTGCCTTGTTTTTCTATAATTTTGTTTTATTAGTTCGAAGGAACCCCGTTCTACCCGGATCCAGACCGCTACTGGCAAATAATCAAGCAGTACAAGGTGACACAGTTCTACACTGCTCCGACGGCTATCCGGTCCCTGATGAAGTATGGGGACGACTATGTACTCAAGTTAGTATCTACTTCATCTTTTCTAACAGTGTTTTTAACCCTCGAGAGGCTATCTGTGTGTTTTGTTGTGAAATTGTAGCCCTTTAATGTAGGATTTTTTTAATTAATACCTACATATATGACTTGATTGAGATTGATCTTAGCTATGTTTGAGGAAAATCGGTGCTTCCGTTCTAAAACTATAATTATTCAAAGAAAATTATCAGAAATTATAAATTGTTTGAATGCTACTCAGTTGGTTTCAGGTTTTAACCTACTCACACAGCTAAGATATCAGAATTCAATAACTTTAATTCTTACAAATTAAGGACTTAGTCATGGACAATAACTTTTTTTGTCCACTTGTGGTCTAGTGGATATAAAATTGTATCGTACCTAAATGAAACCACTTGTACTTTTATGTATATAAATATCACGTGTCTGATACATGTTTATTGTACCTATGTAAATCTAAATAATTCTATTGAACTCCTGACTATGAAAAGCAACAATGTTATATAATTCATACCAATGAATCAATATGCAGAAGATGGTGCTAGCAGAATCTCAGTTAGCTCTGAGTCGACTGTTTGCAATCATCTGATAAAGTGCATCAGAGTTGCAATGCAATTTACCTACTAAGAGTGCCTACTGCACTTTAGATTCATTGATATAACATCCTGTTTGACGCGAGAGAATGACATATACTACTGAGTCTTCAGAGAACATATCTATGTACTTTACCAGCATGTGCTGGTAAAGTAGATAGGTGTACTTCAGGACCATCCCAATTGGTTTTTCATCTAACATGCTTCGTCGCTTCTTTACTGTAGTCTGTTCTTTACTGAAGCGACAGAAATTAAAGATAACACATAATTTCCATGTCAGTGTTTAATTTTCAGAATTCGACCTTTTGTAAGCATTGTTTGTAAGTGTACATTTATTGTATTTACGGAATTTTTGATTTTGATTATTTTGGTTGTATTAGAGTAATAGAATTACTAGGTACCAAAAACTGCAAATGGAGCCCTGAACTTAGAGATGGAAAATCTTATCAAAATAGAACCAATTCTAGATTTTGAACTCTCGTAGGTTTGGACATAATAGTACATTATGGTACTAGTGTGTAACATTGGTAATTACCGCCGAGGCGCCATTGACACCCGAGCCGTAGGCGAGGGTCTTAAGAGAGCCGAGGACGGTAATCATCAATACACACGTGTATCATACGACGTTTTTCAACACACTTGTCAATAAAATAACAATAAAAACTCAGTGAAAACGAGTTGTGAAAAATGTTTCGCTACGGCGGGAAAAATTAATCAGTTTTCCTATGCGCGCGCATTGCGATCGGCCACAGACTAAAGGGAAGAAGTTTTATTTTTTGATAAAATTAAAAAAAAAACTGTAACTCACTAGTGAGTTATAGCAATGAAAAAGTCACAGTTTGATTATGGGTGTCATTCTGTGCCTAAGTGCGGTGACCATAGAGCCACTTTATGAGCAAGTGTGTTGAAATAGTAGATTGTTTTACAAGGGACTAAACCATCCCATTATATACGAGGTTGTTATACTCCCGAGCGTAGCGAGGGAAATGACAAGACCGAGTTATAATGGGTGGTTTTGGCCCGAGTAAAACACTCTACTTTTCACTTCGATTGCGAGAAAATAAAACAATTCAAAATTAGACAATTTTCAGAAATTTTATTAAAAGTTAAATGTGCAGTTAGAGCAATTTAGAATGTTTAGTGATATGTTTTCCCGGGCAATTTTATTTCGGTTCTCTATGATTGGGATGTGATAATATTTTGAGTTGATTGTTGTGGAGTAAAAGTTGGAGAGACTCGACTCATGCTTGAGTTTCCTGCATTATTAAGATCTGAGTGCGGCTTCAGCTGAGTTGACATATTCATCCAATCCCGCGATGTAGATGCTTGGGGTTCTGTAATGTTTGGTAGAATATAGATTCCTTCCGTAATCCGCTGCGTGACGTGATACTTGTTTTGTATAGAGTCCTCTATATAACCTTCAGCCACTTGATCGGACCTCCATCCACCGTGCCGTTTTAATGTCGTTATATTCGCACCAGAGTCCGCCAACAGAGTCGCGGATGTTCTGCGGAAACAATGGCCTGTGTAGAGTTCCGGATCAGGTAAATTTAGATAAGTGGCAATATCTTTAAGCATGTTACCAAATTTATTTTTGCCTATGACTTGCCTTGTGCATTTACCATTTTGATAATTTAGAAAAAATCTTCTCGTTGAAACATTAGTGGGACGTAACTCCTGATAGGCTTTAACTATATTAAGGTATTCTCCACTGATGACAAATTTACGCTCTTTGTTTGTTTTCGTGTTTGGCAGACTCACAGCTTTTAGGTTTGTATCCGTTTCTACGTCTTCTAGCGTTATATTGGCAAGCTCTATTCCTCTGCATGCACCGCTGATTCCATAAATTAAAGCAACCTGTTGAACAAAAAAATAAGTGTGTTAATAATCGTAATAACCTAGGTACATAATTTAGGTATGTAGGTAGGTATCTATTTATTTAGTTTGACTAGAGTACTTAAGTAGGTTACCTTTGTTGCCAAGTATTGTTTATTTGGAGCGGTATTTAAAAATGTTTCGATTTCTTGTGTCGTCAAGACTTAAATGTTTTTGCCTTGTATCTAGTGGACAATTTCTTCAGTAAAGCCGTTAAATTTACATATTTTTTAATATCGACGTCGTGTTTCGTTTGTAAGGTCATTCTTAACATTGAATATGTGCTCCAAAGAGTCGACGATTTGAATTTTTTCGATAATTCATCAAAATAAGTGTGAAAAACCCCTTCTGTAAAAGAATCCACAGGTTTCTCATCTCTCCATTAAATAATATTTTCGTAACTCTTTAAATATATTCCACGTGATTTTGTCGGCAACAGATTCATAATTATTTCTTTGCCCTTTTCTTCCATTTGCATATTATCATCTTCACTATCACTTGATGACATTTTTCACGTTCACATTTTGGAAGTAAAAGTCAGGAAGTTAAACGTAAAAGTTTGTGATTTGGAATGAAGAAAATTCTAGAGATTTAGCGCTAATACCATTTTTTTTTTTAAATCTCTGTTTAACCCGCAACGAAACAGTTCGCATTCTACCGTGAAGGGAAGAATCAACCTTCATAAAACATCACCAAGACGGTTCTATTTTCAAAGAAAAAGATTGACGGAGCACCAAGAAGTCGAGTTTTTATGTAAGAGAACGAATGCTTTGTACGGGCTGATGATTTTAGACAAAAATTAAAAAGAAAAAATACTTTTTAGCCCGAGGTATTAAACTCGAGTTTTAGGCCCGCTAAGCTACACTATTATCATACACTTTTTGAGCAAGAGAAGTGAAAAATATATTTTTAGACAACCCATGGTATGCCATGATGTAAGTACTAAGGATACGGCAGCCCTACAGCTTTTATGGTAGGAAAGAGATGAATGAGAAAAGAAATCTATAATATGCAATTCGAACTTCTAAAATTGCGCCGATGTTATGTATCGTAAAATATTTTCCAACAATATTTCATTGGTCACGATAATTGCCCATTGTTTCCAAATTATCCAGGATTCTTTAATCAGAATAGACGAAAAGGAAAGAATATAAAGTCAAATATGAGAATAAATATTAGGTTTTTTTTTGCTAGGCACGACCTGTCGACCTTACGCGTGTTGGGCAGCGTCGGCGAGCCAATCAATCCGGAAGCTTGGCTGTGGTATTACAATACAGTGGGCGGTGGCCGTGCCTCCATTGTCGACACTTTCTGGCAGACCGAGACCGGGGGCCATGTCCTGACCAGCTTCCCGGGAGCTACGCCGATGAAGCCTGGGGCAGCGGTGAGTTAGTTGGTGTTACCTATAGATTTCAGGGGTTTTTCATTCGCAGATAAGTGTTTCAGATTTTTGGATTTTGACAATCCTTTAGTACTAAGTACTTCTTTTAAATTCTTGTAATAACGTTTAAAATTGCACTTAATATACATCTTGATGACCCATGTTCGCAAATAATTGACTTTTGAACTCCTGTTTTTATCCTGCGTTTTTACGACTTAACGAATGAACGGACGATGAAAGGCAAGTATAGGCAAGTAGTTTGCCTAAGCTACCTATACCCAGGAATAACATGCAAGGCCGCAGGCAGAAGATATTTAAGATACTAGCTGCCGCCCGCGCCTTTTATGGGGATAAAAAGTACCCAATATGTTATTGCTGGTCCCAAAGTATACCCATATCAAGCGCCTACTCAAGTTGCGCTACCTTTGATGAACGCAAGACGAGCATAAAATCTAACCTACATAGGTACCTAAACTATTCAGTATTTTTATTGCAATACATAAAAATAACAGAATTATATAAGTACTAGCTGCTGGCCGCATCTTCGCCAACGTTTTATCGGGATAAAAAGTAGCCTTTATGTTATTTCAGGTCCCAAACTATACACATACCAAATTTCAGCCCAATCAGTTGTAGTTTTTGCGTGAAAGAGGAACAAACATCCATACATCCTTTCTCACAAACTTTGACATTTATAATATTACTGGCTGCTGCCCGCGCCTTCGCCCTCGTTTTATCGGGATAAAAAGTGGCCTATATGTTATTCCAGGTCCCAAACCATACCCGTACCAAATATCAGCCCAATCAGTTCATTGCTTTTTGCGTGAAAGAGGAACAAACATCCATACATACATTGTTACATTGAAATTTATAATATTAGTAGGACTTGTAATGTATGTTATATAGTTTGCCAATATCTTATTATTAGACTCTTATCGATCAGTATATTTTCATTCAAATTCTATTCTTCAGTCATAAACAAACTATGATGTAAATTCACTATAACTTGAATAGAAGAGGGATAATATTAGATCATTTCTCATGCAAAGTGCGATCAATAATGCACCACCTCTGCCATTCCGAAGTAACAAATGCTTCAGTAACAATTCCATACTCAACTGATACTGAACCTACTCTACCTTTCCGAAAAAACAAATGCTGTTTTGAATTGCTCAACTTTTCTTTTTACTGTTTCATCTAGTGACTTCGAAAAGCGGAAGACGTTTTAAGGAATTTACATTGGTTTTATGTCCTTCAAGTTTATTTCCATCATATTTGCCGTTTCATTTCAATCCATTCAGATAGTTATAGTTAGTTATAGTATATATACATAGGTGTATAGGTATTTAACGTTGAACACATAACAAACATCCTTCTCATTTATCATATGAATTACCTAGCTTCGGTTATTCAAATACTTATTCATGGCTATGCTATGACATAGTTATCTGGGGCAACAGTGTGTAGATACAAACCATAATCATCATCGGCCTGTATACGTCCACTGCTGAACATAGGCCTCCCCCAAACGACGACGCCACGAATAGCGGTCCTGAGCCGCCTCCATCCAACGACTCCCTGCGACCGCTACGATGTCGTCCATCGATCGGACCATCGAGTGGGAGGTCTTCCCACACTCCGTTTCGCATTGCATCGCTGATACATACATACATGATTGATACAAACCAATCCTACTATTATAAATGTGAAAGTTTGTGAGAATGGATGTATGGATGTTTGTTTCTCTTTCACGCAAAAACTACTGAACTGATTGGGCTGAAATTTGGTATGTGTATAGTTTGGGACCTGAAATAACATAAAGGCTACTTTTTATCCCGATAAAACGCTGGCGAAGACGCGGCCAGCAGCTAGTACTTATATAATTCTGTTATTTTTATGTATTGCAATAAAAATACTGAATAGTTTAGGTACCTATGTAGGTTAGATTTTATGCTCGTCTTGTTCATCAAAGGTAGCGCAACTTGAGTAAGCGCTTTGGTTTATTTATGCTTGCAATTAGTATATTATTATAAAGAAATTTATTAATTTAAATTAATTTTTAATTTATTATTAATAAATTTATAATTTATTAATTTAAGAATATTTGAGTTTTTAAGGTTGCTTATTTAGGTAGTCAAACTAAAGGTTCCTTTTCCTTTAGGGTTTCCCATTCTTTGGCGTTGAGCCGAAGATTATCGATGAGTCTGGCAAGGAGATCGAAGGACCTGGCGAAGGGTATCTGGTGTTCTCAAAGCCCTGGCCGGGCATGATGCGTACTCTCTACAACGACCATGATAGATATGAGAAAGTCTATTTCACCCAGTTCCCGGGATACTACTGCACAGGAGATGGTAAGTAACTGGGGGGTGGTGTCCTTCGTACGAGACACTTACCGACACGATTCGCTTTTCAGAATGTCCAATGAACCATGAGTATCAAAATAAAAAAGAGGTTGCTTTCCACACAAAAGTGTAACTAACTTTGTCCAATTTTTGTAAATAACAACAACAACACACATCTAGAAGACACAAAAAAACGTACTCTTTATCAAAATGCTATTTTCCTTTAGAGATTCAACAAATGTTTTCCCCAGGTGCCCGCCGTGACGAGGAAGGCTTTTTGTGGGTGACTGGACGCATTGACGACATGTTGAACGTGTCCGGACATCTCATGTCCACTTCCGAGGTGGAAGGAGTGCTGACGGAGCACCCTCAGATCACCGAGGCCGCGGTGGTCGCCCGCCCGCACCCCGTGAAGGGAGAATCGCTTTACTGCTTCGTGATTATAGGGGAGGACGTCGAGTTTGGCGATTCTCTGGTCGATTCGCTGAAGAAGCTGGTCCGCCGTCGCATCGGCGCTTTCGCGGTCCCAGATGTGATCCAACTCGCGGTCGGACTGCCCAAGACTCGTTCCGGTAAGATCATGCGTCGCCTGCTCCGTAAGGTGGCTGTCGGCGACCGCGATGTAGGCGACACCTCCACTCTCGCTGACCCCGGCGTCGTCGCGCAACTCTTCAAGGACAGGCCCCTCTAAATCGATTATGTTCCTATTAAGCATTTTACTTATTTTGTTTTTCACAACGTTCCGTCCTCGCCGTGGTTAATATCTAGCGTTTGAAGGTACCGAGGATTTTGACGAACGTTTTTATTCAGGAGAACGATCTCCTGAACAAAAACGTCGTTTATTTAAATGATTTAGTAAAAACGGTTAGATATTTAGATCATATCCCAGTAGGCAATACCAGAGGGAAGAAAACCGTTTATCGTTTGGGGATAGCTAAATATACAAAATAGGCCAAAGAGGAAACAGAACGCCATCCCATCTCGTGTTATTTTTGGAGAGTTTTTACCGAATATTTGATAATTTGTATTGTTAGTATTTTTTTAATGTGTTTTTTACGTTTAGTTTTTAAGTTTACAGTAAAAGTCCTGCTCCACCTTATTTATCAAGTGAATTCATTAATGATCACTTAGTGTTTTTGGCAACGTATCTTGATGTGTAGGAGATCGATGTTCATGATGTAGTTATTTCATGTGTAACTTAATCATTCCATGTTAGATAGGTGTACTGGAACGGTGAAGCAGTGCATTGTGAAGGTATATAAGTGATTTAAGATCATCTGTGATTGATTATTGTATAAGTCATGTCATGACATTTAAGAGGGAGTCTCGATCTCAGTTTGTCCGAGTGTAAGGCAAGGTTACGTGTCACGTTCCAGTTGTATTTATTTGTGTTAGATTTAGGAAATATATACGATGTGTTTAGTGGACGATTTAATAGTGCCACATAGACGACCGATGTGCCGCGGCGGGCGAAGGTCCGCCTGCGATTCAGGAGGTTCCGGGTTCGATCCCGCCTTGGAACAAATGTTTGTACGATCTGCTAATATTTGTTCTAGGTATTCTGGGTATTTTCTCTGACATATAATCTATGTATGTATAATAAAAAATATCTATCTATTCATGTATTGTATTATGTATATCAGTCATCTAGTACCCATAACATAAGCTGTGCTTAGCTTGGGGCTAGATGATGCTGTGTGGATTTTCCAACATTATTTACTAAATACATTTCACAGCTTCAGTACAATTTTTTTTGTAGTGAGATTATCATAGGCGCAGCACAAACTTCTTTAGTTTTATCTGTCACTTGTTCGTAGTCGTCATCTTCTAACCGTAAGGATATATGTATAATCTTAATATATACATTTACAAAACATATATTTATAACTCGTACGTTCACCTGTTAGTGGTGGGTACCTACTATATTATAATGGTAGACTTTGATGCACTTTTTAATGAGCACTTGTGCTTCTAGGGTTAAAACTTTGTCAGTTAAACGGCAGAGTTTTACCGATTAAATGTACGTAATTTTAAGAACCTACGAAATTATATAAATAAATATAATTTATTATTATTGTTGTTATAAATATATATTTTGATTGTATTTTATGATTGTTTTAGCTATAATGTTCACCTTTAAGGTGAAATTGAACGTTTGTTTTATAATATATAAATTAATTTATTAATGAAAACATTGGCTATATTAAAATCACGTACGATTCAAAATATTGATGTACTTTTATTCAAGTAAATAAACTATATAAAACATATAATACTGTCTAATTTAAGACCTACCTATCTGTCTAGAGCAGAGCATTCACTAAATACGCAACTTTAATTGGATTCTCGGTGTATTATCTGTTTAGAAATTAAGGGATAATTGGATTATTCTGTATTGTTTATGACGTGAACATATCAATAAAGGTGATAAAAACCCAAAATGGCTCCCTCATTATCTCATTCCTGAATTCATATAAACAGCACACACTTTGGACGAACAGCTATAAAATTACACATAGTAGTTTGCCTTTGCACTAAAAACCCAAGGTCTATCACAAAAGACACTTATTGGATAATATGCCTGCATAGAGAAACCTTTGCTGACCGTATTAAAGTTAAAGAAAAGAAATAGGTTTGCTTTCAAACCTATACTCAAATTATCTTCTTGTATATAAAAATGAGACCCCTTTTCTCCTGGTTCGGCTATAACTTGAGAACGACTTTACTAAAAATCACTCCCTATCATCAAAAAACTGCTTCTTCAACATTATTAATAATGTTGATGAAGCAGAACTTATCATAAACTTAGGTACACATCTACACATAAAAATAAAGTTGTTGAACGTATAAATTTATAAGTTCAACAACTTTTTTTTGTGTGTGTAAGTTTATGATAAGTAAGTAGTATATACATTTGAGAATTAAAGGTTCTTGAGTGGCAACCGCGATGCAATGCGAAACGGAGTGTGGGAAGACCTGCCACTCGATGGACCGACGCACAATGTCGTCGGTCCATCGAGTGGCAGGTCTTCCCTCGGTTGCAAGGAGTCTTCGAATGGAGGCAGCTCAGGACTGCTATGTGGCGTCGTTTTGGGGAGGCCTATGTTCAGCAGTGGACGTATACGGGCTGATGATGATGATGATGAAGTAGTATATGTTAGGTATTGTAGTACGTAGTGTAGGTATAATTATTGTTTTCATTTGCTTAAGTTACTCAAACTTCACCGTCTATACCTATTCTCCTTTTATGTCCATCCTACGGTTGCCTAGAAGAGATTGCCCAAAGCGATAAGGCCGCACTTTGTACTTCCGGGATTTTTATTTCCTTCTGTATTGTATTTTTTGCTTGTGTGGTACGATAAAGAGTTATCTATTTATGTAAAAATATACAGGAGGAAGGTAGGTAGGTTTCCTTAGTCGGCTCTTACGACATCCACGCGCTGAGTTGGACGGGTTAATTCTTACGTAGCGACCGCCACGGCCATAGATAACCATAGAAAGCTATAATATAAAAAAAAAACTCGTAGACTAGCTGCTGTCCGTGCCCTCGTGCGCGTTTTATCGGGATAATAAATAGCATAGCCTATATGTTATTCAACCGCCCTCATAAAAAGAAGGCGGTTCTACGTTTGGTATTAGTATCTACGTTACTAGTAGGTACCGACCATCCGTATAAAAATTAAATATTAAAATAGTTATTAATAAGATACAACGTTACACCAGGTCCCAAACTATACCCATACCAAACAGCCCAATCAGTTCAGTAGTTTTTGCGTGAAAGAGGAACAAACGTCCATAAATCATACTCACAAAATTTTACATTTATATTATTAGTAGGACATACGAGACAATAACGTCTTATGCGCTGTAAACTCATCCGCCAGCAGCAAAAAACTTGTAGGTACGGCCTACAGCCGTGTATGAAGAACTTACTATGTTTATAACCAGTATCAGCCTATAATAGCCTAGCAGTCAGTTAACAGGTAGGATAGAAAACACGAGGCTCATTCAAAGAAACTCATCTTACAGAAAATCCTTTATAACAAAAAAATTATATTCACAAAATTAAACAAATGTTCTTATAGCAAAGCAAGTAGATCATTGAATCTTAAATAAGTAGATTTTCTAAGAATACTTTTTGACATACATTTTCATTAGAAAAGGGAACTTTCGACCATTTATTTAGTTTTCAGTTTCTTTGACGACTTCGCAGGTAAGCTGCTCTGGTATGTTTTAAAGTACAATCCGTAGAACACGGACGCTGCCAGGATCAGGACTGTGGAGATCACGGCGATGTACTCAGCACGGTTCCTGAAATATATCAAATATATATATTTAGTCAATGACGCTCAGACCCGGCCAGGTAGGGTGATATTCTACGAAATACTGATGGCAGGTGCTCAATGCGACAAGCTGAACACATTAAATTACTTAGAGAAATCGTCGCCATAGCTATTACCTCGTAACTCGTGCTACGAGGCGTAGCTGTTACCTCGTAGCATGGGCTACGCGATGTAACTCGTGCTACGAGGCGTAGCTGTTACCTCGTAGCATGGGTTAAGAGACGCAGCTAGTGCTACGTGCCGTAGCTGTTACATCGTAGCGTGGTCTACGGGATGTATAATACCTCTGGCTACGCAGCGACTCGTAGTGTATAATGATAATGTATTAATAATGCTGGTCAAATCACACAGCATCAACCCCAGACTAAGCAGGGCTTGTGTTATTGTTACTGAATAAGTACACTTCACTCAGAAAGAATATCTGCAGAACTTACAAACATTTGTCTCGAAGAGGGAAATGAACCCTTCCAGATTACTAGATAATTTTTGGATATAAAGGGGTACCAATACCAAACAAAGGTTGGTATTGGTGGGAAATATTTCATGACACTCGAGGGAAACTGGTTGGTGAAAGCTTTCAATCATCTTTCGTCCGTATTCGAACTCTAATTCTAACGTTTTGTTTTGTGTGGTATTTATGCGTTGCTGAAGTTTGTGTTTTTGTCATTGATGTTACCTTGCGGTTTTTTGTTATTTGTATTTTATTGTTTTCAGGTTATTATATACAGCTTGTATTTGTAATTCACTAACACTGAATCACAGGTCACATTTCAGATTTCAATAACTTTATTTCTTTAGGCTTACAAAACAAGTCAAATTTTATTATTTTACATTATTTGATATTACACTCATGGACAAAATTATAGGAACGCAAAGATAAGGTAGAACGACATAAAATATTTTCTTGTTTCCCAGTCTGTGATTTTTCGTAATTCTAAACGAAACAGACAGACTAGAGAATATATCAGACGACAAGCTCGCAAAAGATTAAAAACAGAGAGGGACGGCAAATTTCTCTTCGAGGAATAAAAAATCTACAGGAAGTGCGACAACCGTAACAGTTCCAAAACGATAAGAAGAGTTAAGGCAGCTGCTCTAGGGGCATGTTTGCCGGCCAGAGACCCATTACTCACCACAAGTCATCGAGAAGATGCGAATGAGCAAAGCTGGATCGACGACGTCCAGCTTTGCTCATTCGCATCTTAATTAGGATGATGATGATTGGGGAGAAGTACTCTTTACTACTCCAGATTCAGTCAGAAGGCAGTTGATCGAAGGACCAAAGTATGCAGACGATCCGGAGAAAGATAAGTCCAGTGTAAAATTGTTGGAAGAGATTTTTTTGCGTTCCGCTTGTCCATGAGCCTATAAACAGCTAATAAATATATTTATTATTATCAAGAAATAAAGTGTTATTGATTTTCTCTTCACTTAAATTTTTTGTCCTAGGGCCCATAATCACGAACATTTTCGTGAAGCGTCCAGATCTTAGTACTTAAATTAGTAGAAAGGGAATGATATTAATAGGTACTCCCTCCGTTCAATAATCGTTTACAGGGACTTTCTTTGAAACTAGGCTTAAACACGACTCTACCCTAAATTAACACTGGTTGTTTGTGTGCTCTGCTGACTCCCAGCTAGCCTGATGCCACTAAAATCATATTTCGTAGATGACAATGAGGATGTTGTGGATTTAAATGGGAATGGGAGATCGGTATTTAGTAATTAATTCGGCTTCGGACATTATTTTGCATGGGAGGTGATTTTCATAAAATTTAAGGAACACACAACGTGAGCAGAATCTGCAGTTCATGCAGTGTCAGTGAATTAGCAATAACCATGTATATTACTATCGATAAATCTTGAATTCTAGGAACGAGTTTAATAAATAGATACTCACTCAAAAGGTGTGCCACAGATGGTGTACCACTTGTCACCGTTCTGAGGTTTCTTACTGGTGCAGTGGAAGTCGAAGTAATCTTCGTTGTACTTCGAAGGGCAGAAGTACTTTGATTTTGGTAGAGTCTGGAAGCATTACAAAAAATATCATTCAAACAAGTGGAAGTAAATATATGCTTGACATTTCACACCGCAATCACACATTGCAAGATAAGCCCGCTCTTCGATTAGATTCTAAATCGAGAAGATCGTTTTTTTTTTCATGTATGCCAACTGCGCTTCTAGCTCGCGCACCGGAGTTCCGTAATTATAAGACCTTGTTGCTTGCCAATTTTCATGATTCTAGGTCAACGGGAAGTACCCTATAGGTTGTTGACTTAGAAGTTTAATTTATATCACGGCTCCAAGAAGTAACGGGCCCGAGTATTTAATGTTAATTTCAACTCGATAGCTCCACGCATTTCCGAGAAAAGAGGGTTGACAGACGGACAGGTAAACCACAAAGTGATCTTAAAAGAGTTCTTTTTTTCCTGTTTACGTACGGAACCCAACAAAAAGGTAAATTAATAAAGAGTATGTACCATTCGATTCTTTATTTCTTAATTTCAGAAATATCTACTTTTTTCGAAAGAATTGAAATGCTATTGACCGCGGGTGGCCATGACAGCGTTACCGGATGAACTTTGTTTGTCCACAACTTATTCTCTTTTATACCCTTTTACTTCCTTATATTTATATTAACTGCTGCCCGCGTCTTCGCTCGCTTTTTATCGAGATAAAAAAATTGCCTATTAGTTATTCCAGGTCCCAAACTATACCCATACCAAATTTCAGTCTAATCGGTTCAGTAGTTTTTGCGTGAAAGAGTAACAAATATCCATACATCCATCCATACAAACTTTGACATTTATAATATTAGTAGGATTCATTTATGATGGATGGATATGTTCCTCATTCACGCAAAAATGGAACTGATTGGACTGAAATTTGGTATGGGTATAGTTTAGACCTGGAACATATAGGCTATTTTTTTATCCCGATAAAACGCGGGCGAAGGCGCTGGCAGCAGCAAGTTAATAAATAAGTAAAAGTGAAACCTGTCCGAAAGGCGTAGTCAACGTAGTTATTTCACCGCAAGGCCCCACTGGCTCGTGAAGACCCACGGACACCTCGTCTTGAGGATTGTACCAGACCACAAACGTCCAGTAGATGATGTAGTGGAGCGCCAGTTGTAGAATTAGCACGTAGTCTATTGTTGTTAGTCTGGAATTAAAAGTAACAAGTGTTGTGGCCATCATGACTTTGATGATGATCAAATCAAATTGATACCATGCACATATTTAAAAACTAATATATATTTCAAAGCTATAGGTATGCGCAGGACTATATGTGCACTCTTCACTACACTGTCCGTTGAGACAGGCCGCTGTGGCCAATTTTCAGCAAGTAGGACATAATACTTTAAGCGTGAGTATCGTTGAATTATATTTTAGTTTTTAAATATACGCATATAGCTATATGCGCAGGATCCGAAACGACCGAGGAGTGGTCAGGTGTAGGACCAACAACTTAACGTAAACGAGGTACGGGTGTGTAACACTATCGACGCCACTTTCTGACTCCTTCGTTTGCACTTTGTCTTCTACCTAGCACTTGCAACAAATCTTGCAAAGAATCATAATTTTATTCTTCTAGTAGACATACAGTGGGAATATTGAACCAGCTACTATGTACCTAGTTATATATTTTTAACGACATCGTCTTTTCCATTTTTGACACATTCACATTATTTGATAATGACTATGACGAATGTGTAATTGAATTATATTAGCTATTTAAATAATAGTAGAAATAATAGTAAAATTCAGAATATCAATTATCTACATACCATATAGCTTAAATTATCTAGAACAGTGATACAATCCGCTTATCATTATGTGCTTGATATTGACACAGGTGTTTCTTCATGGCATCGTAGAGGTTACCTACATTACAGCCCCGACTAACCATTTCAAATCTACATATACAAAATTCTGTCCTAACACAAAAAACACCTGTCTAAATTATTTACATTTCTACCACGACCAGCGCGACTTTTTGCCAGAAAACAAATTAATTATAAATCAAATGTGTTTAAAAAGTATAATTAAAAATTAATTTGCATGAAATAATTTAATATCTTGAGAAAACTAAGTATCTGGGGAAACTGATTGTTTAAAAAAAGTTCCAACCAGAAAAAAAACCACCCAACTACACGATGGCAAACCCCCTTCCTTGTAGGAGGCACTTTCACCCGTGGGCATAGGCACAGATTAGATAATAGTACTTTGTTCACCTAGGCGAGAACGTGCCTCATTCCTATCGCAGAGGGCCTTAAAACACACGAGGTAGGTAGTCGCACTTTCTGCCGAGTGATACATAGTGCTTTATACTACACCTTGGAGGAAAATAAAAAGCAGAATACATATTTTATATCTGGCGATGTCATAAAACTTTCACTATCACTCGACGACATTCTGTAGAATTGATAAAATTGCTTACACCAAATTCAAAATTAGAAGAACTTCCTGTGCCAGCGTTTATCACTTGGGTTCTTTTTTGAAAATATTGTTCGGAAATCGGAAGAGGCAAGCGAACTTGGAGTAAAAACTTTTTGTCGTTTGACCTATTATGAAAATAACCATAGCTAACGGCCGATCTTTTAGGAAATTAAAAAAAAATAACATGTTAGAAATGGATTTCCATACAGTTTTCCCTCCCGCTAAAACGCGTGAGTAATGAAATTCCACAGAGTTTTTCCTCTCGGATTCCTATACGCCTGCAATGACTTACTTTCTATCTTATATTTGGAAAAGGAATAGGCAACTTTCCGAGCAGGTGTAGTATAAAGTTACTTTTAGGTAAGGTTGGCCACATAGTCACTTTCCACCAAGAGACGTTGTGGCCGCACAAGAATGAGATTATGGTCAAACAAGACCTATTGACTATTATAATATATGAAATATCTATAATATATAAAATGTATATAACTAAGAACCCTATTCTCATGTAAGTGACATTATATAATTTATCTTTTTGAGAATAAATGAATAGTAAACTTTAAACTTTATATAATAAATAATATGTACAAACTTTTGCTCAGTCTTCTCCCGGGCGCTCAAAAGTCCGTTGATGGTGAAACCAGCGTAGATGGCGAAAAGCATGAAGAAGGTGACTTCTGTGTGGATCTTGTAGATGTCGTGGAGAGGATGGTAAATGGGCACGAAGAGAAGCACGCCTCCAGGCATGCCGAGCAAGGTTGCTATCGCCAGAGATTTCCATTCCACCAGTTTTCTGTCAATGAAAGTCGATTACCTCGTAGGCGAAGAAGTATTATTTAATTTATATTTATTTAGTGAGGGCAACCAACTAGAGATAAAACAAGATATCACAAAATTAATACCATACCTAACTTAAAAACGAGTGCACTCTAAATGACAGGTAGCCACCAACATGCGCAAAAAACAAGATACCTAACTCAACTAAACAGCTAATCGTAACATGAATGTTATGATTTATAATATGATTAAATAAATATAGTTATAGTACGTACCTACATATGTATATATATGTATGTATAATAATTATAGTTTCTAAAGCAATACTAAAGTTACGAAAGGTCGTAGGTTTCGGGATAGACGATTCGGTTGCCTGCGCATCACGTATGGTATTTTCAGCTGAGGCCTTTTTATCGGGTTTTTACTAACGAACAAAATATATGGGCAGACAGACGTTATAGTTGTTTGGGAAGTACCTACATATCATTATTATTTGTGATGGTGGGGACGACCACATCACCTACGAGTATCAATAAGTCATCATCACCAGAATAAAGTTTCTATAATTTGATTGTAGTTTAGATGTAGATCGAGAACTGGATTAACATATAATAGACCTATATTATAATGAGTCTAATTCGATCCTGAAAAAAAAAAACGCGTGCGCAACCGCGTGCAAAAGCTAGTACACGATAAAACCTAAAAAGTTAGTTAAAATAAATAAGTACAGATACCTGAGTAAAATTCTTACCCTGCCGATTCCCACTGAGCAGCCTTAGGCGCGAACCATTCCCGAGTAGCAGTGAAGATGAAGAAGAAGCTTGCGGTGAAAGTGCAGTGGAAGTAGTACGAGTTCCAGGGGACCCAGTAGTGACGGTCGTAGATATTGGGGTCAGTGTCGTGCCAGGTCCAATGAACAAACTTCACGGCTACAATATCGTAAGGCAAGTCTATGAGGACTACCGTCAAACCTACGGCGAATGCCTCGGCGTAACGAGGAAGGTTCAGTTTTGATACCGCGTAGGCAGCGTGGTACATGAATGCCGGATCTGAAAATGGGATAAAGTCCGTCTAGACCTGTGATACTGAAATGCAGCCCATCGCGAAAAGTCAGGAGAGGAAGAGCAGCTTGTTATAAGCTATCTAGTTTTTTCAAAGTTTGTCGTCCCACTTACTACCCATCAAGTTACTACCTATTTTCAGCTTAGAATCACATAGCAAATAATGTTTAAATATGAATCCGGAAACAAATGACAGAGAGAATTAAATGATGCATGAAAGATTTGAAAACCAAACATTGTTTCGAGCCTGTGTTGTGCTTCGATGATACCAATGTAGTTCAATATTTTGAACCAATATTGGCTTTTGTAACTCTCTGTATACAAAAAATATTTAGGTTTTTTAATCGAAGTATAAGTAAAATTAGGTACCTACTCTGTCCACTGGACATTCCACAAACAATAACTCACGCCCTAGCTATTCTTAAAATCTCTTTAAGCAATGGGCAGTGTTTAACTTTTTCTAACTTAGGTTAGAAGAAAACAAAGGATTTTATAGTTCTATTTTCTAGAGTACGGTTTAGACTATCTGTTATAATCTCTAAGGTCAAATAAACTTCCTCAGTTCGTTTTTGGGTACTAAAAAATTGTAATCTATGTAAGAGGGACAGTCAATTCATGAAATGTAGCTAGATATACTCACACAGAAATAAAATGTGTAGCGGCAACCTGCCCCCTAAGAAAATGATGGGAGTCTGCGAATGCCAGAAGTTGTCGAACTCCGGTAGGACAAAGTGCCAGAAGTTATCCGCGTAGATGCCGTGCAGCATCGTGCCTAGCCAGAAGTAGGGCCATCTCCCGCCTTTCCTCAATGCTAGAAGTACAAATCACATTTTTAAATGCGAAAGTTTGAATGAATGTTTGGATGTTTGTTACTTCTTAAAGCCTAAACTAGTCCCCAATAAAGATTTATGTTTTTCTGTAATGAACGGATCGTGCTCAACTGTGCATACGTGCAGATCTAGGCATGGAATCAAACATAGGCAATTTTTAATCCCATAAATCAGTTCCCATGGGATAGAAATAACCTTCCATAGAAACAAAACGTGCGAAGCCGCGGGCAGAAACTAGTTAAATAATAAATGACATATAAGTACTTATAGTGCATTCTCTATGTAGGTCCGTAGACTACACCTAAGTATATAATTTGTTGCTAAATGGTTCTGTAGTTATACCTACCGACCTAAATAGAGATGATATATTCGTAAATATGTATATAAATAGAGAACATAGGCCTCCCCAAACGACGCCACGAATAGCGGTCCTGAGCCGCCTCCATCAAACGACTCCCTGCGACCGCTACGGTTGGGGGATGCCTATGTTCAGCAGTGGACGTATACGGGCTGATGATGATGATGATAAATAGAGAATGCATGGTCCATTAGCAATTACAGAACTTACCTAGCCGAAATTCATGTAGCACAGCAATTAGAATACCTATGTACATAAGTGCTTTTAGGCTTTATCAATTTTTGTCAGATTTACGAAGTATAACTAGAAAATTATTGAAATATCGGAATTGTTCACGGAATTTGCTTTATTATTAAAAACGGACGTAGAATGTTTTTAAACGCGTATCTAAAAACCGTGAAGCCATGTACTAGTTTACAGTAGAACCAATCTACTCAAAATTACTCAATATGTCCTTAGTTGGTACTTTGGTAGATTGGTATGATGTAGGGGAGATCGGGGACAAAAAGTAATTTCTTTGTAAGTGATAATGATAACATTGATAACCGGTACTTTTGTCCCCGATCTCCCCTAGTACCTAGGTACATATATCTTAAAATAGGTGAACTGAAGACTGCGCTTTTGATGCTGAGTAGGGTTGGTAGGACAATATCCAGCCGTTAACTACCATGGGCTTATGAGGATGCTCTTTATTAGAAACGTAACATACCATGGAGCAATGTGACGAAACCAGCTAAAAGGTAAACCGCCTGGGAAATGAGGTACGTAGGCTGGTTCTTCCAAAGTTGCTTCACATCGTTGGTCTGAACTAGCCAATCGGCCCACTGTGAATAAGCGAATTTAAGGCAATAACATAATGGTAGGTATCTTAAGTTATGTAGGTGTAGGTACTTTTAAGCATAGATTAAAGAAATAATTAGGTGTGTCGTTCACTGGAAATAAATTTCAGTGGGCTCATGTAGTAGTTCCATCACGTCCTAGGAGAAGGCGCGGCGGAGACCGGAGTCGAGGCGAAGGCGTGGCGGGGTCGACGTGGAGTCCGGGCAGTCGAGACAAGGCGGGGGCATTTTCCCAAACCTCTTCCCACCTCCTCCTTCGTCAGTTTGAAGGAATTTGTATGAAGGAAGTATCTAGTCAACCACGCCTCGAATCTACATGAGATAACACCTCGAATGCGCCCGCCGCCGCCGCGCGCCGCCGCGACGACGACGACGTCGCGCCTAGACCTTGCCCCGTGATTACCACTGAGCGACCCGCTGTATGTATATCGTATAATGTTTTGCCCCATGTCCTAGCTGAGCGAAACACTCAATGCGTTGCGACACCCACAGTTTTTTAATTTTAATGTCTTTCGACTTTTCATTCAATTCAAGAAATGTGGAGGGGATGCCGGGACGGTGCAGAGATGGTGCTTCGCTTTTTATCGCTCAGCTATGTAGGTCAAAGGGTCAAACTCATTCGTTTATTCTCCACAAAAAAAGCCTTAAAGAAGTAGCGCACTCCCGAAATTCACGAGTGTTTTGATAACCCATTCATCAAATAGCATAGGCCGTTTTGTTATTTCGAAGTACCTAACCAAAGAGTCCTAAATAACCACATGGACACGCGAGAAAGATATTTAAATTAAAAAAAAGGCAGTACTTAATACGTATAAAAAGAATCAAAAAATTATCATAATCAATTTCATACAAGACCCTTACGCCTGGACTACTCACGCATACCTACTACCTATCAACGTGCACAAAACACGTTTGGACAAACAATAGCGCAAGCCTACGCTACGAGTATTAAGCTACGAGTAGGCGGCTATCGGTCGACAAAAATGAGGGTAGACCTGTGTGTGGTTAACGTTTTTGCGGTGACTTCGCAACGTTAACGTTTTTTATGATTACTTTGCTTTATCATGCTGGTTTGGTTTTTGGATACGTAGATATTATTATATTAAACCGAAAATAAGTGCCATATTATATCGTTTTCATCAGTATCCTACCTAAGTAGGTACCTACCCTAGTAGCTAGGTAGGTTTCTTGTCGTGGAAAATATAGAACACAGGCATCACTATTTCTTCATGGTTTTGTCCCAGCCTATCCCCAGGATTAGGACCGGGGTGATAGAGCAGGTCCGGAACTAACTACATTGTTATTAGGTCAGACAAAAGGTAGGTACCTCAGATAAATCCTTTAAGATATTTTATCTCAGATCCTAGTACCTACATATTTATTAATTCCATTTATTTAATTCCATAATATCTGAAAGCAAGTATTAAGCCTACTTACATTTACACTGGTATCAGTCATCACTGCCGCAACTCACAAACTCGAAATTAATTTCGTATCAGTAAACTGCCGATAAGCTACCACGACTTATCAAAAAAAATATAGCTCTGTCATCAGTGTTGCCAACCACGCAGAGCCTGATGTCGCTATTTTTCCCAGCACATGTATGTAGCCTAATGTAGCCGAATTTCAACTTCTGTAGCCTAAAGTTACCCTAAAGCCAAAATATCGCTATAATAAAATAAAGCGTAGTTTAATTCAACTTATTTATTTATATACCTAATTAAGACACACAAGCTTATTTGGTGGCGTTAACCTTACATAAAATTAATTATTATATCTGCTTTGTCTGCCAGCAATATAATGGTACCAACAAGACTTCGCAACGTCGTCAGTAGTAGCTGATTGGCAAGGTGACAAGGCGTACCTAAGCTTCGCTTGGGGTGTGGGAGTCGTACATTTTTCTACCAGCATGTAAACTGACCATGTGATTGCTTGGTTAGAAGCTGTTACAGAAAATACTTCTTACATTCTTAAGTATACGAATACTAAAAATACGATCAACATGGGTAGTTGGATTCGTATTCACCGTACCGCTTAAAATTCTTTCAAAGACGGATTTACTCAAAGGTAATAAAACTCCGCTAAAGTCTTTGAACATGGAATTCCCACCAACATTCGACAGTTTCAACACCTGTACCCAAAAATTTACAATATCATTGGGATTAGAAGCTTTACCGATTATTTCCTCGATGCGCTTCGTACATAATACACGCCATTGGTTCATTATAGCTAACCCGGGTCTTAGGGTGGCTACAATTTGATTAAAAACTTATGTTCATTTGTGATTTGGTAAAAAATAGCCAGCCTCTGAAGTAGCCTAACAGGCGCTCAGTCAACTCGTCCTTAGTAGCCTAAATGGCGACAAATAACCGGCATTGGCCACACTTTCTGCTATGTGCCAACTAACACAGCCCATTGCTTAGTTACTTTATTAACTCTATAGCCAACTGTGACAACTGGTGAATAACATTTTTACTTTATTCGTACCTGGCAATACCGCGCGGTATTGTAGATACACGTGTTTTTGATGATTTGGAGCAGTGTGATACCGTTACTTTAATAACATACTAGTTTCTCCCCGCGGCTTCGGGATCCGCCCTATCGCGTGAATAGTTTTAAAATTATTCATATTTTTGACATAAACAGGACATAGCGTGTCCATTCTAGCGTTAAATAATAAATAAATAAATAATGCTGGATAATTCACACAGCACTAACCAGGCCCAAGCTAAGTTGTGCTAAGCTGCAAAGCGTGCAAAGCTTGTGTTTTTGCAAATTTTGTGACGAGTCCAAGAGTCCTGTAAGGTCTAAAGGAAATAAAGCACTTTGATATTTGTTATGCTTACTAGATAAGATAACTGATATAGGTACATACATACATATAATATACAATACAACCTGCTTTCCACTAACTAAAATAATGTGTGTCATATCTTACCCATCTTTGATTGTAGTCGAATAAAGTAATTTTATTATTATATGTAGGTATTTCAAACCCGTGGTATTGGGACTGGCTCAAGAAATAATAGCCTACCTACGTGAAATTAGCAAAATGTCCTCAAGCCCCAAAGGGAAATAAAGAAGTCATTTTAACTGTTATTGTTTACTATAAGTAGCTCAATTTCTGGGTGTTGATTAATAGGTATATTATTATCCGATCTGAGTAGATGTTCTGATGAAAACTAAAAACTAACTTCAAATTTCTAAATATACCTAGTTATTTACGGATCCCGCGGAATGGATTCATGGAAACACTTCGGAATCCTTCTCCATTCTCCATACAAAAGTAAAAGAATTATCAAAATCGGACTGCCATTGGTGAAGATATCGATTAACATACTAGTAGGCACCTACATAAATAAACATACAGCCTAGTTGAGAACATCCTCCTTTTGTTTTTCGTTGGTTGAAATAGTAAGTATTACTAGGTATTCAAAAGTAATTGTCTATTATTGGCAATTTTGCTACTGATATTATTTTTAAAAATCGAACAAACGTTGATTCACTCTGGTCATTCATCGATGAGGTAGTCATTCATCGGTGTCCGTCGATCGACCAAAGCAACCACAACAATCGATCGACTTGGATGAACGTCGATCGATTGGTGTAGTAACCCTTAACCATGTTGGGCGTGAAAGTGCGAAAACGTACAAAAATATAGTAGCAAAACCCGAAGCGCAACAAGAAAAACCGCGAAAATTCACTGTAGCATTTTGAGCAAAGTAACATATGGAAGGCCCGGAACGCTAACAGCGAGTTATGAAAGAAGCTTAGGCGCAATGGTTAATGGCGTCATGTGAAACAAATTAAAACAGATTCCATACATTTGTTGACCTGGGTGCCTAAGTAGAATTTTTCAGAATTCCGTGAGTGCACTTTAGACTATTTTTAAAAATAGAGGAATGTTTCCTTTGAGTAAAATTTGCTATCTTCAATTTTTTACGGATAGCTGCCGTTCAAAGTTCGTTTGTACCACCCACAGACATGATACTACTGCTTGAGTTATCTGCAGACCTCAGAAGCTGCAGACCGACCATTACAAACGATCATAGATAGCTCAACTGCACAGACATCGTAGAGCTACGCCTCTCAACTGTCATGTAATGTATTTGATTTTTCCGTTACTATGAAAGAAGGCATATTTTAGGCATTTTACGTAACATTTGGCAGTTTTACGTAACATGTGGCAGAATCGCCACTTTTGAGATGGTCACATTGGTCACTCTGTCTTTTCTACAAGAAATAAGTAGCTTTTCTACGTAAAAATCATTAGCATACCTGTATGTACATCTGTGGGTGGATAAATTAGATAGATCGTAGCATCCCTACCCTAGTACATCTGTGAGTGAGATAGATGAAGGCAGATGAATGAACAAAAATTGGAATGCAATGCATGAAGTGAAACCTAAATAATTAATTTACAAGCATCGATAATCAGAGCTGGGCGGCCGGGTGGTCCATTAATTAAAAGTACAATAAGGTGCTGCGGTGCCTGCGAAATACGAATTAAACATTGGAAGGAGAATCATGTCCACATTACTCAAAAGCATAATCAAAATTCAAAGGAATTTGGTTGCTTCCTACAATAACTCATCAAAAAGAATACTCCAAACACCAGTAAGATGGAACACTACTACTCGTGAAGCATTCAAAGCTTATAGAGCTGAGGCCAAAAAGGAAAAAGAACCATCCGAGGTTTTCAAATGGATTCTGTTGGTAAGCATAACCTTCATTTCATAAACATTTTTTAGATTACGGGCATAATTAAACATAATATTTTTAAAATTCTACAGGCAATTCCAGTCACTTCTTTTGGTTTAGGATGCTGGCAAGTGGTACGCCTCCAATGGAAAGTTAACCTCATAGACATGCTGCAGTCAAAGTCTAATTCTACAGCTGTTGAGATACCTTCAGAGTAAGTTGCTCTTTTATATACAGCATTATCCACCAGGTACATATTTTCTGTTGAGAATGTCCAGTGCCTATTCAAACATGTAAACAAAATTACCCTTAGTTTTTCAGAGCTAGAACAGATGGAATATAAACCTGTAAAAATAAAAGGCAAATTCCTCCATGAAAAGGAAATACTGATTGGGCCCAGGGCACTTATAGATGAAGCCTCTAGAATGTCAAGTGTTGGCTCATTGGTCTCAGACCCGAAGAAAAACCAGGGATGGTTGGTAGTAACACCTTTTATGCTGGCAAATACAGGGTGTGTATATAACTTTTAGTTTACTTGTAAGACAAACAATCTTTAAAAAAGATAGGAATAAAATTATTTCTTACAAGCCTTTCACAGAATGCATGTCATATACTGAAACTAAGAGGAAAATAGACTAAATTAAAAATAATCCTCAATCCTCTGGATTAACAGGGTATAATACATGTAAAACAGGCTAGTACAGGCAGAGATAATATAGCCAGTAGCTAGGTAGTAGGTAGATATCTAAATGTTTATTAACATATGCCTCCCCCAAATGACATCAGGAGTTCTGAGCCGCCTCCTCCATTCATCTAGTCTCTGCAACAGCTAGAATTCATCATTAACTTAAATTTATACCTTAGCAAATAATAATATGTGAAATGGTCAGTATTTTTATTATTTATTTATTTCAGAGATGTGATCCTAGTGAACCGTGGCTGGGTGCACCAGAGCATGAAACCTAAAGAAAAACGTGAACCTTCGCACATCAACAGGGAAGTGGAGCTTGTTGGTCTTGTGAGGTTAACAGAAAAGAGAGCTCCTTTTATGCCCAAAAATAATCCAGAGAAAGGATCTTGGTTTTCCAGGTACTGAATACCCTTCACTAGGATTCTATTGTTGAATTGTCGAGAGAGTAAAAAATTTGTTTCCAAGGTACTGGGAAAAATATAGGTAGGTAAGTCCACTGACTTACCTTGCAACCAAATTCTCGACTCAGTCAAATTTGCTCATATTCAGAAGATTGCAGGATATGAAAAAGTTGTAAGATTATAATGCTCATATATCTCTCAAGGTAGTTGCTGTTTATGACTGAATGGTGCCAGCGGAAATTCTCCTTGTAAACATTAACCATGTTAAATGCATAATATTACCCAAATGTTACAGAGACTTGGAACAAATGAGTGCTTGTCTCGGCTGCAAGCCAGTTTGGTTGGATGCAAGAGGTATTCCTGACCCCCCAGAAGGATGGCCCATTCCGAACCAAACCAGAGTCACTTTGCGAAATGAGCACTTTTCTTATATTGTGACATGGTACTCACTTTCTTTCTTTACTGGTCTTATGTGGCATCGCTACTTTATAAGAAAACTACCTCTGTTGTGAATATGTTTGCCTTCTCGTCTTTATAGTTAATATTTTAAGTCATGTGACTTTCTTTGTAGCATTATACTCTCGGTTCTATAATTCAAGATACTATGTAAAAACAAAGGCTTTATGTATGAAAACTCCACGGATGATAAAACAATTAAATGATTAATGCTGTCACAACAATATCGTGTCGTGAAATCTTTTCTTCCCCTTTGATAAAAAGTATCTAGGATTCTAGAACAGAGTATAATTAATTAGATTTAGTTGTAGATTTTTTCACTGCAATAATTTGTACATTTGAGGATTAAATTACGATTTAGTATGTAGCTTTTATGTAAGCATTTATTTTTGAAGATTTTTAATTTACCTATAGAGAATTAAACTAAAGAAAACCCAAATGTATTTAGATATTTTACGTTCAAATAAAATCTTGCATAGATCAAACTTAATATCTATTGGTAGGTACTCGATCGAAAATTAGATTCCTACTAAGTTAGATCTAGAAAAGGGATTTAAATGAATTAAAGTCGAGTACACATTGAGATCTTTTATTTTGCTTAAAAAAAACTCGTCATACATTAACATAATAAAACCAGAAAGTGTAAGAGCATATTACTTTCTCAAAAATAATTACGCTTGTTGTTCAGTGACCCATTTTCAGGTGAGTCAGCTGAACAAACTAATAATAAATCCTTGTATTGAGATGTGGTTATCTGTTTTAACTTATTTTGATTTTAGAAAAAGCTTCACACTCTTAATCCACTAAGTTATTAAGCTTGTTTGTAACTTTACTACTGACAGTCCTACAGGTACACAACTAGAGTTGACGATTTAGGCAATTAAGGTCTTAATAAGTACTTAGGGAGGCCGTACCTACAAATTCTTTGTTTGAGCCAGAAGTTGAAAGTCTCGTACAAGTAGGTATCAAGAAAAGTCCGTATTAATTTTGACAATAGTTGACTTAATTGTAACCGAATTCCGAATTCACAGGAATTCGGTTACAATTAAGTCAACTATTACAAGGGGACCGCCCCTTAATTGTAACAGATCCACATAGAGCCACACAAAAAATCGATAATTATGTGCAGCTTTGCAAGTTTAACAATAACAATTAGGTAGGGATTTATTATCTCTGCCTTTGTAGTTAAAGTCACGTTCAATTCAAGCATTATAAATTAACAAGGGCCCCCTTGCCCAAACCTACAAAGTACTTATGTACAGTAAAATAAGTTATTTGAGTTGATACAGCGTTGATGTTTATAAAATACATGTGGCTACTTTCAGTACGAGTTTACCACAAATACAATAGAAACCTACAATACTACAGAATTCAGAAAGTCCATGCTAGTAGTTTTGTATACGCCACATTTGTATCTACACTTTACACATTTAAGTAATAAAATATAATACACTCTTATTTTATCAATTAATATAAAAACTGGAAAGATTAAACCCAAAAGTTAAATAATTACTAAAACTTTGATATGCCCAACTGACAACGCAATTTACATGAGTTTGAAAAGGTCTTGTGAAACATTATGTAAAAAAATTATACACTTATTTTACCAATTAATACAAAACTGAAAAGATTAAAACCAAAAGTTAAATAATTACTAAAACTTTGATAGGCCCAACTGCCAACGCAATTTACATGAGTTTAAAAAGGTGTTGTGAAACAATAGGTATGTATGAGATAACAAAAGTAAAAAAAAAATACATGCTAAAAACAATATAAAGACAATAATGTCGCGTCGTAACACATAATTTATTCGCTTAAATCTCACGTATGTAAGTCATTACTATAATTTAAACTAATTATGTAAAACAAAACATTTTGTAATTTTAGAGTACATTTAAAATTAAGGTATCCCATAAAAGGTATCATCTTAAATAAAAGATTTAGTCACTTGATGTCCAATAGATTTTAAAATAATTAAGGATTATTTAATTCATCTAGTCCAGTAGATATAGTAAGCGTAATGATCGTAAGGGATTAAACATTTAAGTATTGCTGGTAAAATAGTTTACATTCATTCAATATATTTGACATTATAAAAATCGGTTACTATACAGGGGAAGGGGGTGATTCTGGACCCCAAGCGGATCAACTTGTGAATAATGTTTTTTTTTTTTAAATTACGAATACATATCTTTTTCATTACATTTTGTTTCTTCCTTTTTGTGATCTTTTACATGCACTTTTATAGTATATCACGTTTTTTCCTGTTCTTCAGCAAAACCAGTATTTTGTCATGAAAGGCCTCCCCCGTGTGAAATAATAAAAAAAAATGTAATCTTTAAAATTTCAAAACAATAATGTACTGTATTTAATGTACACGTAATTTTCTTTATTAATAAACTAAGCTGTATGTCGACGTTAAAGAACACGAATATGAAGAAAAACTATATTTTTAAATTAAAATTAGAAAAAAACTAAATTAAAAAGAAATATATATGAAACCCTCGGTGTCTAGAATCACCCCGTTGGCACCCTGTATTAATATTAAATGACCTATTAAAATTGTAATTTTAAATATTTTCTTGAGTGTGAGAAGGGAAGACTTGGTTGTACCCTGCGATTGGGAGGTCCATCAATCATAACGTTCTATAATGAATTAAATAGCCCAATTCTGAAATAAACGTAGAATAACGATAAATACACTCTATCATCTTGGTCTGATAACATATATATAGTACTTATACAATAAGTACTGGGCCATAAGAAAGTGAAATCAAATTTTAAAAAAATCAAATGGAAATGTTATAATCTGGCATCATTATGATACCGATACAACGAGATTCCGGCCAAGTGATTGCACCTGATAAAAGAACAATACAAACTAAGAATTAAAACGGTACACCCATCATGGCCGGGACACAAGTTGTGTGAGATAGAGGGCTCAACAATGTTGAGGAATTTAGAGATTTAAAATCCAATTTAGTAGCTCCGCTTGATTCTCTTTACCAATCGATGTTATAACGTTAGATGAAAGAAGACTTTAGTAATAAATTATTGATGTCAATTTGTTCTCTGATTCATGATTTGGCAGCAATGATTTGAGTACTGACTGTCAAACCTAGTTAGTGTATTCAGAGATCTGATTGACACCAAGTAGCCAGTGCGAAATTCGCAGTGACTATCGTGACATGAAACTCAGGCATCATGAACTTAAATTCAAGCGGGCAAATCAAAATTCGACACATGTATTTGGGGTACATGCTTAGTATCAATTTTGGGCGATGTCTTGTAATCACAAATGCCAAGTTCTTTTAATTTCCATTCCCAGCCCATGGTTTGGACCGCGTGCAGAGTTTGTGCTTCCGTGTGCTGCCGTCGAAGCATTCCTTCCTGGAACAAAAAAAAACATTTACACATTCTATATAAAACAAGAATCGTCAAGTGAGAGAGTGACATGCGCGCCGAGGTTTTAAAACTACATACATTTAAAAAAAAAAACTGTAGGACCAGTAAGAGACTTCCCTATCACAAACAAACATTTCAGATGGAGACTGTAATCTTCGTAGGTAATGGGGAAACGGTAACTCTTTCGACTTTTTGCAAAATGATTAAATAAGTACGGAATCTAGAAACAATCAAAACTGTTTTGTAATGTACAAGACAATACTCATCGCGTGGTTATAGGGTGGATTTAGGGTAAGAAAGCTTCTCGAGATCAGCTGAAGCCCTATTGAAAGACCCCCATTTTATCGTATAATAGGCGTTTTTTTCCTGAAACACGTAATTATTTTTATTTCAGGTTAATAGCGTTAATAGGTACATTTCAAAGTTACAGTCGTTTATATTCGGAGCGCAACGAATGTCAAACTTTGATAACCCGTTTTACCCCATTTTGTGGAATATTCTGTAAAATCCTGAAATATGTACATATGTGTTTAATCATTTTATATAATTAGTATTTTCTGTAAGGTTCAAGCAAATTGGGTCACTGGTTAAGAAATAAAATCTCAATAATTTTAACCTCGTTTTATCCTATTTAAGCGTTATTTTGAATATTCGTTTTTTGAATTGACAGAGCGAGACCATAATGTAGACCACATACTTTTAACAAACCCTTGAAAATTACTTTTGTGGCTATTTATATGGATTGAAACAGTTGTAGAGTGATCCTGCCGGTAAAATCAATGTACGCGGGTGCGTGTGACGTCACTTCGCCCGAACCGAGCGCAGCCAGCACGGAGCGGCGACGCGGTTGGTCATTATTTTGGCAAATTATTTACTTAGAGTGTTGTTTAGATTGGTTAGAGTGTAATTTTGTAATATTTCAGTTAAAACGTACTTAAATATGAGTAGGTACTAATAAAGTAGAAGCTGGTTTTGTGCAAGCTTTATCAGAAAACCTTCCAAAAGTTGATTCGTTCATGGTTTTTGATTACCTGGGTAATCATTCCAAGTTCACCAGCGCTGAAATCCGTGGTTGGAAACTACAAAAATTACAGTGATCGATCCGCCAATATATCTTTTCACTTTGCTCTATACATATAAGTTAGTACAATTTTATAGAGTATGTTACCCAGAAACCGGCGGTGGTTCGAATTGTAGTTTTTCGCTACGTGTTGCCAGGGTAAACATTAATCTCCAAATTTTTTTGTTTAGAAGACAGGTAAAAATCAATTGATATATATCATGATATACATATATTGGCGAACCCTGCACGGGAGCAATGCTGCGCAAGTACAATCAAATAGAAAAGTGATATTTACCAACTAGCGACCCACCCGGGCTTCGGCTAGAAATCATTTTTATTATGCTAATAGACACACCTGTTGCAGCTGCAGTCCACTGAAGTACCATTTTGAGGTTGAATTCATCGGCTTCTTTTCTCATAAAACTTAGCTCATAAAGATTTGCGCGTACTCTACCTAATATTAGTTTTTATTTGCTTCCGTAATCAAATTAGTTTCTAATATTATAATTACATTACATATTTATCTTCTCACTAAAAAGGGGAAAGTTTGTGAAAATGTGTGTTAATCACAAGACACCGACAAATAAACTTTGCATCATCACAAAATTATATGCTCAGTACTTTTTATCCCATTAATGTTATACAAATCCGCGTCCAGAATATGTGTGAATAGTGATATTCACCTTGATCTTCTCCCATTTATCGTCAACCTCCTGCAGCCAGGAGTTGATCTGTCGTCCGTTGCAGCGAGAGCGCTGCGCGTTGCGTTTCTCTTCCTGCTCCGGTGCCAGAATATTGTAAACTTCGTTGTCTCGCAGCATTGTGCACACGGAGAAAGGTAGAGACTGAAAACAAATAGTCTTGTAAGTTTCCTTGATAAAGAGATAAGTGAAAGTGATGGAAAATTACTGGCTCTCTCATGCTGAGATCATCTTTGATCCATGACCAATATTTATCCACGCGGCTTATACATTATAATAAAGACAATTGACGATCTCGGTAGTGCAGTAAACTAACTGGTTGATGATTATCTGAATTCTATTTAGTAAGTAAACTATGGTTCACTATAAGTATAATATGCATTTGTCTACTTTAGGCTAGGGCCAAACGAGCGTAATTTTTTGAGTTTTGAGTCGCGTAAAATTAGTCTTATTTGTGACAAATGGGGCGACGCAAAATGTATGCAGATTTTTATGATAATAAACTGTGTTACTGCAACTACGGAACCCTACACCGCGCGTGGCCCGACACGCAATTTGCCGGTTTTTTCCGTTAATTTATGGGGCGGCGAACTTACGATATATAATAGAAATATATAATAGAATATTAAAATTCGCCAGTGGCGAATTTTAATATTCTGCGTCCTGATAATGTATTATTCAGATTATGGAGCCTGACTTTTAGAATTTAATGGTGAAATAAAAAAATGGTGTTTTGTCGATGCGTCCATATAGAATGATGCCCTCTATGTATATAGAGTGTCATTGCTCAGACACACCTGCCCCGCTAGCACGGGCTTTTCATTTCTACTCTACCTAGACTAGAGAAGAAAGTTTCTGGTCTTCATAATCTTTCTCTTGCCCGAATATGCCGTTTCGAGAAACAAATCCTAGAAAACAGTTTCTTCGTAGAGAAGCGCTTTCTATAGCAACGGGAACCAAACCACAGAAAAAATATAAATGTTGTAAAAAGTTCGTTCTTTACGTTTCATTACCAAGAAAATCAACATAAAACCAGCCGTATCGCTAAAAAGAAAACTGAGCCCGTAAAACGAAACGTTTTTTGATTACACCAAAATGTCACTTTATTGTATTTATCAATGTCAATTACAATGTTTCTAAGGATAATTTCTTTCGTCAAAGATGTATTTTTCTTTTTTTTCGTTTATTGGACGAAAGAAATACCGAAATCTTTTCTCAAAATGTTTCGGTGAAATACTGTCTCTGGCAAAGGCGGCAAATGAAGATTATTGAACTCATAGCATATACAATACAGAATAACGGAGATTAATTTGGTTTTGGAGCAAACAAACAAACAAATTATTCTCTGATTTTTTATGTTGCATTAGCTCGTAATGGCTGCGGGGCCATTAAGTAGACACAAAAACCCCAAAAATCAAAGAGTATTATAATAATATAACTAAACATCCATCTCTAGGGTAGAATAGAAAACATCTCTACCGCTTATTCTTCCGAACGCCGTGTTCGCGTACGAAGAAAACTTTCTACTCTCTACACCAAAATGTCATTTTTACGTAATTTTTTATCTATTCTACCTAGACAAGAAAGCCTGTGCTAGCCCTACAGGTTAATTGTAATAGTTACCTGATTAGCCACAGCGCGTTCGGCGCGCCCGTGCACTCTCAGTATCTCTTGTTCGACGGCCAGCACAAGTTTCTCCTTCTCGACTAGATGTTGAATACGCAGTCGCGTCCTACAAACAGAACCTATTACAACTTTTTCTAGTAGAAGAGATTATTACAAAAAAGTATAAAACAAACAAATGGAAAATAATAACATGGGGTAATAGTAGCCCACGTGTCAGATATTGTAGTATAGATGCTCCAACGTGTATTTGGTATTGAAGGCATATTAATCTCAAGAGTTGCGTGGAGGGGGCGACCATAAGGAAGGGCAGAAAATTAAAAAAAAAAACTCCGGCGGCCCTGCAGATATTCAAAGGAGATGTTAACTGAACCCTAAAAATGCTGACGCCATTCAAAAGACTGACAATTTGGAAGCGACGCAAATTCGTAGCGAATATTTGAAACTGCAAAAATATCGCCATATTGACATTCTCGAGCATGTCAGGTTATTATACAGAAGGTTCATAAAAAAGTAGTATACATTCTTCTTGCCTCGTTCTGAGAGGGAAAGGTAAAGGTCCGGTCTGTCACCCTTTGTATAGAGGTAGGTTTAGATCTGGACTACAAAGCACAAAGCTACTTTTTTCCCATATTTAGTTCCCACAGGTTAGAAATAACCTATAAATATTTCTATAGAACTGCGTGCAGTATATCTAAACATATGTATATAACCAGCATATTTATGGTATGGGGCAGAGAATGACGTCATCTCATGCCGTCCTGCTCAGTTCGAATGCGATCTACACACGAGGCGACAGCATGAGAGATGACGTCATTCTCTATCCCATTATTTAAGTACGCCGGTTGTAAGTACTCTACCTTTCTTTCTCCTGTACCCTGAACTCTGAAACCATTTGCGACGGCATACTGGGCGGTATCTCGAGCGCTGGCTCCGGGTTTACGTTGCCTTGTAGTGTGTATGTGCAACGGTTCATCAGGTACTTGTTGAAGTCCTTTGGTGGCTTCGGTTTTACTGGGAACAACAGCTTCTGTCGGCAGTCGATCTAGTGGAAGAAAATCATCATTGAAAAGGGCGCAGAATTTTTTTCCTAGTTTGGCTATCCATTGATACTGCGAATGTTATCAAACTTTTTAAATGGCTCTATATTTATATGACAACATGAATTCCACTAAGCAAAATGTCGATGATTTGGTTTGGGGGTGTTTTGTTTTACAGATGTGTCTATAACTAAATGTATGAACCCGACATATTTCCGAAGCGCCACAACACATAATATAGAGAATTATTCCTCCTGAAATCCCCCGTCCCTTCTCTTCCAAGACCCTTCTTCCATCACCTTCTTGTAGCTTTTAGATTACGTAGGTGTATATTTTATGTTACTTCGCATATTGATCACTTCTGTTAACGCTTTTTATTTAACTTTTAATTTGGTTGTTTCTGTTTGTTTTTGTACCTATACGAACTTGATTGAGATTATATAAATTATTTATTTTCTGAAAAATCCAAACTCAACCTCCTTAAATTTTTATCTATTGTTCCTAAATGCACAATTCATACCTAACTGACACTGGCAGAATTGCATCAATCCAGATGCAGAGCCAAAGTCATAGATGAATACTAATAAACTGGCCAAAGCTAAAAGACGAAGAAGAAGGAGAGTTTCTTTGAATACGGGTTTACAAATGTATAATGCATCCTAACAGTTGGCGGGGGCGCTTGCCTAACAGTTGGGCGTTATAAGCAAACTGTTACCTTGCTGCAGTCTCATATTCAAACTTATGTTGTACTAGTATAGTATCAGTAGTATAGTATCGTATGGATCTTCCGTCTATCTACTATGGGGTGGCTGCACCGTGACGGAAATGGAAAGAAGATAGAAATATAAAAAAGAAGTACTTTTATTAGTATAAGAAGCGCTTCTAATGTGATGTGATGACCAATAAATAATTTTACTTGAATCATTACCTGTTTACGTATGTGCAGATACATCTGGTAAGGGTTGGAGTGTGTGATGCTGTGGCCGCTGCTCTCCTGAGGCTCAGTCTTGATCTCCCGGTGGTGGTGGTGGTCCTTCGACGCCTTGATCTTGCGCTTTCGCGGATGCAATTCTACAGACGGAGCGGGAGTACTCGCTATAATAAACATTAGAAACAACTAACAGTTACCAAGACGCCGATAAAGTAACAGACATTTCGACTTACCACGTGACGTGATAGTCGCTAGACGTTTCTGTACAATTTAATGAATAAATTCCTAATGAGAAATTAAAGCATATTAGATCCTTAAGACATTTTTGTTAGTATTTGTTAGTAAAACTACTCTGTTACTTTAAAGGTAAAAAAACTGAATGCCAGTTGAATTACATTACCTGTATCATGTTTCGACGTGGACACGTGATCAGTATCCTGAAAAACCACATAATACCATTAGTAATTGCGATAAATTTTAATCAAATAATTTGAATATTTCATAGAACTTTCTTTAGAGACAAATCCTTATTTTGATGTCCGGAGGGATTGAGTTGATAGGTTGGTGGGCTTTTCGGAAAATCTAGGCTTAATAACATAACTTACTTCTGACCGCGGTATCACACGCGTTTTTTCGGAATAAAAGTAACCTATTATGTTATTCCAGGTCCAGAACTTAGTTATTAATAGTTTTAACGTTGTCACACAAACATATTCACAATGGCACAAACGTTTCGCTTATATAATTATTAGATAGTAGGATTTCGTTTCAGAATTCTAGCATAGAAAATGATTCACCATATTCATATCTTTGGCTGAACACATATTTACATTAACAAGGAAAAAAAACAAATATTTACCGATGGTTGCGGGCTTTTGTTAGAGTTAAGAGCACTGTGTAAGCGAGGCGAGGTCCTCTCCTTGTCTTTATCGTCAACTGTTTTGTGTGATCGCAGCACCCTCTGCCCAGCCTGCAACATATGAAGCCCCGTCTCAGTACAAACTCACTGACCGAACATATTTACTGAATAATAATATAAATAAAAATAATAAACAAGCAAACTAATGCCTATGAGAGTCCATAGCCGTGTAAGACGTACTTTATAGATTTTAGTTTTAAAGTAGCCTTAAAGGGAAAACTTGTTCCGAGTGTATTCTGGATGAATTATTGACAATATTAATTTAATGTATTGTATCATTTGACTGCAAAAGCTCAATGATAAATGATGTGATGATTTTTATACATAGTTTTTTTTTTGCTTTTGGCTGGTGCTCAGAAGGTAGTTTATGACCTCTTTCTTATTACAACCAAGTCTTGAAAGACGTTAAAATAAAGCCAGGACTCCCTAAAATCATACAACGTAAATTCAAATTATTTAATATTAAATATCGAATTAAACTCAGAATATATATAAACCAATCAGAACGAATAATATGTAATATAAAATAAAGTTACCTACACAAAGCCTATCTACCGTGTAACTTCTAAAAATGGGAAATAATATAAGGAAATCATAATGAAAAAGTTATGTTATACAGAGTGTGTGTACAACATACCTTTGGTGTATTTACCTTGCCGCCTTCGCCAACCCTTTTATCATCATTACCGTCGGAGCTATCCGAAGTCTGTCCATTGTCCGTGGTGCAAGGAATCACGTATGGCAGGGTCGCTGCGCTGCCTCGCCCCTTGCCACTGTGCCGCTGGCCTGAACAACCATATCAAACATCGAACAAGATTAAATTACAATCCGAAATCATTCAAATACCAACACCTAATATTAGATAGAAGTCATACATGTATTTAAAGTCAAAATCGGCAGCTGTGGCCCACATTTATGTCCTTTGAAAGCGTTTTGATAGTGTGATTCGATACGACAAAAAAACGAACGCGGCTTTAGGCGAACCTATTGCATATGACCAAGTATTTGTTGTGGTAATAATGTTTCGAAAGTACGAAGTCTCATTCTTTGTACCCTAACGACGCTATTCGACGCCCTTAAAGGAGTTCCCAGAATTCCTAAGTAAACAAATACGAAGGAACATGACTATTGATTATTCCTATCGTAATAAATAACATAACTAGGAGACTTTGATGTTTGTATGAAATGCATACCTAATATAAACAAATCGCTTGTGTTGGTACTAGTTAAATATAGTATAAGTTATTTACCCGAAACGATTACGTAGCATCAGTTTACAAGGGAAAAACGGCAGTAGAGCGATAAAGCTCGACCATTGAATGAAATAAATCGGAGTTTCAAGTTGCCATCACCTTGTACACAAATGTCATACCTTCACCTTCCTGCTCATTCCGGTTGGCCGCGCCGGCAGCACCGCCGGGGATGACTATCTTGAGCGGTGGAACTTTAGGTCCGTTCGCTTCTGTCGGCTTCTGCTCCTCGTCGTTGTCAGTCGAGTCCTTGTTCTGATGCGGTTTAGGGCTCGCCACGGGACTCTTGCGGTCGTTCTTGTTACTTAGCGACTTCGATCTATCCGACGATTTGCCCTGAAATACGTTTATGTACTGTTTACACACCGCTTCAGTAGCCAACATTGATGATATAAAATTAATGAGACAACTTACAGAGTGAGAGCTTTGTGAGTTGGACTTCTCCTTTGATCCTTTGCCTGTAGACTGCACTTTCCCCGACGATCCTTTGCTGCCCAGCGCTCCTTTGCCGAGCGGCGTGGCGCCGGTTTTACTCGCGGGTCCGGGCGGCTTGCTGCCGGTCAACACGCTAACATGTAAGAAATTATATTTATTTATTTAGTGACATATTTACATTGCCAATCAAGCACCAAAGCGACAAAAAATATAAAAACAGATACAAAAAAAACACCTTAACCTTTAAGTATGGACGAGGAGTCTCACAGTCTACTCGAAGTTTTCGTTTTCTTAGTTTCATCTACTTCCCCCCACTCTCCGCCTTTGAGCCACTCAGTAGCTATTGTTTTAGTTGTAAAACTACCAATGAGGGAGGAGGTTGCGTCTTCCGTAGAATATCATTTAAGTAATGACCATCAAAATACATAAATTTACGTTATTAGGCTGTTGTCAAACATTTTATATTTGTTACCTGTAGTAGGTGTTTTGTGTTTTTGTTTCATATATATTATATTTGCGAAAAAAGAGACACATTTCTTTATAGAAATAAGATTGGCTGTTTTAATACCTAAAAATATAACCTATGTAACTAGATTTAGATTGAAAAGTGCCATAATTGTTGATTTGTGACAAGCCTGTTATTTTATTGCTCAATCCTATAACTATAATATTCAATCAGTTTTAAAGCGATCTTATATCAAATAACCATAAAAAAATTATCGCATAAAGGAGCCTGAGACTCCATGTCCACAGTAGTGTTAAGAAAAAATGACATCCACATTTAAAGGTTAACAATAAAATGACACTAAAAAGCTACTAACTAAAACTTACCTAATACTATAGCTGTATATGGTAAAACATGTTTACTTTTTATAGAAGAATTACGAAAAGCTTCCATTAATGCACCGCGACCACTGCCATGAGGTCATGAGTCATTAGTTTGAATGGGTATCTATTTATCCTGCAATATTTAGTATGTATCAAAAGATGAATTACCGTCCAGGGGCATTTCGCGGCGGCGCCGGCTTGCCCATGACTTCCTTGTCCTCTTTCTTGCGTCGCTTGCTGTCATCTTCGAGAGGGTCAGCCTCCTGGTTCTCCTCTGAATAAGGCCGTTTGTGGCTAGCAACTTCATCCTGAGTCGAGGAGACCACGCCGCTACTTACCTGGGACGTTTCTGGAATCAAAAGCGCTAGTTTTTGGTAACAAAGCTAAGGTACTATTTTAGTGTGGTGTTAGTACAAATTATCTTGAAGATGGGTTGTATTACCTAATTTAAAGATTTTTGTGTTGCTTGTTTTAATGATTAATGTGAGAAAATAAAAAATGAGTACATAAATTGAATTTAGTTAAGTTAGGTGTTTCTTTCTTTGAAGCCATTTAATATTATAGTATGTTATTTATTGGTATGGTATAGAGAAAGGAACCCTCAACTTGAAGGACAATGCAAGTTAAATAAGCTCGCCCAGTGAAAGCCATCCAGTGCATGCCAAGCATAGCCACTTGCCCTTTTCCGGTGTGATGGGGTCCTTCCCATCAAAATGTTCTGCCGTCGCTAGGGTCTCCATAGTGCTCCCCTTACTTGACTCGAAACAACTCGCATTTCCTTTCTTGGTGCTGTCATTACTTGCCCGGACAATGTGAGTAGCTCTCGGGTTATCTGTTGGTAAATTGGTAAGTTCCCAAATAATATATCAGTACCTACCTAATAACTTTCTATATACGAGTTTCTTTGAATAAATTTTATTTATTATTTAACTCAATTGTGAATCTATCCAGAAAAGGGATTCAAAAAGATGGGAAAATATACATATAGGTACATAACAAAGAATGTAAAACAAACTACATGTTTCAAATTGGATTCAGATTATGATATGATAGTTTTGTTGTTTACAAGTAGTTACTGGCTAAGTAGGTAGATGCAGGCAAGAATGTAAGAAACAGACATTGCACATTGCAGCACTGGTAAAATTATGAAGTCAGCTCCATCTAGTGGCTTTATGGTGAAGCAGAGTATAAATTAATTTACAAGCAGGGAAACCTGTATGTAACAATTAATTTGTTTGCCTTTCAATTAAACTTAATTAGTTTGACTATTTGCTGGGTTTGCTAGAAAACTTTATACCTACAAAAGCTATGGCTGATTAAAACGTGAATGAATCGTGAACAAAATTTGTAATTCTATTCAAGTTTTGTGCATTCAAACTTCTATAGCTTTGAATAATACATACAGAATATTAATCATGCTATAGAAGGTTTTTCTCAATCATCTCTTTAGAATATTTAAAGTTAAGAAAGAAAATTAAAAATGTAAAGTAGGTATTGTGTAGGTATGAGGTAATGTTGAGGTTATCTAAAAAAAGACTAAGTTATTCTATTAATTTATAGTAACCTAAGCTCCAGTAGGTACCCAAAGTAGTAAGAATCATAAAAGTAGCTAGTAAAGATGAGAGGTGATTTGGAAAGTTTCTGTGTACCTACGTGGGTTCATAGTTTTACTGCACAACTGGTGACTAATTTTACTAAGGTGTTAGGTATATGAAATATTAAATAATCCATTAGGACACCACTTAGAAGTAGATATATTTTTTATAATAAAGATAAGTAGGTATTAGAAATAGAGTGTTTGGTTTCTCGTAAATAGAAGGTACATATGACGAAATACTATTTGAAAGTACACAGTTTAACAAAAAAACAATCGCAGAACTAAAACTAATTTCACAAAAATACCAAGTTACCTATCAGCTGTACAAAGAATAGATACCTACTTTGGATAGATAGGTACGTGCGTCTGACACTAACTATTACTAATAAACGTTAATCCACTTACCAGTGTCTTCGACAAAATTAACAACACAAAAGCAGTTTTTTTATTGACTAATGAACTTTTATCAAATGTTTGAAACTTTACGTATTTCAAATCCTGCTATAAAATTCACATTGTCACGTCAGTCAGGTCATTTTATTACGAGTTTTAAAACAGGGGTCACAGACGAACGAGAATATTGAGTGCGGCGTGCGTCTTCATTTACACGGAATTTGACTAAAACTTGCATAAAACGACTCCCCTTGTTTGTGCAAGAGCGTCCTCCTTTGCATTTCACGTCGTCGGCCCCTATTTTGTTGCTTTTTACGTGCTTCTCCACTTTAATAATCGACATATAACTTTGTGCTAAATCGGTCCGCGAGACCGTCGCGAAGTTGCTATCAAGAAGCGGCCATTCGCTGCCGCAGCCCTCAACTTGCCAAGCAACACGCCCCGTAGCGTTCCGTTCTACGCACGCCCACGATAAACAATAGATGCTTGCTACAGTATGTAGCACCATGCTATCTAACATCGGCGGCTGTTTTGAAAATGATCTCGTTCAATCATGAACTCCGTTCACGATATCCTTATGCTTTACTGGTTCGATTTTTTTGGACAATCCTTTTAGTTATTTTTCCCTGCGTTTTGTTTATTTTACAGACGTACTCGGGCGTTTAAATGACTTTTATTTTTAGAATGCTGATATTAAACGCAATAAAATCGTATTATTTTTGTTGTTTTATTAGCTACTTGTCTACACGTAGAGTTACTTCGGTAAACAATAACTTTTATACTACATAATATTTTCAATACTTTTCAATGAAAAAATCAACTAATCAATAACTATATTTATTTAGACTTAACTTTTTTGTTATTGGTAATGAGATTCTTTCTGTTCAATGCGTGTAACGAAACGTCTATGTTTAAATGACATGATACGTCATCCGTTCAATCTGCTTACGTCATGCGTCAAGTCGACTGGATGGTGGCAAACTAGACACCTAGTACCAATAAAAAAGAAGTCAAGTCAACCAAACACGTATTTATTCGATTCGTATGCAACAAGCTATGTAGATCGTAGCGACGCGACCAAACAACTATGACGATCGTCAGGCGTGGATCGATTTGAAACCAGACAAACACGATCTACTTAAATGAGATCAAACTAATAATCTACAATTTTATTTTTTTAAATTTAGTTGTTAATCGTCCTATAGGGAATTTAAGCACAGACTTAAATATAATACGTACCTAGGGTTAATTAAATATTATTAAAACGATATATGTACTGATAAGAATAAAGCTTCTGTGCGCCAGCGGTTTCGCTCACCCCTTGTCCTGAACGACAAATGCTGCACGACGTAGGTAGGTAGGTAGTCAGCGACAACAATTCCTTTAAAATACATATCTAAGAAAATAGCCATCGGCATAATATACCTCAGCATATTTAAATTCCAATTCGTTTATTAAATCAGACATACGTATAACATTATAGAGTTCTCCAATCCGTTACGCCTAGGATCGTGTCACTTGCTACGTATTATAGAATAAAACAAAAACATTAAACAAATTATTACTTAAAAACTCATACTTACATAATAAGATAAAAAAATTATTAGATCATCTATTTTGTAATTAAATAGAGTTACTACTAAATCGTCATGGATCTAAGTAAAATCTGTAAAGCATTCTAATGAGTGTGCTTATAATAAATCTCTGTCCGTCTGTCACTCATACATAACAGAGCTTTTTCTAGTTTAGCCACCACGTTTCGAATAGACGAATAATGTAATCTCAGTTAAGATGGCTACGAACCGGATCGGTCCATGCGGATTTGTTGTTGTTTCACGTCGAATAAAATGGGGCGCGCTATTAATGAGAAAGCGCGCCTAACCATCAAATACGAAGCTGTGTGTGGCTGTGTGCATTTTTTGATATTTTATTCGTACTTTCCCAATAATTTTTAATAAACGGTTGATTTCAGAAATATTTTTGATTATTTACAATGTTGAATATATTCAGGATGTTTACAACGCGACAGATTTTCGAATAAAGGTGTATATCATGCATAAAAAATCGCTTGAAAATGACTCGATTTGGTGGTCAAAATGAGTTTCGCTCTTAATTAAAGATCATTGTGTTTTGAAAAACGAACCCGCTACAAACATAGCTATTTTTCATCAGATTACGTATGGAAAATTTCAATATTCGCGGGCGTCTAGATATCTTGGGTGCACTCAATCCCATTTAGGGTCCTTTGCGAGCTGCGCTCGCACTGGCCAAATTGGATCTAATAGCTCCCTTACTACCCTTTTGTAACAATCTACTATATCGACCTTATGGTTAAGGTTGCAAATCAATAAATTAAAATTACACTGTTTTAATACATAATTATATAATTATTCTGTCATTGTCACTCACAGTAATCTCCACGGACCTTTTTATGTACCTTCTGGGTACAAATAGTACATAATATCAAGTACTGCACTTACACAGTACCTACATGTCATGTGTATTTTATTACACTCTCATGCGTTATCAAAAATATTGTAAATAAATAAATAGATCCACCTTGCTTGCTGCAGGCTTAGATTTCAACAATTTAATAGCCAGTAAATGTTTAAAATCTGTGTAATGAAGAAAGTCTACCTAAAATAGGTGTGCTACCTAAGGGAGGCGAAAGTTGGTACATAGTAAAAGTATGCTTACCATTTGTCAAAGATTCCAAGTATTCGAAAATAGGTGGCGCAGCATAATCCGATGGCATTTTCCCTTTTGTATTTTTGACAAAGGGGTCTGCTCCATTCTCCACAAGGAATGTAACCATCTTGAGATTTCCTGAAGTGGTTGCATCATGCAGGGGGGTGTCATCATCCAGCCCCTTTGCATTCACATTGGCTCCACTGTTAACAAGTAGTTCTACCACTTGATACCATCCATAGCTGCATGCTTCGTGTAACGCAGTCCATCCTAGAATTTGTAACTCAACAATTATGTCTAAATTGCTTTTCATATCTACTTTTAATTGTGGCTCCAGATTAGGCTGCTTTTTCATACACTAGACTAGACGATAATATATGTATGTGCTTAACAGTCTTATGCGCAAAACAAGATCCTTCTCTTTCAGAACATGTATGTAATTATTAGGCTCTCAATATTATAAACAAGACAAATAAACATCAATGGTAGAAAGAATCATCGGAAAAGTCCATAAGGCCCTTGTGAAAAGTTAATGAAATATATATACCCACAAAGTTCTATGAACTGCAAAAGTACAGCCCTCAATGAATAGTAATTGGAAAAAAATACATGAAGATACAAATTGTGGCCAAGGATTAAGTTTCATTGTTCAACCTGCAAGCTAACATCTATTGATTGCATTTTTCATATCAGTTAGTTAACTTGGTATGAAAAATGCAATAACCACAATATCACGAATTGTCTGGGCCTACGCCCATCCTAGACAATTTGTGATATTGTGGTTAAAGCAAACTATTGAAATAAAACCATGACAATCCTGATTATTCTGAAAATAAAACATCCTATGCCAAATTAACAAAGCTTGGTCAGAAAAATATTCATAAACCATGTTTGCACATACACACCTCACAGATTATGTACTGTTGTACATAATCTGTGAGGTGTGCTCTTAATTTTAACCTTTGAAGAACTAAAAGATACCATGATATCTTATATTTTAATGGTTTATATTCTAATGTTGAATTGCTGACACTTTACATGAAAAATGATAAATAAATTTAGCTTTCTTATTTTTATTTAGTCAAATGCAAAATATGGCCATGTTGAATGTCAGCAAAATTAAATCTAGACATTGATGTGTACAACATTTATAATATTGATAAAAAATACATCCTAGATGAATAATAGCGAGTACACTCATGCTAAATATCACAGGTATGAAGGAGAGGTTTTCAATAAAAAAATAGACATTGAGTAGACATACCATGCGTAATGAATGTGACTATGGATGAAACATTTTTATGGCTAGTTATCAATCAAATTTGTCTCAACACCTGAACCAAGAACTTTCTTGATGTATGTACATCTACGATGAGTCTTTAAACTGTGGTAGGACTAATATGGCACTCTATTAGAAACATGTAAAATATTTGTTCACATCTAATTATGGACTCACACTCATCTGTGCGGAAAACCATAAATTCATCCAGGAAGATAGTTTACTTAAAATATCTTGGTTCCTAGAATTTTCCTCAGGTTTTATGAATTACCTTCATTTAAATATTGTTGATAGTCTATGCAATAACAGTGCCACCCTTTCTTCTGACAACTGGTTATACAGATGTATCAGATTTTTTAATGAAGATGGAACTAGCCAATTTTAAGTAACAAAAAAAAAACAAAAGAATTTGATGTAGTTTTCTATGTTTGCCATGTAAGTTTAGATTTTTTTTATGTACAAAATTTATCTTTGCTTCATGAATCTGTTAAGCTATAATTTATCAAAAGTGTCATAGAAAAAGTGGCATGTTAGAATCGAAAATCAGCAGACAATACTCATAACTTAGTACTTACCAGCAAAGTCTGGTATGTTCGGATCTAGACCTTGATCAAGCAGCTTTTTGACTTGATCATGATCACCTCGAATAGAGGCGACATGCAGTGGGGTCTCTCCTCGGCCATTACGCTGCTGTCTAGTTTTCTTCCTCTCTTCAGCTGCTGGGGTCGGAACGGCTGCATTGAGAAATACCTTGAGTTGAATCATATTTACCAACAAACATCAAGAACTTGCTCATAAATGCATAATTAAGTGAAGTTTTGGACCATATTTTCAGTAGGTAGTAAAAACAAGTACCTACCTATTTTTGTTTGCAAAGCTTATCACAGAAGTGTTTTAGAAGTACAATATGTATTTACCTGGAGCCGACTCTTGTGATGAAATCTGCATCACTAGAGCCAGCTGCTGCCGCTCCGACATGGGCGCTATGACAGGGGTCCTCGGCGAGCCATCCGGTCCGCGCCCGGAGCCCCTGGAGCGCGACGTCGATGGCATGCTTCTGGCATAACCGCTTTTCTACAAAATCATTCACTAATTGACAACCACACCGCTTTCAGACTAACAAATACGTTGCTAAAGTTCGCGGCAACTTGTAGACTGTTGAAATTGGAAGTGGGAGACAAATTACCTTACTTATGGCGCCTGATCTATTTAACTACCAAAAAAATTTAAAACTGTCTGGCACTAAAACTTAAAAGGTTCAGAGATGTATAAAATCAGAAACGCATAGTTTCACAAATTAAAAATCATGAAATCAAGAGAAAATCGTTCCAGACTATACATTATTTTCTTCTTCTTCTTCTTCTTTTAGCTTTCAATTAGCTTTGGCTGGCTTTGGCTCTGCATCTGGATTGATGCAATTCTGCCAGTGTCAGTTAGTATGAATTGCGCATATAGGAACAATAGATAAAATTTAAGGAGGTTGAGTTTGAATTTTTCAGAAAATAAATAATTTATATAATCTCAATCAAGTTCGTATAGTTACAAAAACAAACAGAAACAACCAAATTAAAAGTTAAATAAAAAGCGTTAACAGAAGTGAGCAATATGCGAAGTAACATAAAATATATACCAACGTAATCTAAAAGCTACAATTGTATACTATTTACAGAAATAAATCTACAAAGTTTAGATCAAAAGGGGAGAATACTAATGGAAGAAGGGTCTTGGAAGAGAAGGGACGGGGGATTTCAGGAGGAATAATATCATGAAGAGAAATTTTAAGCCTAGGACAGACGAAAAGAAGATCTTCAACATCTCCTTCATCCAAACCACATTCACACAGAGATTGATTCCTGACCCTTATCTTCGTAAGAAGCACAGGGGTACATACATGGCCCAACCGGAGACGGCATAAGATGGATGTGCAAGGTTTGAGAGGAATTTCTGGTTGCAAATTACCATAGTGCTTGCCTTTTAAAAGTCTAGATGAGTTCCTCATTTGAGACGAAGAAGTAGTTAGATGGAAACTAGGGGCTGAACAAAGTTCATGAGCAAAAATTTTAAGGTGTTCCTCTGAACCAAACTGAGTTGCTTGTTTCGCACAAGAGTCAGCGATTTCGTTTCCTGGAATCCCAGAGTGACCCGGGATCCAAGCCAAGATAACATTAATGCCACGACCTTTACACCTGAACGAATTTTAAGAATGATTGGAAATCTAGATTTAGAGCGAAAGGGGCAAGATAGGATAGACTGAAGAGAGCTTTTAGAATCAGATAATATTATGGAATTATTGAGGTTGTGCTAGTCTACCAATTTAATAGCTTCCAGCAATGCTATAGATTCCGCAGCAAAAACCGAGGAAATCGATGGACATTTATAATTTAAAATTATCTTGGACGAAGGAATCCAAACTGCAGCGCCTACAGGACTAGACTCATTTAATTTTGAAGCATCTGTAAAGATGGAGAGCCAACCATTATAATTAGAATCACGTTGCATGTTAAATTTTTCACGAGCATATGAGCAACCTTTTACGATCCCAAAATCTAAGATAATATCTGGTTCGAACATAATAGCTTCATAAGAGGCAGTAAACAAAGGATTAGAACTAAATTGGATGACAGGATATGGAAGGTGGGAATATTTCATAAAACTCCGAATCAAACACGGTATTTTATCGGACGGAGACTTTTCGCGTTCCATTGGAGAATGGAAACTTGATTCATGATTAACAGATGATCTGGGACAGTTTTTGGGCAACGTTGGACGGTAGGGGGGAATTAGAAGAAGAGAACAGCTCAATAATGAGAGAAAGAAGAGATTCAATTAGGAAACTCTGACGTTGATCAGTCCCATCTTTCTGAGATTGAGAGAAAGCAACTCCGTTGGAGAATGATGACTGAGGGGTAGAAATGATGGACTGGTGAGCGGACTTGTCAAATGACTTGCCCATCGGAATCCGAGGACGAAGTGATGAGTAGACATTTTTGACGTAAGATCTAGCCGAAGGGGAGATAGAAGGCAAAAAATTTTGAGAGAAAAGACTGGCAGGGGAGGACATCGATTGTGATACTTCTGAAAAGGACCTGGAACTCTTGGGGAAATTTAAGGATGCCTCCTGGAATGACACACAGTTTTGTGTCATGTAGCTTTTTCTGTTTTTTTGGCGATCTATTTTAGGGCAGGATTTGTTTGAAGCGAAGTGGCGACCTGAGCAGTGACAACAGGTAGCTTCAAACTCTAGTATGTCGCAATCGATGGCCGAGTGGTCCTTTGAGCATTTAAAACATCTAGGTTTTGATCGGCATTGAGATTTTACGTGTCCAAATCGGCAGCAACTCATACATTGAATAGTGGGAAGTTGGTATTGTTCGACCGGAAGTGACGTATGGAAAGAAAATACTCGGTTAGGTAGTTTTTGACCTCTAAATGTAAGAACCACTGTTTGAGTAGGAATCCAAGCAACCTTTCCATCATCCATCACACTCTTTCTATTTAGCCGACGAGCTTTCAAAACAAAACCGCAGCCTTTAGGAATTTCTAGAGAATCTACGAATTCATCGAGTGACATGTCCACAGGGACATTTCTGACGAGGCCCATACGAGTGATATTATAAGTTGGGATTGAGGCAGAGTAATTGTATGAATCGAGAATGTCACTGTCTAAAAATGAGTTGGCATGTGCAGCAGATTTAAATTCAACGGATATCCGGATGCGCCCTACAGCTTTGACTCCATCGCTGCATATATTTTGAATTTTCCGTAATTTCAAAAATTTTCCGAATTTAATTGGTCGAAATGATGTACCCGCTGCAGGGTCAGGCACAGTTCTGGAAACGTGGACAATGAACGGTCCATTGTCTAGGTCGTTATATTCCTTCACCCCTAAAACAAGTACGGGATGTTGATAAATTGTTTGAAGAGAGGGAGTAGCTGCGTCTGGAGAAGAAATATTTTTTTTTGATACTGAGACCGAGTAGTCATCCGCTATGGCGGTAGTACTGCGTCGCTCAGTGCAAGAACGTATTTCGGGGCAGGGAAGAATAATTGTCTTATCCGGAGGGTCGGGTGGATCTGGCGGCGGGCTTGATGCCGCCGGCAAGAAAATTGATGGGTTACAGATTATTTATATGAAATCTATATATATATAAAAATTACACTACTTAAATTTTTATATATATATAGATTTCATATAAATAATCTGGTCATTGTCCATCATGGACATTGACCCAGTTTAAAATATATACACAGCAATAAAGAAAATAAACTCAACTGAGAAGAAAACACCGAAATTAAAATTTGGAACTAAAAAACCGGACAGTCCAAATTTTCGTTCCCCCTTATCTCTGATCAAAAATTTCAATCAAACTATATACATTATTTTTTTGGCGGACGAAAGAAGATGGATTACAATGAGTGATAGAGAGCACAATAAAATACCCAGAAAATACCGAATTGACGGACGTCGTTGCGTCTACTAGTCTATGGACTTAACTTGACATGACTTGACTTCTTTGCTTTATATATTAGGCAATACTTGTCTATGGTCTAACCAATTCTTCTTCTTCTTCTTTTAGCTTTGGTTCTGTTCTAACCAATTCTTTTTTTTTGCTTTTTTTTTTGCTTTTCTCAGATGTCACTCAAAATTGACATGTTGTCAATGTTGTTTTTCTGATATCTTGCTTATGTCTGTCAACGAATCAGTCTGCCTGTCATGCGTTTTTGCTTTCCCAGGCGCGGCGAACGAACATTTTCTATTGAGAAAAAAATATTCACATTAAACTGTGTAAATTGTATTACGTGAAATGTGGCGCCCAATGCAAACATTGGTTCATAAAGTGATAGTTCCCTCGTTTCGAGAAAATGTTACTATGGGGAAAATATTTTTTTCAACCAAGAGCCGGCCCAAGTCGACTTCTAAGCTCACTTTAGTGAGTGCCAGTATTGGGGTCCTTGTCGGTGCAGGATACGGAGGCTATACACATTATAAAGTAAACAGTAAAAAGCAAACTCCTGCCGGAAAAGAAGCATACGCTGTTCTACAAGAGCTCCCCAACTATACACCTCATTATAAGGTAAGCAGGCCTGCCTGCGTCATACTATTCTTGTAGTTAGATGCTCCCTTTCTTTTATCATTTTTTTTGGGCTATCAGGCTTCTATTCTCGATAAACATACATTCATAAATCAATCATGCACACCATACACTTTCATCCATATTGTTGTGTAACCTACCATCACTGAAAGCTAATCTATCATGCACTGTGAAACCATCCCATTCACACTTTCATTAAACTTAGCAAAATATTAAAAGACATTGGCACTATCTGTGTCCACATATTTTTTTTGTTCTTATCAATACATTTTTTTGTACCTGCATGATAACTTATAACTTGATATTTTAGGTATTTCATACTCACAGAAAGGTTATCTTAGAAACCTAGGGTAAGACAACCTCTTGACAAATTTTTTGGTGTGTTCAAAGAACATGGTAAATTAAAAACTAAAAATATCTCTCTAAAAATACAAAATAATGTGTGCAAAATTCTTCATAAATAATTTCTTTTCTAGATCACCAGTGAGACATTCTCACATGATATGCATATTGTCCTGTTCCAATATCGTACATGCCCGTTCTGCTGCAAGGTCCGTGCTTACCTGGATGCACGAGGGATCAGCTACGAAATCGTAGAGGTGGATGCTGTCCTACGGCAGTCCATCAAATGGTCCGAATACAAGAAAGTGCCTATAATGCTCGTACAGACAGAAAAAGGATATCATGTATGTTATTCATTCTCTCTCTCTCTCTCTCTCTCTCTCTCTCTCTCTCTCTCTCTCTTACACATAATATATTTAGCATATGATCAATATGAATGTCATCTTACTACCTAGTTTAACATCAATAAATTCTTTATGTTTATCTAGACTAACATATAGTCAACTTTTTATCCCTTAAGTATGTAATTCAGTTCTCATGGGATTGAAAAACCTTTAAACATTTCCATAAAAACAATATGTGTGAAGCTGCGGTCAGAAACTAGCTCGCCTCAATTTGGAATGACTGAGAGTAGTTTGTTTTCTTCTTTTGACAAGTAAAAATGAGAGACCACTCACCCAGTGATGGTTCCATACCATCGTACATAACTATTTGGCAAAAGGAATCCAGACAGCAAAAAGCCAATATGATCCAAGTATTGACTGTCCAGATGTTGATTTTAGAATTAATTATGCCCTTGATTATTAAATTTATTTTATTATTTATTGTTATAGCGGCAATAGTTGTACACACCCTGGCAAAATTTCAACTGCCAGCCTATTATGATTCAAGAGATGTCATGACAAAAGTAGTGCAAAAAAAAGCTAAATATATTAAGCTTTTTGTATGGCAGCCCCTTTCACTTTATTATTTATTGTTGTATAAGAGAAATACACATTCTGTGAAAATTTCAACTGACTACTAAGGTAGAAGGTATATAGTACCTATATCATAAACCGTCAAAGTATGGTTTCTGAGATATACAGCCTGCTGAAGGATGAACTGACATACAAACTGACAGCGGAGGCTTAGTAATAGGGTTATAGGGTTGACCCTCTGGATAATGAACCCTAAAACACACAGCTTAGCCATTGCTTAAAGTTGAGAGATTTTAATAAGGGGATTATTTAATGACCTGGCCATGCAGTTCTGTGTGGGCAGTCCTTGCAGTACATAACATTTTACTCATATACATTCATGTGTATTACAGCAACTTATGGACAGTACAGCAATCATATCAGTCCTGGAGACATACTTCAAAGACCCCTCTCATCCAATTGAACAAGTCATCAAGTACTACCCCTCACATACATTTGTCAAGGATGGAAAGGAAACCGTTGAGGTGGCAAACAGATACTTTGTGATGAGTGAGGCATCTGTTGACAGTGGGAAGTCATCTGATGCAGAGAAGTTAGTATTACAACTGATTATAATTATTAATGAAGTATCAACTTGATAACAGTCTTTGTAAGTGTTTAAAAAGCTAGAATGTCCCATTGACTGTTACATAATACAGCCTATATAATTTTTGGGGCTGATGGGCTACTATAGACATCGGTTACTATTTCTTAAGCAACTCGTATGTTCTGATTAAGCGAGAGTAGCTTACCCATTTCAATGGCTGCTTGGCCCCTAAATGTACGAGCATAATAACTCAATCAATAGTCGCGGTTTTCACCAGTTGATAGTGATTCATAAGGAGGGTTTAAGTATATAATTTGTAAAGGTTTTGTTTAAATTGGTTGAAGTATAACGATAATTGTTGGAAGTGTCGGAAAAAGTCAACCCCCTTTCATCGAAAACGCTGCTGTCTATAGACAGCGTTTTTGCTCATAGACTTCATCCATAGACTAAGGATTTTTTCACTAATTTAACTACAAAAAAGTCCACCATGGCATTTTTTGTTTTGTGTTTTTTGTCTTTAGGCAGATAGAAAGATACATACCAAAGAGGAATAAAATTGCCATTAAAATAAAATAAAAGATACATACAGAGTGAAATTTGTCTGATTTTTATATTTTATCCTGATTTTATTTTATTTTATCTTGATTTTTATCCTAACTGATTTATGGTACCTACTATTTTGCTTACCTACTAGTACTTTTATTATTTTCACATCTTTCTTCTCTCAATCACAGAATCCACCTATGTGCAGACTGACTACACGCACTTGTATTAGCCAAGCTCTTGTGCTCTATTTTACTTAACTCTCTTTACAGAGTTTAACCTAACTCTCTTTCCAGAGAGGAGCGCAAATGGCGTGAGTGGGCAGACAACGTGCTCGTACACACGCTCTCACCCAACGTGTACCGGACTGCTGGCGAGGCTATCGAGACGTTCCGTTGGTTCGAGCGCGCAGGCGGCTGGCGTGAAGCCTTCCCGGCCTGGGAGTGCGCGCTAATGGTGTACGGAGGCGCCGCGGCTATGTGGGCCATCGCTAAACGGCTGAAGAAAAGGTGAGGGTTACGGACTTGTGAAAATGCAATTAGATTTAAATACAACAACAGTACCAGCCTATACCAATCCACTGCTTGGTTTAGCCTGCAATAACAAACGGCATATTGGCTATTTTTAGAGAGTATTTTATAATCCCCACGCTGGGCATGTGGCTTGGGGATCGTAGGCCACAGCTTTTTTGGCACCGCCAACGCTGATCGCTGACGGCAAAGGGATTTTGCTGTGTATGGCACTCTACTTCCTTCTATGACAACTCATTTACTGCCTGTGCTGTACAGCTTTAGAACACATTGTCAGTCTTAGTAAGGCGTGCAAAGTCACTTCCAATATTCAAGAGTTATGGTAAAGGAATACTATTTGCCCTGCTGTCACTGACCACACCCTAGTTTCCCTTAATAAACTGTAGTTATAAATAAATAAATGATTCTGGACAATTCACACAGCATTATCTGATAGGAATATATAGAAGAGATTGAGCTACCAATCAAGGCGGCTCAGGACCGCTATTTGTGGAGTCGTATGGGGAAGGTCTATGTCCAGCTGTGGACGTGTATGGGCTGGTATGATATTATAATAGTGCACACAGATCCCTGTGTTCAATCCAACGATCTTATCCACCCAAGGTTGTCTGGTAGAGATCGCTCGTGAGCAATGAAACCGCCAATTGTCACATTTTTTGTCTGAAATTGTTTGTTTTGTAAAGTGTGCTATAAAACATTTTCTTTATATCTATCTACATGCACATGGTCACAGCACGGTCGCGGTGCTAAGTTGTAGGGCTAATCTGTTCAGATGACAACTATTTGCAACTGAAAAATGCATAGAACTTCTAGAACAGCACGGTACGGCGGCGGCGACCACGCCGTCACCGTTCGCATCTGAAGACTGCTGAATCCTGCTATAATTTAAAATATCTGACGTGTCCAAGAGTCCTGTATCGTGCAAAGGGAATACATCACTTTGACTTTTGTTGCTAGTCTAATTCGCCAACAGTGATGGTAGTTTGAACAGTGTCATTCTCATATTCCAGACACAACATCAAAGAGGATGCCCGCCAATCTCTCTACGACGCGGCCCGCGCGTGGTCAAACGCAGTTAAGGCGAAGAAGACCCCTTTCCTCGGCGGTGACAAGCCGAACCTCGCTGACGTCACTGTCTTCGGCGTCCTCAGCAGCATTGAAGGATGCCAGGCATTTGAGGACCTCAAAAATAACACGGATATCGCGAAATGGTACTACAACACCAAGGATACTATTGGAAAGAATATGGGGAAAGTGACGTCGCTTCACTCTGCTCCTGCCACTAACACCGCTACGGCTACCACCGCTGTCGCCATCGCGAACTAAGGTTCGTATTGTTTTCTTTACCAGGCGTTTTACGGCTAAATGAGCGTTACCGTATTGGTTTATAAATGGCATTGCAATTGACCTTGAAAGCGGTGTTGATGTTTGACGGCTGATGTAGAGTAGTGCATTTAAAAACTCCCGTATTGTAATAGAGTTGGGATATACTAGGCTCTCCGGAGTGAAACGTTTGAGCGACTGATGTCGGGTGATGTCGTCTTACAAAGGTTTGCTTTGGTACAAGTAGTTTAGTACAGTAAATATTACTCAACAAAAGTAATGGATCGTTCTAGTTCTCACTCCAAATATCTCTACTATTTTGATAAATTTTAAAATCTATTTTAAACCCACTGCATAGAGACTATCGAAAAGTTTGTCTAAGAGCGAAAACTGGAACATTCTCATGGGATTGGGGGGGATAAGGGGTAAAATTAATTGATATTTTTTTTTAAAACGATTGTAACATAGCACACTCGTAGTTTGACGAATTCATTGTAAATATAAGCGGGTTAACTACGAACCAAAACGTTGGTGTTCTTCCAACACAAACTATGTACGTAGTTCGCCCACTTAAATTCATAATGAATAGCATACTCGATCTCCGTAACATTGTTTTTAATATTTTTTTATTACGACACAAGATTTTGTTGAGATTGAATACAGGCTTTCAGAGATCATGAATGTATGTAGGTAGAGACACTGCCCTTTTTTGCTATAAACTGTTGTATTTTTTTTTTTGCGAATACTTATAAAAATAATGAGATATATATTATATAAACGTACGTACAGGTTTGAAATTCTATCTAGTACAATAATTCATCTTATTTAGTTTTTTGATATTCTTATAAACAATCGTTATCGAAAGTAATATTTTTCTTCGATAACGAACAACTTTAAGATTAGATTAATCGGATATTTAGGTTAATTAGTACAACATAGTTCTTATTGGTTGAAATGATCTAAAAATTGCTTGATCGTTAGATCGATAAATGATTCATAATTCAATTCGTTCATTCATGATTTAAATAAAAGCAATTCACGCGTGCCGTATAAAATCTTCTGTTATACATACTATTTGTTACGTAATTAGTTTGTTAATAATTGTTAAATAATTTTAGATTAGTAATATTTGACCATTACCCTACTTGCCGTTTCAATAAAGAACTTAACTAATTATACCTTTATTTTATTTATTACTTGTCTATTAAATCCACACCACCTACTTACAATTACTCGAAAAAATTACTTAAACATCAACATATTCCAATGGTATATTTCGGTAGGTACATGGCACTTTTCGTTCAAGTCATCTTATCAAAATAATAATACTTAGAGCTATAACCTATAATAGTAAGGCTGATTTGACACAATGTTCTACACATGTATATAATAATCTATGCCGATGCTTAGCACTTTACAATTTAGGAAGACAGCGTTAGCGTTATAAACTGCACATTTTCTGTCTTACAAAAGAACACCTTATATGTATGTATCTATCTAACCTGACACCCTTTGGCTCATGAAGTGACATGGGAGCGTTTTAAAAGTACGTAATCTAAATGGGGGCCAATATTTATTGGGCTAAGTCTGATCGTACATTAGCTACTATCACTTAAGCGACATTTTTACAGCCTAACGTTATGTCGCATTAGCTAGCGAGCGGTATCTACTGTGTAAAGCCAAGCAGTTGTTGAGATGCCGCGCTGCTCGCGTTAAGGAGTTCCTTCAGTGCGAGCATTCGCCTGCAATGTAATATTCAGCTTCGAGCATTACAACCAGTGAAGGAAGAAAACTGCCGTCTGTAGCCGCTTCGTTTGACACTGTAAAATCAAATGAATCGACTAGCTACAGAAAAATACTCAAAATCGTCAAAATTTTGAATTATAAAGGTAGGTTTAGACCAAACGAACAAAGCGCTAGAGCCTACAAACAGAGGAAGAACAACGAAAGATCGGGTTTTCAGGTATTTATGTGTCTGTCTACAACATAAATGTAAAAGCACAGTGACATTTGACGTTATTTGCAAAAGTTATAGCCCATTCACATCATGCCATTACTTTTGCGCCACCCTGTAGATATTGTTATATAATTGCAGGAACACTGGTAACGAAGACGGTGACTTAGCAGGCGATTTGTGTGTATGTCAATGAGAAACCGCGATTCGCGACATCCGGTGCTGTGGTCGCAGTGGCGCCTTCCGATGCGTCCGTCACCACGGTTAATACGAATGGTTTCGACGCCGCTGTGGATAAAGTTAGAATACATTTCACAAGAATACATTAGGTATTATTGAATACACCCTATTGATTAAAGTTACATAATTACGCTAGTGTGCACCAAAAGATTAAAGGACAGGTAGCAGCTTTGTCGGTTAACTTTGACGTTAAATATATGAAAACTTCTATTTAATACCTCACTTTAAATATAATTTCCCGATTATCTTTTTGTTGATAAGACAATCGGACAATTAGTAGGCACATATGTTTTTAGGTCTAAAACATACGTATATGTGCATAAGGGTACTGTTCCACTAGATGTTCTTAGTAGTTAATAAGCAGAATGCTGAAAACACAACCTGACCGGCTGAGCTATAAAAATGAGAGCTACTAGGCTATTGGAGCTATAGCTATTGGCTATTGGTTTGTGACTCTACTAGTTTTATTTCGAGCGATAAAAGAAAAATAGTTTAGTTTACTTAATATCCGCGTTGCTACCATTATCTTGTTAACTTACTTTGCACGGGTACAAATCCAAGGCCACAGAATCTGTCAGTGGTTTCAGCAACGCCCGTGGCTACTATAATCGGGTTGGGTATGACGACAAAATCGCTGACACAGTTACCGTCGTTGACAGCGCCTATGACCGTACCCAGGACCGTCGCGTCCGCACCCTCAACATCTCCAGTCAACGTGAAGGAAAACATGTCTGCAGTCTGTAGGATAAGATCAAGTTATAGTGGTTTTGGGATATCTGCCGGTGTATGGGTTGTTCGTGGCTAAGCCTGACATCATCATTATCAGCCTATACTTGTCCACTACTGGATATAGGCTACCTCTTAGGAATGCCATAGCGCCATGCCTTCAGCTTGCCGCATCTAGCATCTGCCTGCAGTCTTTCGCAGGTCGAGATCCTGACCGGCCAGACGGGCGTCCTCAAGCCTGACATCTGTCGTTTCTTTATCCATCTATTCAGCCTATGAGCAACCACGATGAAAAGAGTGAACAGGACCAGATAGAAAAAGGATTCTATATGTAGGCCAAGCATAGCGACTGTATGGTAGAATAGACAAAAATTATATAGCATTTATATGCTATATAATTTTTGTCTATTCTACATATACATATAATTTCTTCTTTCTAGAAGAAAGAAAGAAAATACATTTATTTGGCAATACTTAACATATAACATAATACACATTACAAATAGTGTGAAAGTACAAGAAACATACATATGTACATGAAGAAAATAGATAGAAACAGTGTTACAGAAGGGGCTAAAAAAGTCCCTGTCTTAGCATTATCCCGCTACAAGCCGAAGCTAGTAGTGGCGCTGGTTTTCAGATAGGTCCCAGTGTGGTGGCACAAAGCTTAATACATTTTCATATTTGTAGGTACAAGCTATACAAGACATGAAACAAGAGAGATGAAGAACAATATAAATACACAGCCACACAAAAAATAAAATTGGCTGTGCGACGGATCGGACTAAGCTTTTCAGATATATTTTGAGTTGCTGAATCGATATTCGAAGTGAAAATTAAGATCATGTGTAAAAAAATTGTACGTAAATGAAGAGTTTGAAACGTATTGGAGTTATAAAAATGAGGGCAAAATACTTTTATGCGCAGTTTTCGCTAAATATACGAGTTCCGCCGGCCGGCGGCCCTGGATCCGTTTTTCTTTCTTCCTACGGTGTTAAGACTTCTAACCTTATGTGAATAAGTAAATATCTAACTATAATAAAGCCTGCGGACCCTCCCAAAGCGATCTAGTAGACGCGTATGTATGAACAACATTTTTTTGAATTTTTCAAAAAAACGTTACACCAGCACTTAATTTTGTCTTCGAATATCGTTTCAGCAGCTCCAAATACTTCGGAAAAACTAAGTCCGATTCGTCGCACAACCTACTTTTTTTTTTTTGTGTGGCTGTGTTATAAATATTATTGCATCGTCTAATCATTGAAGTTGAAGGAAATAATATTTCAAATATTTAACGTATTCGATGACGATGTGATGTAATTTTCTCTATTCTACCTTAGATAACAATCCCTTGTGCTTGGCACACTGGTCCTGGTTAGTCTTTCCCGGCTATAATATTGACTATGCTGTTTGACCATTGGGTAGTCAATTTCTTTTTCGGTGAGTGTCTCTCGTTCACATATGTACCTTTCACATTAGGCTTCGTCATCAATGTGGATAAAATTTGGTCTTTTGACTTTATGCACACATCTGAACTGGATCTTCCTATCGTGTCAGCCCTTACTGGATTATAGGCCTTCTCTCTATCCCGCCACGAGCTTAAGAGTACCTAGGTATACAAGCAATTTAAGGCTCGCATCAACATATCTATAACAAAGACTATGTCGCAGCGGGCGAAGTTCCACCTGCGACGCAGGAGGTAGCGGGTTCGATTCCTGATTCTGAATTTTTTTTTTTTACGATCTACAGATATTTGTTCTGGGTGTTTTCTATGTACCTACCTATAGTAAAAATATCTTCGTAGTATAGGTACATACTGTATTAATTAACTATATTTTATCTAGTACCCATAACAAGCTCTGCTTAGTTTGGGGCTAGATGAGGTTGTGTGAATTATCAAGCATTATTAGTTTACTATCTGTTCCCCGCGGTTTCTCCCGCGTTAAATTAGAGTTTCTAGGGGGATAAAATGTATATTTTCCCTAATATTTCCGTAAATCTCCCTTGGGAATTTGATGTTTTACCAGGAAAAAGTAGCCTATGTTACTCTCCATCCTTTCAACTAACTCTTTGCCAAAAATCAAGTCGATTGGTTGCTTGGTTAGGGCGTGAAGGAAGGACAAACAAACAAACACACTATCGCATTTTTTATTAGTTAGGATTATCAAGTTACTCATAAGTTTCTTTACCTGAGCGTACTGTATAGCACAGTACCCTGCCTCCATCCGTATACAAATTCCGTAGTTCTGGTTGACGAGTTGCCTCGTGCCGGTGACGAGAGACGCGCTGAGGGCTGTATTTGCAGCTGTGCCGTAGTTGAAGCTGGAGATTGTACCGGTGAGGCCTGTGTAGTATTGTAGGCAGCCGTTGGGTGCTGAGGAGAAAGATTATAACTTTCGTACTTAATGGGAATGAGAATGGCGTCATCTCTGATGATGTCCGGCTCACATCAGATACGAACTGAGCGGGTGAGCATGAGAGATGATGTCATTCTGTATCCCATTTCATAAAATTTGGAGGTTATACGACAATTTGAAATCCCCGTGCCCCGTGATAAATGAGGGTTGTTTTAAACGTGTGTTTCTTTTAATGTCTGTCTGTGGCATAGCATCTCTCAAATGGGTCAACAGATTTTGTTTTAGACTTTTTGAAAGTTGACTTCATCGAAGGTGTTCTTAGCTAGGGTTGAAGATAATCGGCAGCTGATCTGTTACGATAGTTCAAAGTAAAATCGTCCGGATTTTTGTGAAATTAGCTTGTGTGTAATGTTGAAAACTGAATTATAATGAAAACTGCATGATTGAAAAGGCAGTTTTCATTATAATCATCGGTCTTCTCCCTTTCCACTGCTGGGTACGGCCTTCTTTAGCGTTTGTAAGCCTCCTCCATCTTGTGCTTCAAGCATCCAAGTGCAGCTTTATGTAACTTACCAATTCCGGGACAGTCACAACCAAGCTGTATCAGCCTCATATTCCATCGCCTCGCGAAAGTGGTCGCCAGTGTGGCCGTAACTGAGATCGTGATAGCGGTGTTGCCGTTAAAGTCCACAAATATTGTCTGGCCTGTGAGGTCTCCGCATAATGTGGGTACTACGGTGTTGCCACCTGTCACTGTTATGGAGTCAGTCACGCAGTTACCGTCGCCGTCGGGCTGGGACAGTGTCACGTCGAGGAAATCGATTCGTAGCTGAAATTTTTATTACGGTTAATTGTTTAGGCTTTCAAGGTGAATGTGGCAAAATCGTTGCTCTACAATTTAGAGCAACATTTTATCACCTTATCCCATTAACATTAAACTATAGGTTTTATTTCTATAGGTGTGAGATTACTGTCAGTTTAAATAGGTACTTTACCAGATAAGTTTGTTATCCGTTGTTGCTCTCAAACGTTGCAATGTATTTTAGTATACATGGTGGCTTTTAAGATAGGTGTGGATGGAGGATTTGTACCAAATTCCATAGAAAAATGAGACTTCACGATCACGTCGCGATTCTATCGTCGACCGGACAGGGCTCTGAGCTAGTTGGACCCATTTTTATAAACTTGCTAAAAACTTTGTATTTTTCTTTAGTTCTATTATATAATAGGACTTGTTGTATTGTATTGTATTTATTTCCACCGTAGGTACACATGTTATTACATTTGATGTCGTTAATTCTATCTATCTATTACTGATTGTCACACAAACTTTTCACATAGGAAATACCGGGATTGTACAAAGTAAAAACAAACAAACATGACACTTCATGCTTTACATTTACAAAATAACAAATTGTTGGCTTTAAGAGGTCAAAAATGAAATAAGAATAATATATCAAAATAAAATAAATAATAGGTAATGAATTAAAGTAAAAGGTATTTCATTACCTATTATATTATCGCATAGGGGCGTTGTCAAACTAAACTAAACATAATCTTGTTATAGAATAGGAGCAATAGAAACGTAGGCTACTAAAATCTTCCATATAAAATCTCCATATATCATAGTTTTCTCATTGGTTGGTCCTTGGCTTCTCCATATACCTATGTACCATAGTTTTCTTTTCTCATTGGTTGGTCCCTTACCTGACAGATGTTGCTATTGCATCGGTTTACGATGATGGAGCAGGCCGCGCCGCCAGCGTACGCGGATGGGTATCCCGGACTCGCGAAGTAGGTGTTGTTTACATTTGTGGTAGCACCGCACGATCGGGATACTGTAATAGATCAGTTTTATATCTAATCATCCTTCTTATGTCCTACTAATATAATAAATGTCAAAGTTTGTGAGAATGGATGTATGGATGTTTGTTTCTCTTTCACGCAAAAACTACTGAACTGATTGGGTATGTATAGTTTGGACCGAATGGATCTGGAATAACATATTGGCTATTTTTATCTCGATAAAACGCAGGCAAAGGCACAGGCAGCAGCTAGTAATAATTATATGTAGGATGCACATTCTGGGAAGATAGAACGAAGTGGGCTGTTAGGTGGTTATAATGCAATCTACATCGAGTAAAGCATATTGAAGAATTTGAAAAGCCGGCGCGATTGTCTTTTGTTTTTCATACACGACGTCGTCGTCTTCGTCACAATAGGCCTCCAGTATATGAAAAACAAAAGAGGATCGCGCCAGCTTTCAAAATAAATAACTATACCGAATGGAAAAACCATGAATAGCAGCTGATTCTACGATGACATTTGATTGTGAATTTGTGACATCCTACTTACTTTATATCAAGTTGACCGAAAGATTGTGAAGATTATTGCTGAACACTATAAATCTACTGAATAGTAATATTTATTGGTACTAAAAAATTACTGGAAAACACGATAGTATAGATTCTGTAAGATTCTGCTAGGATAGGTCTCGATATGTTTCGCTTTTAATAGAGTTTAATTATGCATCTATAGGTACATTTTTAAAAGCTGGCTCGGTGTTTTTTCATACAATTATCCACGCTGACGCCACAAATCTGTCGTTACTGGAGGCCTACTCTAATTATTTTCATCCGCACTTGCAAAGTACGGCCACAAAACTCAATGTAGCTGTGGTGTAGTGTAGCTACTCTCACTTACTTACGAAAGAGCCGTTTTCGCACGAATTTTATGACTCTGACGTTCAACTACATATTTAAATATAAAAAAAATTAAGTACCGAAGTTTCAGTGTCAAGTAGGAAAAATATACTATCATCATTCTTCTCTCATATATCATCTCTCATCTAAAGTGAAAAAACAGCTTACTTTTTCGTTTTCGTTCGATTAGAGTACCTATCGAACGAATCAAAACGAAATTTCGTAACGAAAGTAGGCCTCCAGCTTACGAAAAACAAAAGAGAATCGTGCGAGGTTTCAGTAATTTACCTATACGGCGGCAGCTCTTCAGCACAGCACACATATTATGTACGTCCACTGCAGGACACGCCTCCCCCAAACAAGGAATGTTCTGTCATAGTGAAGGTTGTCTGGCAGAGATCGCTCGTGATCGATATGACCGCCAATTGTTACATTTTGTACCATATCGTTTGTTAATTGTTTTATAAAGTATGCAATAAAGCATTTTCTATATATCTATCTATCTATCACCACACTCGGTAGACCCGACTGCCGAGTGTGGTAATTTATGTATCGCATTGGAGGTGTTAAAATACACAGAAGGAAGCTGGTGCCATACAGCGCATGGTGTCAAGAAATACATATTGATCATTATCGAGATGAAATAAAAAATTACGAGATCTATTCAATAGTACCGCCACTCGTACTTGGAGTCAAGAAGCTAAGAGCCCTAACACTTTTATAGCCCTAGACGCACATGTCCATCTGTAGCTGCTGCAAGCGGCAGGGCAGTGAACGCGTTAAACTCTTACCAACACAGCACCGTCCTCTCCTAGATGCGCAAGTCCCAGTGATAGTCCCGTTCAGGTTGTTACATTCACGACGCGCAAGGCACGTGCCGCTCATCGTGTTCGTCGAGTTACAGTCCGTGTTCGCGAACCGGACGATGCTTACGAATGGGAACACTGCAACACACATGTATTTATAAACCTCTCTTCAATTCAATAAAAACTAGACATAACATTACAGAGTATTCCTATGCGTTATATCTAGGATCGACATCTAGTTTCTTCTGTTGACATCCACCTTAGAGACCAATCATTCTTAGCAAGCTGAGAAGTTTTTAAATCTTTACTTAAAAACTCCTCAACTTGCTAAGTACCTGCCTAAGCCAATATCAGGTTCATTCAATAATAATTCAAATTTAAATGAATTATGAATTATCATCCTCTCGGCAGTCTGCGCTAACCCACTTATAAACATATGCAAAGAAAGAAAGAAAGAACTCCTCTAAATAGCTATTATGATTAGGGGGCAAGCTTTTTGTTGAAAATTTCGTTGATAATCGCAGTTCGGTGGTGGATTTGTATTGCAGGGGTCGCCTCTGCCTGCCCCCTGTGGATCTTCCGAAGTCGCCTCTTTCATCACCAGCGGGAAGAGTTTAGGGTTGGTCAATTCTAGTAGATTCATATTGCGTCGAAAACTACCTGACCTTTATTATTGGCCTTTTTCACATGCACACGTTAACAGCCCTAAGATCATCAAGGTCGATCACAGGCAATAGACTGTCGTGCTTTCCTGAGTATGACCTAGGCCTTTGTACACAGTTGCTGTTTAAAGGCCCCAAACTTTTAGAATAGCACGTCACCGGTCAGCCCGTTACCTTGTCCACGTATACGACATAAATAGCGGTCCTGAGCTGCCAAATAAAATTTCAAAGCCCCTTAGGTTAGTCAAATCCTAGCATATGACTGACCTCACCTGTAAATTGGTAAACCTCTCAAAATGAATACCTAATGGCGCTGTCGTGCTATGCTGAGTGGTAAGCCACTTCTCTGAGTAGTAATGGTAGCGGCATCAGCAAGGCTATTCAGAAACTCCGTTACCGAATCTTCGACACGGAATCTAACAAACATTCGCGGGAAATTAAAATATTTTAGCGGGTTTTAATATATTTTTCGTTCTACAAGGAATATAAATAGCAGAAAAGTTGTTTCCCGTAAAACATAGAAAATGTTCTATGAATCTTGATCATGATTTAGCTACTTTTGGAGCAATTAATAATAAAAAGATTAATTAAGTACTAAAAATCAACATTGGAATTATGTTGATTTTGCAGAGAGCTCCATTTATCATGCTTTTTTGTAACATGGGTTCATAGAAAATAGTCTAGTATTTGTAGAAAAGTACCTACTTTTCTGATGGTTTTATTCCTTACAGAACGCATAAGAATAGAATATCGCGCGAACCTGTGCCAAATTCCGTGTTGATGACTCGGAAACGGAGTTTCTGAATACTGCTGATTACCATTTACCTATTCCCTAAATAACACGCAAGGGAGGTGGATGACGCTACAGATAGCGGCAGAGTCTTATCGTGCAGGCCAGAGTTATGGGCACCCACCGAGCGCAGTAACGCGCCCTTGCGTAGCAGACAGGTAAAGATTAGGAATTGGATATATTCGCACAAAGTTAAAAAGAATGAAAGCTTTGCGATACTTCAGTTCAAAGTAACTGTTTGATTGGTACACCTAAATTCTAATAACATCATTTTTCAATGCTCATCGATGGTAATACCTTCGCTAGCAAAAATGTATATCTACTCACAAATCTTTCCTTTTCTCTCTCCAACCGCAAAATTGTCCTCATCCTCTAACTCATCTTCGTTGTAAACAGAATTCGCTGCAACAGCCACTAGCCAGCCCGCCGTCAGTAGCCAACACACCTTTGAGTTCATCGTAACACTGCTATTGACTTTTTAAGTTTAAATAGGTCACTTTTTTTTTTCACGCCTATTCACGATGCTTGTCACCAAGAAATGCGAGAGCGCCTGTAAATCGTGTATAAATAAAGTACCTAACGGTTCTCTGTTTGCGCGCTGTTTAGGGTGTTACCGTTTCCCATTTAGCGCTTGGTGACCTAAACTTGGTGACCTACTGGTGTACCCAAACGTGCCGTAACCGTATCTTGGCCGGTTCCAATCCCTCCTGACGTATTCTGATGATAATCCGGTTACTGTCACTGAGGCAGTACCATCATTGATGAGCATTAGGCCTCCCTATTTATTCCAATCAGAAATCAATCAGTCATAACGACTGGTGGAGTCGACGAAGGTCTACCGGAGGCGCAGAAGGTTACGTGTTCGATTTCCGCTTCGGAGCAAAATTTCTATGATCTGCAGAATTTTTTCCAGCTCTCTTCTAAATAATATAGCTTTGCTTACATCGGGGCTTGTTGGATTATGCGATGTTAAAACGTACAGCTTTCTGTTTCGTAGGTACCCTAAAGAAAAGTGTGTTATTTATAAGCTACCTCTTTGTAAAATATGATTCATTCATCAAAAGTTTATAAGATTTATCATTATCAAACTCATGTGAACACTTATTAAGAAGTTAAACTTACAGCGAATCTTGTCTTCATCAATATTTAGTTTAGCATCCTCCTCATTAGCACAGATAGGTACATAAGTCCAATGCTGGACGTTCGTCCCCAAACAAGGGCGGTTTTTGCCGTAACCCTTGGCAGGCGAATTGATGAGGAGGTGATAGGCTCCCTTAGTCAGCTCCTATGACATCTTCGGGCTAAGATGTAGGGGTGGATTTTTACGCTGTAATCGCAACGGCCATTAGTTTGGTATACCTACTACTATTTTACTATTTTCATAATCTTCAAGAGATAATCCAAAACTGTCGTAAAACCTACCTTGTTGTCGTAAAAGTACCTTGTAAAATAGAAAGTCTCCTCTGTCTGCATATATCAACTTGGTAGCCCCGTATACGTCCAAAGCTGAAGATAGGCCTCCGCCAAACGACGCCATGAACAGCGGTTCTGAGCCTCCATCCATCGACTCCCTGCGACCGCTACAATTTCGTCGGTCCATCGACAGGGGACCTCCTGGTTCCGTTCAGTTGCTTCCGTTCCCAGACCGTCCAGTTCGGGACTTCCCACACTCCGTTATATCAACTAGGTATACCAAGATGTAATTCTGTGTTGTCAGAACTTGTTTACCTATGTGCCTATTACGGGGCATAAACGGGGAATTCACTACCAGACTGCTCGCGGGCTGCCCGGTCCGGTCCAAGTCTGTCGCTTGCCCATATTGAACGGGCCATCATTTAGAGAGCTGGAGTTCGGTCAACTATACAAAACGATGGCAGAAAGAAGACGGAGACTTGGTGTAATTGGTGGTCTAAAATAACACGACACGGGCACAGACAGGCCGCCTAGCATTTAGGAGCAGACACGGAACAGACTTGCCCGTGACGGGCGGCCCACCGCGGGCAGTCGTAGTGAATTCCCCGCTTTCCATCATAAGGCTCCTTGTCTGTGAGTGATACAAAAGACCTGGGGTCCAACTTTGCTAAAAAATCGCTGCAACATCATCGATTATCTTTTTACTCGGTAACATCGCTGACCGGAGTATAATTCAGTTCATGCATGCAAGGCTTCCTTCACAACAAGTCTATACCGTTTATATTATGGACCTACGTTTGCACCCGAGTACGTACAGTGTAAAGGACTATTCAATATTTTATTACTGTATTATTGTGACGTCGTATGGGGGTGGCCTATGTCCAGCTGTGGACGTGTATGACATGATGATGATAAACAGTTTTCGTTTAACGGAGAGAAAACAACAATAACTACAGTTTTTTTCTCTCTTTGTCTATACACAAAGATATACAGCAAACCGAAGTTTGCTATATAGAGTTTGAGTAGAGTTGTAACAAAAAGTTATAAAATATAAGTGAGAAAAAGTTGCTCTACCCTACCCATATTTCTTAAGGGTGATCGTCACGGGTTTGCGCGAGATTCAATATATTTTTGTGGTTTTAATTTTTTTCAGCGTTTGACAAATAATACAACTAATGGAATAGTAATTTGGCGCAAATCGTGAACTATTTTCTATAAACCCATCATAAAACCAATTTTACCTAATGTATTTTGGGGTATTCGGCAAGATGTTGATTTTTAGCCCAAAATCTCTTATTTTCCCAAATGCTCCAAAATTACTGAGCCGTGGTGACTTTATTCATAAGTTTTTTGAAAATGGTTTCAGATTTGCGCTAAATAACTAGTCCTCTAGTTATATTTTTTGAAGAAAGTGGAATTATTGCGGAAAAACTAAAAAAAAAAAAAACCCATCCTGTCACGATCAACGTCAACTTTGTTCGATGTTAATTCACCTAAAGTACAGTAAAGACACAAATTAAATAAGATAATTTAAATAATTTTAAAAAACATTATACAATTTATGTCTTGTAATTGGGAAATAATGAAACAATATAAAGGTGACTAATTTAATTTGTTCTGAAATGTGACGATTACAGTAAACACAAATTCGCTGTAAATAATTAAATAAGATGTGAACCTGAGTTTTTAAAAACCTTGAGCACTATTCTTCACTAGAGGTAGATTTAAAGTAGCTTATTTCATTGTTTTTCTACCTTGATAAACCATAGTCATATATGTTAGGTAGAAGACACTTCAGTGACGCTGTGTTAGACTAAATGTAATTAATTTGTTCCTATCTACATTTACGAAATACTCTATGATTTATAATCTATTCCAATAGTAAAAATAGAGCACAATTTTTATTAAAAGTTACAGGCTCACTCACTGTACAATCATAAGTATGAATTAATAAAATGGTGTTGCCTAACATTACTACAAAACTTTGCGGGCTAAACAAAGATCTAACGAGTGGGTGTTTGAAAGGTACATCCAACCAAGTCAATTGAATACGAAATACATTGTTGTCTGTCATATAATATTTTCACTCTATTCTCTCAAACACCGTTATGAACTGAAAAAAAAACGTATAACAAATGTTAGTAAATCAAACCACTGACAACTATACAAATACAAACTTTAAGTACCTATATTTTATAAACACATGACCGTATTATTATTATTTAATCAATAAAATATCTCAACTTTATACAATCAACTATAAAAATAGGTATATAAAAAGAATTAAAAAAAAAACATGTCATTGGTAATAAATTATCTTGTGACTTAGTCAACATACTTATTACTTAAATAAATCTACACGTGAAAAATAATAATAAAAATTCAATAATCCAAATATTATGACAAGGAATAAGCAAGAACAGTGAGGTACAATTTTCAATAGAGAAAAACGAGCTTACAACTACTGTATTTTCATAAGAACTAAAGTAAAATTACGTTTATCGTAATATATGGCATCTACAAACACGTATGTATATGGCAATCGTACGGTTTTTACATTCGACTGCGCATCTATACAAACTAATATTAAATACAGTACCCGCCAAAGAAAAAACATTCTCATGGTATGTAAAGTCGACACGTCCTCACCTCAGTATCTGTTTTTTTTTTAAACAGGCATAATGTTCTCTTAGGCATGAAGTAAGATTTTTACCATTATTAAACGACTTCAAAAAAAGGATTCTATGTTCTGCTGCATGTACGTTTTTTTCACTTTATGTATTTTCGTCAATTAATCCGTCATTTGTGGACGGATTTGGATGGTTCTTTCGCTATTGTATAGCCATAGAAGATGATCTCGAATTTTTTCCATAAAAAATAATTCCCGAGGTATTAGTTATTGGTCCAAAAAAAAGTGGTGTAAATATTAAGTAATGTGAAGATTATGAAGTCAGTTTTTAGTTTTTTTTTTTTCAATACAATCAAATTATTGGCGTTATGGTTGTCTACATAAACAGATAAGGTCTAGTTATTTTCAAAACTCTTTCTGTAATATTTTAACGTTTGATGAATATGTTTAAATAAAGTCGAGACATTGGTATCATGAAATATCTCTTACTCGTATTAGTAGGAACCTAGGACCACCGTTCATGCACTAATGTATAATGTAATAAAAGAAAATTCCCAGATCGCCCCGGTTTCTCAAATCGTCGCCGTCCATTCTTCATACGGTTGCGATTGCGACGGCGACGATTAAGAGGACGTACCTATCCGGGAATTTTGTTTTTATTAGGTACTCTAAACATTAGTGCTTGGACGATGGTCCTGGATGCCTTATATTAAATACAAAAGTTTTTTCTATATTGTTAACGTTGTGCTTTATTCTGCCGTTTGTTAACCCCGAAAAGTAGTTTTCGAGAAATCGGCATAAAACTTTTGAAATGTGTTCATAGGTTTTTGCGGTTGGAATTTTAAACTGTATCCGTTTCCACTAAAAAGTCGAGAATGTCTATTTGAGAGTTAACGTACTTATAGTAAACAGAGGGCAGTATTTAAATCGGGAATTCGTCATGAACTCATGAGTTACTATTTTTTGCAGTGCAAACTCAAATACAATTATACAGGTTATATTTAATACTATTGTAGCTTCCTAATTATTTTCTCATAGTGTTAGACTAGAGTGAGTGTACATAATGTATGTAGGTATAGGTAAATAACTCTGACAGTCTCATATAGGTACGTTCTTAATTAAATTGATAAAAATAGTAACGATAACCTAAAACTTTAGACACATTACATATGTATTATGCCGTATGTTGCAATATTAATTTAAATATAATACCTACTAATCAGTTAAAAAGTACCAAACTAAATGCAAGAAAGTGTGGCAAGATAAAAAAGCTACAGTATTATATTAATCACAGAAATGCATGTTTAATTTTATGTATCTTTAATACGCTGGCTTTGTAGATGCATCAGATGATCAAGTAATTTAACTCACAAATAAAGGTATGAAATTATCCAACGAATTGAGAAAAAAGGTAAGATAAATTATATTTAATAATGATTAACAGTACCGTTTAGGCTAGATATCTTGTCGATTTGTCTCACTTTAAGTACTTATAATTATATTGAAAAATATGATTTAAGGCTCACTAAAAGAGGTTACGAAAAAATAACCCTCGAGTACCACTCGAACGCAACTCAGATTTAAAGCACATCTCCAGTGGCGATTTTTCATCAATTTTAACAAAAGTCTGTCAAAAATTCGTCAGGTCTGTTTGAATATTCGTGGGCACAATTTAAAAGAAAACGTATAAAGTATAAAAATTAAATCACATGGGTACTGTGGCCAATGGCCATGATATGCAACTTTTCAGGCGATGCGCTCAAAGCGTTGTAATTCGATATTATTGGTCAGAAAAAGGTTGGTGCTGAGTTGAGCCATATTATTTGACCAAATAGAGTCTCTACACCAAAGTCAGCAACCCGACGTGTTGGTACGACGTTTCAGTGTATGAAAATAATAGAAAACCGAAAGTTTTTTCTCCACTAGTCGGTATCCCACGCCACCGGCGCCGCCCGACTTTGTTCTGTAGACTCCATAAGATTTATAACAGGTAAAATTTTAAAGTTTAAGTCATGATATTTCAAGCACAATTTTCTTCAAGTACTTGTCAAAGTAATCCAAAATAGTTCGACGGTAAAAAAAATATCATCGGTACGATTTATAACTCAAGCAAAACTTAAATTAGCAGAGTCTAGCTCAAATTTAATGACTAATAATGATGGCAATCCATTTTGGAGAATCGTTACATAGAGACACGTTACGGTTAAGTACATTGGTGAAGTACTATGATTACTTACGTTAAATCTCATGCAACGAAATTATGATTTATCAGGTCATTACTGCTTCCACAGTGTCGGTGTATAGTATCTCGAAAATACTGTGACAATAATTGTTTGCAGGAGACTCAACATAAAACAGTAATAACACTATAAAGGCACTGTTGTGGCCATTTTAATTTTATACACATGGACGGAGGCAATAAGGTGCTGTATTTTATTATATCTATGTAAATATAATTAAGTAGATAGAGTTATATGTATCTCGAATAATCGCTGTGATAATCTTGCGTTATGATATGAATGAGACGTGTAGGTATATTGTGTACTATTTCGAATGAGTCAAGGAAAATAGAGTGGCGTGATTATGTAAAATCTTCAATATATCGAGACTAGAAAGTGTTAACATTAACATGATCGAATGACGCGATTTGTATTAAAACAACAAGTTTAAAAAAAAATCATTTTTTGTTCCTAATCCCTTCCCAACAACATTTGGTTTGGTTGGGTATCTCGAATAAAACATTGTATCTAATAAAATAAGTTAGATGATATAAGTTTGGTTTTCCGTACAACACGCTGGTATGTAATGTGAACCTTTTTAAAAACATACGGTCACAGATAAATCTGTCATTGTTTAATTTAAAAATTATTGACAAATCGCCTCATCCGAACCACATCTGTACGATAAGACTAATAAGTATCTAATTACTAACGGATATTTATTCCATTACTTAAATTATAAAGATAATATCTTGGATATTCCTCGCTCTCTTAAAATACTCTTACAATAAATTAACTAATCATATCTAAAGAATACTCAGAGCTTGTTGATGCTAAAACGACACCGTCGCCCTGCGGTGAGCAAATCCATCTTTTTACATCAAAATTATTCAATAAATGGCAGCAAGAATATATTCGAAAAGCAAAATACAATTTAAAATGTATAATATATTTAAATTGCAGTTTTCAGATAATTTCCGTTGTCAAGGTTGTGCATTCAGTGCGTGCGACGAAGCAGATGACAAATGCAGGCAACTCATGAATACAAATCGTGAACTACTTAAGATTCCTGTTGGTTGGTAGGTACTCGCTGAGTGGCAGCGTGCATCGCGGGATCAGGCAAAGCCGACAGCTTATAAAATGACAGCAATACTCTTTACTTTCACAACTTAACAACCATTCTACTTATTATCAAACTCCTGAGCAACGGTGTCAAGCGGCACGCTCCTTTATAATAATTGTCATTTTGTTCACACAAATCTACAAAACGGATAATGTTATTCCTATACAGATGACTCCGTTCTACGATCATAATAATAGTATTAAAGTAGTTTAAAATGTAAAGCGGTATCCTTGGTAATGCTGTTGAACATTGTACACAATTTGACTTAATCGATGATAATAATTTACATTATGGTTAACTGATTCCTGACATGTAGAACATCGCTACCTAAGATTAAGCTGTGCAGACATTGCCCACGTCACCAGTGGTATATATAAACACTATTGTGCAAGTTTGTCCGAATCCGAGTTTTGGGTTGGCATGTACAAATATACAGAAGGGCCCCGAGGGCTCACAGCACGCCGTAGAAGGGCTCCATCAGGCTCGCCTCCAGCTCGCAATCCAGGAACAAGTTCTCGCTGCATTCTTCCTGAAATTTATGAATTAAACAGTTTTATTGTTTGCTAATCGTCTCAAAGCCTAGAAAAGTCTACGCTATGGCTACGCTCTCAATGATTGGCGACAAATCATTGAAAGCTTAGCCTAAAGACCAACATGGCTCTACCAGACTTGGTATAGTCTTTAGGCATGTTGAAGACGATAAAGGTACCGATATCATACTATTGACGACGTATTGGCATTTCTGAAAACCAGCTAGCAGCAATACCAGCTATGCGCTGGTAGAGTATACCACCCCGTTTTGTTTCGTTTCCTTCCAGTTTGTTTGGCATGTTATACATGATGATACTAACTATGTACCCATTTCGGCACCCTTATCAATCTTTCAAACATGCTTCTTAACATCAGCCTCTATAATTATCCCGTAAATCTTCTTGGACATGCTTTGCTTTTGCTCTCAAGATAATCTTCTCCTAGAGGACACTACTTGTCTTGACGTGAAGAGATAACACACATCAAAACGTGCACATTTATATTATTAGTGTGATTGTCGTTACCTGTGCGTCCGGGGCAGCGGGCGGCTGGTCGCCGCCCCGCCTCGCGTGTCATTTAGACGTCTTCGGAAGGTGCCGCTTCATGTGCAGTGCTAGATGGTCAGACCGCGCGAAGGATCGCTCACACACCGTGCACTTGAAAGGCTTGGCACCGGTGTGCTTGCGGTAGTGCCGGGTCAACTCATCAGAGCGCGCGAATCGCCACTCGCACTCTGGCCACTGGCATGTATACGGCTTCTCGCCTATCGAAGAGGTTGGGCTTAGCGGATTAGAAGTAAGAACCAAGTTCACGAACACAGTATCTGGTTATTTATTTCTGATTTACAAACAAGTACATTGCGTAGTTGCTTGATTGTTGCAAACCTCTCTTTAAGAGATGTAGGATCCTTCCTCTCGCCTGCATGTATTGTATATTAGGGAAATTTAACTTTTTGTAAAATCATATGCAAGGTATTTTTATTGAAAAAGACGTATCGATGTGATAACTCGGACAAAAATGATCTTTAACAATTTGCTCTATAAACCCATCACCACACAATATCATCAAAAGATTCCGTTCCGTCCGTCTAGGATCTTAGGGTTTATAAATATATTCGATATGGATAGTTGACGATATCCGATCCAACTGTGTTCGTGAAATTGGTTAATGGTACCTATCTAAGAAAAATATCAGCTCAGCTTAGATGATGAGGCAAGCCAAGCCAAAAGGCTTGCTTTTACCATCAATCCCTATCTTTAGCCAGCTGCAAAACTTGATTCAGTTGAGAGCTGATACCTACGGAATCTATCCATAGGTTTCAGCTCGGATAATTAACGAAAGTCTTTTTTTTATTGTTTTCGATGGGTAAAATCTCTAACCAGCTACCATATTGTATGTAGGGTACGGTAATTAATGTAAAGACTACCTCACGCGAACAGGTAAGAGCCTGGAACTTAAAAGAAAGCTGTACTGGTAGGCCCAAGTAAAAATTTCTGACCTACATAAATTCAACCAGTGTACCAATTTATAGTTGAGACTCGGTTTCTTGCTGTTTTGTCATAGCAAGTGTGCGTGTGGGACGAAGTGATTCTAGATGCCTACTTCCTTGTCACCTCACAGATGGAAAGTTAGCTTACGTAAAAAAGCTCTTGTCACACAAATTGAACATGCAAAGTGCAATAAAATCCTGCGGTAAGTACCTAAAAACAATGCCATTTTGTCTCCTGATGAAGTAACGCCAGCTTTCACGAGGCGAAACCTCGGTGGAAGTCGTAGGATTTGAATTTAATGTTGCCACGTTTATAGGGATTGTTATAGCTTTGTCATTTTCTCCACAACATGCAATCCGTGCTTATTTGAATTTAATATGGCACTTGTTTCTATCATGTGTCTGTTGAATATAACTTAGCTAGGTACTCGTACATCATATAGGTACACTTCCCGTCACGGTTTAATAGCGCTCGGCGATAGTGAAGGGGGTTCTGCGCAGGTGTAAAACGGTGTAAAAATCTAAAAATTCGACTTCTGCGCATCAAGGTCAGCGCTATTAAACCATGACGCAACCTCAAGAATCGCAAAGGCAAAGAAAGCTTAATTCGCTTATTTTTCATGAATAGATAATGTAAAACCAATTTACCTGTGTGTATACGCTGATGAGCCTTGAGGTGTGAGCTTTTCGTGTAAACTTTTGTACATCCTGAAAATAAATTGTGACTCCTTTAAATAAATTTTCAAATAGGGTCATGTAGTAAGCTTAAGGTTAGGTTAGGCCTATTAGTTATTAGGTTATGTTAGGTTAGGTTAGGTTAGGACTATGCAGTTCCCTACTATGATATCTACGTACCTACCTTTAATACGCGAAGCAATTTTAAACATCTTATTTTAAATCCAATTGAAGTTACAGTGTCCTGTGTAGGAGGTATCAAAAGAGTTTCAATATGTTAAACGCATCTTACCAATAAAATCGCAATGATGTACCCTCCTCTTCTCAAGTTCCGGGTTATTCCGTCTATTGTACTTGACATGGTGCGAATGCGGGTGCGTCAGACGCGCATGCGGCATCGTGTGCGGATGCGGTTGCTGATGCGGTTGCTGATGTGGTGGCTGCTGCGGCGGCGGACCCTGCTGCCCTTGTGCCATCTGCATCTGCGGCTGCATTGCCTGTTCATAGATTTACCACATTAGTACACACCTCAAGGTTATCTATGCGGATAATGTTTATTGTGGATAAATGTGATTTACCTGCGGATGATGATGATGATGATGAGGGTGTGGGGGCGCGTGCGGCGCCCTCATCAGCGGCGGCGCGTGGTAAGGCGGCGGTGGCGTACGGCGCGGGCCCTGCGAACAACATAACCATCGTTTGCCCATTGAACCATTTACACACCTTCCAATACCGCGATAGCCTTGCATGGCAATTGCGGTTTAAACTAAATATTTCGTTTTATCAAACTGCCCTTTATTGCAAGATCTGTTGTTCCCTTCGTCATCTCGTAACTTCCAAGTGAATAAATGAATAGCCAATCATATTTACCGCATCCTTTACATATAACGATACTGTAAACATTTATGCGGGTCGTCAGTCTTACCCGCGTCTCGGCCGTTCCATCATTTTAATCGTAAATCTCGGGTGCAACCGCCGGCCTCTATCGTCAATGTCTCTTTACTGCAACCAAAACACCACCTGCCACAATTTGAATAGGATATCCAAATCCAAAACATAGACTTCGTTCATGGGAAAAGGGCAGTATAATGATATCTGAGCCTGGTATGTAGTAGTGGTTTCTGCTGTAAGTTCTGTTGCAATTTCTGTGTAGTAGCTAGGCAAACATTCGCAGCAAGGCAGTTTCATTGTTCGCAAGGCGCAATGCGATTTTTAGGTCGTATGGTGTGGTTACCTGAATAGAGTTCCCGGGGCTACCCTGGTCGGAGCCTGGCGGCGTGAGAGGCGACATGTACACCAGTCGAGACGGTGGATACTTCGCGAACTGCGGGGGCTGCGGGGGGTGGTGCGGCGGCTGGGGATGAGCGTACGTCGGCGGCGCGCACAACCGCTCCGTCTTGATCTCCAACGGACTGAGCAATGGCGTTGCACACTCTTCCAGCAACTCATCTGCCTCGAGCTTGACATGAGTGGCGCCGAGTGGCGCCAGCATGTTGGCATTTTCAGGGTCGATGTTGCGGATGGAAGAGGCGATGTCCTCCCATAGCGCGGGCCGCAGGTAGGCATCATCGCGGGAAGAGGGCCCGCCATCGAACAGGTCCATGTGGGAGGGCGCGACCCCTCCACCCGCGCCCTCCTGCTTGCAAAGCAGCGACTCTAGTTCAGATGTCTGAAACAAAGTGAACTTCGTATTATACCTACATAGGTACTGAAAAAAATATGCGTTGAATTAAGAGTTGGCTTTGGTCGTTTAAAAATAAGCGTCCACCTGTTTTCACCACTAAGTTGACAGTCCGATATTCATCATTTCATCATCTACAAGTCCACCTGGACATAGGCCTACCCTGATAAGTGCTTTATTTATATAAGAGGTAATAGCATAATCCCCACGCTGGGCAGGAATGAGGTGAGTGAGGTGCCAGGATGAAGGATCGAAGGGCACAGCTGTTGTCGCAACACCGACGCTGCTCCCCATCGACGGCCAAGGGATTCAGCCGTGCCTATATAATATGAGCCGTGCGGCCGCGGCGTACGAATATCGACCACTCCAACTCAACCCGTGGATGTCGAAGAGCCGACTTAGGGGACCTACCAGAGGAAGGGCAGCAGCTTCCTTCTGAGTATTTTTAAACACCAACACTGCGATCACCAATGCGCCTGCTAAGCGTAGTGATTATGGCAAATCCCCCCTACATGGGAGACCATCTACTCGATGGACCGACGACATCGTACCGGTCGCAGGGAGTCGATGGATTGTGGCGGCTCAGAACCGCTATTTGTGGCGTCGTCGTACGCGGGAGGCCTATGTCCAGCAGTGGACGTGTATGGGATGATGATGATGATATAATATAGGCTGAGCTATACCGTAATCAGCCGATCAACAGAGTGAGAGGGAAAATGGGACAGGAAAGCGGGGTGGGGGTTGAACATACTACTAATAAATAAATAAGTAAATAATGCTGGACAATTCTTACTGTATCATCTAGCCCCAAGCTAAGCAGAGCTTATGTTATGGGTACTAGATAACTGATATACATTATAAAATACATTCATAGATATTTTTAGGGTTCCGTACCTAAAAAGGGAAAACCGAACCCATAAGGATCACTTTGTTGTACGTCTGTCCGTCTATCAACCATCTTTTCTCAGGAACGCATGGAGGTATCGAGTTGAAATTATAATATTCTAACTGAAACTATAGAGTCTGAAAATATTGAAGTCCGTAACTTCATGGAGCCGTGCTATAAATCAAACTTCTAAGTCAACGCAATCAAAAGTTACAGCGTTTATGCCCATTTTTTTTATTTCCTTTCTTACCTGCACACTAAACCTATAGGGTACTTTCCTGTTGACGTAGAATCATGAAACTTGGCAAGAAGCAAGATTTTATAGCACAGGTAAAGGAAAAGTCCGAAAAATTTATATTTCTAATTTATTCGCAAAAATATAACATTTTTTGATTCTCGCCCTGAACTAAACCATATAGGGTACTACTTCCTGTCGACCTAAAATCATAAAACCAAGGAGCAAGGTAATACATAGAAAATACGCAGATCAAATATTTGCAGATCGTTCGGCGCTCGGCGCTCGAGGTCACGAACATGGATTAACCATCACAACATCAGAAAAAAGGCTGCAAAAACCAGAACTACCGGATTTGACGCAAACTACCCCATACTTTCAGGCGACAAGGTTACTGGACTTTTAGGGTAAACAGCTTTTTAGGCAAATCTCATAATGCCCTCAGTGGCATCTGGCATCTCGCGTTTAAGAAGGCTACGAACCTCTCAGAAACAGAAACGGACTCGGAATGGCCCATGCGGATTTGTTGTTGTTTCACGTCGAATGAAATGGGGGGCGCTATGAGTGAGAAAGCGCGTCTAATCATAAAATACGAAGCTGTAATATGCCTGCGTGCGTGTGCTCGGTGTCGGCACCATTTTTAGATATTTTTGTACTTTCCGATTAATTATGAATAAACAATTGATTTCAGAAATATTTTTGATTATTTATATTGTTGAATATATTTAGAATGTTTGTAACGCGACAGATTTTCGAATAAAGTGTCTATCATGCCTAAAGAATCGCTTGAAAATTACTCGATTTGGTGGTCAAAATTAGTTTCGCTCTAATTTAAAGATCATTATGTATTTTGAAAAACTAAACTGATACAAACATAGCTATTTTTTATCCGATTACGTATGATTTTTTTTATATTATCGTGGACATAGTTTTAGCCTGAAGCGGAAAGTATGTTTGTACGGGGGCTAAGACTATCCGTTCCGTTCTTAAGATAGAGTTATCTTAAGAACAATAAGTGGTCATATAGAACCCTTTTGATCGACTGATCAAAAGGGGTCTATCTGACCACTTATTGTCTTTGTTAATTTGTTTCAACAAACAATAAAATAATAGCGTAAGTACAGAAATATTTTAATCAATTGCTAATATCGTAGAGCCATACCAGCTTTACCTGTCAAAAAGCTGAATGTTATCCTAAAGATCTACTTTTACTCTAGCTGGACAGCCTTTGGTATGCAGACCCAGATCAAAAGCAATAACGTTAAATGGGCATTACTTCAACGCAATTCAAATGTAAATATATATGTACTTAAACCTTTCCTGCAGTTGCATTGCAAAATACTTACGTACGTACTACGTAAAAATTAAGTAACATAGTAGATAGTAAAGTAACTAACCTATTACAGATCGCCTGACATATCATCATCATCATCATCAGCCCGTACACGTCCACTGCTGAACATAGGCCTCCCCCAAACGACGCCACGAATAGCGGTCCTGAGCCGCCTCCATCCAACGACTCCCTGCGACCGCCACGATGTCGTCGGTCCATCGAGTGGGAGGTTTTCCCACACTCCGTTTCGCATTACATCGCGGTCGCCACTCGAGAACCTTTACTCCCCAGCGGTTATCGGTTCTACGAGCTATATGGTCTGCCCATCGCCATTTCGGCCTGCTGATTCTGAGAGCTATGTCGGTAACTTTGGTTCTTCTACGAATTTCCGTATTCCGGACCCTATCGCGTAGAGAAACTCCGAGCATAGCTCTCTCCATAGCTCGCTGGGATACACTCTGATACACTCGCCTTACATATACACTACCCAAAAATCGATGTAGAATGTTTGTAAATAATCGGCCCATACTTACTTAACCTGGAATTGACTCTGTTGCCGCGTCTTTTTATACTAAATTTACATTACCTACTTGTCGATTTGTGAGCCTTCCTTCAATAAATATTGCTCACAGTTATATCTGGAACTCGATGCCAACAAGTGAATTATAGTTATTGTGTCGTGGTTTCTTTACAAATTTTCTGCATCGAGTTTAGCTAAATGATAGATGTAGGTAGACATAAAAAAAATACGAAACCGAAGCGAGACTCGAACTTTTATAACGGCTGCCGGTTTTCAAGTTTGGTTTACGAAATTAAACTAACGAACTAAATGAATTCATGAACTTTAAAGAAAGCAGAGAGCATATTTATTCTTATTATATTTTTAATAATTCATCAAATCGGTGGTATTTTTTTTTTCTACTAGTTGACACAGCTATTCAGGAAATGTTGGGTGCGGAATTTGAAATTGCAGAACGATAAGGATCACTGGAGGAGTGGTGACTAGGGTTATGTTTTTTAAGGAAAACAAGAGATGGAACCTAAAACGGATATTTGATAGTTTTCAATGGAGATACTTCGCTGCGAGTGAGATTTCCCTAGACACTGACACACTTTATGTCCCAGTAGTTCTATGCTGTATAGAACTACAGAGACATCTATTGCGCACAAATCCGCGCCGTTCCCTTAACCAAAACGCTGCCTTTGTTGCATATTTAACAGTAGCCTAGCATAGGCTGGTGATGACATACAACTAAAAAGATTCACGCGAACAACTGACGAAAGTTAGAAAATGGTCAATCATTTCAGAGCGCCGATCTGCGGCGTCGCAGCATTTGCATACAATGCGACGCGGCGCCCACACAACCAATTGCTGTTTATTCTGTGGCTTTAAGCAGGTGACGACCACGAACGCTCGGAATCATTTCATTCACTCATTCAGTAGGACTTTGTTTGTAACGGTCGAGCGCAGCGTGCTCTTTATTTAAAAGAAAAAGTGAATAGGTTTTTACTGACTTCGAAAAAAGGTTCTATGTTCAGCTTTATGTATGTTTTTTATGTCTGTTCGTCGGATTTCTCGTCAATTGTGGACCAATTCTTAAAATTATTTTTCTATTGTATTGACCACAGAAAAGATGAAGGGAAAGATCCCGAAGTGGTACCTTATAAAAAAACTGATTTATCCCGTAAAAATCACCAATTATATCGAACGCAATTCCGTAGAGTCTACTACAAACATCAAAAAATTGTGATACGTAATCGTACGTAAGCATAGGACCCATTTGTAAGATTACTTTCGTTTAAATTGAGCTACACCACATTTATCAAAGCAGTATACTTACTTTCGAGTCATTCCGTATTCGACCCACTGGCTTCGGCTCTAAATAACTAGTCCGAACACGGAAAATCCAGCTAAAATTGCAAAATTTCTAAATCCGTCACACAATTTTCACACCATAGCACACAAATAACCATGTATACGAACTAGTATGACAAAGCTATAGACAGACACACATACTTCAAACTTATTGTTAGACCACTCTTCGTTTTGTATTTGTAATCATATAAAATACGTTTTCTCTTTAATTTTCCAATTCGTCAGAAAAGTGACGATCTTTACCACAGAAGGCACTATTAGTAGATAAAAAATAATTATATAAAATGAAAATCTCCCTTCGCACCATATTTTGAAAAGCTCTACCAGAGAAGTACTATTAGTAGATTAAGAAGAGCACTAAGCTCATCTACGGTAGAAAATTAAAACCCCTCTTGTCAAAAAATTTCTAATTGCCAAAAATTTTAGTGTTCTGCCACTGAAGGCACTATTAGTAGAGTAAAAGAAGCTTCTAATCCTTGATATAAATACGATACGATAACATTTGTATTTTGGAATATTATTTTATACGAAGGTAAGTACTTACCTACATAACTTACTTAATCAATAAAGCACGTAAGTTTTTTAAAAGCTCAACGAATTCATGACGAATGTAAGTGGGTTAACAATGAACCTAGTTTGTGTTGGAAGAACACCAACTTTTCATCTCTCAACGAGGGACTTCCTCAGGGTGGGTGTTGGTTCACGTCGCGGCGCATACTGAACTTGTCAAACTATGAAAGTTTTTATAGTAAAAAAAAACTGAAGTGTTGGCCGGAGTGAACCGTGAGCTTATTCCCAAGTATAATTTTATTCTGTGCCAGCATTGTTGGGTGTTCGTATCGCTCAGCCCTGACAAATGATTTATGAGCTTATTTATACACTGTGACACTGTTTCAATTTGAGATGTTTTCATGATTTATCCTGCTTAGCTTAGCGGGCGAGGTAAGGTGCATTCCCTAGGTGGGCGACTACAAGTTGTAGTGATCAAAACAAGAGCTTTGGTTGCGCTTTGGGTATTGTCAAGCTCTATTAAAGGATCGTTTAGGTACGAAAATCTAGTGACCACAGTAAAATAACATTCCACTGATTAGCTACCAGTTATTAAAGCTTGTTACGCAGAATATCTCTGATGGAAAAGTACCCTTAAATAATTAAAAGCTTTCCCGCTTTATAGGCTCTCGTGCGAGGTTATAAAAGGTAATCAATAATTGGTTACAAAATTGAGATTTAGTTCATTATGGCTTAAGTCTGTTTTAATGACAGAAATGTATAATTTATTAACTAGCTAACCCGACAGACGTACAAAATATAATCGCATCTAAAAATATTTGCAGGGTCTAAATAAACTTTTGCACACCTCGACTAATTTATTGTTGTAAGTTCATTAAAACCTTACCCCATAAAAAAATCTGGACCTCTGCGGCACGAAATAATTTTTTTGAGATGCCTTGTCTCAAAATATTATTAAATGAAATTTGTGACATAACATAAATTAAAAGTTTTACTTATATTCAAATTTATGAGTAATATTAAAATATTTTAGTACTTTATCAGAATCAATAACTTTATTTCTTTAGGCTTACAAAATAAGCACATAGACAAGTCAAATTTAATACTATAAACATAGTTATGAAAACTAAATCAACACTCAAAAACCTAATATAATACAATATAGAGGTGAAATTCGTGAATTGTACAGTACAAACCATGTAGCAACATCTTTAATAAGAAAAATTATAATATTCTAATCTTATACTTAACCTTCCTCGATGTCCACCTATGTGTTAAGTAATTTCCTCGCGATAAGAAAGTATGTAAATAAAAGTATAGATATCGACTAGTGTTGGCTTTGTCCAATAATCTCTGTTTGCTATTCTATTGTTTATCTAAAAATGTGGGAGGGGTCCTGTTTATCAGAGTCAGTACCTACCTGTCAACTGATACCTACAACTTCTATGTAGGGCTATCTATATTCTCTGATACTTACCTACATATATATTCGCGACATTGTTTTTTTATTATATACAGGTGCAAAGAGAAGACATGCTGCAGCGCTTGAACTTGACCCTGAAGGCAGTCTCATTGGGGCGAAGCCAATCGGGTCAATTTCAATGCCTCGAAAACGCGAACTTGCCTCTTCTCCACAAAAAAGAGACCGTTTCTCCAGGTTCCTTTTCCGGAATGTACCGGTACCTATACTCACACCAACTCTGAACTTTGGAACCCTCATCGGCTTGGCTGAAAACCAGCGCAGTATTGGGCAAATGCTCCAATACCGCAACATCGACAGCAGGGACCCATTTTACCCATACTAATCCCATACATAACACCTGAAATTTTTTCTGTGTTACTTTTTTGTTGTATTTAGATTTAAGTATTGTTTAGTTAATAAGTTATCAATGTTTTATTTTTGGGTAAATAAATTATCTCTCTCTCCCATCGAGTCCAAGGCTAAAACAGCAGCCATGAAGCTAGGAATCATAAACAAGGTTAAGCGATAATTCATACCGGGACAGCACTTTATCAAGCACATATCCGGTCTGGTTTGGAGTATTGCTGCCATGTTTGGGATGGCTCGGCTAAATGCAGCCTTAGACTCGATAGAGCGAAGAGCTTTCAGACTCATTGACGAACAGTTCCTTGCAGAGATTAAGATCCAATGTCTCGAACACCGCCGCAAGGTTGCTTGTCTCTCGATCTTTTATAGGATACATTTCGGTGAATGCTCCCAGGAACTTCATGAACTGATCCCACCATCTCCCTTCCACTCCAGGTCAAGTAGACAGACAGCACAGTACCATCCTTATCTGGTAGATATACTCCCCGTACTAAGCAGTTTTCCTCCACCTTCATCATTCGGACCGCTAAGGATTGGAACTCGTTGCCTGCTTCTGTTTTTCCTGCCAATTATAATCTGGGTCTCTTCAAGACAAGAGTGAATAGGTATCATCTAGACCTAGTGATACACCATCGGCCACTTCGTCACTTTCCATCAGGTGAGATTGTGGATAACGATGGTCAATTGTCCAAAACAAAATATAATAGTGAGATTTAGGACGAAATATCAAACCAAAAGTGTGGGTATGCCAAGATTGTACAATATTGGTTTCTGAGGAACTCCCCTTGTGTTTTGTTTTGAAAACAACTGCCAAAACAAAAAGCCACCTCTACAGTATCCCTAGATACCTACAGCTTGTTAAACTAGAATAATTAAATATGTGTATGTAGGACAATAATGCTGGACAATTCACACAGGATCATCTAGCCCAACGCTAAGCAGAGCATTCAATATATTTGCATGAAACATCACGATCTGAAAGCCTGTTTATTGGTCAAATGGAGTGAAGTACATACGATTATTGTAATCATGCCTAAAACTGTAAAACGTATTGAGAAACTTTCGACGAAAAGACGAAACCGTATCAATGTTTCACTAGAATTTAACAGAATTATACTCTTTGGTCGAGCTAGAGTTAGGAGTGTCAATTCTGAAAAGCATATTGTAGAGAATTAAAACCAATAGCATACGCTGGTAGTAGTAAACATAAGTATCCAAATAAATATAGATTACGCAATTATACCTACATTAAATGAATAGGTAACGTCACCTGGCAAAAAAAACGTCACTTGTAAAACACGGAAACTACTGAATTGATTGGGATGAAATAAAGCAAAAGAATTGCTGTCTCACAGCTTGGAAATGGGAACCTGTAAAACCTATTGCTATTTTTTCATTTGGGATAAAATACATAAATAATGCTGGATATACGTACAACATCATTTAGCCACAAACTAAGCAGATTGTGTTATGGGTACAAGATAACTGGTATAACAAATATATATATTATGCATAGAAAACACCCAGGCCAAAAATTTGCAGATCGTAAAAACATTGGGCTCGTGGCGGGAATCGATCTCTCCTCCGCCTGACCTTTATCCGCTACGCTATAGAGGTTGTCAATAATCACTACATATTAAAAAACCAAGTCCTCCGCCGCGTCTGTCAGTCTTTTCTAGATAAACTCAAAAATTACTGAACGGATTTTCAAGCGGTTTTCGCCACTCGATAGAATAATTCATGAGGAAGGTCTAAATATATAGTTTGTCTAGGTTTTTTGTAAATTGGTTGAAATATAACGATACATGTTGGAAGTATCGGAAAAAGTCCAGCCCCCAGGGAGCTTTAATCGAAAACGCTTCCTAATCCCTTTGAGATATAGCAAAAAAAATCAAAGTGGGAAATTCCTTTCTTATAGTTCTACAAAAAAGTTTTATATCGGCTATCTTTTAAGGATAGCTTACTACACTCATTCTATCATAATAATATGCTTTACTACCCGTGCGAAGCTGGAGCGGGCTGCTTGTGATATATAAAGGCGAAAGTTTGCGCCGTTGTGAAGAGTTTTGGCCGAAGACAACCCAAAAACTACTGAATGAATCGAGCTGAAATTTTGCACACTTGTAAAACTGGATCCGAAATGACATAATGACCTTCTTTTTATTCCTAATAAACGGGTGCGAAGCCGCGGACAGAATCTAGTATAGTAATATTTTAACTTACAATTTAAGATACCTATTATAAACCTATCAAAATATTTTGCATTGAGCCGATTACATTAGTCGGAAAAAGGAAACGCGCAAGAATAACCTGCGTAGTAATATTTTATTGTCTGACCACGATCTGACTTCCGAAGGTTTTGCGGTTTTCATTTGACATTTGGCATCATTTGAAGTCAACATTTATTACCCTATTTGTTTCTAAAGTCAACTTTCTTAGAGAAAGTAACAACCTTCCTGCTTACAGTCGAGTGGTAAGTAGGTAGTTCTTATTTTTCATTACAATCAAAGATCTTTATTTTATGTGATAACTCGTAAAATTTCAAGCGAATATTTTAAGGAGTGGACGATTTTTAGAATATATATCATTATTAATAGTGTTCAATTTTAATTGTCCTCCTTAACCACAGAAACTAAACCTTTTTAGTGGGAAATTGATAATAAATTAATAATTACGTGCTACTTAGATACTGCCCAATAGACCTACCTATTCAGCATAAAACCATTAGAAACCCATTTGCAAGGCAGCAAGCAAATAATATTCTAAGTTATTTACAACATTTTGCTGTGTCGGTACTATACCTAGAACAGACTCATCAGCGATATAAATATTAACACATATTGAGGAAGCAAAAATAGAATATTTTTGTATGAACTAATCGCCATAATATAGATAAATGCACCTGGTTCAGGAACCTCTTTGGAGCAGTGCGCGGGTGTCGCAAGCGCCGGACCGCGCGAATTCCTTCCCTGACCTTTGCGGATTGAACGATTGCGAAGTAAGTACCCAGCTCCTCCAGTGTGGCTAGACTTGCTTGAGCAACCGCCACAGATCTCTTCTATGCTAGATCTGACAGTCAACTTATTGCTTTAAGTGTTCGTAGTACGGATTGCAGCCTGGTGCAGTCTGAGCACGATTTTAATTAATGTTTTAAACTAATGTCTTCGAACATCGAAATGAGACGAGAATTCCTGCCGAGAAGATGCGTAATCTGCATTGAGTTAAAGAATGAAGTTATTTATTGGGAAAATCTAGTTTCCACGTTACAGACTGATGAAGACAAGTCTCTGGATGTAAGAATTCTATGCTTTGGTCTTTGCATGTAAGAAACAAAAAGGAACATGGTGCTATATAAAGTTTGAAGTTATAAAGTTTTTCTTATGAACTTTATGAGTATTATGCTCCCTGATCAAAGGATCTTTGACTTAATTTGATTGTTTTGAAAAAAATTAAAACCGATTTCGGATCTCATTAGTTATAATTCGGGAATCGGGAATTAAGTACTTATGGGACCACCTCGAAATAATTTTCTATACAATTGCAAACGAATGATCCAAATCGGGCCATAAATGACGGATAAATCGTCGAACATACATAAAAAACATATATACAGCTCAACATACAAACTCTACCTTTTTTCAAAGTCCGTAAAAAATGGTGCCTCCACCCCGGAAGTTACTTTTGGTGAAGCAATATTTTTCAAACTGAAGGGTGCATCCTGATTACTAGGTACCCACTCTCACTATTTTGTACAAGTCTGTGTTTCTCTCATATCATCATCATCATTAGCCCATACACGTCCACTGCTGAACATAGGCCTCCCCCGTACGACGCCACAAATAGCGGTCCTGAGCCGCCTCCATCCATCGACTCCCTGCGACCGCTACGATGTCGTCGGTCCATCGAGTGGATGGTGTCCCATGTAGGGGATTCTATTGATTTCTCTCTTTTCTGCGATTTTTTTCTGCGTTTCTCGGTTCATTCCGGTAAATCACCGGAATGAAGCTCACAGGTCTAAGCCAAGTTAGTATCACTATATTGCTGTGTTGTATTTTGGTCCTCCTGCAAGAATTTTCGGACTGTTCTACAGCTAAATTGGTATTACAGCTTTCTTATTATGACTGTCGAGACATGTGACGCTACAGCCGAAGATTAAGTATTTTACGAGTATTATTATGTATGCTCTTTGTAACTTGATCCTTTTAATCTTAAGGGCTAGACACAATACACGCCGTGGATTGGAAAAATACACTGAGATTATTTTACAAAAACGCGAGCTGAAAATCAAGTTGCATAATCGTTCGTGATTAGTCAGTCTGATTAAGACGGTGCAATTGATACCTGCGTAAATAATGCACGCATAATTTAGTTTAGGCAATATGTACCTTTATAGATAGGGCTTTAAGGTGGTCGCAGATCAAAGGCGTACGCTAGTACAGCACAAAAAAGTGCTTTTAAATATGGGCTTTAACTCGTTACATTTAGATGCATTTCATATTGATGGCCTCAGACAGATAACGGGCCACTCTTTTGAACCTTATAGGAATCCATTTTGTCACTATAAAATGTATCTAAAGATAACGAGTTTAATTCCATATTTGAATGCACATTATTGTACTGTGTAGTGCAGTGGCGTTGGATTAATGTGTGCAAAGCTTTAGGCTGCCATCTTGACTGCATTAGTGCTCTCTGCAGGCGGTCACAGTACACTACCAAAGATCAGACGCAATAGATGAACTAGAAGTGGTAGAGCTAAAGAATATAAGGTTATAGGGCAGGTTGTCGGTAAGCCACATTGAGCAATTCTCGCACAATGATTTAGCTTTGGTCGCAACTTTATGTTGGTTGCTTGACGCATCGACATTTTTATAACCTCGTGTGAGAATGGACTTTCTTATGATCCGCCTGTTTCCTTCCATATTGAAAAACTAGATGCTGCCCGCGCCTTCTCCCGTGTTTTATCGGATAGCCTATATGTTATTCCAGGTCCCAAACTATATTCATACTAAATTTCAGCCTAATCGGTTCAGTAGTTTTTGCGTGAAAGAGTAAAAAATTTCCATACATCCATCCATACAAACTTTGACATTTATAATATTAGTAGGATTTACTTTTCACTTACACTAATTTACTTTAACACGATAACACAAATATGTATATTGTTAAAATAAAAGTACTGAGAACTGATACGTGGATGAATAGATACGGTTATTCTGTGGCACTGGCTGGGCGATCAGTCGGACGCAGCACAGACTCTACTAAAACGAGTGGTAGTCACTACAAATGGCTGACTCTGCAAGTGGTCGCCACCACTAGTAGCTGGTCTACCCCGCCCGGTATTGCGAGCACACAGTCGTTGTGCAACAAAAGAACGCCACCCGTAGATTCGCAGTGGCCTGTGATGAAACGCACTTGCTAGATTATATCTCAAATCTATTGGATTATTGTTATTATTTTATAGAGCAAGTGGAATAGCTGAATAGTCTACCTCATTTACGTAGGACTACATTTTGTATTATTAATACGGATTGCAATAATATTGTTAACAAACGATCGCTTTCACAATCACAAAATAAATTATGCTAGTTCAAAGGTCCTATCAGATTCGATTGCCTATCAGCTTTAATTAAAGCATTAACTGGGTTTATGAACGTTTGTTGTGTAAAAACTGGTTTTTAGACCCAATACAACCAGCTAGCTATAATACTACCAAACTATTCATTCAATTCGGATTTTCTAAGGTTTTATAGTGCTTATGCCCGCACCTTAGAGATTAGCAACAGCGATACCTCTCGTCAAACGATCTAAATGTAACTTTAGACTTTGAGCAGGTTTGGATAACTTCAATGTTTCCCCTGTAGGTGGAGCTAACGGCGCTATAGTCCGTAAAGTCCCAAAGATTTTCGACAGGTCGGGTACTTGCCTCCGTGGCGCAGTTGGTTAGCGCATCCTCGTATTCAGAGGAGGGTCGCGGGTCCAAGTCCCGCCGGAGTCGTAAATTTTTGGGATATCATTAAATTCTTTAATTCGGATTTTGTCCTAAACTTAGCTCTTCGCGTGTTCCTATAAGGTCGGATATCCTAGCAAAACTCCTAGTCTAACATACCAATCTATCAACAAAATGAAGCAAGATATTTTCATAGCGTGTCTACTTCTGAATGAATTTGTTACTTTGTATAACCATCTACTTTGTAGTTTATACTATTTTCTCGAAATATGATCAGTCTGAACAAAGGAACATGAGGAGTGAAAGTTAGTGAATTTATTATGTACCTACCTATAGCTAAGGCATGTTTGCTGTCATCGTAGACAGAATGATATAGGTACCTTAACCTACTAAAGAAAAACAATATACTACGATATTTTACTCGTCTAGTAGAGAATAGTGTACCGTAAAGTCTACCGTATTTTTTTTCTTTGTGCGGAACCTGTTTTTAGTTTAGATACTTCCGTACGAAATATTATTACCACCATCGTCAATATATGAAACACACAAGAACTTAATACTAATTATATCTAGAGTGGCATAATCGGCGGCCTTATCCCTAACAGCAATCACTTCCGGGCAACCTTTGAATGGATACGATTGGTACGTATTAAAGCCGGTGGCGTAATTAATGACGAATTAAAAATGTTAATCTTGTTTAAAATAGAAGTATTTAAATAAAAACAGAAACTGCAATCATTATATAAAAAGAGTAACCATTACGCTATTCAGACTAGGTACCTTCTTCATGATAAAGATCACGATCCCTTCATAACTGCTAAATTTAATTATTTCTCCGTGGCCCCTTTCTTTTGATATATGTACCTACCTATACAATGTAACCTATGTACCTACATAGGTTACATTCCATTTGATAATTTCCGTCCTGTCCCTAGTAATCAGTGACACACTCTGATCGTGTCATACGAAATAATACCTTTTGAATGATAGTCTTCATACCAAAGAATAAAAATTTGCAGGGCACCGTTATAGTATTGTTTGCCGAGCTCGCGCGCTCCATTTCCATAATGCCGCCTCGTGCCACCCATCCCATCAGTACGTGCCGTAAAGCTGGCCACTCACTAGAGTTCCAAAGTTATGTATAATTCCCTATTGATGTACCTACAAAATAACGGTTAAACACGAAGAGTGCCGACAAGGCGCATGTGCATGTTGAAGCAGCCATTGAAGAATCGACGTGCCCTCTGCCAGGTCGACGCTCCTATCAGTCCTCTCAATCAACGCGTTAATAATATTAACTGATCCGCCATAGCGTTCCGATTGCAAGGGCACATCGGGCATTGTATGGATCAGCTTAACACCAACAGTGCCCGATGTGCCCTAATCTTTGACTTTGAGTTTTGCAGCGGAATTTAATGAATCAACGCTTCTACATGAATAAAACACCCGTGTTCGGTCTAATTTGTATGAAAATGGTTTACTTCATACGGACCACATTTGTCGTCTAATTCAAACGTGTGATCGGTACCGACCATACTGCAACCACAAAACAACCACCATCCTCGCCGCGCTCTAGCCGCCGCCGCCGGTCTCATCTACTAGCATCCACGCAACAACATCGACACTATGTAGTTACCACAACGCAACTGTTCTATAAAAGCTGCAGCGACACTATTCACAACCACAAGTAACAACAGCGTCACTACTTTTTGTCGCTACGATGTGGTGTGGTTGTGGTACGAGTGAATTGTCCCTTAAAGTCGCCTCGTGAATAGTCAGCCTAGTACCGCCTACGCAGGTTTGTTTGAGCTTAGTGTACAATGGGAACAATTAAATAAGCTGTGTTATATGAATACACACGATTATTAATTTAACATTCAGTTTCAATGGACAGTTCAGTTCAAATAGTATGAGGTCTTTCAAACAGGGCATTCTAAAGTATTTACGGAGTCGGCAGCGCGCGTGTAACGTCCCTGATGTTGCAGGTATCCATAGGCTGCGGTAACCACTTCCCATCAGGTGGACCGCATGCTTGACTACTACCTTTGTGGTATAGACATATAGGTGCAAAAAGAAGACATGCTGCAGCGCTTGAAATTGGCTCTGAAGGCAGTCTCAGATTGGGACGAAGCCAATCGGGTCAATTTCAATTCCTCAAAAACGCAAGCTTACCTCTTTTCCGCAAAAAAGAGTCCGTTTCACCAGGTTCCTGTTTTCCGGAATGTACCGGTACCTCGGATTTTTCAGAAAGTCTTTCCGTTTCCTGTAAACGATCGACTGGAGCTCTTTGGTATCACTCTCACACTAACTCTGAACTTTGGAACCCTCATCGAGTCGAAGGCAAAAACAACAGCTTTTAAGCTAGGAATCCTAAACAAGGTTAAGCGACACCGGGACAGCTTCTAGCACTTTATCAAGCACAGGTCCGGTCTGGTTTGGAGTATTGCTGCCATGTTTGGGATGGCTCTGCTAAATACCAGCTTGCAGCCTTAGACTCGATAGAACGAAGAGCTTTCAGACTCATTGACGAGCAGTACCTTGCAGAGACTTAGATCCAAAGTCTCGATCATCGCCGCAAGGTTGCTTGTCTCTTGATCTTTTGAAGGAAACATTTCGGTGAGTGCTCCCAGGAACTTCATGACCTGAACCCACTATCTCCCTTCCACTCCAGGTCAAGCAGACGGACACCACAATACCATCCTTATCTGGTGAAATATCATCCACTCGTACTAACCTGTTTTCCTCCACCTTCATTCGGACCACTACGGATTGGTTGCCTGCTTCTATTTTTTCTGCCAATTACAATCTGGGTCTCTTCAAGATAAGAGTGACCGATCTAGACCTTCGTGATACACCGCCGGCCACATCGTCACTTTCCATCATGTGAGATTGAGGTCAAACAAAGAACTATTGGCAAAAAAAAGAACTGTATTGTTTCATACTGGCATAAGTGGTTTGTGCTTACTCGTATTTCTTACCAAAAGCTCGGAGTTCCAGTGAGTTTAAAGAGTAGGTTCATTTTATAAGACAAAGAAAGGCCTTTATCTTTGTCTAACAGCAATCAAAAAAGGACTGGCATTTATTATTATGTCTTACAAGGTAAGAAACCCAAAACTCTAATTTACACTCGATATCAAAGTGCTTTATATTCTTTAGACCTTGTAGGACTCTTGGACACGTCACAAACTTCAAGTAAAACTACGAAATAAAGTGAACACGTTGATTTTTTGTTTACTTCCATCTTTATAAGGTAAAGAAAAGTGCGAACAAGAAACCTTTAATTTGTTAGGTTGTTACTTTTCCGAGTTGGAACAAAACTCGTCACAAGCTTTTTTATCCTCTAGATAATCTGATATTTTGTATTAAGTCTTTTTACAGAGGATATGTTTGACAAGACGTTTTTTATTTCTTAATAATTTCTGTAACTCACTTGGATTTTCTTGTAGAAACCTTTAAAATATATATTAATCTTGTGTAGCCCAGTTGTGGGCATAACGAATTTCTCACTAAACTCTAAGCTTGAATACGATTTGAAAACTTTATCAAATGGGTATTAAATGTTTATTGAAGTTTATGACTAGATTACAATAGAATCGTTGCAATATCGTGCTAGCGTTGAAACAAGAAGTCGATGGCCTGCAAGAGTGATCTCATCAAAGTTAGAGCGTGAAGGTACAAAGTTACCGAAATTATTAGACAGGTATTTTATCAAAATTTCTACAAAGTAATAATTTTTTTTCGTGATAGTGCCTACTTAAACTTATGGGGACAATAAGTAATAGTAATAAAGTTTTATAGCTGAGCCTACATCGGCACCGAGTGGAGTATTTATCGCTGGGCGGCCATAGGGCGGCAGGAGGGCGGGCGGTTTTTCACGATCGATAGGGCAACACCCCGCCCACGCGGGAGGAGGGAGGTTAGCCTAGCCAAATTATCTATTTAAATAGGTAAAGATCACATAATATAATATATAAATATATTATATTAAGTTCTATTTGTAAAATTCTTAGGCAAGCGAAGTTATAAAATGTCAATATTGTAGAGTATTTGGAATGTATTATTTGATCATAAAATCGTTAGGTACTTCTATATATACTAAATTATAGAGGTGTTTTCCTAAAAGATAATCAGAATGTTATTGACAGAGATTTTCAGCCATTGCCAAATAAAAGAACACCAACTTCAATCAATCTCATATGTTGTGTATACATTCAAATCATTCATTCAACACTCATGTAGCGATATAATGTAATATTATATTACAAGTAGCAACCCGCCCGGCTTCGCACGGGTGCAATGCTAACACTAAATTGTACATATAAATCCTTCCACTTGAATCACTCTATCTATAAAAAAAAAACACATCATAATCCGTTGCGTAGTTTTAAAGATCTAAGCATATGTACATAGGGGCAGAAAGCAGGAAGGGACTTTGTTTTATACTATGTACCTATATTGATTTAGGTTCGCAACTAGAGGCTTTATATATCTAAAGGAACCAAACAAATTATCATCCTTTTTTTAAACTTTTTTATTTTCTTCGTTGATTATGATATATTGATTTAATCTCCTAAGGTCAACGTTTGTTGGTACCTACCTACCTATCATTTTGATGTCTTTAATTTGTTGTATAATCCCATAGCGGCGCTTAATTGAACATTGGAAAGGTACCCGTAATTTGAGTAATGTTGACATTTCCCATAATTTCGGGTAAACGTGGCAACAGGGGTGGCACGGAAGGGTAGCTGGTGGCTACAAAAAATGAAGTACCTAACAAATGTGTTTGCCTATGGGGATGTTTTTGGTGTTACTTTGGGAATTTGCGTCAAAAAAACTAAATTTGTGTGTTTACACAATATTACACAAAATTGTGTTCTTCTCGTATTAGAAGTGGCACTCTACAACTATAAAGGCACTGTAATTGGGAGGTCACATTTGATGATGCCTTAAGTGTTATTTTTTGTGTTCTTTAAGTGTATCCTGTGTTGGTGGTTCTAAATAAATAAACGTAACGTAATAACGTTAGGCCGTTTTCTGATTTCGTCGATGCAACGCAGTACGACATCTGATCGCTCGGTATACGCGTAAAGCTTACCGAGCGCGTATATTTCTATGGATCGTGCCTGATTGGTGCGGTAAGTACGTAAATGGTGCGACAGCCAGAGCGGTGTGATTCGTTACTAAATGCATGTCGTAGCCGTCTGGCATTTTACCGAGCCGGACGAAACAAATGAAAGTATTTTCATCACTTGAACTCTAAGGCCCTTTTTACATGCATACAGTTGCCGTCTAAACGGCGCGGCGCGGTGCCGCCGCGCCGTACAGTGCAAGCGCTTTCACATTTACGTGCACTGTTTACGCATGGTCGCCCGGCGGGGCGGCCGGCGGCGGCGGTCGCAGGATTATCGAGGTATTAGACTGAAGACGTCACACCAGTCGTTTTTTATTATTAAGTGGTACAAAAAGTATATAGCCTTATTGCTATTGCTAATAATAATATATTACAAGTATATTATATACCCTATTTCAGGAATGCCACTCCCCGCGCCTGCTTTACCGTGTTGCGTCGTTTTCATACCAGTCTATACTATACAAGTCAATACATAACTGTAAAGACGGTTGCCGCGTCGAAACTGTGTTTTATTAGGCTTTTTTGAACTTTATTAGACTTTATTAGAGAAGGACGGGTGACACACGGTCACGGCGGCGGTTCGCATAAACCGTATGCGTGTGAAAAGGGCTTAAAACGATATTATTTCACGACGACGTCACAAACGGTTCTGCATAATTTTCTACAGAAAAGTTCAAAAGTGGAGGCGACGCGATATGGTTTCAACATCCAAACGTGCTGATGTACTGCTGTTGCATCGATTAATAAGAAAAGGGCCTGGCCTTCGCGTGCTCTTATTTGTCTCTTCCGATGCCATCTTTCAATTAATAATATAAACGAATCTTTAAAATATTGTGATAAGCATAATGGTGCCTAAGCATAATGGTGGGACGAATGGGAGAATAATATACAAAGTTGATGTCCCATTCATCCCACTGCCTATATTGGTGGGACGCATGGGACATATGTAATTTTATTTCAGACTATTATTGTCCCATACAAGTGGGAACTGGTGGGACGAACGGGATATCACGTTAAGAACAGAGGGAAATATAATTATGTTTCCAAGATATCTTTTTTCATTGATTATCTTAAAGCAGAGCAACTGAGCAGGAAAATTGCTTTTAATTTGAACATGAAAGTAAACTATTACTCGTCAAAGCTAAACACTTCCGACAACACGGTTATCTGAGTGGATTGGAGCAGAGCACTGGCCGCATTTACACCGCCTTAGGTTATAAGCAGCCTATTCCTGCCCTTGGTTAGGTTATCATCATCATCGAACTTATTCCGTCTATCTATAGACACGATTTATGTACAAAATGCCTGTGGTTTGGTTAAAATTTTTTTTCCTGTGTGTGTGCAGCTTTATGCGCTAACGCACTGAGCGAAGGCAAATTGTACCTACAGCCGGGGATTGTTGTCTAGGGCAGAATAGAGAAAAATTACGTCAATTTGTCATCGAATGCGTAATTTATTTGAAATTCATTCCTTCATATTCAATAATGTACGCAATGTATGGCGATGATGTGTCATTATTGTCTATTTTACTCTAGAGAACAATACCCGTGCTAGGAAGGCAAGTGTTTATGGTGTTTGCCCAATCCGAGTTGTCTTTTTCTTTCTCTCGGTTAGGTAAGGGTAGAAATTAACAGTTGTATTTGACTAGTACCTAGCATGAGTAGTACACAAGCATAGATACAAGTACCTGCACAAGGATAGTGCACAAGTGCATAGGCTGATATGATGATGATGATGATCATAGTGAACAAAGTAATCTACGGAGTAGACTTAGTCATTTCAAGAGAAGGTAGACAGAGTGTGAAAAGTAGACGTGGTATCGTTAGTAGCTGAATAAAGATTGAAAATGCTATTTTCTTCTAAATCACATGTAGAACATTTAATGAAAGTAATACAATTTCAAGTGTTTTTATGTGATACTATAAAGTTGCTTCGATATATCCACAGACATGATACTAGTTGCGCCTAAGATATATGAGTACCTATGCCTCGAAGCATCCAACAGCGGATGCAATTATCATAAATGAGGTATGTATCTCAATATCTTTGTTAGGTTCTTAGCTATACTATCCTTACTCTATGGATTACTTATCTGTGCCTATGCCCTCTCATTTTGCGACTTGCGACTAAAGCTGAAAAAGGTTAGACCGAAATCTAGCAATACAAACCTGTTTTCTACGCGACCGCGCCTTTTACCTAACCAAGTTCAGTCTGCCTTGATACGGTTCATGTAGATAGTAAAAAGATAAGTGGTCACATTAGGAAGGCACTAAAGTTGACGCTACAGACACTTTTCCTGTATTAGATACCTACCTACTCGTGATATAAGCTTTCAAGTTATTACTAACGTGATTTGCAGAAAGCAGACATGAAAGCGATATTATGAACCATTTTTTACTCAGAATTGACAAAGTTAATTTACAAAGTATTATAGTTTTAGGCTTATCTTAGTTTGCATCATCTAGGAAGGTTCTAATAAAGGCTGTTGTACTAATTAATATTATATGCCGAAGATTTCACTGTCCATCCAAGATATAAGCTTCTTTCCCAGGACGCCTGGGCCGACGTTACGTTTCACAGCCTTCGCTTCAGCTTTCAATTTCATGCAAAGTAATTTGCCCTGGAGCCGTTGACACTTCTGCTTGAGGGACTTGCAGATTTTGAGCAAGGTCATCTTCTGTATCATTAGCTGCTGAATGCGACCGTTTAGTACAGTGCTCAAGTCAAGTTCCTCAGTCGGCGAGCTAGACTTTTCTCTCATGACTTCTTCAGTCGGCGAACTAGACTTTCTTCTCATGAGTTCTTCAGCCGGTGAGCTAGACTTTTCTCTTTTGATATCCAATTCAACTCGCGGCAGAGTCCATGAAAACTGTTGTTGCAGATTCTGTAATAAGGTTCTTCACTCACAAATGCTTTCATAATGGATTTCCTTAAACAGGCTCATTACTTATGGTACCTAGCTAGTTTATGTCGTGCGCCTTGTAACGCAATTTGAATTCAGCTTAAAAAGCAAACCCTGAACTTGAAAACCACTAAAAGATGCATTGCAAGATGTCTTTCATTTACGCTTATATAACTATAGGTGTGCTTGCCTCGTAAATATGATCAGGCAAAACAGGGACAGCATATTTGTTGATGAATATCCGACCAGAGGCAGTATACTTGTCTTCGTCTCTAAAATGAGCAGAGCATATCCTGGTGTGCTTCGTTGGCGTCCACTGCGGCTGGCCCCTCTCTAAACGAATCACTTCAATCCACTCTTCGCGTCTCACTTCTAGTGAAGGAAGCCTTAAAAAACATATATACTGAGCATTATTTAGCCTATGCATCCTTAGGTATTAGACTATTCGCACTACATGAAAAATGTGAAATTGGACGCGAATTCGTCATTCGAAATAGCTATTTTCGGAACAACGGCTTTTCGCAAGGTTGACATGATTTTTTTTCGCAGCAGCGTGCGTTGCATGGGCTGCATTCGAATCTACGTATCAGACCCGAGCTGAAGATATCAAATAAGTCTGAGTATGCGAATGAATGACTTGTAATTTATATTTTTACTTTAGTTTAAAGTCAATAGGTACTTACTGATGGTACGTTATTCCATTAGATTTATTCGACTTTTTAATGTTGTTTTTACAAGATTTTAGGACACACGACGGCATTTTTACGAAGCTTGTAATAAATTTTATATTTGACACACATCAAACAACATGGAGTCATGTGCATATTTTTCGTGTGTCTCCTTTAGTTGTGACCTCAAGTGACAGTTGAAATTTGTTCACAAAAACCTATGTGCTATCGACTCATAAATGTTTTCGGTTTGTACCATGAAGTTTTTAAATGTTGCGTTGGTTTTTGAGATACCCACGGACCCTAAATCAGGTAGGTTATGTTATGAGTCAAAACACTCAAAACATAAAAGCACTAAATGCTTGTCTACTTATTAAATCTGCATGGGTCATACGTTCCAATTATCCAACGGCCCTTTTAAAATCACCGTATAAATATTCATGGGTCATCCTAGAGGGGTTGACGTAGAGGGATGGATGAGAAATACATGTAGTTTTAATATGCAAAACCGTGTTAGTTCACGCACAGCGAAGAGTTCCGTTGTTATTCGGTTTGTGTCAAATGTTTGAGTACCTACATACCTACTTGCTTCTATAGTAAAGGGGCCCCATGTTTGTGTAATGTTTTTTTACTTTATTTTGTGGGTGTCAAAGCAAACTAAAAAAAAAACTGTAATTATTTGAATTTTACGGCCGCGGTTACTGAAGAAGAGACTATGTTACACGTGATATACGAGCGGTATAGTGTATGGCCACAGCCGAAGAGTCAGACATCACATAGACTTAGAAATTAGTCTAGACGGCCAGAACGAAATTCTAAGGGTTTCGTTATAGCCATTTGGCACTGGAACCCTAATAATAAAAGCGTATTAGCCGCATTGCATGTCTGTGCTTCCGTGACCGGGCAGTTTTACACCTGGTGGTGGCGGGTGGCAGACCGATGGGATGGGTGGATGGGGCTAAAGGCACCGTTTGTCAGTCGCCGGCCGCCGGTCACCTATTAATGAATGTTCCCATAATGTTTATTGGGCCTGCTGAGCAGTTCCCAAAACTTATTGCTTATAAATTAACAACTATTGGTTTCGTATCGTTATCGTACGAGTGTTAAGTGAAAAGTATTTTGAAATAACTCTGGTAAAAGAAGACTTTAAAAAATAATGTTTAAGAAATAAAAAACTGTTTCTATAGTCTCAGAAAGGAAAACATACATACAAATTTCTAAAAACCCTTTAGTCCAGTGGATTTTATGAGTACTAACTAAAACATGCTTATGACAGTTATATACGTGCATTTTAATGTTGAGAATCGTAAAACTAAGCTATTATCTTTGAGTCTCTTTTGATCTATCAAAAATATATTTTCCTTAAACATTCTCGACTTGTGAGACTTTGCGCGGTTATATTTCATAGAATAAATACAGAGAAAACCCATTGCCACGTGAAAGAAGAGAAATTCATCTTCTCAATCGCATAAAAAACGGCTAAAATACTGTCCCGAAATAAAGTCGGGTGATAATTATTGAGAGTCCGTGAGCGACAAAATGCCCTGTCTTCAGCTTGCCGCATCCATAATCTGTTTGCAGTCTTTCCAGGCTTTTTGGTTAATAGAAAAAGATTAGCGGAATAGTTATAAATAATTATTTATTTAGTTACCGATAGTTTTATTGCTTGTTGAAAGCAGAAAATATTAAAAACCGTAAAAATACGATTTTGCGCGAATCCTTTCTGATTTTGAATAAGCCTGCTGGTCTCCATTTAACGAACAGGGTTCGCTGGTTCTTCAATAGATATTCTTATACTAAATAAATAAATAATGCTGGACAATTCACACAACATTATCTAGCCCCAAGCTAAGCACAGCTTGTGTTATGGGTACTAGATAACTGATATACATAATACAATATATTGCATATACATATAGATATTTTTTATTATACATAGAAAACGACCAGAACACCATTAACAAATATCTGCAGATCGTACAAATATTTGTCCCGAGGCGGGAATCGAACCCGCAACCTCCTGCGTCGCAAGCGGACCTTCGCCCACTCAGCCACATCGGTCGTCAAAAGTACACTAAAAGTACTTAAAGGATGCAGTAGCCTATTCAACTAGCTAATTCTTCATAATCACGTGGCGAGACGTGTAAGTGAAATGAACAATGCATTAGCATGTTACGTCCATCCCTTGCCGGCGCGTGTGTGGTAGAGTAATGTGGACGGGCCAACAGGCCGCTGTCATGCTTTACCTTCCATGGTTATAATATACCAGTAATTCAATGTTGTTTTCATACAAAATTACGGTCTGTGATGAGAGAAAAAATAAAAATATTTCTAATTAAGTTTTAAAAAATATGTATATATGTAGTTAGTTAAAAACTAAAACCCGCATACGTAATAAGTGTTAAAGAAGCGTTCATCGATTGTCCTTATTATTTTCTTTTTTCTTTCGGAGGCCCTTGTTCCTACTGTGGCCCTAGTATCTTATGGACTCCAACTACCTAAATACCAAAAGAAAATAATAAGGACAATTGGTGAATGCTTGTGTCTTTTTACGTAGTCGGGTTTTAGTTTATAATTCTAATTTTTCCAACTTTTTTGTTGATTGCTTAAGAATAATATGTAGACTCCTTATTTAGATTTAAAAAACAGTTTTGGAAAGTACAAACGCCTTGCAACGATACCACACACCAGTATATTTACTAACATTTGGGTTTCCACTCTTACTTAGACCCCGCTATCTCGTTATACCCCAATTTTTATCTGACGTCACATAGCCTATAACCGACAAAGGGATCATAGGACACCTCATTTGTTGAAATCGGACTAGTAGTTTCAGCGCTACGTGGGAACATAAAAATCGGCTACATACATACATAGGATGCCAACCTCATGACCCTCGGTCCTTCGGCAGTCGGGTAATAACTAATGCTTATGTTTACCTTATACTTATCGATATAGAAACTTACATTATTATATATTTGTATATTGCTTGCAATCATAATTATTTTAGTTATCTACCTATGTGAATACACAACTCAAAATTTTTAAATACAAGCTACGTTTTTGGGCAAACGTTTTGCGTTGTTATACGGTGATAATTTTGTAGTTACTCATTTTTATTGTGGGATATGTATTTTGAACAAAACTCCAACAGAGGCAATTTTGCGAGTTTGCGACATACCAAAACTGAAAAAGTTTACGAAAAGATGACAGTTGACCTACTTGTTAAAAAGTTAGTTCAGCTACATATACTATACCTACTTAAAGTACGGAAGGCCAAGTATTTAATAATTATAAATTAATATACAATTTAATTAAGTTTTCTAATTAAAAAGAGATGGTTTGTTAAACACAAATAAACTTCGAAAGACAGTAAAACCGTTTATTAATTTCATTAGTTAGCGCTAATAAAAGTGACTGTCTAGACTAAAACCTAAGTACAAACGACAAAATTTATTGAAATATTATAATCTGACGGTATTTTTTTGCTACAATCCTTTCTACTATATACAAAGTTTGTAAGGATAGATGTATGGATATTTGTTACTCTTTCACGCAAAAACTACTGAACTGATTGGGCTGAAATGGTATGGCTATAGTTTGGGACCTGGATTAACATTATAGGCTATTTTTTATCCCGATAAAACACGGGCGAAGGCGCGAGCAGCAGCTAGTTCTTAATAAAAACGTTTCGTTTATTTACTTCCGCAAAATAACCTATGCCATTCAAAGACAAAGCTTTTGAACAAATTTTCAAAACCGGAACATTACTGATTACCTCTACTAACAATCTTTTACTCATAAACAATCAATACCTTTTTTCAGATATCTATGCATTTTATTAATTTAAAAGAGCTATCCGAACTCAACTAGAACCCAAAGCTAAACATAGGTTTTTTTACCTACATTACTTTTGTATGAAAACGGCACTGACCGAGGGCCAGGTATCACGTGCCATCGTTTACACATTTGACTCCATTTTATTATAATAATGAAATTATCGGGGGTCGTGGGTATCGGGGGTCGATCGCGTGCTCCTTCCCCTACCATTACCTCATTAAGAGATAGACAGTGTTACGATTACGGCGAGTATAACTTTTTAATTTGATGGCTTTCGTATGACCTTCGTATTGAGGTGTGATTTTAACGAGTATTCGGTACTTTCGGTTCGAATTTATTGTATCCTTTTATGTCAGGGCACAGATCAAAGTGAAATGCGATATGACTTTGGAAGGCATAAAGAACGTCTCATCGCACAACCTTTTCCGCAGCGCGAATTTTGTCACATTTTATATTTTTTGCTCCGTGATTTTCGTTCGCCATTTTTTTCCTTCCACAGTCAAATTTCGACGATAGCTAACCTATTTCAAATTTTATTTTTTGGTTACTTTTGCGCCTCATTTGTGATACCATAGAGTTCCAGAGGACAACTGACCTATGATAATCTAAATAAAGGGAAATTGTAGAGCGAGCGCGTTGATGTCATTTACATGAAAAAGGTACTTTGCACAGTTTGCACCTGCAGTAATGTGGTGGTGCGAGGTAAAAGTATCAGTTCGTCGGCACTGAGACCTGTAGGTAATATCTACCAGTAACTAACTTACTGATTACCCTGGCATATCAACCCCTATGTGGGTCGTGGCTTCTGACACGATATATCGCCACTGGCGATCTGATGCGAATTAAACTGAGCGTTCTTTCTTATATGAAACGAATATTCCTACTGGTTGAAAATAGTACTTACGCCGAAAATAAAGAAAATTTAATTAGAGGGGGCAATTAGCAACCGAAGAAGTAGCGCGGCAACAATCTGGCAAGAAGGGGTCGTGGCTAATTAGCTAATGGAATCCCCCTTCACCCCGCTACCACGCTGACTGGACGGTAATGGATTGAGGCACGCTCATCACTACTGGCCATCTCGAGTTTCAAACGCGGTTTGGTCATGGCTTTACTTATATTAGGGGTTTTGTTTATTCCTTGGTATAGAAGAAGACCTTAGTCTGCGTTTTGCAAATTTCTGATACCTGATCCCCGCAGTGTACACTCGCCGATGCATCCCGAGACAGATTTGTATACCCCAAGGCAGAATGTGTACTTGGTGCGCTCGTCTAGCCCGGGTCGCTCGTAGACTCACAATTCATGACCGAACGGGCGTGCGAGTCGTCACGAGACGTCTCATCGAGTATATACTGCCGGCACCACAGTTTGGATGGAAAGGCCGCTCGCAAGATAACATTTGAGAATTGTCAAAAAAAAAAAAAAAAACAGCAACAGTTACCACTATCCAAAGAAACAAAAGCCATAATACAGATACTCTATGTAGGCACTCTGAGTAGTTTTTTAGCTATACATCTCTTCCTGCCATCATCAGAACCGTCACAATGACCCTGAATTTGCTAGCACCCGAGAAATGGGCAACTAACGAGTGTCTCATATTTTCTCATTTCTGTAACTTCTGTCTAAAATAATTCTTCGTAGGTAATAATCGAAACGGCTTTTTTATAGTCGGAGTCAATAAAAAACGCATAAATTGCCCGCTGACGCAAATTGAATGCGTATGAAGTAGGTGAGAGGTATCAAGGGGATGGTATATTGAGAGATGAGTCGGGGGGATATGGTGTCTTATTGACTGGCATCGATTGGAGGGCCGTTAAGCGCTATGGGGTAGATGGTATTACCTAAAGACATGGTTTAATGTTGAGAGAATTGAGGATATCTGCTTGTAAGTTTTCTAAATTCTCCGGTCTTCATAATGGAGTGCATTATTTTGACCTCGGAGCACAACAACAGGTTGTTTTGACCGAATCTCTTTTAGCAAAATAACTAGACCATTTGCACTTACCTTTTTACTAAAAAACATTAAGGCGGGAGTGGCTTCAAGTCCGTCAGTGAACCATAATTTGATGTTTCTTTGAAAAAACTTAATTTAGGAATTTGATATAAATGTAAATACTAGTTGTAATTTGCAGTTATCCTCAACGTGTGTATCAGTAAACAGTTATTCACAAACAATATTATGTCAAAAATAAATACAGTCTTCAAATTTCTGAATATTTATAACGTTTTTTATATGGTTTACTAGACTGATGGATTTTTTTTATTTTTTTTTGTTATTAATAACCAATTGTTGACGACCGATGTGGCGCGGCGGGCGAATGTCCGCCTGCGACGACGCAGGAGGTGTCTGGTTCGATTACCGCCTTGGGACAAATGTTTCTACAATCGGAATAAATGTTCCTGGTGTTCTGGGTATTTCTATGTATAATAAAAATATCTATCTATGTAATATATTGTACTATGTACCTTTGTCATCTAGTACCCATAACACAAGCTCTGCTTAGCTTGGAGCTAGATGATGCTGTGTGAATTGTCCAGCATTATTTATTATTATTAAATCTTTTACTGGACCACCTTATTATTATATAAACAAAAGTCAAACAACTATCAAATCAGATAACCATTGGCAGAGATATCAGGTAACCTAAATACGTAAAAAACATACCCGAATTGAAAAACACCTTTTCGGTTTTGTCGGTTGTGCTAAGTAAATTCACGTCTAGGATAGGTAGGTAGGTACAACATATCGAATAAATTTATAGGATGCAAGTTTATATTTAAGGTAATTTAATAATCATAACTCTCATCTGTATCTGACGACGACTGTACAATTTACGTCACGTGGTTTGCGGTCCCTTCTGCCGGAAGAAAAATAAAAAAATTTATCAATCCCCATTCGCTGGGTTGGTAAAATTTTTGACCGCGGTCCCTTTACTTAGTGGTCCCAATCGACGGAAGCCTTGAAAATATAACCACCACCAGGTTTTCACCTAAATTTCAGTCTGATATGATTCGTTCCTATTGGACTTTAACAACACAGCAAGGTGTACATCACTACATATTATAGAACAAAGTCCTCCGCCGCGTCTGTCTATCTGTTCGTGATGAACTCAAAAACTACTGAACGGATTTTCATGTGGCTCTCACCAATCGGTAGAATGATTCATGAGGAAGGTTTAAGTATTATGACAATTATTATTATATTTCAACCAATTTACATATCCTATCCAAGCCAAGCGTGGTGATTATGGCAAATCCCCCCCTACATGGCAAAACCAGGACCGCTATTTGTGGCGTCGTACGGGGGAGGCCTATGTCCAGCAGTGGACGTGTATGGGCTGATGATGATGGTGATGATATTATATATAAACGTCAAAGTTTGTAAGGATGGATGTGTGGATATTTGTTACTCTTTCATGCAAAAACTACTGAAACGATTAGGCTGAAATTTGGTATGAGTATAGTTAGGAACCTGGAATAACGTTTAGGCTATTTTTAAACCGATAAAACGCGGGCGAAGGCGCTGGCAGCAGCTAGTTATAATACAATTGGTCAAGGTTGATTGTTGGATGTGTCAGAAAAAGTCAAGCTGCCTGGGAGCTTTCATTAAAAGCGCTGCCTAATCACTTTGAGATATGTATAGTAAACTCTACTACCCGTGCGGAGCCGGAGCGGATTGCTAGTGATACTAAAAACTCTTACTGCTTCCTACCTATTTATGTATCATCAATGATGTTAAAAAAGATTACCGATATCAAAATATTAATGTAGTATTTAAGAGCTAAGAAACTTTTTATGTATTTATTATGCTAGCATAACGTAATGTAGTGAGTCACTCGAAAGAATAACTAATAATGCTCGCGTCGTTTTTTTGTGTAGAAATAAAATTTTAAATTACGACAAAATATTTAAATGGCAATTAGCATAAATCTGTTTAATTTCTTGTGTTTAGATACAAATATAATATGGCGTGTTTTAAAAAACTATAAAAAACGATAAACCGACTTCATATTCTTTACTTTTACACTTATTTTAAGTTTTAGTTTTGCGGGATAAATACTAATTCCCTGGGGATAAAAATCCCCTTCAGGATCGTTTTCTATACAATAGTGAAAGAATTTTCGTAATCGGTCCATAATTGGCAGAGATATCGCGTAACATATATATAGACGAATTAATAACCTGCTTCTTTTGAAGCCGGTAAAAAATAAGAATATTTTGGATAATGATGTCGCAGAAGCTGTTCAGTTATTTGTGTGATGAACGATAAGTAGGTATGTAGGTATCTCAGGTTCCTATAGCCGTATAGAATTGCGTAGGTTATGAAATGAATCCTACAGTTTTCTGGTCGATACTATTAAACATGTACATCCTACTTATTTAATATTATAAATTGGAAGTAACTCTGTCTATCTGTCTGTCTGTTCCCTATTCACCCCTAAACGGCTGAACGGATCTTAATGAAATTTGGCAGGAAGGTAGATGGTATCCCGGGGACGGATATAGGGTACATGAAAAGCGCGTGCGAAGCCGCGGGCAGCAGCTAGTATACAATAAATTGTTCATTCATTCATGTTGAAGATAGGTCTCGGACATGAACCTATTTCTAAGCCATGTCTATCTTTACGTCCATTGGTTTACTATGAGCCGCATCTATCTAGTTTGAATAACTCAATGGAAATAATGTTGTTTTTGATGCGCGCGTTTATCGACTTCTTTTTATCTTACGGCCGTCCCCTACCGCCCGCCCTGCGCTGTGATTGGGCGGCGCTAGGGCGGAAATGTACATAGCACTGAACACAACTGAATGTTTTAAATGTATTACCATTATAGTAATAGTGATTGATCTATAGTAGGTATGTACTAGGTACATGTACTAGGTATGTACCTAAATAGGTACAATAATTATAGAGCAGAGTTGAGGATTATTGGACATGTTAGCAATTGGCGTTAGTGGGTATCATGAAGTGTATGAGAGCATCTATAGTCTGATTTTTTATCTCAGTAGAGGGCAGAATTCAGTAAACAAGACGATTAAGAGTTTATTTACAAGCAAGGCCCACTTTGCACAAGAATTAAGGTAATAATTAATTAATAGAAGACTTATCGAAGGCACGAAGAATTCATAGTGTTCCGTACAGCATAGGCACTTAAGTACCTATATTACAGTACCTATTTCTCATCCAAGGGCTGCTGGCTGCAAAAGTTATGAACGCAGATTTTCTACGATTGATATTTTATTCCAGTTTGGTCCAGCTATAGTTAGAGAAAATTTGGTGACGCTCATTTTCTAAGATAAATATTATATGCATTACTTAGTTTTACAGCGAACTCATAATTTCGTAATATAAGTCAAATGTCTGTGTTCACATTATTCCTACCAGAAACTAAGCCAGGATAAAAGTAAGTTTCCTATTATCGCGGCATTCAATTAAAAAAGACGATAAAAAAATACAGACAAAAAATAGAATGAACCAATAAGTTTTTCTGTCTTGTATGAATGAGTAGGTACGCGATGGAATGTGGCGCACGCGCTCTCACGCACACAGCAAACATTTACTCACCCACATGCATATCGAGAGGTAAAACGAGTTATATCATACAAACACACACAAATACATACACATGCATGCACGTGTCTGTATGCAGACACAAACAGCGTGTACAATGGATAACAAAAACTATTTGTTAAAATTTAATAACTAAATCTGCAGCGTTGGTTATCGTCAAACAAAAGTTATCTTCTGATTATTCACCTGGAGCTAGTTGGGTCAAGGTGGCCGAAAGCGAGTTTTGTGGGGTATAATCTACGAGATGAAGAATGTAGACTAGACCACCTATTTCTTTGTGAGAGCAGTTTTCAGTTCCTCAGATTGAGTGAAATTTATTGATTAACTACATAATCACTTTTAGTAAAATTTTGTCAGCGACAGTACCCGCTGCGTTGAATGGCTTTGGCAAGTCGCGAGATTACTATTAGCCCGTTAGTTGTCTCAATGAATGGTGCCTCTCGCATAATGCCCAAAAAGTCTTAAATATTCATGTTGACTCAAACAAAAGTGTGCCAACACGTCTTGGATTTAAAGACTTCTTTATTGTGAGTCACGTCGACCGCTAGTCGAAACTGTCGAAAGCTTTGGTGAGCTACGCACTCTAAAAGGAAGTGGAGTGCGTCAAGAGAAGATTGCTAGCTGTTGCTATATCTATGGCTGTCTCAAACGCCTACGCCAGCGCCACCGGAAACACGGAATGCCTAGATCCTATCGCCGTATACACAGCTCACGATTCTGTCATTAGTGACAATTGTGCATTTTTACATCCAAAAACGTGGACTTTATCTCAAATTGTGAATGTCGTTGACCTTCTGAATGGGCAGCGTTTTCCATCTTCATTCATAAGTGGATGGAAGCATTAATTTACACTACAAATTAGGATTATAATTGGGTAATATTTTTTACCCTGAGGCAGTGTCTGCGCAGCTATAATAAACGTGTGGCTCATATTGTCTGTCTTTCTAGCCGACACGACGTAGACAATTGATCGGTTAATCACGAAAAGCTCTCAATAGACTCTGTTTGCGGGCTTCCTAGCCAATGTAAAAAAAACTAAGTAGGTACTTAAACCACAATTAACCCCACTCGAGTCTGATTTACTTAACATTAAACACCTGGGTCATGTGCCAAAGCTTAATATCAGCTTTAAAGCCAGTGTGGCGAGAATTGTTTGAAACATAACATGGCCGCAATAATTTTGTGAATGGAAATAACGGTCCAATCACTATTGATACCTCATTAACATGGGCTCATAAATTCATACTGGCTCTTAAATGCAGAGGCATAGATTGCTTTGCGGTAGTTTAAATCCGACTGTTTCTTGTCTACACAGACCAGACTACTCTTTTGACATTAGTATCTTTTTATTTCCGTGACTAAATTTAATGTCTGTTCTTAGCTATTATCATATTCACCTACTATTGACTATCCTTAGCAATAAAATTACAAAGAAAGAATCAGACTATTGTAGGTCAGATCAATTTCACTTGTCTAATAACAATGTCAATACTCTGCATACTGTTAAGTGTCAAAGGCTCTATGGGCTACCGTTTTCGCAATACATGCATGCAACCAACTCAAAGTTCGGAGACAAATCAAACAATTTGATACAATCTAAAGCGGTCTCATTGAATACCCATACCTACCTACTGTCTCGCAACAGTACAGTTGGTACCGGCGCGGGTTCAGTGTTAGCGCGACTTAGCGATGATGTCACCCGAGGTAACGGGCAGTGCCTCCACTCTTGGTAAGTACATTCACAGAACATTTCGGTTCTTCGGTTCACTGTTTAGTAATCAGAATTACCTATTGCCTCAACGGGTGCACAAACCCTAACCAATTTGCAAATAAATTCACAAAAAGTCACGAATCTTAGTACCTAGGTACTTTGTATAGCTTGCCCAATTTAGCATGAACAGCTCTTATTCGGGATAGTTGTTTTTGCAAGTCTGTATACAGCCTTATTAATTAAAAAGTAGCATAATCATGTTACACTTTTAACACACTAGTTTTGGATTAATTTTTTGCTGGTTGCATGCCATTCCTTCAGCATGCCTGTGCTACTTTGGCGATTTATAAAAGGCATAGTGGACCTATAGTTAGCTCCTTCATCTAAATTCTGTGATATCTGATTAGTTATTGAAATAAGCATGAATCCTGCGTCTGCGCTTTAATTCTCATGTCTGAGCTACGTATATGTATATCGATGTAGCCAAAACTTAGCATCGAAGTCGTAAACTGCTTCGTTTAAAAGCTTTACAAATGTTTTCTCAACATTTAACTCCAAGGGAGAATGCAGATGGCATTGCCACGTACAATTACTAAGCTAATTCATCGAGATATGTGTTGGATTTCTCGTCACGCTTCGCTCTGATCGGGTGCCTAGAAGATCTTGAGATCTTGAACATCGATATCGTTCTGGTAGGGAAATATCCACCGGCCCTCGACAAGCTTTTCACAATGTAAAGCGGGTGTGTAAATACTCGAGGCGTAGACAAGGACACTTGACGCACTCGACGGTTAAGTGAAAAGCGGACTGATTCACACGGCCATTAGGCTTGCGCGTCTGCAAAGTTCAATTTCTTATGCCAATAAGGTCAATCTAGTGTGACGAGTGAATCATCCGTTTCCAAATAGATTTGCATAAAATTAGGATAATGTTAATTAGATAGCCGAAGACACAAGTTATGCTTCTGGTTTTTCCTGAACGATGTCATTCTCATAAAATCTAGCTTGCTCTAAATTATCGGAGCTTTTTCTGTTATTACTACTTGTAGAACGTTGTAGGTTCTGAAAGTGGTCCGTTTAATTTAACCTGTATCTCTGATGAAAGCGCTGAACGCGTCTGTCTGACAGCTAACCACCATCCGCTGATTGGAAATAAAATTTTACGGTTGGACAAGCTTTTAATTTTCTCGATGTTTCTGATGCGAGCTGCTTAGGGTAAGTTATTAATGGTTTTCACAGTTAACGATCCGCCGTAGCGCAAGACTCCTCCCTTCAATGATAAGATATGTTCAGCGTCTGGCTTGGTTCGTTATTGTCGTCCCATAGCGATTATGCGAAGATACCATTGTAATAGTATAGCTATTGGTAAGCGGAATCAGGCCCCTGTTTGAAGGCTGATCGCGAGGAAGTCAATAAGTCTTGTTGCTGTGCTGGCCCACAAACTCAATAGCCATATTGTTCTGTTGGTCATGTAAAGAGGCTGCAGGTAGCATCACGCTGTCGACATTATTGGTATAACTGTGGTGTCAGGTCGCGCGCGGGGGGCATGGGAAACGTTGTGGACGCCCACGCGTGCTACGACCGGTAATCGTACGCTCGGCGACACAACACAAGGCGGATAGCAGCTTGTACGAGTTTGTAGCTGGGTACACTTTCCCATTATAGATATTAGAAGGTTGCCTGAAAGAGATCGCTTAAAGCGATAAGGCCGCCGCCCTTTGTACTTCTTAGTTTGTTAGCATTTCCTTGTTGTATTGTATTTTGTGTTTGTGGTACAATAAAGAGTTATCTATCTATCTAGAATAAGAAAGTTATAGTGCATGATATAATTTTAAGGCTACGTTTACGGTGGACAGTGGATACGACTTTTTTTATTATTTTTTTATGGAAACTATCCACGCTATATGCGAGGTTTCCTTTCAAGTCTCATAAATCCGCCAGCGCTCCCGCTCCCTGTGTCCATAGGACCAAAGGTAAACGAAGTATTCTTCTATCGATACATACAATATACATTTAAGACCAGTTTCTCTCTTCAGCCATACTGAAGGGTGGTGAAAAATTTACGATAGCTCTCTGTCTGCTAGGGCTAAACATTAGGCAATAAAGTATAACAAATGGATTTTAGCCTTTTAAACTCTATTTACAAGAATTTGGTAAAATGAATCCCTAAAAAGGTTTAAAACCAAGAGTCATACCACAAAGTAACTCCCGTACCATAATAAGTTAGCTCGTACCAAAATATTTTAAATATTATGTAAACTTATAGCTCCCACAGCGATGTTACAGCGTAAAGATACCATCACTTAGCTATAAAACTACCGTTTCATATGTCATCCATAACTTTATGTCTGCGACTGTACATGACATCATCAGGGGTATAAGCGCAAATTAAAATGCTAGTTTCCTGTTTATATTAACTTTTTATTAGGTATTTATTCCATATAAAGTAAAAATGGCTAAATTGATTCAAGACGATAGAATAGGAACTGACACAATGTCCGTCCAAGATAAAATGCCCGGGATCTACATATGTATCTATTAACCGGTGCTACGAGCCATTTGCAGCAATCATGATACGTTACGCCGTGTGCTAAAATCCGTCTCGTCGCTCGCTGTGAGCGTTTTCTTTCCCGGTATTGACTGCACGAACGTTCGCTGTGTTAAGTCTTTACATTACACCCCGTAGCATCGGTCTATAGCCACCTTTACGTGCTAATGCAGCTAGCATTTTGAGAAGGCTGAGTGTATTGTAAATGGGCGCTTTCCACTAGCCGGAGAAATAAATAATAAAAATTATACAAAAATAAGTTAGGTCTAAAAGAATATCAAAGAGTATCTTATATTTTTTTATGGGATAAGATAATACATGTGCCTAAACTAGGTAAAAACTTGTTTTTCAGGCAAAGAAAATGCTGACAATAACCAAATAATAAAATCCGATCTTCCATGCATACTTTAAAATTACTTACCCTAGGTCCGTGCGTAGGGTACCGAGGTTTTCCGGGTTTTCAAAAAATTATCTGAGCGCCTGATCGAAGCGACGCGTGACCCAAAATCTGGTGAGTATCTGGCGCAGCGAATTAGCATTTCCATACAGCGAGGCAATGCAGCCAGCGTCTTGGGGACGCTTCCGACTGGTATTGATAGGATACGGACTAGTTGAGCTATCTGTAGATTGTTTGCAACAGTCTGCAGTTAGCTCAATTGTTTCAATTGTAAATACTAGTTTAATTTGTTTACATTATTTAATTGTTATTTTCTTTGTCAATAAAAACTTATGCTGGATAAATGCTCAATGTGTGCAACTTCCTTCTATGGAAGGCCCTTAACTTCTGAAGAAAAGCCGAGACAATCGAAAAAAGACTGAAACGACAAGAGAAAATTTACGATAATAGGTCAATCTATAGTGCTCTCTAATCCCCCTTTATATTTGGACTAAAATCCTACGTACTACTTAGGATTTTACAGCTCACATATGCAGAAGTACAGATGTCTGCTAAGTGCTACAACCCGCAGAGGTTTCTTTGCAACCACTGCTGTTAAGACCTCTCTAGGTCATTCTATTGGGAATACTTTACGTGAGACGTTGCTACTGGGTGCATTTTCGTGAGAACTTGGGAATACATTTCGTGAGACGTTGCGACTGAGCACGTCTCACGCGAGACGTTGGGAATGACTCATTCTAAGCAGTCGATTTTACAAAGTACCTAAAACTTATTTATTTTGGTTGAACACAAACGCATAAAATAGCATTTTATAAAATAAACCTTAAATTAATAAAAACACTGTGAATACACTAAATTCGATCAAAAGCAGCATGTGCAGAGCAGATCATGCAGGTCTTCCGTAGTATTGGTGTGGTCACAGAACACCTAGACGCTATACCTTTGCTAGGTGAATTTTATATTTAGACAATAGACATCTCAGTACGAGAGAACATACAGAAAGTAAGCTTAAATGTATGAGGTAAGCAAACACCGTTTCTCGGGAGTGAATTGAGGTGTACCTGCCTACGCTTATTGCTGAGATATTAGTTACCAATTAGGTATGTTTATTCAGTGTTTGTTTTGGTAATGAAACAGCTGGTTGGTTTGATTTTTGTCTTGTCTATATTTTGCTGTTCTTAGGAAGATTTTTATACGATTTTTGGAGGTCTATTGGCAATATACCTGCGGATCATTTTCAGTGTGGTTATCTGTTTGGTGGATGGAGGCGGCTCAGGACCGCTATTTGTGGCGTCATATGGGGGAGGCCTATGTCCAGTAGAGGAAGTGTATGGGCTGATATTATGATGATGATGATGGTTATCTAAATAAATAATGCTGGACAATCAACATAGCATCATCTAGCCTCAAGCTAAGCAGAGCTTTTGTTATGGGTATTAGATGACTGATATACATAAGACAATATATTACGTAGATAGATATTTTTTACTGTACATAGTAAATACCCAGAACACCCGAGACAAATATTTGCAGATCGTACAAACATTTGTCGGAACAAGGCGGCAATCGAACCCGCAACCTCTTGCGTCGCAGGCGGACCATCGCCCGCCGCCCCACATCGGTTGTCAATCAATCTTCAGGTGATAAATGGTTGTCAACCAAAATCTTGACAAAGGTGACACTTTACCATTAGTTATCCATGAAAATTAAAATAATTTTTGGTGTATAATAAAATAATTAGGTAATTAGGTAATAGTTAGGTTATTGTGAACGTCTCATGTGAGACGTTCTAAGTCGCAACGTCTCACGAAAAGTATTCCCATGGTCTCACGTAAGACGTTGCCTAGTGGGTAATACACCGAAAGTTCCATTTACATGGATTGGATAGTGGGAGTGAAAATGTAACAGTATAGTTAATTAGGTAATTTGAATTTTGCGAGGTGTCCGAGAGTCCTGTACGGTCTATCACTACATATTATAAAACAAAGTCACTTCCCTCTGTCTGTCTGTCTGTCCCTATGTATGCTTAGATCTTTCAAACAACGCAACGGATTTTGATGCGGGTTTTTTTAATAAATAGAGTGATTCAAGAGGAAGGTTTATATGTATATTTTAGTAACAGCATTGCACCAGTGCGAAGCCGTGGCGGGTCGTAGTAGGAAATAAGCAATTTGACATTTGATATTTGAGTTTTCAAAAGCAAGCTCGCGTAGAGCGCAAACATTCCATTATAGGCAGAGTTTTAAAGATTGGATTCAAAACTGCCAAAACCTCATCTCGCTTTCGCTCCCGCTTCTCACTAAAAACACACCAAGTGGAAACCCGGTCTAACCTATGAAGCAATAGGTACCTTCCGTTCTCGTTTTGTTTACTACCGATTTATAAAGCGAAATTAATTTTAGTTTATTTATGTATCAACGCAAATGTATTGCATTTCTGTTTACAAGCAATAGAAAAAAATCAATAGAGCCTCCAATCAGCTGAATTAAGCAATAAGATCTACAGTTTTCTCCTTCCCTGATAAGTCGCGAGAAACGATACAAAACATCTAAGAACTAGGTACAGAACAGATGCCCAACCTTTATGTTTCAGGGGCCACTGCTGTGTTTAGCGTCCCTCCAAGCATCACAAAGAATGATTTTAATACTGTCAAAGAGAGTGTAGATAAAATGAATATAGAAGTACCAAAAAGTGTCCTCGCATCAGCATTGCTTTACAGCGGGCAATGCAGTTAGGGACACTTTTAAGTGGTGGATCAGTTGTGCTACTCCAAGATTGTTTGCAACTGTCTACGGCTAGCTCAAGGTTTTGATATACTATTTCTAATTTGTTCATATTCTTTCATTGTACTATTCATTGTTAAAAAGAAATGATCGTTATGATAGTAAAAACTGTGCTTTCTGTTATACATAACACTTATAAGAGGTCAAAACAAGCTTTACACATAAATCATATTTGGACCAAGTACTTGACTAATAAATCCCTTGATTTATTGCAATCTACTGTCAAACTACTCGAAATTATAGCACTGCTTGTCATGATCAGTGTCCCATAGCATTAGTTTACTAAAGCCTCTCTATTTACGTTGCACAACCTATGTAGAGCTTAGTAACTAGCAACAGTACATTTTCAGAATGAACGACCCGGACCACAACATGCAAGTAAATCACCCATTGATGTGTATCAGGCTTTCAGAGTCCATAAAAGAGCACCAGGTTTGTAAAGCACAGTGCGGGCCGCAGGTTGGAAATGCCTGATCTAGTTGCTATCCATCAAACAGGTTGAAACGGTCTAGGGACGTCATTAAATGCGACCGAAAAGGATTTAGACGAGTCTCAATAAGGATCGTTTTAGTCAGAGGTAAAAGTACCGCGAACCTGCCATGTTGAATAGCTGGTAGCCTGCATCATTGTTGCTGTAATACGGTACTCACCTGTTCGATTTGAAATAATACGTGAATGCTGCAAACTACTTCGTTTCCCTATTGCTTTGATACAAATAACCAGGCACAGTGCCACCAAGTTTTCTGATTAGGTAGGTGGAGTTTCAACTTTCAAAATTGAAGTGACACTACGCAAATTGTGATAAAATTGCCTTCAAAACCTTGTTGAACATACTTCTTCTCGTTGGCTTGACGATAATTGCGGAATTCATAACACTAATTGCAAAAAAACAAAGTGATCTTATTGATCATAATTCGTCTACGAGACGAATACGTTGTGCCCCGAGCAATCGATGCCGAGAAGCGAGAATGGCTTTGTAACAGTAAATTGGTAAAAAGTACATAATAATGAAGATTTATTTACTACGCACGCATTTACTTCGACGTTTACTAAATCACGCCAATACCGTTGACGTGATTTAGCCACAACAGTAACGATTTATTTTTGAGTGTCTACGATTTACTTGGCCAATGCGAGAAAGGTAAATCTTTACTGAGATCAAGCTTGCGTAAATACATAGTATCTTGGTACATGGGCATCTACATATCTACATTGGTATCTACATGCCGAAATATTGTGAGAAAACAGTTCCTCAATAGATGGCAAGAATGATTTTCCTGCAATTTTTTTAAATGGGTCCTTCTGTAAAATGTAAGTTAAAAGTCTGAGACTTAAGTGGTAATATCGTAAATAACATTGAGCGCAATGAATAGTTCAGACGGTTATTGTAGTGTCATAGAAAGTAGCCCAAGTTGCGACTGCCGCAGGCAGTTCCATAGACGACCGGCTGCGTCAGCCTGATGGCAGATTACCAACCAATTGACCACGACCAAACTCATCGGACACTGTTTAGAGCAATTAGTTAGTTTTTAGGTCGATTAGTTTCGTTTTATGTACTTAAACGGAAATTTAAAATATGGGTAATTGTGTCTAATGGTTTTATGAAGTTGATTAGAGAAATCACGTGAATTTAATCTGAATTTAGGAATAACGCTATAGAACTCGTATATTTATTAATTCTTTATTACACGATATGAGTCATATAGAAGCAAAGGCAGCAACAACAGTCTTTTTAATGGGATGTTGTTGCCTTTGCTTCTATATGACTGATATACAAAAGTTAAAAGTAGAAATGCCATCGCAAAGGCGAGCTTACGACTTAAGAGTTATTTTCTAGAAACCTTTATTGGTACGGAGAGAAACTTTATTATTTATCTTGTTAGCTACTGAATAAATCACTATACATGGATGATGAAACTGACTTTGGACCTTAATGTGGGTTTTTATTCGTTGCAATTTAATTGTCATCAAATTCATTTGTGAATGGCGATTTAAACGACTGTGAATACGTGAAGCGCAATAATCGTTTCTCATTGTTATGGGACATAAACAAGAATATGGCTACCGGTGTTAGCAAAACCCATAAAAATACTCCATTGTCAAGTTATTTGTCTGCATGTAGACAGCAATCGAAGAGTTTTCGGTGGCTTTCGGTGGTGTTTGAATGAATGCTAGGGACTTTAGTACCTAAGTAAACTCTGCTCTATTGTTACCTAAGTAAACTCTGCTGTATTGTTTAAGATGAATATTCACAACTTAAATATGTAAGATATGAATGTAATTTTTACGATTTTATTTAGAATATTTAGTGAAGAAAAACTATCTTTTATGTATGTAACCTATAAACTAACCTAGGTGCAAGAAATAGTTCAGCTATACTAATACGAATGAGGAAGACTCTTGGATATGAAAGACTAGCCTAGGTACGTACGTAGGTATAAGAATATATATCATATATAGATAGATAGAAAATACTTTTGTTGCACACTTAAAACTAGAAAAGTTTACAAATGAGACAAAAACAACATAAGTGACAATGGGCGGTTTTATCGCTCAAGAGCGATCTCTGCCAGACAACCTGGATAAACCAATATGATATGGAATATACTGTCCACTTTTATAGTAATCAATTTATTACCCATTATCATAAAACGAGAATCACATAGGCGAGAGAACAGGTCTTGAATAAATTGATTTCCAATAGGAAAATCAATTTATCGAAAAGACGATTGAAAATTACAATTCTGTACATATCTGCGTACATAATGGTAAGTTCTCAAGTTTTATAATCGTAAAAATAATAGCTTAAGGCTGTGGCATTTGGGTATTGGTTCATGAAAAAACCACTGGTAGCGCCAGTATAGGTACTCCTGTTTTACATAATTTTTTTATGATAATTCATCACCTTTTTCAGATTTAAGAAATTACTGACAGCTTAGATCAATGATTGTGTTAGGGTTTTCATTCCATACACATTTAATTTACTTTGAGGTACCCATACTACGTGACCCATACTACGTGAACCAATTCTTTTATTTCCCCCCGTCGTTGACCACCCGTAGTATATGCCCAAGACCCCCACCTCCCTTTAGTTTTCACGTAGTAATTCATAAATATGAAAGTAAATATTTTTTTGATTCGTAAACATGAAAGTAAAATTAGAAAATTAATATTATTTGGCTCATGTTTTTATACGTAACAAGTGCTAAACAGTGCGCGCTATAATTAAAATAAAGCTCGAAAAAGTGCAACATTTCTCTAGGTGATATTGAAGACGACCTTATCCCCCTGAGACCAAACGTGGTATTTTAAAAACCCCCCTGAACGTGTCACGTAATCCGGGTACGTTCCCTTACATTCATAATATGTATTATACATCACTACGGAAGTGACTTGGCCATGTTAAGACAAATCTATTTTCTGATAAATAAACAAAAAACCTAAAAGCCTGAAGATAGTCTTCAGGCTTTCATGCCTTTTTATGTTGATTCACTGTTAAAGTCATAAAGCATAACAGGGAAATAGGGACATGTCTATGCTATCCGTTAAAAGTACGTAAGTATTATATTATTCTCGGCTAAAAGCTTCTAAGCTCTATACAATCCATTCGATCAACAATGACACTTACGATGCCAGTCAAGTCACGGTGAATAAAGCTATAGGTAGAGGAAATTTCAATTAATTTCATAAGCCTTGCAATTATTCTCGACATTGCGATAAGAACTCTGACGGGCAACAATTTAGAACTAGCGGCATACCAAGATTGCTCAGGTTGCCTATGTACCATGCTGGCTAATTAATTGATTTGCTATGGTAGCCACATTCACCTGAATCGATACCTAGGTCATAGGTCGCTAATGCTAAACAAGGACAGGTATATTTTCAACAGTTGCGCAGTTTATTCTGTTTGAAATAGCGAATCACGCCTCCGTCGCAGAGAAGGATAGCATTACCGATAGTGAAATGTTACTCGATACAGCGACGATGCAAATTGAACTGTAATGAACTCTCTTTAGGTTCACTTTTGCGCAGTTTGACTTTAGTCACGATTTCAATTCTCTTCAGAGGCATTCGGTATTTCACTTCATTGTGTTTGTTATTATCATTTATGCCTTTAGAACGTATTATGATCATGATAATGGAAAAGATTTGAGGACATTTGCTCAGATCTAGCAATTTATTTTATTTTATGACCTTTATTGTGACACATACGTCGACGTACTGGTGATCGCAGCCGACGTGTTAAAAATATGCCAGTCGAATGGCATCGTCGCGTCTCTAAGTATTCTTCATACCAATGATTTTATAAAGATCAAACAAAAGCTTTTAAAATAGGATGTATCATCGAGAACCTCGTCATCGTTGCATTGTAAGATATTCAGTTAGCAAGATATTAAATCTAAGTTACGTTCTGGTATTCGAAGTGACACTGCTATCACTCAAAATCAATAGTGCCGTGGCCCATAGCCTGTCCACTGTTTGTTCAAGATACTATTTACGATAACATACCACGACTTATAAGGAAAATATTAAAATTGTATAAAATGTTGCTCTAGATATGGTGAAAAGTAATAATCGTTAGGAATTTACCGATAAACTTAAGGTCTGTAATAAGTAGACCGTAATAATTTGCATATTGTTTTGAAACTATTAAAACCTACTCCAAATTCTATTGTATTTACACTGTTTATTATGTTTTCCGAAAAAATACTGAAAAAATGTGATCACAGAATGATCCCGCTCGTTCCCCATAAAATAGCAAAAGAATTTTCGAAATCGGTCTAATAAAAAATACAGCCGAAAATAGAAGCTCTCTTTTGATTTTTGTCAGTTAAAAATAGTTATGAATACACTAGCTGCTGCCCGCGCCTCCGCCCGCATAGGGATAAAAATAGCCTATATGTTATTCCAGGTCCCAAACTATACCCATACCAAATTTCAGCCTCATTGGTTCAGTAGTTTTTGCGTGAAAGAGTGACAAATATCCATACATCCATCCATACAAACTATCACATTTATAATATTAGTAGGATATTGGTGTACGTACAGTGCACTATTCAAAAAGTTTCAGTAAGAAATAAAATAGTCAATTATTATACTATCTTCTCATCAACCAACGTCCACTGCTGCACATGCCTCTCTCAAAAGTGGGGGTTTTCCATAACCATCACGCAGGTGAAGTTAAAATACACAGTAGGAAGCTCCTGCCCTTCCTCTGGTAGGTTCCCTAACTCTTACGACATCAACGGGCTGAGTGGGTATATATTTTTACGCCGCAAACCGCCACGGCCATAGCTTTCGTGTTTTTTTTATTCTTATCTATATAAATAATAAATAAATTTGACTGGACAATTCAGCATCGGTACATTCGCGCGTTTGCTTCGATACAGTCGCGATGTTGACGGGCATTTACCAGTCGCGAGTTTGCATCGCTACAAAAAGTCTCCGTGCGTGGGCGTGCGCTCTAATTTGATCAATATGTACAAGTGAGCCGCAAAGGGGTTCGATCAATGATTGGTAGAATTGATACCTACCGAATACGTACGTAAGTCATAGATTATGAGTACCTAATCTGTGACGTGCGTGCTGCACGTCATTTAGCGATGTCATTATGGTCTAGCTAGATTATTATAAAATAGGGTTATTCCAGTTTTCCCCTTTGATAAATCCACATTAGGGGGAAATCTGGAAACTTATTTTTAAAATGTCCAGAATTCCTCTTCACCGTTTTTTCTCGTTCCAGTTTTCCCCGTTAATATAGTTTGAGTATTTCAAATAAACTAAAAGCCAAATTAGAATCTCTTAATTTTACACTGCCTTTAAGTTTTGCAGGACAAATACTCTCAAGAATAAAAAATATTAAGTGACCCCCTCGGAATCATTCGCTATACAATCCTTGCTTACTATAATAATATTATAAATGCGAGAGTAACTCTGTCTGTCTGTCACTTTTTCACGCCAAAACTACTGAACCGATTTCTTGAAAGTAGTCTTGAAGTACTTCAGAGCCTGAGAAAGGACATAAGGTACTTTTTAAGGCGAAAAAAGGATTGTAAGGCGTAGCAGAGTTGTATAGAAGTATCGTCATTTTTAAAGCTAAAGGCTTGGAATTTATTGTTAGGCTGTTAATTAAATATAATTAAATATAATTTAAAGTTCCTACTTTATCGTCAAGGGGGTAAAATATCAAAGGGGATAGGGGATGAAAGTTTGTATGAAAACCACATTGTCGCTAATCCACGCACACGAAGTCGCGGGCAGAGCTAGTAGCGAAATAAATTTCAAAATTGACACATAATTAACAGCCGAACATATATAGAACCTCCTACTCTTTTCGAAGTCGGTTAAAAATAGCAAAAGTTAGGGTACATGCTGCCTGCCATAGGACACTTGAACGAATACCATACCTCTGCTAATAGTAACGTGCACGCAATCTGAGACCTTAGTATAAGTTATATTACCTTAGGTGAGTTATACGTGATTTGGTACGACTTTGACAACTGTTCTTTGACATGTCAATGGTAGTAAATTAACACGTTACTGAAAACTTTTTCCGTTTTGTTCTCGCCCTTATGTTTCTCTTCTAAAATCCGGATTCGAGGTCTTAAAAAGTGTATTTCAATCTAGGTATATTTGTATTTTAAAAAAAAAAATTAGCGCTTTCCCCTGGACCATTTAATTAGCTAGGTATTCTCAGTTTTATGTAATTCTAGCTCCGCCCGCTTAAAATTCACTATTTCATGGGCATTCACATTTTGCGTGCGATATTCATTCTTTTTCTAAAATAATAGTAGGTTTTTAAAAATTATCTTGCATCAGCAATCTGCATGTGAAAATCCCGTCAAAATTGGTCCAGCCGTTTCGGCGTTTAGCCTAAACAAACAGACAGACAGACAAAAATGTAATATAATATTTGATGTTTCGTGGAAAGTTCCCTTCTTTCAATGCAGTTAGTAAAACGCTTATTTTGATACTAGCGGCATCCCCCGGTTTCGCACGGGTATTTAACAAAAATTTCAAGATCTCTTTTTTTTTTAATATATTTTTGCCTATGTCACCCGGGGATAGTGTAGCTTCCCAACAGTGAAAGAATTTTTCAAATCGGTTCAGTAGTTTCGAAACCTATTCAATGCAAACAAACAATCAAATCTTTCCTCTTTATATCAGTAATAGATAAAAAACAGACACTTCAAAAACAAAACTTTTATATTTAGTTTATTTTCAATTTTCGTTATATCTAGGTACCTACCTACGTAGATTTATCGAAGGCGTTAAAAATAAATTAAGTAACTTTTAAATGGGTCAGCAAACAAAGGCGGGGTTCGCAAAATAATCGTCAGTTTTACAGTTTATCTACATTGGTATTGCAGAAATATTGATAAGATAATGGAGACTGATAAAAATTCTAGTGTAAATAAAAAATGCATATTTTCACTGATATCGTTTTAAAGGCACTTGCTGAAGTACTTTTGCATTTCCTATAACCTACGTTTTGGCAATGCCGTTCAGTTCAGTTCATTTATAGATAACAAAAATTTATTACATGTGAAACACTTATGAAAATAACTTAGCTAGGTAAGTACGAATATAATGTAAAAACTAAACTAAGTACGTTTAATAATTTTCCTTGGTAATCTTACTAGTATAATTTAGTATTATAAGTGTGGATCTACGACATCGGCGTCAACAAAGTCAACGAGGAACTCTTCTAAACTCTAATATGCCCTGTCCACTAGGATTCTCTTCAGTTTGTTAGTAAATATTGCAGTCGACACGGCCCTAGATATAAAGTCCGGCAGATTATTGTAAATTTTTACTCCTATGTTGTCAATTTAGGATTTTGTTTTCGCTTATCTTATTTTGGGAAGCTTTAGTAGATGACGTCTAACGATGATGTCTGATGGGGTAACTGTGGGAAGCTGTGTTCTTCAGCCCACAACCATTGTTGCCCATTACGCGGTACAGGCAGATGCAGAAATCTATTGAATACTCTTTAATATACCCTAAACTCTACAAGACATTGCAATCGTATGTGTGTACTGCAGTCGTAGTGCTGACCGCATTATCTCCCAGTCCAAGTTCGTTCGGCTAAGAGACGTATGATTGTGCTACTAGCTGCTGCAAGCGAGCGGTCTTCGCGGTCACAACGCGCGTGCCGCTGACTGGTTTGACTCATGCGGTAAGCAAAGCGTAAACCAACGAGAGGCTTGCTTGCAGATTGCTCGCTTACCGTGCGTTGTCAGCTTTTTTATACTTCAATGTGTTTGCATGCAAATTGTTATTCTATGCGGTAATGAATAAAAAAAAAACTTTATTCAGACAATCTTTAAAATAACACAGTACACCAAACATTACTATTAATATACTATTTATTCCCCCCTGGGGGGCCTCCCCACATGGTAGACCATCCACTCGATGGACCGACGACATCGTAGCGGTCGCAGGGTATCGATGGATAGAGGCGGCTCAGGGCCGCTATTTGTGGCGTTGTCGTATGGGGGAGGCCTATGTCCAGCAGTGGATGTGTATGGGCTGATATCATGATGATGATACTATTTATTATATACATATATTAAGGGGAGGCCCCCAGGGGGGAATAAATAGTATATTAACAGTAATGTTTGGTGTACTGTGTAATTTTAAAGATTGTCTGAATAAAGAATTTTTTTATTCATAACAGCTTAGAATAGCAATTTGAATAGATATACATCTATCAGTTATCTAGTACCCATAACACAAGTTCTGTGACACGTTGCTTAGCTAGGGGCTAGATGATGTTGTGTGGATTATTCAGAATTAATTATTTATTTATCTAATTGCAATAGCAAAAGTAAAATCCGAAGACCATTTGCTAGCAAAGACGAGAAAGCTCGCGATAGCATTAGTTTAGTCTTACAATAATAATATTATAGAACCTATCAAAAATTTATCGTGTGTCTAACATTTATCTGTAAATAGAGCCATCTATGTGTAAAACATATCGTAAAATTTAAAGTAGGATAGATAGAGCAGTTCTTATCACAGGTCATACTAGTGTGGGACATGAAAGCCTTGTGGTGGTGCAGGTACAAACGTACCTAAAGGTTCGTGCAGACGCAAGCGCAGCAACATGTTTGTAATAATTTGTAATTGGTATTTTTGTAGAAAACAATGAAATTTTGCTCCGAAAGAAAAGTTTTTAAGCATCTACATATGATGTGGTAAAGCTTTATTATTGTTAACTGGATGATTCCGTGAACTTCGTATAACCTACAATGTTTTTCCCTTTTTATAGCCATCCATGTCTTTTAATACAAAACAAAACAGTCAAGCCATTTTAAAGTTTTAGTGAGAATAACGAACAAGAAACGATTTTTATGTATACAGTTTACTATATCTAACTGTTTATGCATCAATTTAAGGAGGTTTCAGATTAGTTATACCATCGTAATTTTCTTGAAATTTTAATCTTGTAGTTAAGAGACTAATTCACATTGTAAACAAGTATGTAGCCACCTTACTTAACTACAAGAAGAACGGGTTCCACTCAAGTCTAGAGTCTAGCATCGAATATAAAGTGAAACTGCACTGAGCTGTTTATCAATTGCAATTTCATTATCTTGCCGACACCTGCCCGAGAGCCATTTCGCGGAATATGGATTGTGCTATGGCAAAGACAAATGCGAGCCTCTATGATAGGTAGCCCATTTGCACAAACATTGTCATCTCAGCAATACAGAACAATACATTATTGATAGATTACGACTACAGTGTTGAGTTCTGCGAAGTGATTCACAGCTCAAAAAAAAGATAGCAATCCTCCATTCCTATAGCAACATCTTATTTCACACAATAATTTTGAGAGGTCAACACCGGTAAAATCACTATGGTCATGATCATACGAGTAAGAACAAAATATCTAACAACTTAGAACAGTACCAAATTCAAGTATGTACGAACGCAATTTTTGACGATGGATCACGACAGGAAGTTCGAATGGGATACGAGGACACAGTATCTAATGGCGCTGCTATGCCAGACAATCAGCACCACAACATTCATGTCTCTGCCACTGGGAGCGATCACGCACGGCGCCATGGGCTACCTTGTTGGCTATACCCTGGTCCACCTGCTTCTCGGCATTCCCCTGCTCTACATGGAGTTTATCATAAGCCAGTTCACGGCCCGCGACTGCCTCCAAGTCTGGCGGACTCGCCAGTGTTTATCCCACATTGGCTACGTACAAATGTTCTGGCAAATCTTTTTCGTATTGTACAATCACACCGTGGTAGCCTTCATCATTCACTATTTCCTCATAAGTTTCGAAGACCCCGTGCCCTATTTCGTCTGCGGTAAATGGGCAAACAAGGAGTGTGGAATCCTCAAAACGAATTATACCGTGAATCAAGACTGCGTCAAACACAGGGACGAGGGCTACACCTACTGCAAATACCTGTATAAAACATTTCCCCAATACCAGTACTGGCGGAATCAAATACTCGGTCAAAATGAAACCTCTTTATTTATAGCGTGGCGAGTCTGCCTCGCTTCTGGCCTCGCGTGCGGCTTACTGTTCTTGGCTTGCTTTAGAAGAAAGCAATCTTTGAAATGGTTCCTCGGCTCTCTTACAATTTTTCCTGTAATAGGATACATCTTTATTACGATCGGGTCGATGATGCAGAAAGGTGTCGTAACGTGGTATTCAGAATCAATAGATTCTGATTTTGAAATATTTAAAGATAACTATTCCATTTCACATATAATACAACAGGTTTTGTTCAGTCTGAACATCGGCACTGGGGTGTCGTTCAACCTGGGTGCTTCGACTTCGTTCCGCGCGCCGCTGTATTCCAACATTGTGATCACGGTGGCCATCTGCACCGTGTTCTCAGTATTCGCGGTCTGCACCATCGCGATGATGCCATGTCCCTTCTCACAAGTCTACGGGATCTTACCGAGCACATTCCTTAAATATGAAATGTCTCTCGTCTTCGAGAAGATCCCGACGCTCCTGAGGGAGTACGAATCAAATAGTAGCTACCTAATACTGATATACAGCAGCAACACCTTTCTAGGACTAAGCACGAACATCATGTTGATTCAACACGGGCTGGAGATGATGGCGCAACGGTATAAGATCGTCTCCAATTATCCAGGTTTCTCTTGCTTCATATGTCTGGCTGTTTTATTTTTGGTAACGATCCCACTTCTTGGCAACAAGGGCGTGTACGCAATTTTCAATTGCAAAAAATTTCTGCAATTGATATCCACTTTCCTCATAGTGGTCGAGTGCTGTGTGTTCGTGTTATGGTACGGATTAGAAAAATTTTCAGAGGACGTTCATTTCATGCAAGGTATTCGGCCGGGATGCTTCTTGAAAATTGTGTGGATCTTGTCCAGCGTGATTGCGGCATGCGTGTTTTTCAAAGAGCTTTACTTGCTATACACAACATACAATCCGAACAACTGGGGCGCATTTTTTGGATGGTATACTATGTTGTTTATGATGGCATGGACGGTGTTATTGACACTAGCGCGGATGGCGGTGGCGGGTGTTCGAAAGCGGTTCCGGAAGGAGATCGCAGTAGATCAGTCGTGGGGCCCGCGAAACGTGGTGCTGCTGAGAAGCCGGGCCATGTTCACGGCGCAGGCCATGACAAAGGAGTACATCTACCGGCAGTACCACCTGCAGGCCGGTATCATGGCGCGGCAGAAGATCTCCAACGTTAGGAGACCACTCGTTTACAACGAATAGCGCAACATCCTAATTTTTTTTATAACGTTCATGTATACATTGATGATTCAACTCAGAATGTATAATCGGATAATAAATTAGCCACTGGAAGGGGTTATTAGTGGCACGCGTGAGTTAGTTTTTATTTATTTTCAGTTATGAGTCACCCTCATATCATTATAATGTAAGTTTTTAAATATATTATTATTGAACTAGTATTGGCTATTGCGTAATTCATTATACCAAGTCACCATGACTCAACGCCTAAAGTATCTAAATTCGAGTTTGTCTCAGAACTTTATTGTCAAAATATTATGAGAGGTATCATTATTAATGTTTACTTTGACCTAAATCTGTGTGCTTTTTTACTAATTGTAGGAAACGCCAAAGATTCTATGTCAACCACGAACACAATCCTAAAACTTGACTCAGGTAGGCACAAAATTTATTACTCAGAGAGGCCATAAAAAAGAAAGTCAACGGTTTCCTCTTCAGCCCCCACCTACTCTCATGTCCGACTTTTGTAAAGATAAATAAGTACCTACCTACATTACTTATTTAAAAAAAGTGCCGCGCCAAGCTGTCTGCTAGTCGTCGGAGCGCAGGTTCCAGCGCGTCTTTTCTGCGGTGCAGCGTGACCTTTGCTCGTCGATGCCTCCTGTACTCCGGAAGCTCACCCCGACATGTAGCAATGTACATCATGCATCGTTTGAAGATTATTCGTCTGATTATCGCTAAGAGCGAGCTAGTTAAGTGCAACCAGCGCAGTATTGGACAATTATTTGCCCAATACTGCATTACGCTGAGAGACGGAGGGACCCTTTTTACCCCTTTTTTTAAATAATTGTTAGTTAATAGAATTCTATGTATATATTTCCTATGTTAATTTTAGACTGTTTATTTGTTGTTCTTGTGATTTAATTTTGTGGGTAAATAAATAAATTTTATCTTTTTTTTATCTTTAGTTAGCGCTACATATTTTGACAAAGTTTGTGAGGATGGTTGTATGGATATTTGTTCCTCTTTCACGCAAAAACTGCTGAATTGATTAGTCTGAAACTTGGTACGGGTATATTTTGCGACCTGAAATAACATATAGGTTACTTTCATGCCGATAAAACGCGCGCGGGCGAAGGCGCGTGTAGTAGCTAGTTCTGTAATATTTATTTACACATAATATTGTATCCCTGCACACTCCTCCAAATCAGGGTATCTATCTATCTATAGTACCTACTATTATGGATATGGATTTAGATACCTGTATTTTATAGTTTTTGTTATTAAAGTCCGTACATAAGCCCTCGCACTCAAAGAAATTTAATTATATCCTAAAAATCCGAAACCGTACATTTTTGGGATATCATTTATTACCGTTATTTTTTTTTCAATTCAAAAAATGTTCTTATTTACTTAATCATATACTCGTAGTTATCATGTTTATGATAACTACCTACGAGTAAATCAGGGCTAGACATTAGCCCAGAAAAAACATGCGCTAATATCTAGCCCTGTATATTTTAAATTTAATACATGTAGCTGGTTAGCAGCTTATAAGTAACCTAAAGCTATTTACGTTTAAGCTTTGACCTTTAACTGGTTAGACAGGTACCTTAACACTTCAACGTTCAGCTTTGAATCTGTTACTTGTTAGAAATAACTTGATAGGGACTTAGCTATACCTACTGATAGTATGTTTTACTTAGACTGGCAGAATTAGACTTACTTGGACAGAATTAGAATTCTGCTCGTGTGAAGGCGCCGCTATAAAGGCTTGGTTCAATCAAACCGTTAATTAAACGGGGTTTTTTATATGCCTTAGGTCAAACTTAGTTTTGCAAGTTTAATTTCTGCTACAGGCTTTTTGTGAGCTCTTTTCTCTGGAAGCTAATCAATACCTACTAGGCCAAACATGGGTACAGAAGTTTTTAGAGCTCCGTACCCAAAGGGTGAAAAATAAATATTAAAATAAAAGTGGCTCGCATACAAAAACCTTGGTATATTTTAGTCAATTTTTGCTCTCCTTTTATCAAGGACTATATCTTCAACCGTAAAATGTACACGTCTCGTCACGGTTTAAAAGCGTTCGGCAAAAGTGGAGGGGGGTACGGCGTAGGTGTGAAACGGCGAAAAATTCTAAAAATAGACTTCTGCGCATCACGATCAGCGCTATTAAACCGTGACACGACCTGTAGTAGACAGTTGATTTTGGCAGGTGTATAACTATAGCTACTATAGCAAAAAATAAAATAAACAAAATTTAATCATTTAAGGGGCCAACATCCATAACACCAAGTTGAGCAACGTCGGGCGCGGTCAGTACTTGGATGGGTGACCACGTCATTTTGAATTTCTTCATTCTTAAAAAAGTACGGATTTCTTTAGAGAAATAGTCATAATTGTACGGAGCCGTGTGCGAGTCGATTCGCACTTGGTCAGTTTTATTTAAGTACGTTGTTATGGTTTGGTAGGTATTAGGTACCTATTGTTTGACGCACCTACGTTCTTTACTGTGGTCTAAGAAATACTATAGAATCTATGTAGAACAAAAACACAACGAAGAAATGTAGTCGATAAACCGGTCTCTAAAATCAACAGTCAAAGACTGACAACGGAAATTTCTAAAGAGATTTGTTGTTATCATGGAGGGAGATCATAATGTAATCTATTAAAATACGGTATTCTGAAATTGGTGTAATCTAGAAACTACATTTAAGTATTGTGTTTTAAGAAGCCGGTATAGCGTTCTTACCGTTAACTCATGGCTTGAAAGACTTATGACCACCATCAGTGAGTGGTAAGGTAGGTAACGCTATCTCGTCGGTGCCGACACTTAACCGTTGTTTCACAATTGCACAATGTTAAGGTGCTTTTCGAAAAAGTATCCATATCGGGCTTAAAGTTACTAAGCGCGCGCCGTTGATTTAAAACGCTGTTAAGGCATAGCCAGGGAAAACGGCCACTGCACTTCGAGTCGGGTACACGACAGGGGAACGAGGAACCTTTCGCTTCATACCAAATATAAACTTCGAGGGCGGAGGCTGACTTCTAGTTTGGAGTGGAATTTGAACAAAAACATAACAAATTCTGATAATGCTGTTAAATTAAACTCAGTATTCGCAGGTAGAGCTAAACCTTTCACAGAATAGTAAAAAGATTCAAATTATTAGCACAGGTCTCTTCGGAATTCATGTTACTAATATTTAACTTGAAATTGCAAATTCATTGGCTCATTTTATACGAAAACCTGGTACATTTATTCGCTGACACATAAGTATGCGCATAATAAACCCTACACATGTCAATTAAACGGTCTAACAAGAAAATGCAGAGTTAAAATAAAGTAGAACGAACAGAGAGCAGCGGTTAGGACGACTTAAATCTTCGGTTATAGGACAACATTTCGAAGTCTGCGTCGACCGATAAGTGGTCGAGCGTGTCAATAAGAGATAACTAACGCAAATAATATAGTGAGGCATGCCGATGACACAAGATAAATACGAAACAACTTTAAAGTTGTCTGTTACTAGTGGAATAGCTTTTTCTTAAAATTCATACTTCCATTCATACTTTTATAAAAGTAAAAATTATGTCTGTCTCTATGTCTGTCTGGTCTGTTACCTATTCACGCTATTTCAAAATTTGGCATAGGTACCCAATTACCAATAGATTGCATCCTTGTATTTTTTTTATCGTAGTAAAACCAACGCACGTGTTTCGCGCGATATTTATGTACCGAGTGATCGTGTAGACATCTTATTAATCAAGTCAATTCCAATAAAATCAAGAGTTCGTATGTACAAATTCACCTAGCAGACAATAGCACAAAGTGCGGATGTCTTGTTTGGTTGTCATCCGCGGGGCACGGATGGTCTGCAACTACACTGCCGCGGGCCGGAATGCGGCGACTGGTGGCGGCTGCCGAAGCCGCAGGGTAGAAAGCGCGCTCGCACACACCGGTCAAATAGAACGGCCCTTTGACTGCGAATCACAATAGCGGGACCCAGGCCTAAACACTGTAACAAGCTGAGTGGACAGCTTAGTGCCCTATTTTCCATTAAAGATCGTATCATTAAAGAAATACCTACATATTTTTATTCATAGTTCAACCGCTTTATAACAGCTATAGAATAATAATGTAGTGCCTGGAACGCGACTAGACACAGAGTCGACTATTAAGCAATAAGGCCCATTAAGAGGCGTACGATCGTTAGTGAAGTATAGGCAAAGAAACTGACACCAAAGAGCTATAAGACTCGCCGACAAAGGTACCGCAGAAATGCAATTTGTACAACCAAATACACGCAGTCGCAATCGCCTTATTGCGTGCTTAATAAAGCGCTGATGGAAAGATAGCAGTGGCAATGTGTCTTCATTACTGGATGAGAGATACACTACCTATAGTTATAAGAGCAAAAATCGTAAATCTACCCAAAAACATGGCAATGTACGCTGAGCTTTCCATTGAACGGAAAAATGCACCGTGAAGCCGGTTTCTGTACCTTCCGGATTCCCAACCTGCTGCTCTAGGTCAGCGCGGCTGTCTCGCTCGCACTCGTGCTGAGGGCCGAGGATTGCAAGATCGATTTGGGGTCGCGTCGCCCTAACCTAGATTGTCTTAGCTCGGTACACTTTGTAATGTAGCCTGCCTGGACTCTGTACAAGGAGTTACCACACTATTATTCGTAGCGATTTGATGCAAAGACCTTCCACCTTATTGATACATTCGTTTTTTTACACAAATCGTATGGTAGGCACTGACCTACTTTATCAGAAACGGTCTGCTTCTATATTCTGTGAGATCGCTTAATAACATTTTACCATAAGTACTTACATACCGCATACATACTGCTATTCTGGGGGAAGATTTCCAAGTGCCTTCATCAACATCGAAAATAAAATAAAAATGTTTTGTATTTGAGTTTGAAAAAGATAACTTGGCGTGTAAAAAACGATAAACCGACCTCAAATTCCTGAAGCTACCTCTTGTTTCTACTGTTGCCATGGAAACTGTTTATTTCCATTCATTGTGATATTTTGAAAACATAATAATCGACTTCGAATGCGTTACTTTAACACTGTTTTTAAGTTTAGCGGGATAAATACGAATCCCCCTGGGATAACATTTTTATGGAAGCACTTAGGGATCATGTTCTATACCATAGTGAAAGAATTTTCTTATTTGGTCCATAATTGGCGGAAATATCGCGTAACATACAAACAAAAAAAACATACATAGAGTCGAATTGAGAACCTCCTCTTTGAAGTCGGTTTATATAACGATGGATACATACGGAAAATATTTCTCTTTTAACTCGGGTACACGTCTCTTCACGGTTTAATAGCGCTCGGCGAAAGTGGCGGGGGGTTCTGCGCATCGGCGCGGCGGAAAAATCAGCGTCTTCCGTTCTTGTATTATTTGAACTGATTACGCTAGTTTTAATTGTAAGTAGTGGGTATATATAATTTATGTTTTACTATTTTGGTATTGAGCTAAGTATATAATTTAAGAACATATAAGTATACAAAAATTATATACTTATATGTTTTTACATTTAGGTATGTATATATTTATTATTGTAATTGTAAGTAGTAGGTATACTACATAATATACTATTACATCTTACTGGGAGGTACGTAGTTACTTCTCAAACAACAAAAGCCTTGGTGTATGTAACACATGACGCGGCTGAAATCTGCGAAGTGGCGATAGCTTTGTCCTTAGAACGGGGACTTATCGCGACATATCAAAAAGTAAACCTAACTCAACCTGGCTTACTTAGAACAGAACACCATTGACCATACGTCTTATCGAGTTATCATACGTTGGTAGGTATTTTAAGGATTTAACATTTTGAAACTTTTAAGAATATACAACTCTGATATAAAAGTTTGCATTTTGTTTATGAGTGTCAATGATCTCTAGGGATAATAAACTTATGTATTAGTTTAACTTACTTGTTGCTTACTTTTGTTTTCTTGTTATTATTTATGTGTAGCTATTTGTGGGAACATGTTAATGGTAACCTTAGTGCTAAACACTGTGTTTATTTAGACATAGATATTCAACCGATGTTTACCCATTTTATAAATAAATTTCTGTACTTACCCATCTTTTGATACTAATCCATATATGGACGGTTCATATATATCCTATATAAATATGTATATGAATAATATAATATATTAAAAATGCGAAAGTAGGTCGTTGTCAAACACTGACTGTTGTGTACAACATTTTTTCAGTAAAAGGCTGTTCTAATCTCATGAAGCAAGAATATAGATTATGTATTTCGAAGAAGGAACCCTAATTTTATCCAACTAGGAAAAGCGCGTGTGCAGAGGCTACTCCCATTTAGAACCTTTTACTCCCCTTTAGAAGATATTTTATATCAACAAAGGCATTTATGTGTGAATCATATAAAAATAAACGTCTCATAATTATAATCCATAGACAAATGATAACTACAATTGATTTAAAAAAAAAACTGTCGATTCATGTTTTTTCTCCAAATTGAAAACACTTTTTCATATTGGCCATAATATTTTTTTATTATATAAGCGACCTTAGCAATAATACGTTACAAAGCTATTTTTAAACATTAAAAACTAAATTTCTCTTTTAATTACAATAATAATTGAAAACTAAAACTAAAACCGATTTCGAATCACTTAATTTTTAACACCGTTTTTAAGTATTGCGGTTCAAATATCACTCAGGTATTTTTTATGGGACCTTATCGGAGTCATTCTCTATTCAATAGCAAATAATTTTCATAATCGGTTCATAATTAATTGATAAGTCGACGAACATACATACATATCTACAGTCGAATATAGTACATCCTCCTTTTTTAGAAGTCGTTTAAAATGTCTATCTATTTAACTTACCGCTTGCCCATGGAAAAATCAGTTCCATAAACACATACCGACATATATATTGCTACATAATCGATCAGTATTGAGCACATCATTGTGTTCGTCTGTTGGACCGTGAATCCTGTCACTATACCCCCCTCTCCCCTCTCCCATATGAATCTCATTTACGTGCGCTTACGCAATGAGTAAACTCACTCGAGTGTGTAATGTTAGGGTGATTTGGATTTTGAGAATATTTCTGTTAAATTAGTGCCGTCAATTTGCTCTGTTAAATTGCATCCGACTGGTGGTGTTAATCATGATTTCTTTTTAGAGATGTCCAGTTAGTGCCGTCAATTTGCTCTGTTAAATTGCATCCGACTGGTGGTGTTAATCATGATTTCTTTTTAGAGATGTCCAGTTAATAAGCGATTTGTATACCAACCAACTACAGACGGCGAATTCTCACTTGTTCTGTCCTGTAGTTATGTACTGAACTTGTTAGGAGTTGTATCAGTCTTGGTATTTGCACCAAAAATATAATACAATACATATCACATACACTCTTTTCCTATTCTCCTTCTTTTTAATCGCAAAAATATGAAGATAATAATTCTCAGGTAATGCATTAGGATGATATAAATAAATAAATACGCCATAATAACCACGCCTGCCAAGCGTGGTGATTATGGCAAATCCCCTCCTACATGGGAGACCATCCACTCGATGGACCGACGACATCGAGGCGGTCGCAGGGAGTCGATGGATGAAGGCGGCTCAGGACCGCTATTTGTAGCGTCGTACAGGGGAGGCCCATGTCCAGCAGTGGACGTGTATGGGCTGATGATGATGATGAAAAAATAAAATGAAAAACCTAAACGACAATGCTTAACACAACATCAGCTAGCCCCAAGCTAAGCAGAGTTTGACTTTAAGGGTCTTAGATAACTGATATACAATATTGAATCAGAAAAATTTCTTCTATTTTCTCATGTCAGTGAATTTATTCTTAATGAGAAATAAAACATTCTTAAACCTGAAAGATGTTTACCTTAAACCAAATAAAATTTTGTCCGCTGGCTTGACGGCCGCTTTGCGCCTGATGGGTGGTTTCTAAATCAAACCAAAAACATAACTTTTGTCACTTAATACCTTATGTGAAGAAGGAGGCAGCCGCTTTGCGGTTGATGGGTGGTTTCTAAATAAAACCTAACAAATCTACTGTCACCTGTCACATATTACCCTCTGTGCCGTGTCGGTGGCAGCGTAAGTAACAACCCTTCCTTCTCAACCCAGCCCGTGAATATCGTAAGAGCCGACTAAGGAAACCTACCAGAGGAAGAGCAGCAGATTCCATCTCTGTATTTTTAACACCTTCACTGCAATCAGAAATCAGATTTAGATTTCAGATTACAATAACTTTATTTCTTTAGGCTTACAAAATAAGCACACTTAGACAAGTCAAATATAACATAAACAGTTTTATATATAGTAATTATTATTAAATAATAAATAAGGTGTTATTGATTTTCTCTTCACTTCAATATTTTATTTCGGGGAGGAATATTCAGTACTGGCGTATGTGTGCTGTGCTCATAATGGTAGTATAGAGACGTAAGTTATAGTTGAATAGATCAGCAAAGCAGAACAATGGCCGATGTCACAGTATGCGCCCGCGCCGGCTATTTAATGATGCGGTGCCTTCGTCCGCATGTTAATGGCTAAAACTCGGACATCGATGCAATCACTTGGTTTTCATTGTTTCTGCCCGTAATTTCGGACTATGCCCTGCTATGATTTGGCGTGTTTTAAAAAACGATAAACCGCCTTCAAATTCCCTTACTTTTACACTGTTTTTAAGTTTTGCGGCATAAATATAAATCCCCTGGGGATACATTTTTATGAAACCACCTCTGGATCATTTTCTATACAATAGTGAAATAATTTTCTAAATCGATCCATAGTTGGCGGAAATATCGCGTAACAAACATACAAAAAAAACACACGACGAATTGAGAACCTCCTCTTTGAAGTCGGTTGAAAAATAGACCTTATGTTTACATGTTAACAAACTTTTTTTAGTCTTTATAATATAAGTATAGCTCCCATGTATCAGCGTTAGTCACCACCTGCGGTATGTGAGCGGGGAGAACGAAATAGTGAAAATTTAATAATTCCTTTAATTTTAGTTAGTTAATTTACAGTTCTTTGCAAATATTGATCCTTATCAGTAACATAATCCATTGGCACCATAAAACTGGATGTCTTATTTTGAAAAATTGTTACCATCAAAACAAAAGTAACAAAAAAATCTAAATGAGCAGTTATTGTTTTCTTATAAATCGAGGGCATGACTTCATTCACGAATTTTCTCTATCTTGGTTTCGGATTTGGCCATCACCGCCTTTCTCAAAACCCACCCTATATATTATTGGAATATTGAGGCGTTGGGTAGGTTTGGTATTGTATTCGCATCTATCTACATTATTTCTTATCACTATATTACGTGCGCGTAACACTTTAGATTATTAACACAAAATAAAACAAAAAAACATCGATCAAAGCACCAACGTTTAGTTACGTTTATGTTTCGTTGAGTCGTGAAAAAACTAACTTTCCGTTCAACGTAGATCGAGAGACTAGTCGCAATTGGTAATATCACTTCATTCCACAAAGATTTGTGATGCGGTCATGTTTTGGGGTCGGCGATTACTCGTTGTTTAGTAAATATTTAAGTAGCTGTTTGAAATTACTTCAAAACTATTATAGTTAATTTAAAATTTATAAATCTTGTTAAAACAATCTTACAGGCTCAAACACACGCGTAATTTATTATTTACAGTGTGAAAACTCAACTTAAACGCAGTTTGTACGTGACTCTCCATGCAGGTATTTATTCAACGTTATACTATTAGTAGGCCAATATTCAAACTAATTAATGTAATGAACACATATGCTCGTAGTTTTCTTCAATTACGTTATAACGCGTTCACTGCTTTACCTGGTCTACGATATAAAGTGTACCATTAGTGCCCTAATCCGTTTTTTTCATACAAAAATCTTCCAAGGTAATAACTAATCAGTGATTTTTCTTCCGACTTATACCCACAGAAGGAAACTCTTTGCATATAAAGCTAGACGAGGCTCACATAAGAGTTTATGTATTAAACTCATGTAATTATACTGACTACAAATTTTTATTGTTATTATGACAAGTATGTTATTTTCTATAATCATTTAGTTTTTGATATTTCTGCTATTAAATTGACATTGTTAAACATAACCGATCTACCTTGACATATAATTTTTAGTTAATTTATTTTAATACATATAATTTTGCATCGAATTATAGTGTTACCTAGTGTAAACTAGTGTAATAATAATTAATTTATGTATGTACTAGTACAATAAATAAAATATATAAATAAAAATATGTCTTGCAATGTACAAGCTCTTATAATTTCCTGGCGGCTATCTCCTGCACTACAATAAATAGCTGCAAAAAATGCAACACACCCGCCCGGTTATAATCACTTACTGATATCAGGTTGCCACAACTGATTGTACGTATTTCCTCGATGCTAGTGAACTGGAATGTTCCTACCTGTCTGCAAGATAAATTGAGACCATCTGAAGAATCTAATGATGGGAAGATTTCTTAACCTAGCCTAATTTAACCAATAGGCGATGAGTTGTGACATGATCTCTTCCCGTTCATGTCAGTCTGCCGTCCCATAGGATTATAAGGATAATAAATATGTTTATTTTTCAGATAACATAGATCCATAAGTTAGTATAAATATTATGAGAGTCGGTGAATAGAGGCCCACCTGTACTTCCGAAAATTTTCAATAAATAAATTAGAACAAATTGTCAAACATATCCTTTGTAAATAGGCTAAGTATTACAAAATATCACACTATGTAGAAGATAAAGAGGCTTGAGACGGATTTTGCTCCAATTCGAAAAATAACACCTGCCAGGCTAAAGGTGTCTTCGTCGTTGCTTTACTTTAGTCTAAAAGCGACCGAAATTAAAACATTACTTTATTTCCAAGTCAACGTTTAATTTTAAAAATTTGACCTTTTCTAAGTGTACATTTTATTGTATTTATGGAAATAAAGAATTTTGACTTTTTGACTTGACTTTGCGCACACACTTGGGCACTATAGCCGACTGATGACCGATTTGAGAGATTCATTTAAACCAGCTGGTACAGAATCTTCCTAAGAGACTCAAACAAAAAAGTATCATACCTGGGTGGGTGACTTGGACAAAATGAAGAGTGCCTACAAAGTGGAAAGAGGTATGGAACAGGAGTTCACTCCACGCGGTAAAAACTGCACAAAAAATGTGCTCGTGGTTCAAAACGCAAAGAGACTGATCGCAGATAAGTTTAAGAAATAAAAGACTTGGCAGCCTGTATCTGGCAGCCTGTTACAGCATAAGTAAGTCTTGTCGGGACTCCCAGAGACTGTCAGAAAAACAAACTCAGTGCTGGGAGAGCATCAACTTCAGCCGATTTTAGCCAAGATGGTTCAAGTATAAATAACTAGCTGCTGTATGCGGCATCAAACGTGTTTTCTCGTCGAAAAAAAGCCTTTAATTTTATTTGATGTCTAAAACTACATCTACTTGAAAAAGTAACAATCGTACATGCAAATTTCCTCAATTGTGATATATGATGTGACCTTACGTGTCATAAATAAACTAAACTAGCTGCCCACGCCTTCGCCCGCGTTTTATCGGTATGAAAAATAGCCTATGTTATTCCAGGTCCCAAACTATACACATACCAAATTTCAGCCCAATCAGTTCAGTAGTTTTTGCGTGAAAGAAGAAAAAACATCCATACTCACAAACTTTGACATTTATAATATTAGTAGGATATTATTTTACAAAAGATTACCAACAAGACTACGCTTCCACACTCAGCAAGACCGATATATCAGTAGTATAAATTCGGCACTAGGTACACGCAATGGTGGACTGGTTGATATTTATGATAATGATGATCAATCGAGAGGTGTATGAAGGTTATATTCATAACTTTTGACCCGCTCAGTCATGTTACACTTATTGGCTCCCCTGATCGAATGTTACCGATTCCCATACAGGCTACGGTCGATGCGCATCGACAATAGTGTCTCCACAACTTATGTACCGTGTAAATTGATGTATTCTGTAATCGGTAATCTGCCCATTATTTGGACTTTTATACAATTTTGATTCCGTTGAAGCGTGTCATGGAAACATTTAACTCCATGAGCATTTAAATATTCATTGATTTAGTTTTTCGCTTGTTTTTGTAAACTAAAGAGTTGTGTAAAGAACGAATGTGACCTTTAACTACTAGCGTGGATAAGCCACAGACAAAATGGTTCTGCTTTAAAAGCTATATCTAAGTACACTGAAATACACAAAAGTCGGTCTAAGTATAAACATATGATTCTTGATTATTTTAAATTCTAGAGAATGATAAAAAAATAACAATGCATGTTTCAATCAAATAATAGAAATAAATTAGAACCAGCATTTACAATTGAAACGATTGAGCCAACTGCAGACTGTTGCAAACAATATACAGGTAGCTCAACTCGTCCATAACTACACTATTTGGAAGCGTCCCAAGAGTCTGGCTGCATTGCCATGCTGTATGGCAATGTTGGTTGATATGTTACGCCGGATGTTCACCAGCTCTCGGGTCACGCGTCGCATCGACCAGAAGCTTAAATATTTTTTTAAAAACTTAGATAGCCTCTGTACCCGCGGTCTTAAGGCCTCAACTCTAAGGGGAGTAAATGCGTAAGCTCTGTCGAGACCAGCATATTTGCACCTCTTGAGATTCTCGGCCAAATCTACCGCCGCACCAGCCGTCACGGATTTCCTCGAAAGACGGGAAGGCGCAAGTGTGTCGACGCATGTAGCGTCCCACACAATATGCATTCCTCACTCCCATAGGACAAGTGTCTACCGTCAGGCCTCTTACCATCCAGCTATTCTCAAACCGAATGGTCTGTTGCGTTCCAGCAAGACCATTCGGTTCGAGAATAGCTGGATCGCCGATCGTTAACGGTGGCAAAGGCCCTCCGGATGATATACATACATATATTTATAGTTCCCAAAGTACGTATGTTATGTTAACCAAACCATGAGTGCTACTCGTTCATACAAAAGATCTCAACGCGCTCCTTTTGTGAAGCGCTTTGAATAATATTTAATACAGTTTTATTTTGGAAATTGTTATAAAAATAAGAATAAATACAAATTAAAACTAGTATTTACAGTTGGAAAAACCGTAACTAAATTAAATTGATTAACATTCACTTGAATCGTGCTTTATCAGATTCCAACTTAAGAAAATTATCTTATCTATGGTAGAAATTACAGATTTTTATACAAGTAGGTATGCCGACCACTAACTTTGCAGCCGGTTTAACCGCGACGAGGATATCGAAATAATTGCTGTACGTAATCAGATTTTTCGTATTTGTCTCATATTTGTTTTTTAGTCATGCACGAAAGTGCTGGGCTGTTTTGCAGCCAGATAGATGCCATCATAAATCTTCTTTTATAGATGGAAAAAGGCAAATATGAAAGCCAATGAAAACTTGCAAACAGTGCTGGACACATGCCTCATCTGAAGCGCCTAATGTCTCTTAACTTGAGGTGGTAATGCAATAATCCCCACACTGGGGAACAGAACTCATTTGTTTTACTTTTATTCCTTCAGCTTTCCCTAGCTCTGCGAGGATAAGACTAACCTGCATCTGAAACCAGGAGTCCAGTATGCCGGCGTGCGATGCTCCCCAACGTCCGCCGCCAGGGACAATCTGCAAAACCACACCAATGGACTATTAAATAATAAATCGCGCTATCTCAATGGTAGTTTGGTAGCTTCTTATAATTTCTGAGTTTCCACACTAGATTATAATCTATTAATGCAGACTAGCCACTAAACGGCAATACTGAAGTGTTGGCAGCTTTCTACATTCATTGAACATCACGCAAATTGACTCTTCAACACCTTTAGCAGGCATAGGCAAGATTCATTCAAAATGGAAATTGAAGAGCTTGCGTGCAAAATCAATTATCTCTTTTCTACCTTGAGTTAGGGGATAACGTTGTTTTTTGTCGGATTCTATGATTATCTGCCCCGTAAATGGTTACTACTTACTAATCTCGATTCAGATTCGCTCCCGTTGCCAAAATTCGGCTAGGGGTACAGTATTTTTCTTCCGATACCAATACAATTAGCGAGAGATGCCCACCAAAGGTGGTTAGCAGTGGCTCGTTTGCGCTAGCCATTGAATTGGAATCAGAAAAAGATTGGCTATGATCACCATATTGTATACTTAGCCAGGTCAAGTGTCAGGCACACGTCTGTGAATAAGAGCTTATCGATAATTTATACAAATAAATAAGTAATTTACTTATATTATATTACCTAGTTATAAAAGATTTCGTTTATATATTCAGGTGACGTATCACTAATTTTTAAGAGAACTTAAGCAGTTAAGTAAATTGCGATCTTGTAAAAAAATAAAAAAGCTACGAAACTAGGAACGACCTATTATAATTCTAATATTATATTATCGAAGTATTTATTGTCGTTCTTGGCAATATAAAATTATAAAATAAGAGAATGGCTGAGATATGTAAATGTGATTCAGAGCCGCCGCCGTCTATATGGTAGATAATAGAACATGGTAACTGTTTCATCTGTTGTATTTAATTGATGATTTTCACTAACCGACTTCGAAAAAGGAGCACGTGATGTGTTCGGCTGTATGTATGTTTTTTAAATGTTTCTCCGTCGAATTCTCCAACAGTAAAATTAACTTAAATTGAATGTTTTGTAAAAACTTAAAACCGAGTTAATTTGACCTCGGTTTTTAGTTTTTTAATTTTACACTGTTTTTATGTTTTGCTTGACAAACACTAACTTACTCTTAACTTAATTCTTAGGAATAAAATTTATATGGGACCATCTCAAGATCATTTTTTATACAATAGCAAAAAGTTTTCAAAACGATGCATAATTATTATGGATAATTAAATTTTATACACACATAAAATTATATCCGTTAACTGACTCCACCTGCAGTTTCTTAACGAATTTCAAAAGATCGCATAAAACTGCGTAGTGTTTAAATCTAATAATTGTCTTATTGAAAGGCTATTAAATAATGATTAAAGCATTCGTTCTTGGGCTAGATGTTAATACATTTTGAAAGTCTAAAATATGGGTTGTTTTGTAAGCGGTAACAACAATATGTAGTAGAGAATAATATATCTTTATTGACAAAGAAAACAACAATCAAATAATATAAACAAATTAAACTAGTATTTACAATGGTCTATATCAATACCAGTCGGAAGCGTCCCCAAGACGCTGGCTGCATTGTCTCGCTGTATGGCAATGCTAATTCGTTGCGCCAGATACTCAACAGCTCTCAGGTAACGCGCCGCTTCGACCAGGTGATCAGAATTTTTTTTGAAAAACCGGAGAGCCTCGGTATCCCACGTACCTAGGGTCTCGACTCCAAGGGGAGCAAATAAATAATAAAAAATAATAATAAATCATCATCATCATCAGCCCATACACGTCCACTGCTGGACATAGGCCTCCCCTGTACGACGCCACAAATAGCGGTCCTGAGCCGCCTCCATCCATCGACTCCCTGCGACCGCTACGATGTCGTCGGTCCATCGAGTGGATGGTCTCCCATGTAGGGGGGGATTAGCCATAATCACCACGCTTGGTAGGCGGATTGGTGATCGCAGTGTTGGTGTTTAAAAATACTCAGAAGGAAGCTGCTGCCCTTCCCCTGGTAGGTTCCCGTAGTCGCCTTTTACGACATCCACGGGTTGAGTTGGAGGGGTCGATATTCGTACGCCGCGACCCCACGGCTAAATAATAATAATAATAAATACGCAAAGCAAATGCGTAGGCTCTGTCGAGACCTGCATAGTTGCACAACATACGTTTTATAAAATATTAAAAACCCACTAAATATTTAATTATTCTTTGGGACTCATGGTTCATTCCAGGATTATAAAAACTTTAAACGCCCCACTCGAGTATTAAAAATCATGAGTTGGTCTCACTTCGGACCACAAACAGTTGAATCGCGCGAGCCCAAGTGATAATTCAAAATTAATATTTCTAGTATCACTTCGGCCCACTCGTCGTTTGTTATAAAATTCAGCTTGATTTGGTACAGTCGCCAACCAAATAATACCAAATATTATATGTTAAAATCCATTTACATCTACCGACATCGTGCGTTTCAGACCCGAGCAGACCAAATGTTTTCATACATACATATACAATATTATGTACTTAAGTCAGTCGGTGTCTTGCTGGTAAATTCGTCAATATCAAAATATCTTACGATATATTTTTGTTTGCCACAGCACGTGTCTAGTACGCTCTATAAAGCATACAAAATAGCGACTTGAAATTGTTTGATCCGTAGATTGTTTGCAATAGTCTGCAGTTAGCTCAATTGTTTCAATTGTAAATGCTCTAATTTGTTTCTATTATTTAATTGTCATTTTCTTTTTTATTTGTATGATAACTAGGTGTAATGTTTTTTTAAGTTTAACGGGACAATTAATTATTCCTTCTGGTTCATGGGTCTATTTGGGATAATTTTCTACCCAAAAGCGAAAGAATCATCAAAATCTCTATGGATAAAACGGTGAACAAACGCGAAAAACATACGTATACTCCAATTTAGTACTGCCTTTTTTTGAGTCGGTTTAATGTTGGAGCTTGATTTATCTGTCATTAAACATCCTACTAATATTATAAATGTCAAAGTTTGTGAGTGGATGGATGTATGGATGTTTGTTTCCATACATCCATCCACGCAAAAACTACTCAACTGATTCGGCTGAAATTTAGTATGGGTATAGTTTGGGACCTGGTATAACATATAGGCTATTTTTATCCCGATAAAAGGCGTGAAAGGCGCGGGCAGCAGCTAGTTTAATAAATGTAAGAGCGAATTCCTCTCTCACAAGTTTTTTACACTTAAATGTCTTAACTATGGAGGGTCTTAACTATGGAGTACCTAACTTATTGTAAACTTATTGACGAAGAAAATAACAATCAAATAATATAAACAAATTAAACTAGTATTTACAATTGAAACAATTGAGCTAACTGCAGACTGTTGCAAACAATCTATAGATAGCTCAACTGGTCCATATGAATACCAGTCAGAAATATGATTGAAAATTTTAAACTGATTACAGAAATAAATATTATTTATTTATTCATGTGTTTCTTTTGCAAAACGCTAGAGTTGCCCCAATAGTATCATTGGACGCATCTGTAAATATTGTATGCATAGTGTAGTTTTCTACTTGACTTATTTGTATGCTTTTTGTGCTAATGTGTTTAATCTGAGCAAACACTTATTCATCTTTTCATAATCCGTTAGTGGTTTACTACCCGACTACCGAAGGATGAGGGTAATGAGTTTGACACCCTATGTATGTAGGTATGTAGCCGATATGTTCGTGTGTGATATCGTTGCAAAGGTCTTTGTTTGTAATTTCCGAAACTGTTTTTCAAACTTTTGTAAGGTTAACGATTCTCAAGCTATCAGCAAAAAGGTGTACAAAAATTGTTAAAGGCACTCCTGCCTTTAACAATTTTTGTATTTTTGGGGGGGGGGGTGCCTCTGTACCTCCGTACGGAGGCAACCCCCCCCCCCCCCCATTACCTAGGGTACAATTAGTAACAAAGGCCTCCGACTACCTAAGTATCAAAAGAAAATGATAAGGGCAATAGGTGAACGCTTGTTTAGTGTAAGACTTTTATGTAGTCGGGTCTAAGTTTTCAACTATTTTTTATTTATTTCTTAAACCAACAAATAAATATACACCATACATTTCATAGAACAGGAAGAATGAGTACATAAAGGCTAGTATACCCTCAATTATAGTTAAACTAACGACCCACCCCGGGTTCCCACGAGGCAATGCTGATACTAAATTATACATAAAAACGTTCCTCTTGAATCACACCACCTATTAAAAAAACCGTATCAAAATTCGATCCGTAGTTTTAAAGATCTAAGCGTATATAGGGACGGACAGCGGAAAACGACTTTTTTATACTATGTAGTGATAATACATAAAAATAATTTAAACTTTCGCGATTTGTTATGATTATTTATCGCGTACCGTGACCACGATCACAATAACGCGATAGAAATGTAGGGGGAAATGATAACAAAAGTTGTGCTATAAAAACCCGATAAATAATATTAATTAAATAATTGGTTTGGCTTTTAGTGGGTAAAAATCGGCATATGTAAAGGACTAAAATCAGGATCTGTCTTAGATAACACGAACGCTTGATTGTTGCTGATTTATATAATTACTTTTGCCTATTCTGCCGTCTTTATCAAAACTACAATATGTCGGTTTTCTCCCCAAAAAGAGTTATATACTTATTGACGACCTCCGTGGCGTGGTGGGCAAAGGTCCGCCTGCGGCGCAGGAGGTTGCGGGTTCGATTCCCGCCTCGGGACAAATATTTGTACGATCTGCAGATATTTGTTCAGGGTGTTCTGGTCGTTTTCTATGTATAATAAAAAATATCTATCTATGTACTCGTATTGTATTATGTATATCAGTTATCTAGAACCCATAACACAAGCTCTGCTTACTTTGGGGCTAGATAATGTTGTGTGAATTGTCCAGCAATATTTATTTATTTATTCGTGATCAATAAAACGAGCTCTATATTTTCTTCTAAGACAGATTTTACGTATCTATAGCCGATCCATTTTTTTATAAGCATAACCGCAATATAAGTTATTTGATAAAATAAAATGTTTAACTGCAATTTTCTCGCAAGTAGCTCGAAACGATTTATTGCATTTTTGATAAGGACGGCAGTATTTAATATTAGTAGGTCTGTAAAATTTTATTCGAGTGTTCGACGATAATTTACGCGTGTGGGCTTGTCATTTTTTACTTATTTAGAGAGAGGAATGCATCGTGCATAGTCAGCACTTACTTTTTATTTACCGGTAAATTTTATTTTATACAAGAGATAACCTAATTAGTTATTGAAGTAATGTTAAAGTTCTTTGTATTACATTTAAGACGATTTATTGACAAAGAAAATAACAATCAAATAATATAAAGAAATTAAACTAGTATTTACAATTGAAACAATTGAGCTAACTGCAGACTGTTGCAAACAATCTACAGATAGCTCAACTGGTCCATATCCTGTACATTTAAGTACATTTTAAACATTTTTGGGAAATATGTAAATTGTGGCGTCGTACGGGGGAGGCCTATGTCCAGCTGTGGACGGGTATGAGCTGATGATGATGATGATGTAAATTGTACAAAACAACGAGTGTAAAATTATTAGGATTAATAAAATACGGATATAGTAAGTGTCAATAATGTTTTGATAGTAACTTGCAAATCTAGAAACTAAAAGTTTTTTTTAGCTTTTCTCTATAAAAACAATTTTCAGTTATAAAATAACTTCATGTAGCACCAATACAGTAAAATCTAATAGATCCAAGCCATAAATAAGATTTCTTCATACAAATTGCAATATTTCGGCAATCATTCACCAAACGGTTTCTTGTTCCTCGTTAACTGTTGATTTAATACTATTAAAGATCTATGGAGATTTATGTACACGTAAAACATTTAATGGTTTCAACTATTTAGTATGAATATACGACAGACGTTTATTGTAAATCATATGCATTGATGCAAACGCATAATCAGCAGACCAACAACAAATACTTTATTATCAAAAGGTATGCTTTATTTAGAATCAGTGAGTAGCGCGAAAAGTCAAAGTATTTTTAATCTGTACTATATCTTTAGTTTCGCTTTATTTCATTATTAATTATTTATTATTTAATTTTTTTTAAAATTCTTTTGCGAACACAGACTTACTACGAGTAAATATGACGAAGACATCCGACGAAGATATAATGCACAACACAAAGTATTTTTGATAGTCTGAATTTATAATTATATATTCTAGAGTCTGTTTTTATTTATACTTATTGCTTATTAATTATGTTTCTGATTAGTTTAATATACACAAAAATTTGCACAAAAATGATTTTTTCCAATAAATCCAATTAAGAATTATAGTTACTAATTATAGTATCTGTGTTTAATATACATACATAATATCTATGCATAATAACGTTTGCCGTCGGACGACGACACGGCGCGTTGATGTCTTTTGTTAGATGACTGATATTTTCAGAAATCCGAATTTTTACGAATAAATAATAATAAAATTAGGTTATTGAACCCGTAAACTTGTATAGGTAAAATTACGGGAAAATATTTTTTTTCGCGGTATTGGAGTTATCAACCCGTATACGGTACCTCCTCTGATAGGGCTCAGACTACCTATTTCTGTTTTTATTTCAGATTATGACGTGCCTTTTCTTTTATTGGGCATACAAATCTAGTCAATTTCTCCTCGCCATCTTCTCCTTTTCACGACGTCGCTCGTTGATTTTGCAGAACACAAGACAAGTGATTTTAGCCCATGGGGCCGAGTTGGCGAGAGATAAACCTTCTCGTTAATGCTTAGTTATTACTTAATATACGTAGGTAATCAAATAAAATACTATAATTGTTTATTTATATAGGTATTTCCGCTTTTAGCACATATGTCCGTAAAATAATAAAGTCATCAGTACGTGATAGTTTTCATCAATGAGGCAATTTAGTAGTTCACTTTGAATATTCTACTTACGAATAAACTATCTCACTTCGAAGTAGTCTATTTATTAAACATTAACACGGAGCGGTGCGCATTATGTATGGAGAAATCAAAAAATAAACATATATGTATAAGAGTGAAACTGACGCAGAAGTAATTGATATCTATTAATGATATCTATTAATAAGAATTGTTATCTACAAACCGAATCGCATATCTCTGGATCATATTCAGTTTGACACATTCCGGTATACCGTTAGCGCGAAATTCACTTGTGCACAGGAGTGAGCGTGAGGGTGGTTTGGTGTTGAAGTGGGTCGCGCACGCGGGCGCGGGAGGAGTTGGACTGTGGTACCTGGTCGCCCAGTAGGTCCTCGGCAGGTGCGAGGGTGTAGCAGGGCTCCATGCCCGGCGGCGCGCTTCGCTCGGCGGCTGGTGCGCGTCAGAATGCGGCCTGGGCGGGGACGACGCACACTAGCACAGACATGACGCGACGCCTGCGCGCCTCCACTGCGCGCACAACACTGCTTGCCCGATAGCCGATAGCTCGCGGCTCCGCCGACCTCCTCCGCGGGGTTGCAATGAAAGTGATTAGGCTCTTGCGCTACTGATAACGAGGGCTAGTGGTCCCGGGAAAGCGTGCGCCGATTTATTGTAAGGCCGTCTCATTACTCACTGCATGTTGGCTGCAGGAAGTTCCTTTTAATTTGCGTAAGTATAATGGATGGATAAGTGTATTATCTATAATATGTACTAGGTATCTACATAAAATACCTAGTGGGTTTTATGATACGTTCTTGATTATGATATCGAAGCGGACGATGATCTTAGTAGCAATTAGGACGGTATTGTATATTTGAATTTATCTGAAAATGTTGGTCCGAGGATTAAGGAGGTAATTCTTGAATGACTGATACATATTTATAAAAATTAAGGTGTTAAACTGCAAAACCGATAATATTCACCAAATTATCCAATAATTATTTAGTGAACGTAGCAGTGTTTGAGAATATAGAGGTGAAAAATATGGCAATGTCCTAGGAATGAATGGATAATAAAAATGATTATCGCAACGTAAAATTCTAAAAATACTTACTTGAACCAGTATATTCAATTTAATTAGGTACTTACTACCTAAGACGCAGATTAGGTAATGCTACTTGCGCTTGATCTCAAAAACTTAACAAAACTGCTCCGAGATAATTGAAAAACATTAATATATGTATCCAACACCCTTATCATTTTTTAACTCAAGCTCTGCTTAGTTTTGAGCTAGATGATGATGTGTTAATTGACCAGCATTATTTATTTAATTTTTATTTTATCTCTTAACGATTTTATCAGGGTGAGTGCGAATCGTGCCACGCGCTAGATATAACTCATGTAAAAAAAAAAATTTAGTCTCTATTGTCCCATTACCTCTAATACTTAGAAATTAGTCGACATTATTACCCATGTTCATTTATAATTGTGGCCCTAGTCCACAAACCGATAAACCGTCATCTAAAAGAACATCACCAAAACCTGAAATAAGAAGTAGGCTTTGGGAACTATTCCATAATGAAACTTATAATTAACTTATAGAATCAAGCCCTGTAGCTGTAAGATAAAACCAGATGTAGTTGTAAAGCACGCAATGCGCACAATAACTAAATCACTTTCGAGTTTGAACTATCACTTGTAGTTGTTATCAGTGGACGGGTTGGAAGGCTCTACCATGAGCTATATACACATAAGAACTCGCAGACTGCAACAATATGGTCTAAAAAAAAACAGAAAAGGCTCTTTGAGACGTTAGTTTTTTCTTATTCTTTTTTTAAAACTTTTATATGAAACTTAAGTGGTACCATAGACACACAACCTCTTTGGCTCTTACAAACTCGTCGCCAAACGTACTTAAACCTCTTTGGTTAGAAAAACTACCTATTTTCACCAATATTTTACTAAAAAGTTTTTATTTGCTTATACAGATATAAGTACTTACAACCTCTTTGGGCTTAAATCCAAGCTTAGCCCGAAGTTCGGTTCTTTGGGATCCTCCTTGCTTTACTCTCAATCTTGTTGCCACCTTATTTCATAGAGTTCTATCTTCAAATGAAACATTTTGTGTTCGATTTTCATTTGCAAATTTGTCCATTGTTTCAGCATAATATACGTAGTATTTTGTTTTGATTTTGTTTTTTTTTTAAGCCCCTGAGTTTTAGAACAAATTTATATGCAGAGTATCCACCACCAAGAAAAGACAAAGTTTAATCTCACTTTTCTATTAGGGAACAAATCGAAAAGTGTGAACGAGTCGAGATCGAAAGTAACTGCCTGCAGGTTTGCGTAGGTACATATACAAATACCTATAGGTACGCAGGTACCGCGTCTGCTTTCACTGGACCTGTGGTTTTTCTTCGTTTAGTATATTCGCATGTATGTTGTACACATATTTTATCAGTCTGGCCACTTTCAAGCTTGGGTTCTTATATTAGGTACCTATTTTATGGTGTACAGTACAGCTACAACGTTTGCCTAACGTTGGCCAAGCAGAAGAAACCATATCAAGTAATCAAGGGAAGTAGATAAATGAACAGGATTAGGTTTAGAAGACTAGAGTTATCTTCACCAAAATGTGATAGCTCTAGCATAACACCCCAGGGATGTACTTATCCAAGGTTTCTAAAACGATTGTCGTCCTTTATGATGCATGTAAGCAGTGCATATAAAAACGCACTTAATTTGAAAAAGAAAGTACAAATTAAAACATGAAATATTCAGGGATTTATGCCATTTCATCAATCTTCAAATAATTTATAAGCATAGAACATGAGTATGAGATAAACGTATAGTTGATCGTAGGATACAATATGTATGTGACTATGTTGAACTGCTATTCGAGCATACGAATGTTTAAAGAATTAAACTAAATAATACATGACAAGCTAACAAAAAGAATTAAAGGACTAAAGGTGGCAAGACAGGTGGTATGATGATACCGACTCATAGCGCCTAGCAAAACTGATTCGGCAGACGCAGGTAAGTTTTAGAGCTAACTCAGACAGGGGCTAAGTTAATACTTTTTTGAAGATTCTTAAACGACGATTTTCCCTAGATGTCAATAAAGCACTATGTACCTATCATTCGGACGAAAGTTCGTCCCAACATGTACATATGTTCATATCAAGTGTCGATTTATTTCTCTTCTAATTTCATAAACTAAGTAACAAAATCGGGGTATTTTTTTCCGCATGCATAGCAATATTTTCACGAAAATGGTAGACAAACATTTTCAATATATAAAAAAAAAATTATGAGTTTCAATGACTGTTTTATGCAAAATTACAAATTTAATATTTGTACTTACCAGTGAAATGAAATTTTAATAGTGCTATTTTTCTTCTCAGTAGTGTTTGAATACCCTTTTACTGCACAATACACCATTACATAAAGCAGCTTTATTTAAGTATTGACTTAAGAATCTAAATAAATTTTAGATTTGACATTTTCACTTTATTTAATTATGTAATTTTATTGTACATTATGTTTAGTTTAGTTTGAAAACACCCCTATACAGCAGCACTTTGAGATACCCTTAATTTAATTAGGTACCTATTATTTATTTTATTTTGAAATACTATTCTTATTTGATTTTTGACCTCTTAAAGCCAACAATTTGTTATTTTGTAAATTTAAAGCATGAGGTGTCATGTTTGTCTGTTTTTTCTTTGTACAATCTCGTATGGTGTTTCCTATGTGAAAAGTTTGCGTGAATATTATAAGATAGATAGAATTAACAACATCAAGTGTAACATTTGTACCTACGGTGGAAATAAATACAATACAATACAATTGTAATATTTTTATGTGAAAGCTGCTTTCCGCGCCCTTTGATGTATTGTACTAGCGGTTCGAATTTCAAGATGGGCCGGTATCGACCTATTTTCATGGATGTCCCTCGTTTATGTCAACTGCTATTCTGTGTTCTTCCCCATTCCGCTTTGCTCACATAATAATGTCAGGAGTGCATTTTTATAAAGAACACAGAATGCAAAAGATAGTACGCCAACATTGGGCAAGGAATCCCCTTTTGTAAAAGCTTTTATTTAGTTTCACCTGTCCGGTGTCTGTCTGTACTCAAATCGTGCAATTAAAATTTGACCCACATTCCGGTTTCCGATGCCTATAAGGCACGCAAGATTAAAAAACTTTAAAAAAGTAAATTGGATGACAATGCTATGCTACTATGAAATGCAGCTGATCTGGGGCCCTATCCTCCTAAACTAATCGCTTTACTCTAGATCTTCAATGATGAATCGTCAGAGAGTGAAACGTTATGCACATTTTACCGTAGATGAAAGAAACTTCTGATTGAGGGACTTACTTTAAGTGTTGGATCGTCAAGGTTGAAATAATTCTATCAAGTTCTTCATGCTAATAGCATCGCACACACTAGCTAGAGTTTCTTTTATCTAAGGATTCTTCGTGACGATTCTGCGACGAAACCATTGTCATAGTCAAGCGATTGGTTAGCAGATTGGAATCCAAAAGAGGTATCTGTCACAAAACGAGGCAACCCTATCGAGTTTGCACTCTTTTGATTCGTCTTGACCAGTACCTCTGGTCCACCTGATGGTGTACCTAGAAGGTGGCATTTTGGAAGGCGGCTACAAGAAATCTATTCTAAATCGATCTAACCCTATCGTGGACGATAAATTCCCGTAGTTTCCGCCGCTTTTCGTGTCCACTCGTAATTGATTGCAGAAAAAGATCGAAACGCTGTCACTTTTTTGACATGACTCAGGGAAAGCGAAGTTTATTTTCCATGCACGTGGTCTTAGGTTTATTTCACCGTTGCAATTGAACGCAATTGATCAACTACGAGGGAAGGTCCAAAAGTCAGAGGAATTAAGTTATAATTAACTTAAAACAACTAAAATCTTTTACTTACCTTTGAGCTTAATAAATTTTTCAGACCTAGATTATTATGCAAACCATCAAAAAACATATTTTTGCTTGTCTTCAAAAGGAGCCAAAATCGCCGCCTTAACTTTTTCATTGTCTTGAAACTTTTCCCCTTAACTCTTTTTCCTGGAAATAAGTAATACTCACGAATTAATTAATAGATAGAGATAAGCCGCACTATTACTGTTGCATCTATAATCTATAGAACTATTATAACACAAGCTCTACTTTGGGGCATCATGGTGCTGTGTGAACTGTCTAGCATTATTTATTTGGTGGCAAATACCTCAGAATATGCAAACCATTCTGTAGCGGCCAGAATCTAACCTTCTGATTCGCAGGCGGCTCTTCAGCAATTGAGCAATGCGCCAAGTCGTCATATACCTAACACAATAAAGTCTGAAAAAGTCAAGAAAATTGTAGACGATCTTACTAGTAAGTATTTCTTTCACCTTTATGCTACCCTAGTTATATGTAAATCATATTGAATAAAATAAATAGATAATATTATGTATATTGGCGCAACATCTTTATACCCTTGAACTAATTTAGAGAGTGACTGAATCAAGGAGACTAAATTTGAATGATTCGACATCATACAAATTGTTTTATATGAATGACCTTGTCTCTGACGAATCATTTTGTTGTGTGGTATTGTTTCACATAGACACAATTTTATTACTTTGCGATAGTTATTAGAAACTGGCATTCCTTCCACGATGCGTAATTGTGCTGAAGCAGGGTCTTAAATAATGCAAGTGGATTTTGATTAAATTTTCAAAAACTACTGAAGACTATTAAACTATGCATATATGTAGGTACATACTTATTCAAAACACGTAACTTCACAAAATAGGGTATGGTAAAAATCTGACGTCACGTTATATATTATAATTTCCTTACGTATAACCCTCAATTTTCTTTGAATTTTCTAACACTAACCCCATTTTTTAAAACCCTCAGTGATGGATGGCAAAACAACGTTTACCGGGTCAGCTGGTAAAAATATATGTCTAAAGCTCAGCTTAGCTTGGGGCTACGTGATGCTGTATGGATTGTCCGGCATTTATTTATTATACATGGTTGAGTTTTAGGTAAAATTAGTTTTAACTGTGTACGTAAAAAAAAACTAGTCGTATGTTAAAAAAAAAGAGAATATTTGTGAATTGGAACATTTCAATAACATTATTACATTAAAAGAACATTTTACATTTTAAAATCTTCTTTTTTATTAATTTCTTTAAAATCTTATGGGCTTCCAAGCAAGGCATCAAAAGTCACTGTGAAATGTATGTAATGAATGCCCATTTTATGCCGGGTGGCTGCGATTTTCGATTTCGTACTATATCCAAAGAATTTATATACTAACGTAACTTAGTATATAAATTCCTGTCATTTAACCCATAGAGCAGCGAGTTTTTATTCTATGATTTAACCATTTTGGTGAATATGTAACATCTGGTACAGGTCGCGTCATGGTTTAATACTTTTAATAGCGCCGCCCATGATACGCAGAAGTCGATTTTTAGATATTTACACCGTTTTAAACCTGCGCAGAGCCCCCCCACCACTTTCGCCAAGCGCTATTAAACCGTGATGAGACGTGTGACATCAACAATGGTAGGTCCTACCTACTTGTAGCCTGTACCTCCTATTATAACTAAGCACTACTTACGATTACAAGCATGTAGGTAACAAAATAATCACACAGTCCTAGCAGCGATTGACCATGAATAGAACTGTTCTATTGAATTCATCTACTTATGTAATGAAATACCTGGAAATATCTCATCTAGGAACATTTAAACTTGTCGATTTAAAGTCAAGGCATCTCTAGTTGTTTCTAGTATTGTCATTGTCTATACAGTTTGTCTAATTGTTAGGCTGCGTTTCCGGTGAAGAACCAAAGTTACCGACATAGCTCTCAGAATTAGCAGGCTGAAGTGGTGATGGGCAGGCCTTAAACCTCGTAGAACCGATAACCGTTGGGGAGTAAAGGTTCTCGAGTGGCGACCGCGATGCAATGCGAAACGGAGTGTGGGAAGACCTCCCATAAGCACTTAGAAAAGTCAAATTTTATACTATCACCATCATCATCAGCCCATACACGTCCACTGCTGGACATAGGCCTCCCCCGTACGACGCCACAAATAGCGGCCCTGAGCCGCCTCCATCCATCGACTCCCTGCGACCGCTACGATGTCGTCGGTCCATCGAGTGGATGGTCTAGGGGGGATTTGCCATATTTGGCAATTTTATACTATACACAGGTATAAATATAGTAATTATTCTTAAATAAAAATAAGGTGTTATTGTTTTTCTCGTCACTTCAATTTGTTTACCGACCCGGCACCGGCACCGGCACCGACAGTACTCGACGATCCGACAACTATATTCTTCAATTGACCATCACTCCCTGACTCGAAGCGGCTTTATAAATCCAGGAATTAGACGCCACACGCCACTAGGGTTTCTGCTCGAGCTCGATAGAACTCAAGAAATCTCGAGAAATTTGGCTTAGTTCGAGACGAGAAAAAAATGACAATTCTCGAGTCAAGAATTTAAATTGCGCGCTACAAGCCGGGTGCCTTTTGTGGTTGTTTTTGCCGAGTAATATTGTCCCCGTCCCGTGCTATTGATGCTCTTATATCCCCAGAAGAAAATAATTTAGCTACTTAATTTTGTTACCAATTATTTTTAATAGGTTGATTTTGATTTTTTTATTTCTTTATTTTATATTTAGTATGTTAAAAGTAAGAAACGATCTCAATCAAAACTAATTACTACACTATGCATGACTGATTAAAAGACTGGAGAATGTGATTACTACTGCCAACAGTAGAGTATTTAGTTAAGTTTCATCTGATTCTCGTTGTAATGTTTTTTTCTGTTTATGATTATATATTTTTATTGTGACTGTAGAATTTCTTATTATAATGCTTAAAGTGCACGCGTATTCATGGATTTTGGGGCTTCTTCTTTCTTCCTAGCATTTTGTCCCGTTCTATATTTGGGGTACCCTTGACTATGATACAGAGTTAAACTGAAATGTGTATAAATATATATATAACTTTCTTCGTTTTGCAGGACTTTGGTAAATGAATAAGTATACGTTACAGTTAAAATAACAATTTAAACATACGCCCCAAATGCTAACTCGCGTCCACAATGTAATCTTTTCCTATTAGTTAACTGTAATATCCTAATTTTTATGAGTAGGTATGTAATATAATTTACATGTTTGTTTAATTTTTGTAAGAAGCTTTTAATTTTTGTTTGTTTGTATGACAATTTTATTATTGTTCTTTGTTACAAGATTGCAATTCTTGATTTGTATTTATTTGCCTAAATTAAATCTAATTACTATACAATGGTGCAATGAAAAATAAATTTAGATTTTTAAATTAAATTTTGAGGAAAATATAATTGTTTTTATAAAAAGACTACGAGAAACTCGAGAAATTGGCCTCGAAAATTTTCGAGACTCGATAATAAAAAAAGATCTAGAAACGCGAAACCCTAAAAGCCACATACATACAACTTTGTTGTGTACACAACACAATGCGAGTGAATAACGATACTACCGGCGAAATTATGCCGGCCGGTGCCTATCGGTGTCTGGTCAGGTCGACTAAATGTTGTCGCAGAGCAGGACCGCACCGCTACCGCATAACACAAAAATGTGCATTCAAATATGTGCATTAACTTCATTAGATTGTAATATTAGGTCTATTTTATATTGACGGTATCAGATTACAGACAGCTCGAGGGCCAAAGAAGTTTAAACCTTGTGCTAGCTTCAACATGCATTCAATGGGGTCCAATCGATGCAGAATGGAGCCCCCGAATATCCCATTTCGTTTGTTCCTCCATGATTAGAACATCGTGTATGATGGAAGCGTTTTCATAATATTCACTTGATAGATCACAGTTCCTCATAAAATTTTGGCACCTACTTATGGAATCTATAGACCAATTTATATAAACTCTACGCTTGTTCGTTTGGCCGCATAATACCGTGAACATTCACGAGAAACTCCTAAACATTGGCAACATTGGCAAGGCAAGGTCAGGATTCAAGAACCATACAAAATTTTCATTAAACACATTAGTTTTCAAAACGGATCTCTATACGGTTTTCAATGTGAGCAAAGGTAATGACTCGCGACGGGCCGTGCCTTGCTGATGTTAGTAACATTACATACAATGCGAACACGTGAATCTACAAAAACCGGTTCAACTTGCCAACCTTGCCATTTTTCTTCGGTAGTGTGCACAAACCTTCCGACGCGACCAGTTCGCTCCGCGGCCCACGATGAGCGATTTCCTTGATGTTGAGTATCATGCGCTCCATGTCGAGGACTGCAAGGCTGTGATTTACAAAAATAATAGTTACACCATCGAGACCAAACGGTACGTCCAGGCCATTTGATTTAAACAATATCAAACAAATGTTATGAAATACTTTTGGTAAAGTCAGGTTAAAACACAAAACATACAGTGCGGTTTACCCTTTTCTAATTATACGGAAATTGCATAATCTTCTAATCAAAAAACCATTCAGTCGTTTTCATTAATATTCGATACGATACTGCCTACAAATATTACGTCTATTCTTTATGTGTCTACCATAAAAGTATAAAATACCCAACTTAATAAAGTTTTCGCTTTGCAAACCAACGTTAGGGAAACAGTAAACTTCATAAGTAATCTTTGTTGAGCTTTTCTATTCACTGGGAATTATAACAAGGTAGCAAAGAATGAAGATTTTAAACTTTATTTTACAAGTATAGGTAGTAAAACAAACAATATGACATATTAAAAGATAGGAAGTGCCGTTAAATACCTGATATAAGTTGATCTACTTCACTCGACTGAAAAATGTGCTTATTCCAGTTTTCCTTCAACAGACCGCCCTTAAGTAGGAAAACTAGAAACTAAATTTTTGAATTCCAGAATTTCCCTTCAACGTTTTTTTTTAATCCAGTTTACCCCTCAACAATAAAAAAGTAGCTTCGTGCCATAGGGACTGTGAAGTACTTAGGTAAACAAAATATTTTTGTTTTATAAATGCAATATGGCGTAATATACATGATTAGGTTGCAGTATCAGAGCAAAGTGTATAATAATAAAGGTAAATATCTATCATCAGGCGTCTTGGAAGTCTGAAGACGAGTTTTGTTTATATGAAAAAAAAATATGCAAAATCACTCACTCTCACTCAATAAAAAAAATCGCTTCCGCTGTCTGTCTGTCCCTACGTAAGATTTGATCTTTAAAATAAAACTACACAACGGATTTTGATGCAGTTTTTTAATAGCTAGAGTGATTCGAGAGGAAGTTTTATATGTATAATTTAGTAACAGCATTGCATCCGTGCGAAGCCGTGGCGGGTCGCTAGTATAACATAAACCTATCTACCACTTTATGTGTCCGACAGCTGATATTATAATAGAACACGAAGCTTACTATTAATATAATCAACTGACCATAAGATATAATAATAAACTACCAAACCATGTATGGAATTCTAAATCCCAACACTTAAAACCCGATTTCTAACAGTTTACAAGGAACCGGTTATGTATGTATATACTTAAGTAGGTAGGTACCACAGATACGGCAGTGCCAAACAACGGGAATGCGATATCTTGTTCGATTGATGCTTGTCGTAAAAGAGAAGAAAGACTAGGTCGCAGGGTGAATAAATAATAACTTTTGCCTAGATTAGGTTATTTACAAGTTAACTAGCTGACCCGATAAACGTTTTTTTACCACCGACCATTGAGGGTTGAAGATTGTTACAGTACTAACTAATATCGCTATTAAAAATGGGGGTTGGTGAAAATTTTAAGTTATATGTATATTTTGTATGCCAAATCATAAGAAAAAACATAATAAATGTGGTATTTTATCATCATCATCAGCCCGTACACGTCCACGGCTGAACATAGGCCTCCCCCAAACGACGTCACGAATAGCGGTCCTGAGCCGCCTCCATCCAACGACTCCCTGCGACCGCTACGATGTCGTCGGTCCATCGAGTGGGAGGTCTTCCCACACTCCGTTTCGCATTGCATCGGCGGTCGCCACTCCAGAGCCTTTACTCCCCAACGGTTATCGGTTCTACGAGATATATGGCCTGCCGGTATTAATATATAATAAAAAATTAAAATTTGGGGTGGGCCACCCTTATCACTTAGAGGTATACAAAATAGTTAACGACCTTTTATTACCTATTCTCAGACCTATGGAGTATTAACAATTTTTTTTTTATAAAAATCGTTATAGCCGTTCGGAGGAGTATTTATTCCTGTGTATACGAACTTCGAAAAAAGGAGGAAGTTCTATATGTTCGGCTATTTGTATGTTTTAATGTTTGAGTTAAAGATGCGCGACTGTGAATGATTTCATTCGAATTATTCGACTTGACAAGTCATTCGAACGATTCGAATGACTAGGGCAAATTAGTAACTAATTTGGTTAGTAATCGCGAGTCATTCGTTCGACTGCCTGAGTCGGTTTCGATTCAATGCCCGCCGAGCGACGAATAATTCATTCATCACTCAAAACCATCGGTCGACTAACAAAGTCGAATCGGAGCCATGAATGATCCATTCGTAGAGACATTAGTAATTACTAATTAGTAGTTTCATTCGACTTTGAAAATTAGTATATTACTAATATTCAAGTCGAATAAGGAAATTAGTAGTTGTTCATCATTCGACTAGACAGATAATTCGCAGTCGCGCATCTTTAGTTTGAGTATTTCTGTAATCTGTGATGTTCGATTTTTTTGCTATTGTTTAGAGAATGATCCGAAGAAGGTCCCTTATACGTTTTATTCCGAAGGATTACTTATTGTTAGTATTTGTACCGCTAACCTTAAAAACAGTATAAATATTAAGGTAATAGAAGTCAATTTTTAGTTAAAAAAAAACGAATTTCGTCCTACGGCCTGAGTACTTAAGCAACCAATCGACTTGATTTTTGACATAGAGTTAGAGGAAAGGATGGACAGTAACATAGGCTACATTTTGCTCTGGTGAAACATCAAATTCCCATGGGAGATTTACGGCTTCTACGGCTTACGAATTTAATGCGGGTGAAACCGCGGGGAATAGCTAATATAATAAATGCGAAAGTGTGTTTGTTTGTTTGACCTTGCTTCACGTCCTAACTAAGCAACCAAACGACTTGATTTATAGAGTTCGAAAGGATGATAGAGAGTAACGTACTTTTTGTCCTGGTAAAACATCAAAATGATTAATTGATTAATACGTTTTTATCCAGCTAGAATGTGAAATTAGTATTTAACGCGGGTGAAACTGCAGGGAACAGCTAGTAGTTTTTAATATATACCTAGTTACCTATGTCGTTAGTACTATTCAGATTTATAGTTATGATGTGCCTATGTATCTAGTCGAGTACATAGGTAACTCCTAAATTCAAATAATACATGTTAAGTGTGTAAGATATTTTAATTTGTTTAGTTATAAATATATAGTGTAACAAGTGTATGTTGTGGTAAACAATAAGATTTCAAAAGATATTCAATGATAAAATGTAATAGGATTGATTTCCTACATTTTTCCCGCTCAAATTCAAATACTAGACAAATTAGTTTTGTATAATGAATATGCTATTTCATAATGTCTTTTAATCGATGTAATCAGTATCTTAATTGTTGATTTAATATTTAAGAACATTTGCCATGGATAAATTATCATATAAGAAGATATATCAATGTAACAAGTTATGAAACGAACACTCGCCGGTGTTTGGCAAATTGGCGCAAGGCATAATGACAACCGACGATGCGACGGTTGTTTGAACTAATTTTATATAAGACAGACGGTGAGCTGGCCCTGCCACTCTTTTTTGGAACTGTGAACTGAAACCATCTCTCAGTATGGTAAGCTGTTGTACATTATAGAACCTTTATCTAGATGTGTCCTAGTTTGTTCTAGCATCTATATTTTTGGGTGTCAAGTTTAAATTATAGTATTATATAAGGTTATCTATTCTTTTTAGATACACACAGGTGATAAATATAACTGTATTAGACATATAAGTCTTGTGAAACGTGCTAGTGGTTTCTTTTTCTCTTCTTCCGCTAGTGGACAAAAGATTGAAGTGAAGAGAATATCAATAACACTTTATTTCTTATTTGATACCTAATAATTTATGGTTTCGATGTTCGACCTATCTTTGCTTAAGTAACTATAAGCCTAAGAAATAAAGGTATTGAATTCTGAGTTCTGATTTCATTATTCCCAATTACCAAATTGTTAGGTTGCATTGTAGGGTAGGCAATTCCATGATTATATCCAAAAATATAAAAGGTAGGTAGATAAAGCCCACGATTCTGACAAGTGCATAAAAAATCAGGTTCACATAATATGTTCCATTTGGACTCAAAAAGTCTTGCCGAAAAAAAGATATCAAGGTATCCATTTTCTGTCGGAAGACCACAGGCACCTAACAGCCTAGACACTTTTTGAAAAGCTCCAGGCAGACCTTAATCAAGGTTGTCTGGTAGAGATCGCTCGTGAGCGATAAGACCGCCAATTGTCACATTTCTTTTTTTTTTGTTCAAATTGTTTGTAAACTGTTTTGTTAAGTGTGCAATAAAGTATTTTCTATCTATCTATCTATCTAAATAAAACAAGGTAAGGGCGAGTCGGATAGAGATGAGTCCGGTATTCAATAACTAACTCAGTACCTGTTAGCATGGTCCTCAAATATCTAACGCTATTGTAAAATCCGCATACCGCTAGGGAATAACTGTGCAAAGCGAGCATCGCGCCTAACCGACCGTGAGCCATAACTACCCAACGCTTCAATACCTGTACATACCTAACTATCATCTACGCATAGGTACTAGCGGACCGTTCACCCGTAAAGTTATGTAGCTGCAACAAGTATTTGGTATTTCTAAACAAATCGGTTAGAAATATTATATATTGGGTAGAAATCAGGACAGGTATAGAGTATTGTAACGTTATTGGGTACCAGTTCGTACTAGCGGTATTGAAACAAAATACCCAACTAATAACCGTTAGCCAAAATATCCAATAACTCCCATCCTTAGAGCCGAACCACAACTAAATGATAATAGGAACTAGGTACTACTTAAACATTGTCGTATTTATATCGGATCTGTATCTGACGACATCTACAATTTACGTCACGAGGATTGCGGTTCCATTCGCCTTAAGAAAAATAAAAATTTAATCAATCCGGCGAATTGGACCGCGTTCCAGTTACCTAGTAGGAGGATCCGCACAATGAAGGAAGAGTTCCGTTGCTTTTTGATTATTTGATTTATTTTGCTAAAAGAAATTTGTTCTAGTAATATCTTCGTTGAAAGTTATTATTTGAGAGGATAATGGCTTTTAAATAATATGAGATTAATTTGATTGTTTTGAAAAACAAAAACCAGTTTCAAATCCCTTATTACACTGCTTTTAACTTTTGCAAGAAAAATACTAATACCTCGGTAATACATTATAGGACCCCCTCGAGATCAGTCTCTATACAATAGCGAAAGAATTTTTAAAATCGGTCCAATAATGACAAAGAAATCGGCAAACATACATAAAAATATATATACAGCTGAACATAAAACCTCCTCCTTTTTTCGAAATCGGCTAAAAATAATGAAGGCACCAACTTTTCTAGTTTGCCAAATAGGAACCTATACTCAACGAATTGTTCCTACGTCGGCATGATGGCTGCGTCCTTTAGAAATATAGAGCGAGCGCACTCTAGGCTCACACATAGATATTACAGTAATGTACCTGTTTCATGTACACGCTTTGTTTAGGTATCAACACTTTTGGATTAGATACCCACTCAACAAGAAAAGCAAAGCCATCTCTTTTGTTCTATGTAAGCATATTTCTGTATCTAAAATTCTTCATCAACAAAATACATATGTATTTTGTTGAAGAATTACATATGTTTCTATTTCCGTTCCGATTTTGATTCCCCTTAAACCAATTCTCCATGTTGTTATCGTTGGTATTTATTCATTACTTTCACATGCATTTCTTATCGAAAGAACTTGTACCTATAGAAAATTGAATAAACTACACTTATAGGAAAATTGAATAAAAACAGCTTCAATTACAATGTCGTAGAAAAATAAAATACTATTATCCATCACACTATTTATCTATTTTAAAAGAATAGGTTACTAAATATACATTAGTTAAGAACTTCTTCAGGTCAAAAGCACAGAACGTATGCAAAGAACTGAGCCCGGAGTCCGGTTGGTCCAGTTGACGATAAGAGATGTGATAGTAGTCTTATTTTTGTATGGGATTTGTGTAGTTCCCTGTCCGCACTATAGAGGCGCCGCCGTACCAAATATTATAAAAATAATATGGCGTGTTTTAAAAAACGATAAACCGACTTCAAATTCCCTTACTTTTATACTTATTTTAACTTTGTTTTTGGGGGATAAATACTAATCCCCTGTAAATGTGTAATGTCCAATTTTGTGGGGACCCCCTCGGGAGAATTTTTTATACAATAGTGAAAGAATTTCTAAAAGCGGTCTTTTATTGGCGGAGATATTGCGTAACATACATACAAAAAATAAACATACGGACGAATTGAGAACCCCCTCCTTTTGGAGTCGGTTAAAAAGAGACGTCAAGATCACGACTCGATAGTCAACCGAAATCAACCCCCATCTGGCTGAAACACGTATAGTTCTCGGTATAGGTCTACCACGGCCCAAGAAAAAGAACGCTCTAAGTTAGTACCTACATAATATTATTCCAGGTGAAACAACATAGGTAGGTATATCGTTCTTTTTCTCTCGGAAAAACGCTATTAAAACCGTGGATAGACACTTAAAAAACTAAAAACTGACTCAGACTGAATCAGTCAGCCCATATACATACGTCCACTGCTGAACATAGGCCTCCCTCCAATTAGTATTTACCCTGATTTTATTTTGCTGGACAAAACATACTTTTTTTTTCCATAAAAATGTATTCCCAGTGCACTTATCCCTCTTCCATCTTGAGATCATACTATTTCAATCGACGAACATACTTACATAGAAAACATACATACCTACCTACAGCCGAATGTGAAATTTCCTCCTTTTTTCGAAGTCAGTTAAATGCTTACAATAAAGAAAAATATCTGCAATATTTTGGCTTTATTTGGTACCTGCACCCAATCCCGCACTATATGTATTTTTTTAGGTCAATCTTATTAATTATTAACAAAAATAGAAACCAATGATTACAAGTATTTAAAATTGAAATAATTGAGCTAACTGCAGACTGTTACAAACAATCTACAGGTATCAGGCATTTGATTTTTTCAATACAAGAGTCCCCAAAATACTGCCTGCATTCTTCCGCTGTATGGCAATGCGCAATGGCGCAGCTCTCGGCCCTCGCCGTTTCGACCAGACGCTCAGATATTTTTTTAAACTCGGGGGTAATCTCTTTTCCCCCGGACCTAGGGTCTCTCTACTTCAAAGGGAGCAAATGCGTAGGCTCTGACGAAACCTGCTTATTTGCGCCTCTAGAGATAATCGGCTAAATCTGCCACCGCATCAAAATAAATCATAGAAATTTGTATTTTTTGTATTGTATTTGTATTTTGTAGTAACAAACCATCCATTTTCATCGCTTTTTACGGAGATAGAACTGATTAAAGATTTAAAATTACTATCAATATGTGGAAATTCATAAGATTCTGCCTAGCTGAAAGTTCGAGCAAACTGTGGCCGGATTTTGATTTTTTGGCCGAACCTGGCCAAAACCGAAGCCAAACCTTCGGTCAGACACTTATTATAATCTCATTGGTTTTATTCCATTTTGATCGCTCGTTGATTATACGAGTGTACCTACTTTATGCGGACACTCATTATTCTCATCACCAACAATAACAACCATACGTAAAAATAACCTATACCTTGTTAGCGAATTCAGTTCCTTGAATCGACTTATGCTACTAATATTATAAATATAATATGTTTGTAAGGATGGATGTATGGATGTTTGTTCTTATTTCACGCATAAATTACTGAACTGAGTGGGCTGAAATGGTATGGGTATAGTTTGGGACCTGGAATAACATATACCTAGGCTATTTTTTATCCCGATAAAACGCGGGAAGCAGCTAAAAGAGAAGGTTCGAAGGTTCTAAAATACCTAATGTATTTACCACCTATGCGTGACGTCGCTCGTTTCGGGGAGGCCTATGTTCAACAGTGAACGTATACGGGCTGATGATGATTTACCACCTCACCCAGACAAGCTTCATAGCACACACCGACTGACCAAGTGTTCTAGGAAATTATCGGGCAGCTATTGTTTTCAATCAGATAAATTATTGATAAACTTGTAATTTATAGTATACTTATTAAACAAGGTTTGCTGACACGGCAGACCTTGTTTTGCCATCGACCACTGAGGGTTTAAAAAATGGGGGTTGGTGTTAGAATGGTGAATATTTAGAGTGTAACCAAACTCCTCCGAAACAGCTTGACCGATGTTTATGAAATTTTGTGTTTATATTTGGTAGGTCTGAGAATAGGATGTTATCTATTTTTTATAAAAAGTGATAAAGGACGCCAACAAAAATGTTTTTATTTTATGGACACCATTTTTATTTTTTTTTGTCATTTTTTAATTGTTTTTATATACACACAAGCTTTCCTAAAAATGTGTGTGAAGCTGTTTCGGAGGAGTTTGGTTACAAACACTGTAACACGAGATTTTTATATAGTGATAGACGACGTGTTTTAGTGATTGTGGATCAAACAAATGGGTGATGGAGGGCTACAACATGTCTGTCATAATAACGGAATTTGCATTTATTTCTTACAGAAACTATAATATTATATGAATAATGTTCAAAAACAAAATTAAGGGCAATGCGTTATATATTTTTTCTTACAAAGTAACTATACCTTCGGAACCCAGGCGAATTCCAAGTAATTATAAATGATAAAAAAATCTGTTCTTACTTATGAACAAAAGTGCTAATGCAGTATCAGTATTAGTAACTTTTTTATGAAGATTGAAATCCCTTAACACCAAACTTTGAGAGTAAAGGTCTCAGATCGAAACACTCTTATATATTTAATTCCTATTAGATACCATGCATACATTAGCAATATAGGCCTTTACTGTTGTAACAATATTAATATAATAGGGTACCTAGTTAAGGGGGTGTGTTAGTACCAACATGATCTTTTTTGTTAAGGTACACAACGGCCATCGGCCACGCGATCTAAACGAACCACACTCATTTTTGTGCTTTGTTCAACACACGTTTACACTAACATGTCATTTTCTGCACTGAACACAGATTTCTGTAGCGACTCATGTTGACTTCACAAAATAATTGACGACAGACAAATATTTGCTTTCCGAGTAGGTACGAGATAATGCTTTATTACTGATGAAGATGATCAGGAAATCCCTATCTTAACACAGATAAACAACATGTTATGAGTTGTCTCTTTATGTCTGTAAATGATTTCTGAAAATAGAGAAACGTTTATCTATGAAATTTAGTGTAGAGCTTGCTCGAGCTAGCTAGCTAAGTATTTTGGCTGTAGGGACAGTGGCTGAATAGTGAATTCTAAATACGCGATATAGGACTAATGAGTAGAGAAAATGGTATGGCGGGTCACGCACGGAAGACATTAATTAACATACCAGAGAGTTTTTGAGAATAAAATAAATTATAAGGACTTTTCTCTTAACTCTACGATGCATGTAAATCCTTACACCCATTTCAATTATGGGTACGACCAAGCAAATGGCGTCGGCGGCGCGGGCGCCTCGTAACTTCAATAGAAATTCTGGGAAGTTTTTGTTTTGTTTTCCTTTTCAGACTTTTTGATGGTCAATGTTTAATTAATTCCCTTATTTGCAAAACGCCCACGTGAGCACGTTTTTGTATGCAAATAAAATAAAATAAATAAATAATGCTGTAGAATAGACATAGCAATTACGAGCAATCCGCGGCTGAACTTTCTACTGTAGTTTATCATATATAGTCAGGTATACAATATAGATTAAAGGAATGGACGTGTTTGGAAGTTCCAACCTCTTGCGAGTATTGTTAAAAATATGGTTTCAAGAAAACAAGTTTCGTTGCTCAAAATTGCTCAAATATTGGGAACAAATCAGCTATAGGAAGATATAAAAATTGGTATCTATAAACAAACATTCATGGGATCAAATCGATACAGACCGTCGCACCCCCACTTTGTTTGGTTTGACCGTGTATGATTGAAATTCAACACCCTGTGCATGTATTTGACACCCTTAAGCATATTGATTCTACTCGCTTAGGCAAACGAAAAATTTCTTTACTATAAATATAATATATATTTTTTGCTATGCTTTGTTACTTTGTCCATTGCAATTTTTTTTTCTAAGATTTTTTTACAAATTCCATCTACATTTGAATTTAGAGTTAGTTTGTTTTAATTATAATAAGGAGAATAGGACTGAGGACTCGTTTTCCATAACTGAATCGCAAGCTGAAATATTGTAAATAAATTATATTTCACTTTGATCTCCGCAACCTGTGTCTGTGGTGCAACGACACAATGCACTCTGTTCAAGATAAGTGGCAGTGGCAGCTTGATATAGCTGCATATTCTTACAATACTTCAATGAAACTGCAGAGAGATGACGGAGTTAAGGAAGATCTTACTCGTAAAAGCACCAGGTCATCTCCATTTTGCAAATACAGTGGTAAAATGAAAATATGAGTATATCAAAGAAATTAAATGATATACCAAAAACTTACGCAAGACTTGAACCGGCGACCTTCCCCTTTTTTTTGGGATATCATTTAATTTCTTTCAGATTACCCCGATTGCTAGGGGCTTACGCACTAAAATAAGAAAAACCTTAAATATACCTTAAACTTAAAAAACCTACTACTTAACCTTAAAACCATAATATATATGAAATAAGAAAAACCTTAATATGTCCGACTTCAAATTCCCTTACTTTTACACTTTGGTATTTTAAATTTTGCGGGATTAATACTAATTGGAGATAAACATTTTATGGGACCCCTTCGGGAGCATTTTCTATACAATAGTGAAAAAAAATTCAAAATCGGTCTATATATTGGCCTGTATACACACATGTACTTTTATGATATTTCCAACTCCTTTTTCCAATTTTCTTTTCTTTTCTTGTAGCCATTTAAGTTTTAAATTTGATCATATTTTATATGAGCTAGCATAAAATTTGTATAGGGTCGGTGAGTAAAATATAAATATCCAAAAATTTATTAGAACCAGAAATGTTGACTTTATTACCTACAGGGTAACAAAGCCAACTTTACCAAGTTTAGAAAAAAAAAAACAACCTCAAGTCATGTTCCTAAATAGTGAGTGCTATACGAATTTTATATTTTGTCAATACCAAACTGGTTCCTCTATAATTGTATCATATTTGCATTGATTAAGATAAAGCGAGCAAATGCGCAATGTAAGTATAAATAACGAGAGTGTATAAGATTTGTGCGTACACGTGCTTCAAGCGCGCGCGCAGTCTAGTGCTCCAGTACGCGCGCCCGCCGCGACGCGTTCACCCCGCGGGCTGACCGACTGTGCTCCTCCCCACCAAATATACCAAAACAAAGACGAAAACTCCAAAATGGGTACTAAAAAGTCAAAAAAAGTGTGAGTTTTTTAATTAATTATTCGTGTTTAATCTCCTTTTAATAACAGAGTAAATTATAATCATTTTAGAAGAATTTTGGTGGGGTTTTAAAAATGTCCATAACGAAACTTGATTGAATTTAAATGTGAAAAAGATTTTTCTATCAAAAGTTCGACTGAAAGGATTTATTTGATTGCTTATTTATTTTTAACATTGCGCTTGCGAATATATTTACCACGTACTGTTATTATTGTTTTTCCTTGCGACAGATTTTTTTTCTCCGTTAATACTCTTAGCGATGAAAAATATTTAATTTATATTCTAATCTACCTATGAAAATTCAGCACATAGTGATCAGGGTTTCGCTTTTTCTAGAACCACTCTTAATTTTTCGGTGAAGGAGTAACATAAAATCAAAGCCTTGTTAAAATTTGTGTTTGTTAAAATAGTTAATAAATATTATTATATTTCAGAGGAGTCGAGGAGCCAGAATATAGTTGTTCCTACTTTTCGATTGTAAGTATAATACGACTATAATATTCATTATATTTTGTACAAAATCCTACTATATATACCCTACTAATATTATAAATGTCAAAGTTTATATGGATGGATGTATGGATATTGGTTACTCTTTCACGCAAAAACTACTGAACCAATTAGACTGAAATTTGGTATGTGTATACTTTGGGACCTGGAATTACATATAGGCTATTTTTTATCCAGATAAAACGCATTTATTAGTCATGCATTGTAAACGCATAACTACGATAATTTCAGGGTGTATCATTCTAAGTAGTTTCAAAGTCTCAAAAGAAAGGTTGCTCCAATTTTCAATGGAATTTTAGTGAATGATTTTCTGTATAAAGTGAAAAGTGTTTTCCAGCCATAGCTACCTATAGTTTGAGCTTATAAAATTATTTCTGATAAAACTGAAGGCATAAGACGGCTTTGAATCTCATAGAACCTTAAAATTTTATATACTGAACTATAAAATTAAAGTGGCTATTAAAGGGCTATAAAATTAAAGTTTTGTTCCGAAAAATAATATTTTACGTGATGAGGTTTGCTTTGATAATAAATGATGTCAAAAATTCTAAATCTCCTTCTAAGATGAAAAAAAAACCTTTGAACACTACTTCGTTTGAATGTCTAGCATAGAACGACATTGTGTATAAGATACATACCTACTAATCTGAGGAATTAAAAAGTTATATCTGAACTAATACCCTATGCTAAACTTGTAAATAAAATAATCTCAGATTAGGTGCGTAAAAATCGTAAAGTGTAGAAAGGGATGATTTATAATATACATATTTATGATGATTTATATATATGTGCCATTACCAAAACCCCTCTCTCTCTCTCTCTCAAAAAATGTCTGTTCCCTAATAATCCTACTAATATTATAAATGTCAAAGTTTGTATGGATGGATGTATGGATGTATGGATATTTGTTATTCTTTCACGCAAAAACTACTGAACTGATTAGGCTGTAATTTAGTATGGGTATAGTTTGGGACCTGGAATAACATATAGGCTATTTTTTATCCCGATAAAACGCGGGCGAAGACGCGTGCAGCAGCTAGTAAATAAATAAATAATACTGAACAATTCACACCGCATGTTCTAGCCCCGAGCATAGCAGAGCTTGTGTTACAACTCAACAGATTTATTTATGACTAGCTGACCCGTGCCCACTTCGTTGGGCGGTAAACATTTTTAGTGAACCAAACCGAACCGTGAGACCGAGTCGAAGATCAAAGTTGTATCCACTTCCACCAGTGTCTTCGCCACGACAGTAGGTAGGTATATAAGCGAGTAGAGACTGAAGAGCATCAAATGCCTGGTGTGTGTCGCCAATGCATTGCAAGCGGTCACAATGTCCCGCCTGTCACAGTGCTGATCTACCAGGACGACGGCAACATCATTGGTAGCGAGAGCTTTGTACCAACCGGATGCAGTCCAGTAGGTCGTTTATCGGCGCTAATAACAATTTTGTAATCATTTTGTTGGTTTTGGGGTATGGACTCGTATTTTATGTCTTTTCTCGTAGTATGAATTCAATTCATCCTAAGTTTCATTCTAATCTATTCAGCAATTTTAGCGCTATGCGAGGTCGAGAAATTTCACTTCCATCCCCACTCCCAAGGGGAACCCTAACGAATTCCAGGATAAAAAGTATTACATGTCCTTCGTAGTATGAACTTAAAGTTTCACAGTTTCATTTGAATATATTCAGTAGTTTCAGCGCTATGCGCAGCCAAGAAATTTTAACCTACTGCGGAGGGGCCACTACGGGGGCTACTGGTGGTCCCACTGCGGGGCAATGTGGGGGGCCCACTGCGGGGGTAAACTGCCAGGGGCCCCCACTGCCGGTGCCCTCCACTGTGGGGGCCTACTGAGTGGGACCCACTGCGGGGGGTACTACGGGGGGCTACCGGGGGTCCCACTGCGAGGAAATGTGGGGGCCCACTGCCGAGAGCCCCCACTGTGGGGGGCTGATGAGGGATACCACTGCGGAGCAAAGTGGGGGGCCCAATTCGGGGGGCCATCTGCCGAAGGCCCCCCACTTCCGGGGCCCCACTGTCGGTGCCCCCTACTGTGGGGGCTACTGAGGTCCCACTGCGTGGCAATGTGGGGGCCCCACTGTGGGCGGGCTACTGGGAGGGTCCGGTTCCGTGAGGGGCCCCACTGCTGGGGTCCCCATTTCTGGGGCCCCCACTGCCTGGGGCCCCACTGCCAGTGCGCTCTCTACGGCCCTTGCCCCGCGCGCCATCCTGCAACGCGCAAAATTTCACTTCCATCCTCTCGCATAAGGGAACCCTTCTGAGTTCCGGGATAAAAAGTATTGTATGCCCTTTTTTGTAATATGAACTTAAATCATGCTAAATTTCATTTGAATACCTTCAGTAGTTTCGGCGCTACGCGCAGGCAAAAAAAAATATTTTCATCCCCTCTCCCAACGGAACCCTATTAAAATCCGGGATAAAAAGTATTCTATGCCCTTTTTCGTAATATGAACATAAATTACGCTAAGTTTTATTTGAATACCTTCAGTAGTTTCGGCGCTATGCGCAGCATTCTCCCAAGGGAACCCTACTGAAATCCGGATAAAAAGTATCATATGTCCTTCCTCGTAGTATGAACTCAAATCCTGCCAAGTTTCATTTCAATACGTTCAGTAGTTTCGGAGCTATGCGCGGCCAAGATACAGACAAACAGACAGACAGACATGATGGAAAAAAATACAATTCTGGCATCAGTACTGATAATAGAGTGCCCTCCAAAAAAATTTTCTAAATATCTTCAATGTACAGAATTGGACCTGTTACAGTTTTATTATAAGTAAGTATAGATTAGTTTAAAAAAAAAAGCTTATTTAAGACACATAAATATTCTTTTGATAAGAAATATGTATATAATAATCCGATTAAAAAACCCGTTGTGCATGTATAGTAAAGCCAAATCTGCCCAGGGGTTTGTAAGATATGGGGATCCAAATGGGGCTTAAAAGATTCAAATGAATCGAATGTTTAATGAGAATTACCTAATATCGTGAGGAAGGTCGAGAGAGATCTATGAAGGAGAGAGAGGCATTAGCCCTACAGAGGAAATAATAAAAACTAAAGACGATTTTACTAATACTATACTATTTTAATAGCAACCACGCATTACACGCTGGTAAAAACCATCGCAAAACCACGATAGTTGACGAGCACCAGTAATAGTGATTATTATCCATAAAAAGCTAAAGGGTTTTCCTTTCAACCATCCTTCGTAGATGTAGAAACCATTGATTGTGTTTTTCTTTATTCCAGTATCGATATGGAACATGCCTTGAAGTCACGGCAACCATTTTCGGGGTATTCTTCGGCTTGCTGAGTGGTGGTGGGGTTTGCTATAACCTAGCTCAGATAGGAGAGCTCACGACTGCGTTCGTCGAGCGTACAAAGTACCAGGATCGGTTGTCTACCTACCTGCCACTGACCACGGCTTTCGGTGGTGGGAGAAGGCTGTAAGTATATGCATTAAAAACTATCTATACTGGTCATCGAAAAAACTGTACCGCTATTATTCTTCAAAAAAAGATTTTATTTTTATGAACAGCATGTATACATACATGCTGTTCATAAACAAGTAATCAAATCGAACATATATGAAACTAACTGCTCCCCGCGGCTTCGCACGCGCTTTTCATGTACCCTATGTCCGTCCCCGGGATACCATCTACCTCCCTGCCTTTCATTAAGATCCGTTCAGCCATTAAAGCGTGAAAAGGTAACACACAGACAGACAGATAAAGAGGGTTACTTTCAAATTTATAATATTTAGTAAGATTGAGAGTAGGTCGAGTTTTTTGATGACTATACGAGTATGTATGTACATAGTTCTGTACTACACGGAATATTTATAATAGGTTAACGATAATTCAAAACATTTGCACGCAATAATACTCATGCTCATTTATTCGCCGTAGGAGCACTGGGCACACTTGGATAAGTCAATTTACAATAGTTCACAGTAAATGTACTTAAAATTATGCTTACTTCAAAGCCATAAAACAGACAAACAGAAATACAATTAAATAACTTGGGAATTTAGATAAATATGTAAGATAAATTAAATTAGATCAGCTGTAAAAGGGCCAATTACGAAGGAATCGAAAATAAATCAGGAATCGCAGCAGATAATTTTTTATTATATTACTAAATACTTTATATTTGTCCTTATTGAATTTATTTCAGTACCTACCTATGTTTTTACTGGACCTGGCTTCAATCATCAATCGGGTCTTTGTGTAGTGTAAAGATATATAAACTTATAAATTATGTCTTTCGTGATTCAAGCTATGTCTTGTATCATTCAATGATACAACGTTAACCTTGTTATCTAGCAAGTAGACTTATACATTAGAATCTCTTATCTTCCTACCAATTCATTGCCCATTATAATGATTCTCGCTCAATGTATGGGTTATAAAATTAAAGTCGTTATACATAACGAAGAAAACTGAAATATCTTTGTGATTTCATCATCATATCAGCCTATACACCTCCACTGCTGGACATAGGCCTCCCCCATAAGACGCCACAAATAGCGGTCCCGAGTCGCCGCCTCCATCCATCGACTCCCTGCAATCGCTACGATGTCGTGGATCGTCCTTTGAGTGGATGGTCATCGCCCATGTAGGGGGATTGATAGGATATCTTTGTGAATTACCATCTAGTTATTTTCAGTTCAGCTTGAGGAAGTTCCTAAGGTTTTTTGGACGTGAGATAATAAAACAAGCTCTATCATCAAAACCACACAAATATAATATTCCATAGAAGTACCCTATTATTATACTAATAGGGTACTTCTATGTAAACTAATATATATATGGCTATAGCCATCTGTATATTAGGAAGTAAGGTCTTTTGGACGTGACATAATAAAACAAGCTCTATCATAAAAACCACACAAATATAATATTCCATAGAAGTACCGTACTTCTATGGAATATTACCAAAAAACCTTAATTCCTAATACAGACGGCTATAACCATCTGTATATTAATTTACATAGAAAACACAATAGAGCGACACGGGTTAATAAAGAACAATAAAGCTGAACAGTACCAACCTATTCTGTGACTGAATCAATTAATATGTTGTAGTGTCAACGCGTCCAACGATGAGAACATGAAGGCACTGCGTGAGGATGCAACTGCCATGGCAATAGGGACGTTCACAAGCATCGCTATTGCAATTTTGCTGAACGTCTTGTCCGTTGCATTCATCAACTGGAGCGCACTTAGGCAGGTAAGCAGTTCACCACCATGGTCAAAATCCTCTATAATAAAAGAAACCCTGCTCTATGGCATCCACAGTCTACAGTTAGATTTACTTCTGAGCTCATGCTAGTCTCCGTGGACATTGGCCGACGGCGGCGTGGCCGAATTTTAGCTAGGACAAGATTGTCTTCATCAGTATTATCCAAACCCTACCTTTAAGGGCGCGTTTCCACCAGTGTCATGACCGAAAATTATCATTGGACGACTATCATATCTAGCTGTTCCCACTGGTGACATTGTGTTGAAAATCTATCGCCACGGCAAAAAGTGTCGTGGACGACCGGGAAACTGCACGAGTTTCTGTCGTCCCGACCCGGTGGGAATGCACTCTAAGGGTGTAGACTACACACACAGCCTAAATTAGTATCTAGCTATTTTTACACTGTACGGTCTAAAGATTAGTGTAGAATCTAGTTTATGATACCTAAATACTTGGCATGTCACCATGGTTTCACGTGATTTCCGAAATTATCAAAGCGTCAATTTTTTATGGACTTGCCACGATTTATGTATCAACTTATTCGCGGTAGATATGGTATAAAGGGTCCTGGGGTCGAATTCTGCCACCAATCTTTCCTGTATAAGTTTAAAGTCTTTATTTAGGAACTTAATTTAGATACAATAACAAAAAAGGAAACGATGTGACCTGCAGAAGTAAAATACTGTATCGCAGATCGCAACGTCCACTTCCGGGATTAGAGTTGTTACTATGACAATAGTATCGTCGCAGGATGGTTCAACCCTTGACATTTTTGACACGTCCCGTCGCGCGTCGTGTCCATCTGTACTTTTCATTAAGGTAAAATGGCAAAATGTGTCTTACGTTATAATGAAATGATTAATTTAGTGGAATTAGGGACTAAAAAGTTACAAAATGGCAGAGTACCGTAGCCTACCTCGAGACATTTAACTTTGCTGTACGTTCAATTGTTTTGATTTAAACAATATCGAACGTTACGCACAAGTTTTATTGTCTCTATTGATTATGACCTTACATTTTAATTGACTACGAGCTTCAAGGCTAGCTCCTACTAGATTTTGATTCGCCTGAAATATATTTTGATTAAAATTCCTGGAAAATACTTGTGGATTCGTTAGCTAAAAGCCAGCCCAGTATTTTATTTGGAGAGTGTGTATTTAGGTTTTCCTTAGACTCACTACATATTATACACACAACAAAGTTCTTCGCCGCGTCGCAATAAACACAAAAACAACTGAACGAATGAAAACGAAGAGATTTTCATGTGTTTTTCACCAATAGATAAATAGAATGATTCATGAGAAAGGTTTAAATCTATTATTAGTCAAGGTTTTGTGTAAATTGGTTGAAAATTAACGATAATTATTGTTGAAAGTATCGGAAAAAGTCAAGCCGCCTGGGAGCTTTCATCAAAAACGTTGCCCTTTGAAATATAAAAAAATAATTGAAGATGGGATATTCCGGCATATATTTTTAAGGATAGCTTACTATACCCATTCTATTATAATAATATGCTCTAGAAGCCGGGGCGCTTTTAATTTTAATGACCTTACTGGCGTAAGAAAGAAAAGAAGAAATAAAATTGATTTATTTGGCCATACATAACATCTAACATAATACGACACATCACATTACAGATACGGGAAAGTACAGGAACCATAAACATACATAAAGAAAATAGATATGAACAGTGTTAGGGGCCAAAAAGTTGGCCTAAACGCCAAAAAGGCGCAGCTCCACCTGCTACATAAGAGGTTCGAGAAACATTTGATCCGCCTCGTGACAAATGTTTGTCCTGACCTGATATTAATCCCAATACGTGGTCCTGACACACTCACAACAAATATCTGCAGATGGTACAAACATTACCTTATCTAGTACCGTACTGACACACCGTAACACAAGCTCTTCTATTGGACTAGCTAGATGATGCTGCTTGGATTGTCCACCATTATTTTTTTATTTAATTTAGTTATGAAACTGTTTTATTTTCAGATAACTAGAATCAGAATGTTATTTTTGAATGCTGTTCTACGACAAGACATGACTTGGTTTGACACAGACTCTGAATTCAATATGGCTTCAAAGATGTCAGAGTAAGTAATTTTAGATTTACGACCTCACAAAGAGTACATTCGATCCCAGTTCTAAATTCTTGATACCGGGATTTTGAGATTGGCTTCAGGTTTTCCCGGGATCCCAGGATGTGACAAGTAATGAAAATTCTGTGTTTTTATGTAAAATAAACCTTCATCAAATCCTTTATATCAACAACATAATGAAATGTTCTTATAAATAGCTATCATAAGTAGTCAGTAGTTCTAGTAGTAGATAGTAGATAGTTAATCGATCAGTGGTTTTGAAGTCAGAGTTCATGTTGCGTGGGTATAGAGAAATTATGTATTATAAAAAACTAGCTGACCCGGCAAACGTTGTTTTGCCTTCAACCCTTATCACTTAGGGGTATGGATAGATAGTAGCCGATTCTCAGACCTACTGAATACGCATATAAAATTTGGTAAAAATCGGTAAAGCCGTTTCGGAGGAGTTCGGTAACTAACATTGTGACATGGAAATTTTATATATAAGATAACGCTTAAGCAAGGGGACAAAACAAAATAGACTATCGTACGGGGCTGTTTCGATAGAAAATAAAAGTAATTCCCGGTCGGTAACACCCCGTCGTCAACACTAACTTTTAATTGACGCTACTTTTTATTTCCCGATCGTACCTACCCATCTAGTCAGAATAAAAAAGCGGATTTCAATGAAATGAGATAAAAACATTAAAAAAGCTCTATAATTTAAAAAAATTAGTTAATATAGATTTTTTAAATTGTAGCATGTACCTATGTATCTTGCCGGAAAATAAAAATAAACGTTTTACAGTAGTTAAGCAAAATATTTTTTTTTTACTAGGTTAAACAGTGTAATTTTTGTATCATATTATAATCAAAGAATTTACAACAATTTAATTAATCTTGCTCTTTTGGCAGCTTGATCTAGCAGCTATCGATATCTCCTGTTATTTTGGTACAAGATACTAATAATAAAATAATATGCATAATCAACAAGATTACTCCATTTTAACACAAAATAGCTGATAACAGGTGAAATAAGCTCGTTTGGTTCGTTTCACGCAGCATTTCAAATATTTTTTTAGTCCCGAATACTTTGTTTGCCTTGAAATTTTTGGGACTAGAAACGGGATTCCAGGATGCCGGGATAGAATACTATACTCAAGACCTTGTAAATACACAGAGCAGTAAAGTGAAGACTATCCATAGAGCATATTGTTTGTGGATTTCAACTGATTTTCCACTCGCGTAAAGTCACGAACTTGCACCTCTTCGCAATCAAAACATAATATTTTACTGACACGTTATTTCGATGGCTACAAGTTTATAACAATTGGTTCAATTGAATTGCGTGCGAAGCTTATTAAAGCCATGTCTATTCTATTGCTATGCAACTAATTATCTTAGGTTTGAAATCTATATTTCGACCCGACTAACGTTTACAGTCAAATTACCAACATTTATTTGGTTATGTAACCACTTTGTTTACAAAAAAATATCTTGGATTCCAGATACAAGTTTAAATTGAAGTGACAGGATATTCCCGCTCCGGATCGTTTTTGGTGCATAGGACTTCCATCGCTATTCAGCAAGGTACAGGACGCCTCACGGTTTAATAGCGCTGACCTTGCGCTGACCTTGACGCGCAGAAGCAGATTTTTACACCGTTTTACACCTGCGCAAAAACTGCGACGAAAGTGAAGGGGCACTTTCGTCGAGCGCTATAAAACCGTGACGAGACGTGTAATGCTGCAAACATTATGGACACTTTTGCACCGGGAACGGTCAGGGGTGGGTTATTTAATGACAATTTTTTTGTATATTCAATATATAATGTTTATTATTGAGACGAAATTAAATAAAATATAAATTTCATAGAAATATAAGATATTAAGTTCAAAATAAAATTAAGAAGATACCTCATACAAAAACCCCTTATAATATTAAACTTTATAAAATAATTATTTTTTTTCACATTTTCTGAAGGTGTGTGACATAGGACAGGACATATCGTAGGGAAAGCATTCATAAACAGATTGGTTTTTCGTAGTTACGATGATAAAATTTGGATATGTAACACCATAATCTATTGGAAAGCAGCCAAGGCAACTTGCCAGAACTTCGAATGATAAATAGAATGAATACGGCACTCTAGGCTTGGCAAGGCACTTCTGACTTAGTAGCTACGATACGTAATCAGCTCGTTTACCCCTAAATGGTAAAAACATTGTGTATTTTGCGATCCCACTAGAAGGGCCTCTCACCTTTGTGCGGGTGCACAGTAATTGCTATTGCTGGATTGGAGAACTCCGTTGAAGGTGAAGGATAATGTAGAATTAAAAGATTGTTCTTTGAAAAGAGCTTGTATATTTGCTTACTGCATTACTTGATTGCTATTGCTATTGTTTCACTATTTAGGTATTCACTGTTCGGATTTTTAAAATTACATGGAACTACTAACATTTAGGTACGAATATAATTTTTTTAATACACTAAATATTTGGCTCAAATTTGCCGCCCCCTAAAATCTGCCGCCCTAGCCTTTGGACTACTCAGCCTGCTGGTAAATCCGCCACTGACTACGGCCCACAAAAATATGAATATTTGGCCTTTTATAAGAGGTAGTGCCGCACTCTCACCCATTTGCTTTAATGGTCCATCCACATTTTGCACAATTAATCGTCTTTCTTTTTGCTGAACGCCCTTCCTTTGAGATAAGATTATTATCAACATTATTATTTTTGCGGTAAACGTTTTCTTGAGTGGAGACCGTGACTCGGAAAACGTAGTGTAGGACGCCTTCAGGATGAAAATATATGAAGAAAGACTGCCGGCAGATGCTGAATGCGGCAATCTTAATGAAGGGCGCTATGGTGCTCATTAAGGGAGGCCTATGTCTAGCAGTGGACTAGTATAGACTTATGATGATGATGACGCTAATGCTGTGTACAGACTTACGTAATGTACCACGCAATGTAATGTGAATCAGCTTTCATCAGTGTGGACACACCGCGAGAACGAACCCAACTTGCACCTTACCTACTTACACGCATAAGTTTCCGGCGTGCTCGCGAACGTAGCGTCAGTACCCAGTCTGGTCGTGTTCACGCTCGTCGCTACGCAACCAGTCCATACTGGCGAACTGAGCACACTGTGACCCTACCCCTTTGTGTTCGTTGGAAATTCCACAGATCACGCCGAGTTCGACTTCAAATGCTCGTAGCTTGCTCGTGAAATACTCTGCTCGTGCTCGCAAGGCGTGCACACTAAATAATTGGCTTACATTGGACCTTGCGTGATACATTATTTTGTAATTTATGGTACAATGAATCATTACACTAGGTAGTGTCTTTCATTACTTGGTACATTTCATGTTTCCTTGCGTCTGTACACGGCATCATCATCATCATAAGTCTATACTAGTCCACTGTTAGACATAGGCCTCCCTTAATGAGCACCATAGCGCCCTTCCTTAAGATTTATTTTAACCTGATCATTTTGATTTAGCATTCCTTTGCAGAAACTTAATTAAACTAAAGGATGGAATGGGGGAGAAGATCGCAGTGGTGTCGAACCTCGTAGGAACCTCCATCCTATGCCTGTGCACTGCCTTTCCACTGGGCTGGGAGCTGACCCTCGCTTGTATGAGCATTATGCCTTTCTCACTGGCCGCTTCTATCGCCCTATCTAACGTAAGTACAAGATTAGCTCTACAAATGTGTAGGTACTAGAATTCTCAGAACAGCAAGAAAGACAAATTCTTTTAAACAGACTTCAAAAAAGGAGGATGTAAGTCAAATCGACGTCACCGTTGTGGGTAAATAATTAAATTTGTTTTATTTTTATTATTTAGGTATTGTTATATCCGCAAGAAATCGCAGGGAGACGATGGATATGCGGCTTAGGACCACTATTTGTGGCGTCGTATGGGGCAGGCCTATGTCTTGCAGTGGCCGTGTCTAGGCTGATGTGATGATATCCGTAAGAGAAATACACATTCTGTGAAAATTTTAACTGTCTAACTTTTACGGTTCACGACACAGTCCGCTGAAGTACTTACGGACAAATGGACAGACGGACAGCCATTGGAGACTTAGTAATAGGGTCTGGTTTTCACCCTTTGGATACGGAATCCTAAAAACATTGAATCTGATGACTTTGGGTTTTGTCTATTTTCTAATAAGGAAGAAAAAACGGAGACTGTGATAGTTATGATGAGATTAAAATGAGATGTCGTCAATATAGAACTATTCCTGCTCACCAAATAAAATGGGTTTTTCCATAAAGCTGTTTCCCCCTTTGTTTGGGGGACGCACATCCTGCAGTGAACATGAGTTGATGAGAAGGAAGCCTGTTACTAAGATTCCAAAAATAAAACACTGGTAAAATTGACTCCCCACGACAGTATAAGAAGTTAATCAATTGTATGCAATTAACGAAAATGCTCCCGCAACGATGTAGAGAGCGTCGACGGTTCAACAATCACGTGTCCTACGCAAAGCGTGTCATGGAATCAACACATGCGTGAACCAAACCAAACTATTGCACCACGCGGAGAAAAACATATATTATATGAGCGAATTCTATTTTAAGGAGGGAAACGTTAAAATCTGAGTCTAGAGCCTTCTTTTAGTCTAGGAACTGTTGGAGAAAAAACAAGCTTTGTTTTTTCTGTTTTTTAGAATGGACATGGTCGTATGTGGCCATGACAACGTTACGGGGTCTAATAAACTTATGCCCCTAAGTATGTATAATCTATCTAATGCATTTTTGTTATTTCGGTAGCCTAAATAGAACTTTATATTTACTGCAATACGTGTTTGCATATCGAAGATAAAAGTTGCTTCGATCTGGAATAAATTTTCAATTCATCACATCGTCGCTTATCGTCAGGTGTGATAATGGCCCAAAGAAGGTATAACGACTTAAAAAATAGATTTCCATCCGACGTGACGTAAACATATTGTTTAAAAGAGATTTGAAGCATCTCAAATCAGCACAAAAGGTTAAGTCAAACTGTAATTTGTTTCCAGTATCAGACGAGATCGTCAATAAGGGAGATGGAGTCATACAGCCAAGCGGGCAAGCAAGCTGAAGAAGTACTGAAATCCGTCAAAACTGTTGTCGCTTTCGCTGGAGAACATAAGGAAACGGAAAGGTAAACACCTACTGTTTTTTATGTTTATTATATAAAACTAGGTTAATCCTGGTTTAATAAATTTTGATGTAAACTAAAGTAGCCCAATTAAAAAAACAAAGAAGTTTTTTAAATAACTTCAGATCTAAAATTTTATGAATTATCCTATTGCAAAAAGTAAACAAACGGATACATAATATATACCTGTATATATAACGAAAATATACAGGTTAATGTATCATTTCTAAGAAAAAACAGCGCTAATTTCAGTTATTCGGGCCCGCTCGGCGTCAAAAAAGTCTGGCGGCCATTTTGGCCTTGGCAACATATGGTATAGCTAAATCAAAGCCTGGCAGTTGAAGGGATCTTTTAATAAGGATGGGAATTATTGGATATTTTGGCTACCGGTTATTAGTTGGGTATTTTGTTTCAATACCGCTAGTACCAACTGGTACCCAATAACGTTACAATACTCTATACCTGTTCTGATTTCGACCCAATATATTTCTAACCGATTTGGTTAGAAATACCATCTAACCGATTTGGTTAGAAATACCATCTAAGCGATTTGGTTAGAAATACCAAATACTTGTTGCAGCTACATAACTTTACGGGTGAACGGTCCGCTAGTACCTATGCGTAGAGGATAGTTAGGTAAGTATAGGTATTGAAGCGTTGAGTAGTTATGGCTCACGGTCGGTTAGGCGCGATGCTCGCTTTGCACAGTTATTCCCTAGCGGTATGCGGATTTTACAATAGCGTTAGATATTTTAGGACCATGCTAACAGGTACTGAGTTAGTTATTGAATACCGGACTCATCTCTATCTTTTAATCACTGCAAGAGTTTTTAGATTTCTAATCTCTCTGTTATAACTGTCATGTACAATAGGTAGGTAGGTACTCTAAGATGAGATCTCATTATTCATAAGGCCTATATTATGTATAAAGCCTACTACTATAAATAAATACTATTAAATTATTAAGATTTTTTGTGCCTTGAATAAGACGTTAGATTATAAGTACCTTTAGCCACCTAGATAAATGGTGCATATTTGAAACACATTCTCTTTAAGAACCCATGTACCTCTACAAAATGCTTGCAATACAATATTGAGTATTGAGTATCTAATACAGATGAGAAAAAGATTGGCAGTATCGCACATTAATCCAACGCGACTACCGCATAGTACATATAAAGCAATTATTCAAATATGGAATTAAACTCCTGTCTGTCATTTGATGCCGTCAATATGAAATGCATCTAAATGGCAAAACTCATATCTGAATGCATTTTTGTGCTGTGCGGTAGCGGTGCGCCCCTGATCTGCGACAACCTTAGGAATTGTACAAATATAATCAGTTATTTACAAAATTTCTATAATTTTTTTGTAAGAACCTATTCTCAATTTCCATAGGGACAAAATTAATACTCACAAGTATACCACAAATTACTTACAAACAACAATTTTACGTATTTCTGGCTGCGTTTAGTTCCTAGGTACCCACCGGAATTAAAGATAGACGGTTTTTTCTTTTTAGCGTTCGGTACCCAAAGGGTGAAAACGGGACCCTATTACTAAGCCTCCGGTATCTCTCCATCCGTCCGTCCGTCCGTCAATGGGATCTATCTAATGAATCGAAAAATAATGATAATTAAGACGTCCAACGTTCATATCAAGTTGAGCTCCGATTACCGAAGTTAAGGAACGTCGGGTTCGGTCAGTACCTATTTGGATAGGTGATCGCGTCACGTTGGCTCTTTGCTTCCTTCGATTAAAAAAAGTTTTTGAGGTTATGAAACCCTGTGCGAGTCGACTCGTACTTGCCTGGTTTCATTTAAAATAACATGTTTGCAGCCAGTCTAGTCAAAATAATAAACGAACAAACAAAGGATTCAATGAACTAGACATTCGTTTGTTTATTGTTGTAATCCAACTCTTGATACTTACAAGCATTTTACAAACACAAAGTAATATCACAGGAAAACTAGGTAAAGTACTACCTATGTAATAGCCATATCTTTATGACTTCGCTTATTCCAAACAAATCAAACATTTGCTTACTCGCATCTCTATCAAAGTTATGACAGTATATTTATTTATACAGTGTAGCTACAGGAAAATGGTCTTAGAAGACTATCCATAATTTTTAGAGAAATATTCAGTCACAGTTTTTGAAAATGTATATAGTAAGCAAAACAATGGTATATTACACGAAAACTTTTTTATGCCAACCGATCCTGTTTTTGGTCATAAACTTCTATTAGACCAACTGAGGTTGTAGTACTAAAAAGTCAGAAATTGTAAAAAACGTTCCCCATACATTTCTTATGAATTCCTAGAGTAATTTTATTTTTTTACTCAATAAAACTATGTATGTGCCAACCTATCCAGGCAAATACAAATATTTGGTAGAAAAGATATTTGATTTACAAATTTAGAAAAATAGATTAAAACCACTAGCGGCGGCGTAGGGGGAGGGCGGGGGGACGGTCCGCAACGGGTACCTAGCTCCGAGGGGTGCCATCTTGCCACCTCTCGGGGTGCCCTGGCAATGTTGCAGCTATCTCCACTTGTAGTCGTCTTAGTTTATTTGTCTTTGATGCTAACCCCACCTCACTAAACTCCAAATAGCCCAGTCGAATTAGCTCAAACAGGAGCAAACTTGGACAAAAATAGACTGCCTGTGACCCCCTCCTCCCTCCCAACGAATTCCGAAGGATAATTGCAAGTTTTTCTAAACATAACAATACACAAGAAATTCGCCCCGGGTACCAACCCACGTTACGCCGCGACTGATTAAAATTAACTCTTTAGAACAATTAATCAAAATATTACACGAGACTTTGATATTTTTGATTTGTTTAAAATTATATGCCTACATAATCAGTTCGTCTATTGTTTTTTTTAGTATTTAAAGTTCCGAAGGTTTATGAAGCTTCGATGATTTCCTACAAGAAATGTTTTTTTGCGATTTATGATCTTCTTAGTACTCTTCAGTTGTTTTTCTGATCAGTACAGCAACAAGATCGATTGGCGTCAAAAAAAGTTTTTGAGTAAAAGGGCAATTTTCTTGTTAATTGTACATTTATTTACAAAACTGAGAATTCAGATGAAAATTTCTCAAAAAATTATGGACAGTCTCCTAAGCCAATGTTCCTTCAGCTACCCCGTCTCAAATATCCACACTTATTACAACAATAAATACTTATTATATCGAAAAAACGCGTGCAAACCCGTTCGAACCGAAGGCCATACAAACGAAAATGGGACGAATGTGGAATGAAATCACCTGTAAGCGAGTGGGATGAAAACGGAATAACTCGTACACACATATAAAGTTAGTACAATAACTAGTTAGTACTAAGTTGCTCTCAGTTCGTAATAACGATTGCACTTTTGATTTCCAGATATCGGAAGCTCCTTCAACCAGCGGAGGCCTACGGCAGACAGCGTGGTCTGTACTCGGGTCTCGGGAACGGGTTCAACTGGGTCCTGACGTACTCCCTCAATGCCATCGGCCTTACCTATGGCACCAGGCTGGTTCTCAGGGACTTTTATAAAGAAACTGATGACAGGAGCTATGTTTTTGGAGCAGTTTTGAGTGTGAGTAACCTTAGAGAATTTATTACTTTTACTTTCTCGCACCTTCCAGATGTGGAACGGGAAAGCTGGAAAAAAGGAAGGGAGCAGTGGCGTAGCTATCATAGGGCCAGGTGGTACAGAGGGCCCCTGAGCTCGATGTGATAATAAATTTATTAAGAAACAGTATTGGATTTATCCTACCAGGGATAAGTTCAACTCACTGTACCCTATTCTTATCCCTATCTATAAGTTTGTGCAATATTAAACAAAAATACATATTATACACAGAAAATACTCAGAAAACCCGAGACAAATATTTGCAAATCGTAAAAACATTTGTCGCATGGCGCGAATCATTAAAATATGTAGATAATTAATAACAGATTCAAATAATTTTATACAAGTTGAAGTGGGGTATAAAGTAAATATTACCGTATCAAATGCAAAAGATAACTTAGGTAATCGTATGTGTTTATATAGCAATTCATAGTGATTTCTAGATCCTTACTAATATTATAAATGCGAAAGTTTGTATGTATAGCTGTTTGTTAGTCTGTCACGCAAAAACTAATGAATGGATTTTAATGAAACTTTACAATAACATTATAGCTTATACATCAGAATAACACATCACTACATAGTATAACACAAAGTCGCTTCCCGCTGTCTGTCTGTTTGTCCCTATGTATGCTTAGATCTTTAAAACTAGGAAAAGGATTTTGATGCGGTTTTTTAAAATAAATAAAGTGATTCAAGAGGAATGTTTATATGTTTAATTTAGTGCCAGCATTGCACCCATGCGAAACCGGGGTAGGTCACTAGTATAGGCTATGATTTAGAAAGATAAGTTATAAAAACCACGCAGGCGTAGCCGCGATCGGGCGTACTAGTAAAATCATAAATAAGTCTGGTACATTTGTAACCGTACAACAAGCAAATTGAAATATCAACCCCTTTGATGTTTTTTAGGTCTGCAAATGAAATTACAACTGCAAACAACGCGTTGAAAATTAATACCTTTTTTAAATAAACAAACGTACACAACAGAGTAAATAAGTAAATAAACAAACGTACACACAATAGAGTTGATATTGTTTTATTTATAAAACTCTTTTATAAATAAAACATTTAAACAATTTATCCTTCACCGTATATGCCACTAAACCATGGAATGCCTTCCCTACCCCAATAAGACCAGCTAAATCTCTCCCTATATTTAAACATAATGGTCTATGAACACTTTCTTACTTCGATTTCAAATAGTTAATATGTATATAATATCTTTATTGACAAAGGAAATAACAATCAAATAATATAAGCAAATTAAACTAGTATTAACAATTGAAACGATTGAGCTAACTGCAGACTGTTGCAAACAATCTACAGATAGCTCAACTAGTATATATCAATACCAGTCGGAAGCGTCCCCAAGACGCTGACTGCATTGCCTCGCTGTATGGCAATGCTATTGCGCTGCGCCAATATGTATATTGTCTATACTAGTATTTATTTACATTTATATATCAGTATTTGTTTATGTATTTTCTGTATAGTATATATACATTAGTCTTTAATACGCCACCATCTATACCTATACAATAGTTTACGTGTCCATCTAAAGGTTGCTATTAGCGATAAGGGCGCCCACTGTGCAACTATTTTCTTGTTTTCCTGTTTTTTTTCTGTATCTTATGATATCTAATCATTATATTGTTTAAAATTGTTTAAATTGATTCATCGAAATTTAACCTGATCACGTGATCACTCTGCAGATTCTATTCAGCGCGTACATGGCAACTCAATCCATAACACTCTGCGTGCCTCACGCTGAAGTGTTTGCGTCAGCGCGTGCTGCAGCGGCCAGCATCTTCAGTCTGTTGGACCGGGAGCCTAAGATCAACAGCATGGACGAGGGAGGGTTGGCTCCGAGACGGGTCAAAGGGGACATTACTTTGGATGAAGTGCACTTTAGCTACCCGTCTAGGCCTGATACCAAGGTAATGTTATTAAAACAAAAGTAAAAATAAAAAGCGCAGGTCACATAGAGGTGGCGCGGCACACATCGGTTGTGCCACTGGCGCGCTGCCGGTTACATCGATGGTATTAAAGTGTTTGATTTTAATCTCCGCCCTTGAATACCACCGATGTAACTGGCAGCGTGCCGGCGGCATGTGGCCTGCGCCTTAGACAATTTAATCCGCTGTCAAACTGCTGAAATAATTAGAACTGTCATCATCATCATCATACCAGCCTGGTAACACCGACTGCAAGGTATAGGCCTCCTTCCGGTTTTGCCAGCTCTTCTATTCTGTGCTCCTCGCATCTATTTCAAACTTTAAAGGACATAAATGATAATTCATATTTTTTTAATACCGTATTTTTCATTCATGGTGTTATTATATATAAATATCAACTTACCTATTTATAATATGTAGTGTAAGTATTACCTATTATTTTCTTGGTTTTATTTTGCGAGTACCATCATCTACATATATTGTTTTTACATGTCCAGTCCATCCCAAGGTTGCCTGGAAGAGATCGCTCATAGCGATAAGGCCGCATTTGTACTTCGTCTACTCTTAGCATTTATTTCTGTATTATTTTCTTTCTTTGTAACACTCTGCGTGCTGAAGTGTTTGCGTCAGCGTCAGTAAATAAATACAAATGGACCAGTTGAGCTATCTGTAGATTGTTTGCAACAGTATGCAGTTAGCTCAATTGTTTCAATTGTAAATACTAGTTTAATTTCTTTATATTATTTGATTGTTATTTACAATAAAGTATTTATTTATCTATCTTAATGGCCTTACCACATGCTGGCCGATTCATATGAAACGCTACGTAATCGTCGGTTTTCACAGCCATTTCAAGGCTAGTCATGATCACGCCATCATTTGAGGTCGGGCCAAGAAACATATGAATAAAAATATTTCATTTCGATATCAGATAGCTGTAGGAAGACATGGAGAGACCATGAGATCTTACAACATTAAATTATTTGCCTTGTTTTCTTTCACAGATCCTAAAAGGGCTATCCCTTAACATAAAAGCCGGGGAGTGTGTGGCTTTAGTAGGGTCCTCGGGCTGTGGCAAATCCACCATTCTACAACTCCTGCAGCGACTGTACGACCCGGCAGCCGGGTCTGTGCAACTGGACGGGAAAGATCTCAAGAGTTTGAACATAGGGTGGCTGCGATCGTCTCTGGGTATGTTTTTCTTAACGCATTCTCTGCCCAACCTCCCGTGAGGACCACCAGGGTGCGTCGTGGGCCATAAAAGTGTTAATCTCTTACAGAGTACATACGCTAGCGCTAGGAATGCGCTCTACCATGTTCAGTGCTCCTCCTTCTGAGGTAAAGCCTTATGTATCTATAATTTCATCGATAACCGTGTACTTGAATTACCCTTAACTGGAACACACCAAATATGTTAAGTGGCAGGAAAGTTAGTTTCCCAGCATACCAGCAGTTCCTTTTGCACATTGCCATCCTGGTCATAGGGCTTTCTTCACGTTTGCTGGGTCGCGATCTCAATTCCGCTAGATTGCGGCAAGGTGAAGACAGGGCGCCATGGTTCTCATTATAGGATGACTTATTATAGGATGACACGGCTGCTAAAGTTCATGTTATTGTAATAAGTTGTGTAACTATTGACTTTCAAGTGCATATAAATTTAACTTAAAATTAAAGAATAAGCCTACAAATGATTAGCTGCTGATTGTCTGTTTATGCTTGTAATTAGTCCATAGTTTTTAATTATTTTAAGTATGTACCTTTTGTCGTAAATAAAAAGATAAATAAAATAAATAAATAAATTACAGGAGGACTATGTCTTGCACGAGCACAGGCTGTTTATGATGATACTTATTTGCAGTTTACAGTATTCTCAATGGTTCTGAGGTTGAAGATATGTATTTAGTTCATTAAGTTTTTTTATTAACTGTAAATAATTAAAAAAAGTAACAAAGAAAATAACAATCAGGTAATATAAACAAATTAAACTAGTATTTACAATTGAAACAATTGAACTAACTGCAGACTTTTGCAAACAATCTACAGATAGCTCAACTGGTCCAATCTTGGGGACGCTTCCGATTGGTATCAATACCAATCGGAAGCGTCCCCAAGACGCTGGCTGCATTGACTCGCTGTATGGAAATGCTAATGCGCTGCGCCAGCACTCGGGTTACGCGTCGTCGTCGCCTCGACCAGGCGCTCACATAATTTTATCAAAACCCGGAGAGCATCGGTACCCCACGCGGCCACGGAACTAGGGTTTCGACTCCAACTTCCCTAAGTCCAGTCATGATCGGTGGAATAAGGCACACCATTGCTTAGACTCACAATTGTTTTTTATTTCGATATCTTGAAAGTGGGAGTTGCGTCGTACCGCCTCGTGTTTGTCGCTTAGGCAGGACACCAGTCAGAACAAATGTCCTATCATCAGAGTGATACTGAAAAATCTGCTTTAACATAACATGTTGATATTGGCAGGTGTCGTTGGCCAAGAACCGGTCCTATTCCGTGGGACCATCCACGAGAACATCGCTATCGGCTGTCCAGAGGCGACGCGCGAGGACGTCCAACGCGTCGCGGAGATGGCGTACGCGCACGACTTTATCACGCATCTGTCACACGTAAGCAACTTATGGTAGAGCGTAACCTTCACGCGGGATACTTGATAATTTCTGATTTTGCGATCTTCAAATTATTAGGCTAGCAGATAAGTAATGTTTTTGCGCATAGTCATTTTCTTTCAACCCATGCTACTATAAGCTTCTATTCTGTTCCCTGGAGTATATCGACAGTTCGACATGTAGGTAAGATAGTTTCTTACTTAAACAGCATAATGTCATAACACTCCACAAACACAAATAAATCGACGTTAGTTGTAACACGGGTTCATAGCAAGTGGTTTACAATGTCCGCAAAATTTATAATCTGCTAGCTCAGTATATTACTTGTAGAAAGCGGAAGTTACAAATATACATTTTGAATTTTCCTTGTGAACGTCACGGTCTACTTTAATATTTTGTTCGTAAACGGAGTAGGACCCCGATCTTCGTCAGTTGGTCAGAATTCACACGAAAATCAGTTGCAATCACAGAGCCACATCGAGCACTCGAAGTGTTAGCCATTAAAAAGTAAGAGCGGGGGGGGGAGGAGGAATATTTTACCATTACCAAATATATTCATTTTAATTAATATTTTTGGTATTTAGAACGGTTTATAAAATGTATCAATCGTAAGTATATTTTAAGCAGATACTAAGTTAAAAGCAATTTTTTGACAATTAAATAAAAAGAAGTTTATAACTAAAACCAGACAACGTTAAAGTTATAAAAAACTGTTAACTTGCCATCAGGGCTACGACACAGTGATAGGCGAGCGCGGGGCATCGCTCTCCGGCGGACAGAAGCAGCGCGTGGCCATCGCGCGGTCTCTGCTGCGTGAGCCGGCCGTACTACTGCTGGACGAGGCGACCTCGGCCCTTGACCCGCACTCTGAGCGGCAAGTGCAGGCCGCCTTGGACCGCGCCGCGCAGGGACGCACGACCATCATGGTCTCTCACAGGTAACTAGGAACGCAACACTATACCCTAGCTGGTCTACGTTGCTTCGTAGCATGCAGCGAGATGCTACGAAGCAGCAGCGTAGACCCACTACGACGTAGCAAAGCCGCTGCCCTAGCAAGAATACTACGGAGCAGCATGGCCGCTACGCCTTAGGATGTTCTACGCTACTCCGCAGCATCTTTTCTCTATACTTTAGCAGTGCTACGATGCTCCGTAGCATAGTTGCTACGCTGTAGACGTTCACCGCTACAAACTTTGATATGACATATTATTACATACTCGTATTTTATTTAATCCTTGACTCAAATTCCATTGTTTGCTTGGCAGATTATCGACGATAACAAACGCAGACCGCATCATCTGCATGGACCAGGGAGCTATTATTGAAGAGGGCGTCCACGACGAGCTTATGAAGAAACAAGGTCCATAAACTTGTTTAAAAAATATTGAAGGAAGGTCATACACCACTTAAACTCCACTCATAGTTAATATTTTCTTTTTATAACTATAACGTTTATTTTCCTAGGATTTTACCACAATCTAGTAACTCGAGGCAATGAAAGCAAGGAACCTGTGGAAGATATAGACCCAGTGCTAGAAGAGACAGGCGAAGCCGACGAGGAGGGACCGGCCGCGCTACAGGCGCCTAAGACTGACGTCAAGCGACGCTCGACGAGACGCCTTCACCGACATCATTCTACTAAAAGAGGTACATTCGCTCCCTCTAGTAGAGAATTTCTACCACAAGTTTCTGACTTGATGCAATAGCAAGGAGCCAGTGGTAGGTACACAAGCCTGTGCCTAGAGGCAAGAGTGCCGTCAAGCAACGCTCCACTAGACGGCTTCGCTGACATCATTCTACGAAGAGAGGTTTTTTATAGTTAAAAATTGAAGACATGACCGACGACGGTGTATCACGAAGGTCTAGAAGACACATTCACTCTCATCTTAAAAGAGTTATACTTGAATTACCCTTAACTTGGTAGACAATAGAATAGACTTTCCTCTTGGCCTCCTGAAATGAGAAGACTCTTGTATAATAACAATCGAGATATGGTGACTGACTCAAGTGCTCCATCAACATGTATCACAATTTATGCGAGGTTGCGGGTTCGATTCCCTCCTCGGGACAAATATATATACGATCTACAGATATTTGTTCAGGGTGTTCTGGGTGTTTTGTATGTATAACAAAAATATTATGTGTCTATATGGTAAAATGTTTTAAGTATATCAGTTATCTAGTACCCATAACACAAGCTCTGCTTAGCTTGGACACAGTTAAGGTAATGTTACTTCACTTGGGGCTAGATGATGCTGTATGAAATATCCTGTATTATTTATTTTTATGTTATTTATAAGATCCAGGCACGTGGTATGTGGTTTATCACATAATTTGAATAGGGTACTTATAATAGGCACTTAGTTAAGCTTATATAGCGACAAAATATATATTTTCTAATTTGTAATTGTTATTTATTTGTAATGAACAAAAACATATATAGCTAAGATACAATGGAACACTGGAAAAGCGGATAAGTTTAAAACTGTGTCGCACCTCCCAGCGCCCAAACTCGGGATACGGGCCAATATCACCAAACGGAAAGCATAGTTTAATATTATTTTAATAGGTACAATGGGTAAGGGAATATAATATTTTTGTTTGGTGAAATCGGGCTCTAGGAGATCTGACGTTCATATAAAACAATATTACTTAATCTATTATTAAACAACGATAAGAAAAAAATTAAACAGAATTTATAACCAAAATGTATGTGTGTGTACGTGTGGAGCTCCTGAGGACACCGGTCTCAAAAGAGTCCGGGCAACAGGAGCTACCAGTGTTGTGTGTGTGTAAGTGTGTGAGCGCGTATTTGTGTGTGAAGCCCCTGAGGACACCGATCTCATGAGAGTCCGGGCAACAGGAGCTTTCATTGATTGTGTGTGTGTGTGTGTATATTTGTGTGTGTGTGTGTGTGTATATTTGTGTATGTGTGGAGTTCCTGGGGCCCCCAGACTTAGCAGTCCAGGCCACAGGGGGTAACCGTGTCTAAGCGTGTATGTGTGTTATAGATGCACTTCTGGACGGACTGGATGGACCGACGACATCGTAGCGGTCGCAGGGAGTCGATGGATGGAGGCGGCTCAGGACCGCTATTTGTGGCGTCGTATGGGGGAGGCCTATATCCAGCAGTGGACGTGTATAGGCTGATATGATGAACAAGTTATTTTTGTCCCAGATTCGCGCGACTGGATGACTCCTCGAGGCTCCATTTCCTCGGTCGTGTCGGCTGCCTACACCAATTTCGTCTACAATGATGACGCTGAATCTCAGGACGACAAAACTGAAAACTCCGACGAGGTAATAGCATTTTTTATTGTTACATAAGCGAAATCTTCGGTTGTTGGGTTGAAATGAGAGATGTACAGCTTCGCCAAAATGTTTCTCTCCTCCCAGCACAGCGACAGTTTGACGAACTTGTTAAAATCTCACATCAGAATTTCATTCAAAGTCAAACCTTACTACTTCAAAACCTTGTCGACTACCTCCAATATTCAAACACTGAAATGTAACACCAACCCACCGGTCTGTGTTCGAGGATCGGTGTGTAGAGTCCTTAAAACTTTCTCTCAAGAACTCATTCCACACTTCCGCCCACGCGATTCCAAATCTTTCGGTCCGAAGAAAGTGTTGACAAATATGACAAGATTTTTACTTGAAATTCAGCCAATTCAGTTTCAACAAGATAGTACCTTGACAAATGTTCCAGGAGGTGAAGACAATCAGCACCTGGCAGATAATGAAGCTGAACTCTCCGGAATGGCTGTCCATAACAGTGGGGTCCATCGCTGCGTTGATACAAGGCGCTTGCTTTCCTGTATTTGCGCTGCTCTTCGGTTACACTAGTGGGGTAATAATAGCTTAACTAATAAACCTCATTCCAGGTCTAGAGATGTTCTAGAAATGGATCATAAACTCCGAAATATATTCACAATTTATGATCTAGTTCTAGAACATCTCTTTTATGTTACTTTTGACACACCTAGAAGTTCCCTAATTAATGACAGGCAACTAATCTATGCGCAAGCACCCCTCTCCACTCTCCCCTGATTTTCCTCCGTATCTGAGGCGGTTGCGCGTTAGCATCGATACAGTCGCGATGCTGTCGCGTGTTTACCAGTCGCGCGTTTGCATTGTTACAAAAAGTCGCCGTAGGCACGCACTCTGAATGATGCAATATTTAATAGAAAGTATTATTGTAATATTGATGCGAATCTGTCGGTTCGAAAATAACGATATATACTATACTTTCATTTTATACATAGGAAACATCCAGACCCGGCTCAAACATCTGCAGATGATGCAAACATTTGCGCGGCCTGAATCGAATGCGCAATCTTCTGTGTCGAAGACGGAACTTCAGAACATCACCTCCTGCTCCATTCTTGTCGTCAAATGTGATCGTAACTCCTTTCTCCAGATCTTCGTGCTAGCCGACCACAATGAGATGCTGTATCAGGCGGATCTGTTCTCCGGTTTGTTCGTAGTGGTCGCTGCGATCGCTGGCATCTCCATGTTCCTTCAGAGTACCACCTTCACCTCAGCCGGACTTAAGATGACCACTCGCCTGCGGTACCAGTACTTTTCGGCATTATTGAAACAGGTACCTTAGCACTCTTGGCCTGGGCTCGCTAATGTTGTATAGCGAGTAAAACAGCAAGCCACTAGCCGTGATTAGTTTGGGTCGGTAGAAACCATTTAGTATTTTCCATTTTGTTTTATTAAAATTTTATTAAAATCATGGGCCATATAATGACCCGGTCCTATGGGAGGCATGCGTGGAACCGAAGCCAACAGCACAGAGGCTCTTTATGATTGGTTGCGCGCATATCCAACTATATGATCGTTATTCATCTGCGTAGAATCAAATGTATTTGTGACGTCAACTTCCTATCCGCCTTCCCTTACTAGCACATAGAATACCGCTGAAGAGTAAGCGGGACGTACAACACCCGCATAATGCCATCCAAGATGGCTACCGCCAGTTGCAATCTAGCCTTAGCCGAACCACGTCGGCCTCGTTCGAAACTTGTCTTCCCGCAGCTCCTGGGGGAACTCCCAAGTGTTTCCCTAGCTGACAGTGCCGCGCGCGCGAGTGTTAACAATATTGGATCTGGTGCTCCCGCAATCAAGGTATGTGCTTCCATCCCTGGGACAACTGATCTCTTGTCTTTCTAACCAATATCAGTTGGCTTTATCCTATCACGTTGACGCTCACAACCCCGCAGATTTACTATTCGGCGTGCCCAATGATAATTAATCTAAAGGCGAGCGCTACACATAGCGGACATCATCCTTGGTTGCATAATATGATACACCCGAAGATGATATCCGCCAGGTATGCAAAGGAAAATAAAAGTATTAAAAAGTATTAAAAAACCATGTTATTGTGATTAATGGATGGACTGGGTAATCGGGCTATGAGGAGACTACGCCTGCCATAAACATACTCTCAATACAGTTACAAGTGGCAGACGGTGGCTTGCCGATACCGGATGGGTTCCTCAAAATGTCGGTGTAATTTGCCGGAAAGGAACAACGTCGGTGCAAACGACTAGGGGGTATCGAGAGGTGCGGCCCCGATTTCACCATCACGAAGACACGTGAGCGGGCTTCCTCGTTATTATGCATGTCTCGCAACTCCACTCCGACCGGCCAATGAAGGCAAGCAAGAGGTGGGGATCTAGTTCTCTTGGGATGCCACTCCGCAAGCGGAGACGAGAACCAGGAATTTCCCCCGGAGCACTTGGTACCCGGTGTCGCTACTGACCAACAGCTCGCCATAAGCTTCCCTGCGGGCTTGTGTTGTGTTTGTTGATAGTATTAAAATTAGTATTGTTGATTATATTAAAATTAACTATTAGTACTACAATACAATACAATACAAAAATTATTTATTGTACACCAGAAAAACAACATTACAGAGAGATGTTACATATGACAAATACAATGAGCGGCCTTATCGCTTAGAAGCGATCTCTTCCAGGCCTTCCTACTTTTGGATGGAAAGAATTGTGAATTTAAGAAAGTACTAAGTACTACTACTTTAAGTAGTACTTGGTAATACTAATAGTTAATTCATACTGTTGTGGTTTATAAAACAATTTTGTAATAAAATGTTATACTTTAACTTAAAGAGTATCCAAATCAATACCCTAATGTTGGTGAAAACGGACTGTTACAAAAAGAGGCTCAATTCTGTACCTTTCAGGATCAACCAATCAAAGTAGAACTCTCCCATAACTCTCAAAGTCGAGGTAGAATTTCAATTCATTCAATTCCTATCAATTCATTTCCACCCGTTTGTCTCCACTATTTGTTATTATATCCTCTATAACGCTATTAATTCATCATCATGTCATCCCATATGCACTCACTGTTGGATATATTATAATGTTGGGCGATCCACACCACACAGCATCATCTAGCTCCAAGCTATGTACATAGAGTTTCTGTTAAGGGTACTAGATTACTGATATACATAATACGATACATTACATAGATAGATATAGATTTTTATTATTTAAAGAAATACCCAGAACACCCTGTTTGCAGATTGTATTACAAACATTTGTTCTAAAGCGGAAATCGAATACGCAACATCCTGCGTCGCCGACGGACCTTCACCCGCCGCGTCATATGGGTACTAATAGGCTTTAAAAGAGATGTTTATTTGCCAGAATATATGTTACAATATAGGTCTGAAAATTATAATTCGTCCAGCTATATTCTACCTAACATAGGCATGCAAATATAAATTTTTTATTACACACTTCTCTTCAAACACCACTTCTTCCGCTCTCCTCCGAATCGCATCCTATGAGCCATCTTTTCATAATTACGTCTTTGGTAGTTTGAGGGTTAGCCTTACCACACTGATCAGTGCGTCTTGATGAGCCTTGTTCATTTTTAAGCAAAGTGCACTAGATTTGCTTCACTTAGGAGGTGAGTTCTTAATGCCTAAGCAGGCTCTAATTTCAAATGTTAACTGTTTTTCCAGGAAATAGGTTTCTATGACAAAGAAAGCAACACAGTCGGAGCCATTTGCAGTCGTCTAAGCAGCGACACAGCTGAGATCCAGGGAGCGACCGGTCTCATGGTGGGGCTAATACTGCAAGGATTCAGCTCAGTGGCCGTCGGGTTCTTCATGGCTATTGGATATAACTGGAAGCTGACGTTGGTGTCATCTGTGTTCTTGCCTCTGGTGAGTCCTAACTGTATAGATTTATAGGTATATTTGTAGGGCTGAAGTAACCGTAAGTTCTTTCTGTAATGTGTAGATTTTGAAATCTATCAAATCGCGCCATCGAGAACGTTTTTATAAAACTTCCTTTGGTAAAAAAAAGCATTTAGAATTGGTTTTCCACTAACGTTGCAGAGCTCCCACGGCGACTTTTTATAGCGCTGAAAACGCGCTACTGGAAACGCGCGACGGCGCGACTGTAGCGATGCAAGCACGCGACCGTAACAAACGACATCGGGGAAAATAAAGTGTGGAGAAGGGTTCTCGCGCACCTCTCTCACCGCTCGTTCTCCCGATGTCGTCTGAGACGGTCGCGCGTTTGCAGCGCTACAAAGTCGTCGTGGGCGCACGCTCGAAGAGATGAAATGTGTCAAATCAATAAGATCGCTCAGCATTAGATATCGACACATTTAATTGCAAATCTCGTTCTACAGAACAAACCTTCTGCAGGTTTCTCACATGATCATCATTTCAGATGGTTGGCAGTATCTGGCTGGAAGGAATCATCTCCCAGCAGTCTCAGGCGAACGAGCGAGCCGCCATGGAGTCCGCCACCTCCATCGCTACAGAGGCAGTTATCAGCATCAAAACTGTGCAGAGTTTAGGTAACTATCCGAACACGTAGGTCCTATTTCGCGGTGTATAAGATAAACTCAGTTTAGCGCTTCGAACCAGTTCAGCGCATTTTACCAACATAAAGTTGATCCGGTTCAATCGCTCGACCGAATTCAAGAGCTGTCATACCACACAATATGGATCACAATCCTTAAAGTTACCACAAACCAATTTTATTCCCTACAATTGAACTTTACTCAATGAGTAAGGTTCATTCCGTCGGATAATTCTTTTTACTTAATAAAGCTCTATGTCCTCATCCCTAATCTGCATTCCACCAACAACGAACAGTTGTCGTAGATTTAGTGTAATTTGTACCAATGAAGTATCATGCCGCACAGCGACACAACTACTTTCTTACACCTGTCATTATAGCATAGTTATATGCATATAGCATGAACAACATTTTGATCATTTATCCACTGCATTATAGTAAAAGCTAAAACAAAATTAAAGAACGGCGCTTCTCCCTTACCTACGAAGAAACTAAAAATATAATCAAATACTGAGGAAAATCAGAAGAGCATCACACGAACACAAATAACACACACGCTCTAACACTGGTAGATGCTGTGGCCTGGACTGTTGTTATAGCTTGCAGAACCAACAGTTGTAGCCATATTGTATAGCTATATTCCATAGATGTTTCCAGTTTGGCCATAAGACTCTCAAGTGGAGATCACATGGCGACCATGACCGCAGTGCATTAGCACAGTTTTAGCAGGGCCCCACAGGAAACCAATGCGGGCCGCGTACGGCTTGTCTTATTATTAGTAACGAGACTTGGAGGAGCCATATGTCTAGAAATGAAATAATTTTAATTTGTGTCCAAGAGTTCTGTAAGGTCTAAAGGAAATGAAGCACTTTGATATTTAGAAGTTAACGTATTTCAACCAAGATAATAAACATATGTATAAACATCAAAACATTGATACTTTCATAGTTCGAGGGGGACAGGTGTAGAGTTATTATAAAATACAGGCAGCTTACAAGAAAATGTGATTGAAACTTAAAGCTATCGCCCTCTGACCATGGAAGTATCATTAACTTACGTACTTTTGATAGTTCCTGTCTTTATTAAAACTGGAAGCTTATGCTAGTTAAGCCAAAAAGTTAGCTTAGCTTTCGGCCTGCCACCCGCAGTGTTACTCAGGTGTATTTAGATAGACAAAACAAACATATTAAACACATAGTAAGTAATATTTAAACGTGTGGTTTCTTTTTCACTTCTTCTATTAGAGATCAAATTAAGTGAAGAGAAACAATTTAAAGATTATACCTAACATTAGTGAAATTTGTAAGACCTCTCACACTGTATTAGGATTACAAAAATAAATAAGAACCTGAAATATTTAAGTATTTCAAGTATATATGTATATTTTTATAGGCTGTGGGGCCGCGGCGTATGAATATCGACCCCTCCAACTCAACCCGTGGATGTCGTAAGACCCGACTAAGGGAACCTACCAGAGGAAGGGCAGCAGCTTCCTTCTGAGTATTTTTAAACACCAACACTGCGATCACCAATCCGCCTGCCAAGCGTGGTGATTATGGCAAATCCCCCCTACATGGGAGACCATACACTCGATGGACCGACGATATCGTAGCGGTCACAGGGAGTCAATGGATGGAGGCGGATCAGGACCGCTATTTGTGGCGTCGTACAGGGGAGGCCTATGTCCAGCAGTGGTATGGGCTGATGATGATGATATTTTTTTAAAGTTTGTGTTATGCTTACTTATGAGCTTATTTTGTAAGAACGAAATAATAGTATCTATTTGATTTTGTCCACCGTTTCCTAACCCAGGCGTCGAAAAGCTGTTCCTGACAAAGTTCCACGCCGAACTGGGCAACGCTTGCAAGGCGGTGGCTAAGAAGGGGCGCCTGCGCGGGCTCGTGCTGGGCATGGGCGTATATGTGCCCTTCTTGTCGTACTGCAGCGCGGTCGTGTACGGCGCATATCTCGTGTCAGTCGGCGAAATCGAGTACAAGATTGTACTACTGTAAGTACATATTTTTATGACATTTGACCTTAAATAACATAGGAATCCAACACACAGATATATAAGGCGCAGCTAGTATCATGTCTGTGATCGAACACGATATTTTAATTTACTTTTTACAATGTTTATAATACCTGAATAATAAATCTTATACCTTTAAACGAGCAATTCTTGTATATCTTATCTTATCTTATACCTTTAAAAGAGCAATTCTTGTATATCTTATCTTATCTTATACCTTTAAAAGAGCAATTCTTGTATATCTTATCTTATCTTATACCTTTAAACGAGCAATTCTTGTATATATATAATCTGAATCTCGGAAACGGCTCCAACGATTTTGATGAATTTAGTATACAGGGGTTTTCGGGGGCGATAAATCGATCTATAGGGATTCATTTTTAGAAAATGTCGTATTATTAGTTTTTCATTAATCAGTTTTATCGATAGAACACTCCCATAGCATAGACAAGATTTCAACGTTACAACCCTTCATGTATCATGCATGACAGTTTTTTAATTTACTGCACATACTCGGTTATGACGTCACAATGGGGGAGGATGGAGGTTGTCAGCTAAGAGCCGAGGCTAAGGTAGATGAACCTATAGACATAAAGTCCATTATTTTTGTTCGTTGATAGCAGCCATGACATAAACTGAAAAATATAATTCTTCCTGACATCTATTGGTGAATAATAATGATATTTTTTTTAATTAGGAGCATGCAACTTCTCTATAGACACAACAATACTAAAACTACTCCAGCAGGTGGCGTTGTTAAGCAACACTAAGCCACTAAGCCAATGAGTGTTTGGTTTGTGGTTAGACCAAGGAAATCAATTGTTAATTTATATTATTTGTGTCTTTTTAACTCACGTGTTAAATATAATTTCCAAAAAACACAATATACCATAAAAAATAAAAAATACCGAGCAAAGCTCGGTCAACCAGGTACTGAAGGCTTATACGAATTTCCAGCAAGACAACTTGCCTTTGAATTCTGAGTGACCCCATTTTATTGTTAAATTGACTGGACTAGCTACATCCGCTTAGGACTTACGTAGGTGACTTTAAAGTAGGTCTTGACGGAAGCTTTTTACCATATCGTCCGTCAGACCTTCTTCTGTGGTCGTACAGTGTAACCACAACATGTTTCACAACCTCTTCCTGAAAGCCGCCTTCCAGTTCTAATAGACTGAAAAGAGAAGGACAGCTGAAAAATTCCTTCGATTGCAAAGACCTGATTTGCTTGTGACTCTCGCACGATACTTGTATCTCAGCAACAGAAGCCCATTTTAGTCCACAGCTGGCTACGGCTCCCTTAAATGGCGGCATAGTGCCCTGTCAGTTTGGCACGTCCGGCATCTGCCAGCAGACTTTTGCAGGTCATCCCCATCTTACACCACGTTTGCAGAGCCGTTGTCTCCACTCAAGAACACGTACCGCCAACCTGTATTTGATGATTGTCGAGCGTTCAGCAGCAAGGTGGGCAAACGACATTGCAAGCGTCGCAGGAATAACCTGGGATACGACTAGCACCAGACCGTAGGGAGTGGCACAAAAACTTGGAGGATTGTACCCAGCAGTGGGTAAAGTGAGGCTGTAAATGACGATGATTACAGATCCTCACTGCCCAGGCTTGACGAATAAGGCAAACCTTCCCCCCCCCCCCCCTATCATAGAGCTTTGGGGGAGGCTTATGTCCAGCAGCGAACGTCTTTTGGATGAGTAGGACCAGGGGGACCTACTAGGGGGTTTACTATGTAAAATCTGTTTTAAATTAAAATATTCTGGCTTACAAAATAAGTTCATCCATATGTCAAATTCTATCCAGGGTAACAGAAGCAGTAATGTACGGTGCATATATGCTGGGCCAGTCTCTGGTGTACGCTCCGAGCTTCAACTCTGCCAAGTCCTGCGCAGCCAGGGTACTCTCCATCATCAACCGGGAACCGAAGGTCAAGACAGAGGATCGCGTCAGGGATAAAGGAGATTGGGTAATGTATTTTGATACTTAGCTAACATAATGGAAAACATTACCAGACGTCCTTCTTTCCGTAGGGATTTATAAATGAAGTGAAGATCGATTCTAGAGTTCAACTTCCAGGCTCATTCAAAATTCTTCAGTTACACTACAGTCATGTAAATAGCTCTCCAACTTCGTCTTTAATCATGTAAATATTTTTCCAGGCAAATAGGTACACGTGTAATGCACACGCGACGGTTACATCTCACTGATATTCCGTGATAAAGTCGCTCGCATTCTATACCTACCGAGTAAAGTATTAAAGTAGCCAAAGGTTTTACAAGACTTTGGGAAGTACGAAGCAAGACATGTTTTGCTAAGTTTGTTTATGGGCCTCTAAAACCCACAAATAAACTAATATAAAAAAAAACTTGTATCCTACTTACAGGTAGCCACAGGAAACTTCAGCATCAAGGAGGTCGAGTTCGCATACCCGACGCGTCCCAACCAGGCCGTCCTTAGAGGAATAGATCTGAAGGTAGAAGCGGGCAAGACGGTCGCTCTAGTCGGTTCATCGGGCTGTGGCAAGTCTACCATATTGCAGCTTATGCAGCGCTTTTACGACCCCGACACTGGCAACATTGTGAGTATCAGCATCATAGAGGTTTAAGGATAAGTATGGATGAATCAGTAACTTAACCATCACAGGGGTCTAGTTTAACTGTCCCACAGCATAGATTTATAGAACCTATAAGGCTATTAGAATTTTCAATGTGAAGGTAGAGGCGACCAAGATGACTGCTCTATTTGGCGCCTCGGGCTGCGGCAAGTTTACCATATTGCAACTCATGCACGCTTCTTACGCTTCTACGACCCGGATACTGGCATCATTGTAGGTAGATATAGCGTATATTTAAGATTCTAGATGATTTATGTTTCTCTATTTTACGTTGCGTTTTCGCTTTACTGGTCTGAAGGGTGGGTCCATAATCTGGTACTATGTTCTAAACACAGCATTTAAATGTTAAATAAAAACACGTCCATCTTAGAAAACATGTTAAATAATTATGTTTTATAGCATGATTTGTTACTTAATCTGAAGGCACCTTTAGTTTTATAAAAACTGTGGAGAATATATTTTATCCATCCTTCTTACGGTAACTTACAGACTTGGCATTTTAAAGACACTGACTCGTGCCCGTAGTTGTCAAAGTTTGACAACTACGGTCTATCAACAAAACGATTATTTGTAAAATAATAGTTTTTAATCAGTGTTTATATTATTGTTTGCTTTCCAAAGATCACGATAAAAGCAATTTCATACCAATAAATCACATAAATTCCAATCAAACGGTCCAAAGTAAGATCCAAACATGGGACAAATATTAGGGACTATGGCAACAAAACATCTCAATTTGGAAATGAACGATAATCCAACATTCAGTTCAAATGCTGGGTTTTCGTTCACCAGACGGCCCCGGCAGATGTTCGTTTGTGAGGACGATCTTATATCGGCTCGGATACCGCCGGCGCATCGAGACTATTGCTCACACTTCTTGTTGGACTACCACGTGTGTCGGTACAAACACATGCCTTTTCTCCTCAACTGTGCACATGAGAAGCACGCCTATCTGAACTGCGAGCATGCCGACTACGTTCTACGGATGAAGGAGTTCGAGCGAGAACGGAGACTGCGGGAGCGTGAAATTAGGATCAAAAAAAAGAAATGTTAAAATTGCAAACACTGCGTCGATGGAATACCTGTGTCGATGCAGTATTTATTTAATCTTTGGTTGCTAATAAAGCTTTATAAATAAACGTTTCTGTTTGTTTTAAAGCTTGCCCTTAGCCCTTGTCCCTTCTCTATCCATTTCTTTACTCTCTATCTCATCTTCACCTAAATAGAGAGGATTGGAAGATGAAAAGGAGGACGTTTGCCTTAGATTGCCATACCTGTGCCTAATCCTCATAGCATTGTATTCTTATAGGTGCCTAGGTGCGCGGCGGCGATTTTATATGACGCGTCTAGGTGGCGCCAGGGTCATACGAACAGGGGATGTTAACACAGCGGAAAGTTTTATATGAGCTTTTTTATGTATTTTTTTAGGTTGTTCCGGATCAGTATTTGTTTATATGACAGCCTCTTTCATGCTTTCGCGCTCAGATCATATTCAATCAAACATGATCTAAGCGGGGCTGATGTGACTCATGAGAAAGGCTGTAATTTTCAATCCTAGTCTATCTACGTGACTTATAATATAAAGTATTTCCCTTTCACTGTTCATCTGTCCTAGTCAGAATCTGACCTAAGCCGAACAAGACTGAATGAATGAACAATTTATTGTACCTACTAAAAAATTACATAACTCTTATTTCTAAAATAAATACTCGTAAAGACAGTACAAAAGGCGGCGGAGCTGAGAGCGATTTCTCCCAGGCAACCTTGCAAGAGTATCAGTCATCAGAACTATAACACCTGCTCTGCTTTGATGTGTGTAAACGACCAGTATTATAACCATAGACCTAGTTTTTTTTTATGATTATATCATAAATCACTGTTTTATTCATTAGTAGCTACCCGCGGTTTCGCGCGCATAGAAACAGGAAACTTTCAAAGGTCTTATTACATCCCATGGGAACTGATTTATGGAATAAAAAGTAGCCTATATTTGATTCTAAGTCTAGAGCTATAACTATGCAACATTTTTGCGCAATTCGTTCAGTAGTTTGGGCGTGCAGAAGTAACAAATATCTATGTAAGTGTCCATCCAAACTTTCGCATCAAACTACTATTATACCTCTAAATGCGAAGGCATATTGTATTCTCTTTGTGCGAAGGTTTGGATGTTTGGATGGATGGTTTGTTACTACTTCACGCTAAAATTACTGAACGAATTGGGCTGAAATTTTGTAAAACTACAGTTAATTCTTGGCTTGGCTTCCCATAAAACCTACTTTTTATCCCTTAAACAACTATTTTTTTATTAGATAGGAATACCCATGGGTTAAAAATTGCCTATAAATGTTTCAATAGAAACAACGCGTGCGAAGGCGTAGCCAGAAACTAGTTTATAATATTAGTGTGCTATGATGAGACATAGTGTGATTTATGTTTGTTAGGAACTGGACAGCCGTGACATTCGCACAGGCCTAACCCTGCAGCGGCTGCGGAGGCAACTGGGTGTAGTGCAACAGGAGCCGGTTCTGTTCGACCGCACGCTTGCAGACAACATCGCCTACGGAGACAACAACCGCAAGATCACCACGCACGAGATCGTGGCTGCGGCTAAGGCGGCTAATATACACAGCTTCATCATCTCTCTGCCCAAGGTACCTACTTTATTAATTTACTCCTATTTATATTTACAGTGCAAGGATGCTATATAAACGGCTTGCCCTCATACATTGAAACACTATGGTTTTACTAGTGACCTGCCTAAGATGGAGAGTGGCTAGGCCAAAAGGAAAAACAGAAGGAATGCTTACAGTTATATTGTATAGATATAGAGTGAAGTTAGAAGTAGGGTCTGAGTACAATGTGCCCGAATACGATACTAGGTACTTTTTGCCACTGGCCTGAACTGAGATAGGTCCAACGTACAAGGGCGACGTAGTAGGACGAAGTGGATCCGGATACGTGGGCCGGCAGCAAGTGTGGTGCAAGTATGGATTTTACGTCATCTTTCTACGCTACAGATTTTGACGGGACAACAGTTATCAGTTCAAAAGTTATTATAAAATCATTTTTATTCTAATGGGGTCAAAGGTCATTCTTTGACCCCATTAGAATACGAATTTCCACAAATCCTTTCTTAACGGATGCTTATACATCCTAAAACAAACCTCCATGCAAAATTACAGCTTCGCAGCTCTTGTAGTTTCAGAGATATCTGGATGAGTCACCCAGTTTACTCTTTTATAAATATACATGATCGTTTGTAAGGTAAATCATTAAATATATTTCAGGGTTACGAAACGAACCTGGGTGCGAGCGGTGCGCAGCTCTCCGGCGGTCAGAAGCAGCGCGTGTGCATCGCGCGAGCGCTCATCCGCTCGCCGCGCCTTTTGCTATTGGACGAGGCGACTTCTGCGCTGGATGCCAACAGCGAGCGGGTATGTTGACTTCCTAGGTTCTTAGTTTAGTACCTATATCCCATTTACTGGCCGACACGGAACGGCGGCTTCCCTTCCTCGACCGTGACGAAAGTGGGGCTACCATGTCTTTGTATACTATACCAGTTTTAATAGCTCGGTATCAAACTTATGGATTACATTTGATGTTATTTTTTCTCATGCAGACCGTGTCCGAAGCTCTCGAAAAGGCAGCCAAAGGGCGCACCTGCATCACCATCGCTCATCGTCTTTCTACCATCAAGGACGCCGACCTTATATGCGTTGTTCACAAAGGTAGACGCAGCTCCAACTAAATGTTAAAGTTCCATTTCATTTTAGTTAGGTTGATCTGTTTTATTCATACAAACATGGCGGAGCGAGCAAAGGCTTATACGGTACAGCCTTTGACCCGAGGTTCGGACCTCTGCGTGAAAATCACTTATTGTTTTTTATTTTTGTGTGGAAAATTCAATGATTTCAAACATTTAAAATAAAGGTACTTGCCTGAGATGGCCAAGTCACCATCACCATAAAAGTTAAGATCCTTTATATACTCAAAAACTAGTTTTTACTTCTTGTCATTAATATTCGTATGATTTATTTCAGGCAAAATTGTAGAGAAAGGCACTCATAACGAACTGATGGCTATAAAAGGATTCTACTGGCGACTAGGCAAAGGACAGAACATGTCGTAACACCAGACAAGAAACTAAGCTGTAAGAATCAGAAAATTCAGTGCCATATCGTATTATAAATTGTTATTTTAAATAATATACCTAAAATAAGTATTAATTGTTTTATATTAGGCTAAGAGTTTGTTAAATAAAACAAGCATTACATATACATAAGTATATTTTCCTTTATTTTAATATAACTGTTGAAATATCAATATCTAAGTCACAAGGATACTATCCGGTGTACTTCCTACTTTACAATATCACGCAATAATTTGGCATTACCCTGTATGTCACAGAATAACTATAATAATGTCTAATAAATAGATTCGACCAGGCGGTATTTCTTTGTCGAATGACGAGTACAGAGACCGCCAGATCAGCTATAGAAATCCAAAATTTAAGTAACATCAGAATAAGAACAAACTAATTCTTGAATCTCAGACCCGAGAACACCGAATCTTGTTTAGGCTTTTTTCGTTCTAGAAGCCTTTAAAATATAATACATATTATATCTAAAGGTATTTTATAACTTTTCATCACATGTCAAAACTACTAAGTCTCTAATTTGCAATTTTAGAAGATTTTGGCAACTTGGCTGTTATTAAATCTGGAAACCATTAGCGAATAATTGTTCACATAGCAGCACTTCGAATAACATATTTCGTGGAGTACCACGACGATGTCTAGGTTACGCATTGATTTTTAACACTGAGCGTACAATAAAAACTAAAAGATGCACAAATATTGATAATTCATAAATTCTGTACAGTAAATTTCTAAAACAAATAACTATTTATGTCCGTTTTATAATTAAATTGTACCTCTGTTAAGCCGCGTACTGACTGGAGTTACGGGGCGTAATGTACCATACGCAGCGAGCATGACACATTACGCCGTTGCTAGCGCCTTCTTTCCCCGTACTAGAGGTGAGTGTATAAAATTAGCCAGCCTCTACGGGTGCGTGGCAACGTGTATGAAGATGCCAACATTTTCAATTTAGTATTGGTTTTGTATGTGGACATTTTAAAATAATGATTCTCTTTTGACTAGGCTATAAATAAAAAAATATTATAAACCAAGGGTATAAACCAAGGGGATAAATAAAAAAATATTATAAACCAATGATAAATGAATATATTGCTGTGCAACGAGGTGATAACCTTTTAGAGCTGAGACAACATTCGACAAAATTCTGTTATGTCACGGCCACTAATTGTTTGGATACTATCGTTGCCAGAAATTCATTGGGGTGCCACCAAGGTCCAGAGCCCTTATCTTCAACGACGAAGATTCTCTGGTTTGGTCGCTGGTCGGCGCGCCGACTGATAGGGACGGCGGCGGCGGCGTAGACCAATAGCGGCGCGGCGCGCACGATTAGGGTCGTACTGACTTCACGAACACCGCTGTGTAACATGTTACATTACGCCTCGTACGGCCGGTCAGTACCCACCTTTATAAACCACCATTTCAACATAAAATTAACATAAAATGGCAAGTAGTTCGCAACCTCATAAACCACTAAATAACTATTCTACCACAGCTTCTACCTATGCGTACCTAAATAACCTTAATAAATAAAACCATTCAGGTACAAAATATTTCTGTACATAATATTTATGCAACGGGTATTTTATTATGGCAATCCAAAACTTTAACAATTATGTATACGTGTAAATAAATTCAAAGTCACTTTCTTGGTAACTTCAGTAGGTATTGTATGTTTTATGAAAACTTTTCTAAAGATTCATTGTGACTATGGTTTGCCAACAACATACCCTTTCCACAAGCACGCTAAATAATTCTTTGGTGGTGTTTACAATGAAACTTTGCCGCTCTTTTGGTTAATGCGATCTATGAAGTATTATAGTCTAACAACTCATTGAATACCAAAGATAGTTGTGAACGCAGACTTCAAGGATCATTGATGAATACGATTGAGAAAACATCTTGCAAACAACGAATAATCAATACTTATTGTTAGTGATAACTATTATCTTCAATTTTACCTATCTATATATGTATACAAGACAATGCAAAAATTATTTATTGTACACCATAAAACAACAACATCACAAAGGACATTTACATAAGACAAGTACAATGGGCGGCCTTATCGCTTAGAAGCGATCAATTCCAGGTAACCTTTCTATATTTTTCTATACAAAATACATTGTAAGGTTTTTGCTATTATAGTGCGTAAGCTTCACACTAGGGGTAATTTCTAAGAAATTAACTCCTACTTCACTTGACCTCGTGTCGCAATTGGGTAGCACATCCCGTACTGAGGGAGGTTTGCGGGTTCAAGTCCCGTCACAGTCGATTTTTTTGGGATCTTATTTTTCTTTAACAATTATTTGTCTACAACGATGTTAACTGAACTCACATTTAAGTAAATGAGAAAGACACAACAAAAAACAAACAAATTATTAAATTTTCGTGACCTATGAACCAAACCCGCAAGTGTGCGTAACGTTATCGTTTGGACAAACGTATTTATTGTTAAATCACAAGTGCAAAATAAGGTGCCTAATCAGCTGCCTTTAATTAATTATACTATAATTCAAATTCACCTATGATTTATATACCTAAAAAAAACAAAATACATCTTCATGCATTTTAAATGGTCGTACAGGTCGTACATTTAATACCTAGATTAGTTTCTTACTTAATATACCAAATATAATATTACTTTTTTTCTCTAAAGCTATTTAGTCGAACACCTAATACAGATATAACCTAAATATGGTTTATATTATTATCAATTTCATTCTACTAAGTACGAATGTTATACAAAATGTTCACTTAAGTTTCTAGTTTAATGGCACATCCACCTTCAACATGTTGTCATTGTCAACAAGATAGAAACACAAAAATAAAATTATCTAAACGTCTTTCTCGATCAATAAAATAAAGATCAAAATGTAAATCAATAATGTAGCTATATTAAACTTATATTAAAATAATTTGCACTATATTCGACGTAGGTAAACGCCGTAAAAAACGCTAGGCATAAAAATATTGTTTTACAGAACACAGCCATTTGTAAAGCAAAATCATATAACTGATAAGATAAAATATCGATTATTATTCTTAATTATTCATCTTTCAACAATATTCTATAATTTCATTCATAACAAAAACCCTTGTAAATAATTAACAATTAAAATAAACTATTATGAAACCGTTAAAAACATTAAAATAAAAAGAATGGATCTGCAAAACATAAACATGATGTCTGATAGTACCAGAAAAACATATGTCACTCTTTTATATACACTATAATTTGTACATAACACTTCAGCTCTTAAAACCTTGAATATAACATAATTTGTTTATTATTTATCTCTGATAATTTATTTTCTATATTTAACAAATCATTACTAAAATAATAATTGTCTCGTACTTACATCCCATTAGTTGGTGATAATGCGCCAAAAGAATTCCAGGAACTCGAAAACCCTCGACGGATTAACTTTTACCATTATTATAATATACAACTACGCGTAGTAGGTTATTTTAAATTTTGTGGCATCGTACGCCGTAGGTCCCAAATTGTTTGAGTCGTGTTCGAATTACTAAGAATTCCCTGACTAGTGACGTCATCACTGGGGCATATGCTGGTGGTCCGGATGCGGTTGCTGCGGCGGTTGTGCCGGAATGGAAGGTAATGCCATCTGCGGCAGAGGACCCTGAACGGAGTAGTTAGGGTCCTGATGCTGCAGCTCTTCTTGCGTAGTAGAATATGGATGTGTTGGTACCTGATTTAGAATGCATTTGTTAGATCGACAGTACGATGCGAAATTAGCAAAAAAAATTGGTAGGTAGGTAGGTATATTAAATCCCACTCATTGCCGTGACCTGAAGGGGCCGCACGCTACCCCCCCATCTTCCTTTGGCGACGTCCTTGTGGTCAGACAACTGAACAGGATATCATGACACCATTCTAAACGTACTCAGGTCCGGATTAAAATGAATTTAACTGTCGCCTCAACCCGCCGGGCTGTCTTGGCGGTTTCGGTGTGCAGTTTAGTATCCATACAACTTCTACCACCTCTTCAATCTCATCCCAAATCATAGTAACTATCCTATAAATACCTGCAATCGCATGCGGCGAGTTAGCAGGTGGTTAGCAAACCCAGATTTCATCTTTCTTCTTTGCCGAATTTAAACACATGTTTTGTTGTGTTTGTACTCACATTAATAAGCGGCTGCAAGATACCCAGTCTGGCTAGCAGCAGCTGTTCCTTCACCTGTCGCAGCTCTTCCTGCTGCCTGACGATCATCTGCTGCAGCTCCTCGTGCTTGCGGTGCAACTGCTCCTGCCACGGCAACTAACTCTTATCATGTTTTACAGTTTTACACGAAGGGTGTTTAGCGGGCAATTTTACAAGAATTTAACGCTGTCTCCTGCCCCGGCAAATAAATTCTCACGTTTTCATAACTTGGTTTATTCATTTGTGATACACAGGTTTTACAAAGATGTTCACACGTAGAATTAAGATCGTTGTGCTAGTAACCGTACAAATTGTAAAATTTTTAGGAAGCAGTTGAGACCTGTAATAACCGGCTAGTCTTGCTTTTGGTTAGGAAAGTTTCATGGCCACGACGACGCCAACTTGAAAATGGCAGGCAGTTTTTTTTTCTAATTTTTAATTATCGTAATGACTGAGGTCATAGGCAAGACCTTGCACATTATATAAACAAATTAAGATACCTTAAAGCTGCTTTTTGAAACGGCATAACAAATATTGGTGATTGAGGATCAACACCCGTCTAGTTTCTGGGAGTGAACTCAGCGATATTTTGAAGGCCTTTCAAAATTAAAATATTTTAATTAATTGTTATTGTTGTATCGCGTATTTAGTGCATAACCGACCTGTATCTGCGCCTGATCCTGCGGCCTTAGCGGCGGCGTCATCGTCAGCGACAGAAGACCGTGCGGGACTGCGCCGCCAACGTAGGACGTCGGGTCGAGGTACTGGGCGCCCATGCCATGCTGCGGCGCTATTATGCTTTCTTGCTTCGTAGGCTGGAGGGGTTGAGGCTGCGGTGGTGGCTGGTTATGAGGCTGGAAGCATAAAATAAAACAAAAACTTTTGTAACAATGGTGGTTTACTATCAAAATTTTACCCGCACAGATACCGGATAAGAATATATTATATGTAGGAATAAACGGACATAGTGTTAGAAGTAAAAACGGTTCAACAATTTTATTCTTTAAAAAGAGAACACTCTGGATTCTGTGGTTGTGTTTCTATTCATATAATTTTGGCACTTTTAGTGCTGTAAAAGTATTAAAGGTTGTGTGACAACTGTAGCGACCTCTTAGCCAACATCGCTGAACTACAAAGGCAATCATCAATAGAGGCACCCAAGAAGGAAGCATTGGAAAAAGTTCTGAAGCTAAGCTACCTAATTACTTCAGAGCAATGCCGCTAGATGGCGCTAAGACAAATTCAAAAATTCACTTGCAAAAGCCTAGATCGCGCAACTAGTTTATTTAGCAATATCTGACAGATATACAATTACCAACCATCATCTGATGGTCGAAAGACTCCAGGCATGTGGACCAGATGGGTCAGCCTGGTACAGAGGCGATATTCCTCTGTTCCTATTTGGGAGGGATTCGACCTTCACTCCTCAAAACAACTCTCGCGCAGTTTAATAAATCGTTCTTAATTATTTGTCCAGCTTCATTACTATGTGAATTTGTTACTATAGAGAAAAAACATTTTTTTTATCCATTATATTCTATACTTCCAATCCCGTTTGCTCTATCTTAGTGGATATTCATCCTATTTGGCCGTGGGGCAAGGGCGTACAAATATCGACCCCTCCAACTCAACCCGTGGATGTCGTAAGAGCCTACTAAGGGAACCTACCAGAAGAAGGGCAGCATCTTCTTTCTGACCATTTTCAACCCCAACACTGCGATCACCAATTTGCCTGCCAAGCGTGGTGATTATGGCGAAACCCCCTTCATGATGAATGTGGATATTTCATATAAATAGGTTACTACTAAGAAGGAACACATAACTACACATGGCATGATTTCGCTAAAAATATTCTGAAACTTCAAACTGTTCTTATTTATATGACACAATCTTTATAGGTCAACTAATATCGCTAGAGGATACAATGGAAAATGAAACAGAGAGAACAGTAGCGAATACCTGGAAAAGTCATTGGTCCATAAGTGAAATTATGAAAAGCGAACAAAGCCTCTCAAAGCTAAACGTAAAGTATTTAATATCCTACCTTGTTTATATACTATAGATGTCAAACCTGGGCACGAGCCGAATAACAATTGAACAAAATAAAGGTATAGAATGAAAAGGAGTGTAATCATAGTCGGAGAAAAGAAGAGACAAAGTTAGATTACAAAACATAAAAAGAAATACCAAATTTAATAACATACAAACAATATAAAAACAAGTTAAAAAGCGCTGGACACGACACCTGCTAAGAGCAGAAAATAGAGGTGGACAAAAATATTGACTGAATTGTACCAAGAGGGCTCCAAGAGGTTACGGACTTAGTATTTGATGTTAATTAAAACTCGATATTTCCATGTTCCTGAGGAAAAGATGTTGACAGACGAACGACAAAGTGATCCTATCCTACAAGGTTTCCTTTTTTCCTTTTGAATTACGGAACCCTAAAAACCACAACAAGAAAATACTTTTTAACTGAAGATAGGAACTATTTTTTCAAACATTGTATCACGTATTTAGCCGGAATTAGGTATAGTGGTAAGTGGAAATTAAGAATGGTGTGGTACGTACAACACAAACTTCTCGTTGGCTAGTGCGCGACTCTCCCGACACCGAAGTGTCAGATCCACCGGAGTACCGCACCTGCGATCGGTTCCAGGTATCAGCGATGGTTACGGGGGTTGGCGCGATTGTACCACCCGTGCTGGACACTGAGGCACTCTTTACCGACGCCGGCTGGGGAAATTAATATAAAAATTGTAGAGGAATATGGCATTTCTTATTTGATAATAATAACTATATTTCGATCCGCGAGATTTACTTTCGCACGGATTCTGCCTGGTCTAATCTTGCCCTAAGAGCCAGGCCTCATTAGTGCGTTGTGCTGCGTTGCGTTGTCGCAGCGTCGTCGTATTTTTTATGACATGCCCCATCAGACCGTTGCATCGTCGACGTATCAACTGATCAACGGACAAGAGACGAAGCGGGTGGGAGGGTGATGCGCTGCGTTGACGGAGCTCCGCTGCGACAACGGACAGTGATTTGTATTCATTGCAAAGGCTGAACTGAGACGCAGCTGCGACGGCGTGCATACCCCCTTGCGTTGCGTTGTCGCAGCGTCAACGCATTGCAGGTGTGGCATACAATGCGTTGTTCCGTTGCGACGACGTGACGCAAAGGAGCGCAACGCACTAATAGGGCCACGCGAGGATTAAGTACACGTCTTGATTGACGGCCACTCGCGGAAGCGTAATCCGCGTTCGAAACCAAGACTCAACAAGTTTGAACTTCCATCCGCGTATTCTTATGCTGTGCATGCTTGCGCATTGCGCTGTCACTCAAGTCACGGATTCTAGAACAGTAATAGAGCTTAGCAGGGATGTTGCGTATATTCGCATCCGGATCCGCAATGGAGAAGCTTCCGCATCGATTTGGACATCTGCATCCCCACCCGCAAAACTTACGTAAATTGGAGGAACACGAAAGTTCAACACTATCTATTACTCAGATTCCTGAAACTATCTTTTCACTGACAGCAAGTAAGAAATCAAGCAAAAAATCTATTCAAATAAAAAAAAAATAAGATACTCAAACTCTCAATATCTTCAGGTACCTACAGATTTCTGAAACTATGTATATATGTATAAATCAAATATGTATATGTATATCTGTATATTTTTATATCTGCCTTGCAAAATTTCAGCCTCGTTACTTTTATAATTTCAGAGATTCCGTGATGAGTAGCCTAACTTTAACTCCGCAAAATTGAACTTTATGCTGCGAATTTTAAAAAAATACCCGAATACACGTTTTAGTTTATATTGAGTCAAGAATCTAGCATACAAATTTTGACGGGCCAACAGTCACGTTATTTTGAAGTTATTGACAAAATTATCTTTGACCCCCATTTAAACTAACTTGAAAAACGAATTTACAAAAATCCGTTATTAAGTAGGTGTTTACGACCTAATACGAACCTACACATATGTACATGCAAAATATCAGCCGCGTAGTTCTTGTAGTTCCAGTGATTTCTTGATATGTCAGTCAGTTTTCTCTTTTATATACAGATAAAATGTTCTAATTTAAGTTTACAAAATAATTGATCAATAAAAATATTAAGATTTATATATATTTTTTACAGTTTCATATAAGATATCTTAAGATCCGCATGCGCCTATGTTACCCTTCAGATATCCGCATCCGCAATATCCTTTGAGCTTAGCATAATAATGTTTATAAATAATGGTATAAAAAAAGATAACACACCTGTGAGGTAGACTGGTACGCGTTGGCATAAGCATCGGTGTTCGCCTCATTTATATTATACGGTGGAGACAATTTGGGCTGGAGGTCTTTGATCGGCATTTCTTTCATTGACGCTGTGTTGTCAGATTCGCTCAAATCTATATCTTGTTCGGTCACCTCCTCTTTCGTCTTCATGACGTCAGCGTAGCTGTGGAGAGGTTTTAGTTAGTTTAGATCTCTAAGTTATAATAACTGCTAAGGCTCACAATCCAGTACCTAGTGGACGTATACGGGCTGACGATGATGATGAATAACTTTTAGGAAAGATACGGCACGCCCCCCCCCCCCCCCCCCCCCCCTCCCCCTTACACGGGTGGCATCGTTTTCGGAGGCCTATGTCCAGCAGTGTATGGGCTGATATGATGATGATGACAGACATATAAAAAAAATATTCTTAGACTACTATAATGTAATTGCTTTTATTCCGAAATCCGCGCGTGAACACATCAGAAAACAATGTGAAAAGACTAGAATTCGGTTCACTGAATATGTATCGATAGTTTGAAGTATTCAGAGATTGTCCTGCAAATTATGCAGTCCATGTTTCACCACAGTTTCTATACCAATAACTTTACATGCTAAGCTAGTCCTAGTACAATGACGTCTTTGAAAGGTATTATGTACTAAGTTGATATTGATTATACGAGTGAAATGGTTACTGATTGTGTAACACCGAACATAAATTGTCAAACTAACACTTATAGTACTAAAACCAATAATTCTACGTTTTAGGGTTGGTCTGCTATTAGAAATTGGAAGTATACAATTCAAAGATGTATGGGATGATATATGTGTATAATATAGTATAAGTGTGGGACGCTACATGTGTCGACACACTTGCGCCTTCCCATCTTTCAAGGACTTCCGTGAGGGCTGGTTCGGCGGCAGATTTGGCCGAGGATCTCAATAGGCGCAAATATGCAGGTCTCGACAGAACCTACGCATTTGCTCCCCTTGGAGTCGAGACCCTAGGTCCGTGGGGTACCGAGGCTCTCCGGGTTTTCAAAAAATTAGCTGAGCGCCTGGTCGAAGCGACGCGTGACCCGAGAGCTGGTGAGTATCTGGCGCAGCGCATTAGCATTGCCATACAGCGAGGCAATGCAGCCAGCGTCTTGGGGACGCTTCGGACTGGTGTTGATATGGACCAGTTGAACTATCTGTAGATTGTTAGCAACAGTCTGCAGTTAGCTCAATTGTTTCAATTGTAAATACTAGTTTAATTTGTTTATATTATTTGATTGTTATTCAAAGACTCTTCCATTTCTCAAGACCGACATATTTAACCAGATGGCTCTGCAGATTTTGTGCCAACCTCGAGACGGACCACCGGCTGCGTGAGTATAGGTCATAAAGAGACCCATACTCAGTCAGTAGGTACTAAAGGTTATCAACTGTTAGTTTAGATAGATGGAAGCCACTCCTTGAACTCAAGGCACAGTTCAGAACCGATATGCCTAAAGAAAATCTTGTATTGGCGGCCAAGAAATAAGAAAAATTACCTAACGACCCGATGCGTACACACAACGAACTCTGGCTTTGAGTTCCACTGATGGTAGGTGATGTAGAAACGAGTCTGAAGCCATATCCACTGCTGGCCTTTTGTCAGGAAACGGTAGTAGCACGAGGTTAGCTCGCCTTTCTGCATCACTGGAAATAAAAGGAAATCTTGTCAATGATAATAAACGAATGGTCAGATCCGGCCCCGCGCTGCGATCCCTAAACCGCATGCCCAGCGTGAGATTACACCATTACCCCATAATGATAAAAGTGAGAACCTTCTTCAAATAATACTTACAAGCTTCGTGGCAGGTGACGACCTTCTCCAAATCGTCAAAGTGATAGTAATCGTAGCAAGAAGTTCCGAGAACCTCGAACGGCAAATAGCCAATGATCGGCGGCGCGCGGTGGTCCAGAAACAAGAACTTCCACTCGAGGCTGTGGCGCGACGTGAACTCGCTCCGCGTCGAGTCGACGAGAGATACATTGCGAATCAGTTTCGGCGTGCGAAGACAACCGATGCACACGAATAGGACTCTGGAACTGCATTTTTTTTATTTAATTAATTTGCCGAGGGTTTTCGTTATTTAATGAAATTTAATTTGTGTATTAGTAGTCCAACATTACCAACCAATGCAGTGACTATAAACTTGCTAGGATAAATTATTATGAAAGAAAGTAATAAAATAGAGAAAATGTCAAAATCATTTTCATAGAAAGAATGGATCGGTGGCCTGTCGTCGTTTGATGCGATCCGCATCAACTTCGTAATTTTTTACGAAATAATCATTAAAATCTACATATTATTCTTTCAATAAACATATTATGTATCTATTACCCTACCCTACAGTAGTCGCGCTCCAAATCGTAAAACAAAAGGTTGCGCGGATTACAGAGGTTATTTCTTATTTAGTAATAATTACTATATATAAAACTGTTTAAAGTATACAATTTCACTTATCTAAGTGCTTATTTTATAAGCCTAAAGAAACAAATTTATTGAAATCTGTATAGATGCAGCACAATTCACTTTTTCTGCTGACAAAATGCATTTTTTGGCTGACCAAAACCTCTTTAATTTGGTGACCGTTTATCATGATGCCCAAATTTTAATGATCTTACCTCGGTTCGACATCTCGAAAGTCCATGGCATCACGTTCGTTATCTTGTTCTTGGTTTGTTCCTGCAACAATAAAATTATCAACTTAGATCCAACTAGTGTTTGCCCTTGGAGCCTAAGTCCTGCCTCAGTATGGTTAAATGAATTATTGGTAAAATATAGTATTACACGTCAAATATTAGGAACATAGAACCTACACCTTAAAATATACTAAAGTATATATAATAAAGATGATACATATACTAGCCATCCTGCCAAATTTCATTGAAATCGTTCCAGTTGTGAAAAAGTCGCACATAAACAGAGAGTCCCTTTCGCATTCTACTTATCCTACTTTCATACTAATACCACGTATCTAATACTACACAGGCGAATGTTTATTTAATTATTTAATAAAGATTATGTGTACCTCATGAAAAAACGCCATAACTACAGGCCGGATCGGGCTGAACTTTTTCACACATTCATTCCTAGATCTGGAATCCTGACTAATATTATAAATGCCTGGTGTGTTTGTCTTTCCTTCACGCCCGCCCTAATTGAGCAACCAATGGCTTGATTTTAGAGTTAGTTGAAAGGATGGAGAGTAACATAGGCAACTTTTTGTCCTGGTAAAACATCAAATTCCAATGGGAGATTTATGGGAAAAAATACCTCTTTATCCCCCTAGAAATGTGAAATTTGAAACCGCGGGGAACAGCTAGTCTGTATATAAACTACCTTTAATTTGATTATGAATGAAAATACTAAAAATCTACTTTAAATGCCTTAATTTCACACTGTTCTTAAGTTTTGCGGGATGAATACTAATCGCTCGGGAATCAAATTAATGGGACGACCTCGGGATCATTCTCTATCTATACAATAGCGAAATAATTTCCAAAATCGGTCTGTAATTGACGGAGAAATCGACGGACATATGCATGTACATACAGCCGAAAATAGAAACTCCTCCTTTTTTAAGTCTGTTTTAAAGCGAAGTCGACGGACTATAAGGAAATCTCTGGAACAGCAAGAGCTACGAGGCTGAAATTTTGCATGTACATATCTTGGTTTCTTTTAGGACGTAAACACCCACTTAGAACAAATTTTTGGGAATTTGTATTATTAACCTATAAGGTAGTTTAATTAGGTTCAAGGGCTGGGTCTGATTTGGGTACCCGTTGAAGGGGTTTAGGATAGGGTTTTTTGAAGAAGTTATTCTAAAACCGTCCTTAGTGGTTACACTTTTAATGAATAACCCCTAGAGGTAACCCCTTCATAACCCATTCGTTTGGGTTATCTATTGAAAGGATTTTGGGTTTTCAAAAGTTTTGATAACCCATTCGTTTAGGGTTACAGTTTCAATCATTGTAGCACATTAACACATTACATCTTGAAATACTGATCTTTATTAGATTAGCGTAAGGTTGAAAATTTTAGTCGCCATTAACATGGTGTTTTATTTTTATCTAATTTGATAGTCGAAAACGTTTGTAGAAACTAAAATAGATAAAACGTTAAGTGCGAGTCGGACTCGCGCACCGATGGTGCCGTATAAGACCTTGCTTCTTGTCAAATTTTATGATTTTAGTTCGCCGGGAAGAACCCTATAGGTTTTGGTCCAGGGCGAGAATATATTTTTTTTGTGAATGAACTAGAAATTTAACTTATTTTTTAAAATTTCGAAGGCTACAATTTTTTTTAAATCACATGCCCTTAAAACCTGTAGGGTACTTTCCGTTGACCTAGAATCATGAAATAAGGCAAAAAGCATGGTCTTAAGCACAACTAAAGAGAAAAATCGTCTTTGGGGAAACCAAAGGTTTTGTCTGTGCAGTTATGGATGAGGTGGTAAAGACAAACAACTACCGGAAGTATGTATATCATGAAAGATGGCACGATCGATATTTGTCGAGCGTGTCATCTTCCTGGGGAGACCCTCCGTCACATACTTTCGGGTTGTTCGCACCTTGCTAACTCTCAGTACTTGCACAGACACAACCAAGTAGCCAAAATTATACCTAACCAGCAACTTGCTCTTCGATACACCCATACTGGGGTCCTGAAGTTCTGTTCTATACGTACACACCGGCGCCAGTTCTTGAAAACGGCCGTGCCACGCTCTATTGGAACCGATCTTTAATTACAGACAGGACTATTCTCGCGAATAAGCCTGATATTGTACTGATAGATAGATCGGTTAGAAAGGCGGGCGGTACTCGCTAATATCACCATACCACATGTGCTAACCTCATTAAAGCTGAGAAAGATAAACTTAGTAAATATCTTGACTTGGCTAACGAAGTTGTCAGCATGTGGGATATATATTCAGCGACCATCGTTCCGATTAGAGGTGTGTAGATCCGGAGTCAAACGGATCCTGGAGTCGTGTCCGCTCCGGACAGGCGTTATTGGCGGTCCGCATACATGTTACCCGCGCCGGTCTCGGTTTATCGAGTCGAATGAATGTAACGAGCGATTGGAGCTGTGCGGATCTGAGCTTCGGTTTGGGTTCGGACGTGTTCGATCGATGGATCGAACTACTACAGACAAATTATACCATATTATAATATGCTAAATAAATCTATAATATACCCACTTATTTAAATAAGTAGGTACTACAAAACTATATATAGTAGTAGTCTTATGAACTAGCGCATGCCTAGTTCCGATAGTAGTTTCGGTTAACGGTGTAAAAGCGAAGAGCCTCGATCAACATCTCAAGAGACTCTCGCTAGGAAGTTGGATCAAGGGCCAGATCCAAAAGTACTCCTGGACTCTGTGCGTATTGTCAGGAAGTTCCTCTTTCTGCAGTCCTAGTCACCAGCCGCTTGAGCTTAGCTTCGCGGCCGGTGATCCACCGTTTTTATATACTTTTTACTGTAGCATAGTTTATTTTATTTTCTAGAGCAAAAATATTATTTTTAGCGAGATTTAAAATAAATGAAGAAGAATAATAAATGATTTATTTCGGACTACTGAGAAAAGTTATAGATGATACATAATTAACTAATTCTACGGTCCATAGTGATATATATCTTAAAACTAACATACATAAAATATAAAAACTTAAAACTGTATACGTTATAATTGCGGCGGCGACGTGTATGATGCAATCAGCTGACGACGGTGCACGTCGGTGTTCCCTTAAACTTGTCACCTTCGGGCAAACTCTTCACTCAAGTAGGTCGAGAAATCTCCAATTGGTAGTCGCACCATAAATGAGCTGAAGCTTACATTATTATGGCGAGAGACTAGCTTCTCGACGCGGAGCGAGAACCTGGTCTTCTTCTTCAGGAAGTCCATCACAGCATCTGTCTGCACATCGTAGTGGACGCGTGAGATGTCCAGCTGTGTAGTAGATTTCCGCTCTGAAGCCAGCGGTGACATCCAGCAGTCCAAAACCGCACCGATTCCGTCTGGAGGACTTCCGGCGAACAACCTTGATGAAGCCGGATCACAGAACCCTTTCCTAGGAGCCGACGCAGGCGCAGCACTACGTGGTGGTTCACGGACTGCTTCTTTTCTTTTAGTGTAATAATGCTTGACAATCCACACAGCAGATATTGTTTAACAATGTCTTGCAAAATGTTTTAAAACATAATTATAGAAGTTTCTTTCACCAAAAAGTTCAAGTTTTTGAGTTGTTTGCTATAACTTTGATAAAATCAACAAACGCCAACCGTTTTCAAGTTTATGACTTCGTAATGATTTTATTTTTTTAGATTGTGTCCGTTAGAAGGAAAAGATGAAGAAACTTACGGAAATGGCCACAGAACTGGACTACGTCGTATGAGACCTCTTCTCTGAAGTCCAAACACCCTCGCCGTAAGTGAACTTGGAATCTTATCATTTCGTTCTCTGAAATTAAAAAGAATAACATTTATTAATGAAACGACGAACACGAAAGAAATTAAAAGAGTCACAATTTGCTGATGATAGAGAGAAATACAGCCTTAAGGGCTCATTCACAGCATCCATTTAACAGGATCCGTTTACTTTCTCGTTATGGTGTATGTAGTTGTAGGAGCGAGTTCACACACCTGAGAGCGCATTCACACAGCGCATCTGATTGTACAGGACTGATTTTTACGGATTCTTTGCTACTGGAAACAAATGTTTACTGGATCCGGAATCCTGTCCGGTGTGTGAGCTCGCTCCTACAACTACAAACGCGGGAAAATAAACGGATCCCGTAAAACGGATGCTGTGTGAATGAGCCCTAACCCTGCAGTAGGACACAGGCTTATAATGTTTATAATTACGATCGTTCGTTTCGTACTATATACTTGTACTCGTACGTATACGCCCATTTAGAACCTAGACCTATGTATCTACATAGAAAAACTTAAGTACAAATGAACAGAGTGGTAACGGTCTGCAAATTACCTAAACATAAGCCCTGTGGTTACAACAGTGAAATCAATGCAATCCACGTTTTCTCATTCTTTTGCTAGGCTAGTAGTACCGACCGCCACATAAACGAAATTATTCATTTATTTATACGACTGCGACAAGGACAGAGTTATTCATAATATTCAGTGTCTGAGCATATTTTTTAACCAAATCGTAAAATACTTATCTTTCTGAAATTCATTCATTTGGGGGTTTTTCCAGGAATATAATATTTGTTATACTTTGGAAATATTGACGTTAAAAGGTGGATCAGTAGAGAGATTTTTATTATGAAAAAGATGATTCTATTTTGAATAAACAAATCAACACTATTTTCATCCCAGCAAAAATACATCCACTGTTGTTCAACAGTGGATGTATTGGTGGGTAAATCAACTTTTTTACCGATCCCTGCGTGCTCCTGTCATGGAAAAACTAAAAACGATAAAATCTGTATTTCAGTTAAAATATGATTGTTTTAAAGCTAACGCAAACACAGATTTTCGTCTGACATGGCAGTGTCCGTTTTTTTTGTATAGCAAAAATTTGGATTTTCCTATAGTAACTCAGTTAAAAAGGAGGCACCCACCCCATATACCTAGGGTACCTACAAGTAGGAACAAAGGCCTCCGACTACCTAAGTATCAAAACAAAATGATAAGGACAATAGGTGAACGCTTGTTACAGATTTTATGTAGTCGGGTTTTAGTTTTTAACTAAATTTATTTTACACTTTTTTGCTGATAGCTGGAGAATCGTTAACCTCACAAAAGTTTGAAAAACGGTTTCAGAAAGAACAAACCACACACGATCATATTTAGTAACATTGGGATTTTCAACCCTTAGACCCCCGCTATCTCGCCCTATTTTTATCTGACATGACGTCACATAGCCTATAACAATTGGGCTATAAAGACAAATCATACGAAACCTCATTTTTTGAAATCGGAACAGTAGTTTCAGCGCTGCGTGTGTACATAAAAATCGGCTACATACATACATAGGGTGTCAAACTCATAACACTAGACCTTCGGTAGTCGGGTAAAAAACTATGACATTATCATGTTAGCAGATAATCTAAGTTAACGTTAACATTAAAACAATCATATTTTAAACTGAAATACAGATTTTTTCGTTTTTTCCATGACAGGGACACAAAACGGTCGGTCAAAAAGTTGAATTACCCAAATATGTACATATTTATTCTTCCCTGAAAGAATACCTTACACGAAATTTTCGTATTTTCATACCCTCGTTAGTTCTTAAAAATATACTTTCCAAAAAATCCTAGATAAAGAAATAAAGTGGACATTAAGGTTTAAAAAGATCCATCAATGGATCTTTGCAATGGATTTTAGTGGAACGAGGGGTTCTAAAAAATCCACTTTGAAAAAAATGATAAATAAAGGAATAAAAGTGGACATAAAGGTGCGAAAATATCCACCACTGGATCTTTTCAATGGGTTTTAGTGGACCTAGGGTCCTACACTGCTACTTCTAACGTTCGGTCTACCTTGTGTAAAGCTGTGTATACACACAGCTAGGTAGGTATACTATACATCCTTTAAGTGAATATTTATTTCATAGATGGGATCATCATATCTGTTGTAAAGTATCGTGACGTGCAGTAAAGTATCAGCATAGCTCGGAAAGAATCGGTCGACGCCCACGCATTTGGGCCCTTCTGTATATCGGACATTTCAAAACTGCAATTTTGCATGTCTAGTAATTGCCATAAGCTCTGCTTTATCAGTTCTAGCAAAATGTACTATTACTTAGTGTCGTTTTTTATTAATGTTAAAACCGTTCGAGTCTCTTTGAATCGAGAATGCCACACCACATGCTAAAAAAATAATTAGCGCAGTCAAACTTGATTAAAGTCACCCATTGTTTATGGCTTCTGAGATTGCTATGTTGCGATCATGAATCGTGACCCTTCGAACTCGTCTACAACACCATTTTACAAAAGTTTTAGGAAATCTTGACGATCTTAAAAAGTTACAAAAATTCTATATTCCGATATTATTATTTATCTGTATTTCGTCCTTGCCCGCAAATAGAAAGTCAATGACATCGTTTGCACTTCTCATGCTCGAAAATTGTTTCACTGACATCAGCGTAGTGTAGCGGAACAGCGACCCAAAAAATGGATCTTGGCCTCCGACACAAGGCTTCTCCAGGCATCTCGGTTCTGAGCTGTCTCTCGCCAGCTATGGGTGTCGAGTTCGCGAAGATCGGCTTCAACTTTGTCGATCCATCGATACCGAGGGCGCCCTACTGATCTACGCCCCGATGGTTTCCCCTCATATACCTTCTTGACAGCCCGATACTCTTCCATTCTCTCGACGTGTCCTAGCCAGCGGAGACGAGAGCTCTTGAACTCGCCTATTACGTTTGGTTCGGCATACAGGTCCTCTAACTACTGGTTTTTCTGGACTCGCCAGGATCCATCTGCTCGTCTGGTCGGGCCAAAGATCTTACGCAGCACCTTCCGCTCAGCCACGAGGAGTTTGTCTTTTTCGTTCAACATTTGAGTCCAGGATTCGCAACCGTACATCAGAATAGGACGTATAATAGTTTTGTATATTCTGATTTTGGTGCTTCGACTCAGAAGTCTGGAAGACATCACTTTATGGAGTTCCGCACTGCACCTCAAGGTGTTCTGGATGCGTATGTTAATTTCCTCTTCCGTAGAGCCTGTATCTGTTATAGTAAATCCCAGATACATATTTGAAGCTCGCAACCCCCTTATACATGTCCAACTTCTGGAAGTTCAACGCAAAGAACTGGGTCTTTGCGTTTAACGCGAGTGTTTATGTAGCGTTTTATGTAGATGTATTCGATTTTTGCGTAGTTGACTGCAAGACCCACAGTCCGAGCCTTCGTTTCTAACGTCGTGGTATGACCTCTACTTCTCTGTTGTCTAGCAGGGCCAAATCGTCTGACGGAACTAAGCGGAACTACAGGGGCAATTTAATCCCTAGGAGTCTTCTTTCTATCAAATTTCACGCAAATCGGATCAACAAGGGTTGGCCAGTTATGCTCAGTGACTATGTCACCATACAGCGAAATTACCCAAGCTACAACTGAGATTTTCGTTAGCTTCGCTCACTCCGATCAATAGAGTTTTCTAGTTATAGTTCGAACTTAATGTGGAAACAACGAAAAGTTCGTCCGTTCGTTCCACAACTCTCTTAAGGACTCTACACAAACAATAGGTTGTCTTTTTAATGATCCTTCTTTTTAACCGACTTAAAAAAGGAGGAGGTTTTCAATTCGACTGTATGTTTTTTTTTTTTGTATGTAAGTTACGCGATATTTCCGCCAATTATCGACCGATTTTGATTTTTTTTTCACTATTGTATAGAAAATGATTCCGAGGTGGTGCCATAAAATATTGATCCGCAGGGGATAAGTATTTATCCCGCAAAACTTAAAAACAGTGTAAAAGTTCGATTCAGATTCGAAGGCGATTGATAGGGCGTCAACAAGAGGTAGATTCAGGATAAAAAATTTCAAAATCGGTCCATAATTGGCGGAAATGTAGGGTAACAGACATACAAAAAAAAAACTGTCGAATTGAGAACTTCCTTCTTTTTTGAGGTCCTAACGAGGACCGAAACCAGAATATAAGGGCTATCGTGTGACACTAGGTCTTATGTTAGCGGCTGACGATAATGGACGTATAAATTGCCCATTATACACGTCGGTTGCAGGTTCAATAGGGGTAACCAACAATCCACGTAAAAAAGGTGAGTGTACATTTTTTATTACATTTTTCTGCTTCAATCCTTCACTCCTTAACTTCAAAAATGTCACATGTTTGCGCTGCGAATTCTTGTTTCTACTTCAACTTCTTTAATGGCGCGCTTGCTTTTTGTGTCACACAGTGTCAGTGTCAGAGATGGAAATATTATTTATAAGTAGGTATTATGGTGAAGCTAAAGGAGGCCTTTACCCAGCAGTGGGTGATCCCAGGCTGATATAACGACTAGTTTGGTGGCATTATGCCTCCGTGCCGAGGGTGTCTCGATTAGGGGAGGTTTGCCTTCAAGTTGTGCCAGACTCGGACCCTGTTCGACTTCTCCATGAGAAAAAGCCTACTCTAGCCCTGAACCTCCTTGGGGGTCTAGGTGTATTTTCCTCATCAGATACACTGCTGCTGCTCACTGTTAAATCCGAAAGCGACATCCTACAATATAACAGGTTATTTTAATTTAGGTACAATTATTTTTTTATTGATAAAACGAGCCATAAGTATTGTGAAATGTAATTTAACCACTTTTGGAGTACCAACCTGTAAATTTTTTATATTAACTAGGTTTAGAACTTAGCAAACGCAGTAAATTGTAGTAATTATTTCAGCTAATTAGAGCAAAATCACCGATTAGTTGATCGTTGATTTAACAAGCGCTTGACTAGAGAAAAATGCCTAATTAGCGTTCCAGAAACCCATTTTGATGTTTGACATGAGATTTGCTACAATGATTTGACAGACTGGTCAACTAATCTCTGTTCAAAGTCATAGTACGTAATCAACGTTCGAGCAACCCAAATGATACTTGATCAGAGATTTGATCATTGATAAGTTAATTATGAAGATGATCTGGGTTCGAGAAACCGGCTGGTCAGTTACACCAATTTGACCCGAACTAACAATAAATTTAAGTTTGTTGTCAGTTACACCAATTTGAGCATTGGAATCAACATTATGTTTGCTTCTTACCTTACTTTTCATCAAATGAAAAATCTCTCACAGCGGCTGACAAATAACAGTTACACACTAGCACGCGCGCCGAAACTATTGCTTTCCTACTTTATCCAACAGTGCCTAGCTATGTGCGTGAAGATAAAATGATTATTGTTTACAAATCTTTCACCCCATTGTGTCCGTTTAGATTCGAGCTGTAAATTATAAACAGTGTATTTTCTACTGTACAATAGTAAAGTATTGGCATCATGCGGTGTATTTAGCACCTTTTTTAAGTCAAAGCTAGATACTAGAGTATCACTGTCTATCGAATGCAAATTATGATATTGGAATCTTTCGTATGTAGCTTATTTTTCTTTAATATGAGCGTTAATTTCAGCATATACCAGGGCCTCGGCTTCTGGACTAGTATTTTCTATTTTGGCACATATTTTGCATTTATCTTTCTTTGGAACGTGGACAGTTATATTGTTGTACTCCATTTTTGAATAAGTATTTAAATATTCGCTCACCTAGATAGTTTTGCTGTTTTTCTACCTACACTGCCATCACCAATCCGTAATTATAGCAAAACCCCATGTCATGTATCGGTCATCTAGTGGTATGACGGATACAAACAGAAAACGGCCCCCAGTTCCCGGCAGCTCTTCTATTCCTGGTAGTAAAGTAGCGGCTATGATAACGGCGGGGCAGAGGGTGCTAACAATCTGCGCAGAGATTGGCACATATTCAATGACATCTCTGTGATCAACAAGGTGAACACCGGCACGCATGGTAAGACCATCATTGAATATCAATGTTAAGCTAGAACGGTAACGGCTGATTAAGTCTACGTTATGCCCAAATCCTGCCCAAATACAAAATCTCGAAAGCTTTCAGTTGGAGCTGCAAAAACCACTTTGAATGCCTCGCGGAATGCGCAACGGTGGACGAGCTGAATAACGGACTAGTGCCAACTGTCCATGCGGTCGGTTCGGAGTTCTTTAGGACTCGCCGCAGAAATAAAATACAGAGACTCGGGTTACACTTTGCAGTCAATCGCAGAGAGAAGCGAAATGAAACTGCAATCTTCGGTAGATATGTTAAGATACGGCGATTCAAAATCGCTCAGCGGACTATGGAGAGAACTTTGCTTGGTTTTTCTATATGTGATAGAATCCAGAATACGGAAATCCGTAGAAGAACCAAAATCACTGAAATAGCTCTCAGAATTAGTAAGCTAAACTGGCAGAGGGCAGTTGATATCTACAACTCAGACCATCCACTCGATGGACTGACGACATTGTAGCGGTTACAGAAAGTCGATAGATGGAGGCTCAGGACCACTATTTGTGGCGTCGTATGGGGGAGGTCTATGTCCAGCAGTGGACGTGTGTTTTTGTTATAAAAGTACATAGATAAATAAATTTACCATAAATAAACCATCTCTGACATCAAATTGAATAAACATAACATATTTTTGTACGAGCCTTAATCCATTTGACTTGCCATATTTAAAGAAATCTTGACTACAAAATGGTGTAACTGTCATAAGCATTAAAAAAATGGTGTAACTAAAATGTATGTATATATACGAAAATATAAGGCTACTAGGCACAAATTTCTTATTTTACCAGAAAATTCAATGAATTATAAGCTTTTCTGTCAAAACAGATACAAAAAAGGTCACATGCGACTAAAGTTACGTTCAATTTACTATGAAAAAATACTTTGAATGCTTCTACTGTACAGTTGTTTTGTTGGTTACGCCAATTGAGCCCGCAACCGACGATACCATCAAACTATAATTTCCCTGCGAAACATGCCCCTATGGCCGTACTTACAGTTAGGGAATTGTCACTGCGCTACTAAAACGATGCCCAGCATTATATCATCCATCATGATCGAACTCGTCATTCATATCAGTTTCGCAATAGATCATACGCAAGCAAACTTCAGCCACTGCTGGGTAATAGGCCTCCAAACCTTTGTGCCACTCCCTACACGGTCTCCCGCTAGGCTTATATAATTTCGCCATACGATTATAAATCAAACAAAATGGCATCCGCGCAAAAAGAACTTCCTTAGCAACACTGTTACATTCCTGTAACGGCGTTGATTAAATTTTCTCAAATAATTATTGGCATGTTTTCAAAAAGTGGAAATTATACAACAGCACCGTCATAATAAAATTTTCGCATTAGATTTTTACAAAAAATTTGCTTGGTTACATTAAAACCATCTGGGTCGAAGAAAAGTAATATAATATTACTGAAATCTATAATTAATAAATTACTTTCTTATAATGTAATTAATGATGATGATGATGATGAGTGTAATAAAACGAGATGATGAGCGTAGGTGCCTGCCTATTCTGCCATTCTTGATGTACGATGTTTGTTAACAACTCTCAACACTTTTTGGCAGGGTATTCGTTGTAATATTGTTAGCGTTTTGCATTGTAGAAAAGATCTCAAATTGACTAGCTGTGTAAATTCTGACTCAAAATAGACAAAAGAAAGTGATTTTTAGGTTAAGTATGTATTATGTTAACAAACATTGTATATTCCGTTTTGGGCAGAGTACAATAACTATGTGTTTCAATGGCGTTTTGTTGAGTATTAAGCACAGCCCTAAGCGGTAATCAGGATCCGAACTGTCATTGCATGATCATTTCAATTTAAGAAAAGAAAGAAAGAAATTTATTTATTTGAGCTTAAACTACCACACAATACATACAATTTGCTTCTGCTGTAATGACACTTATTCACTATTCATATCTATACACCTATACACCTTATGAAATAATAATAAATAAATAATGCTGGACCATCCATACAGCATCATCTAGTCCCAAGCTAAGCAGAGATTGTGTTATAAAATGAACTATAAATTCCAGTAATGATGAGAAAAACTTACATGACAAGACAGTAATAGGTAGTTATGTATTACCTTTAGGTTGGTTTTCTATATGTTCATTGGCTGCATTTCTTTGTAGCATATTATACAGGTTCTGTTGATCGTCCTCATGCATCATATCAAAGATGTTCTTGTCCACAATTTCAGCCTGAAAATTAAAAAACATTTAGCATAACAATCATGACATACACCTCCTTCACACTAAGTCGCAAGCAACGCGATTTTCATAGCGGATGGCAGCGCGGCAACAGCGCAGCAGCCGCGTGCGCCACCCTAGTCTAAACAAGTCGCGCGGCTGCATTGCTTGCGACCTAATGTGAACTGGACCTAAATCCGGAAATACCAACTGTAGAATGTTAGGTATTCTACAATTCATTAGAAAAAGATAAAAGTGTATTATTAAATTAATATAAATAATGGACGTTTCACGCAGTATCATCTAGCCTCAAGCTAATAATGTAGTGTAGTGTAATGGGTACTAGATGACTGATAAACTTAATACAATATATTCTTCGAATTCAAACATGGGTAACATGATCATTAGTGTTAATCAACTTACCGGATTATGTCCCAGCAGTGGAGTTATACTTTCAGATGCGTAGTGTATCCGTCCACTGGGAGAGAAAATCATAACAAACCCTTCGAAGGACTCTAGAACCAAGAACGTGAATTCTTCATTTGACAAAAACGCTGGCTTCCAGTCTTCTTGTACATCATGAGCTCGAGACCTGACCGTCACTTCTAAAAAGAAATAAAAAAAAATGAAAGATAAATTTTGAACGCTGGTTTTCTCATGAGGATTTGACGATAGATTCATTTAAAGTACTTGTTCAAAACTAAAAATTAAAAACAAGCTAATTTATTGGGTTATTCTTATTATCATGCAAAATAATCTTTTTATATATTAATAATATTTTATTTATTTCTATCAAATATTTTATAAATACAATTTAATATTCATAAAAATTGGAACTGCAGAATGAACCATTGTAATCACAGTTATGAACACCATTTAAAAGTAAGAAAATATTTAAAATAAAATGTAAATAATAGTAGTTTTGTCGAGAAGAAAGATACCCAATATTTTTTATATGATTTTTTTAGTTTTATTCAGAGTATCTCTGCTAAATGAATCACCTGTTAAAATATCACGCTTACCATTATGATTTTTCAAAAATGTAATTGTTGATCTCAGCACTGTGGATTTGTCCATTTTTCTATTTTGGATTGAAATCAAATTACTCAGTTCAGTGACTAAACTGTTGAATTGGTCTCTCCGTTTCTTTTCACTGAGGTTTCTAGTTTTTCTGATAAATTAAAATGAAAGGGTTATTAAAAACATTGGCAGTATATAGTACATTACTGCATGGAAATTTCTGGCCACAAAACTCGACAGTAATGGAAATTGCTGATGCATATATGAGTGAGCCGGAAAGGCTTACTTTGTTCAAAGAAGGTTGTCAAAGTAATGACCAGATTAGAAATGTTTGTGAGTAAAGGTAATACATTCTGGAAGGTTTTACCATCATAGAGTTTCTAAGAAACTGACTGCTAGCAAAAGCAACCTTAAAGCATTGAAATTAATATGACAAACTTTACATTTACTAAGACAATGTAGGGAAATACATTAAATTCACAATTTTTGCAAACCTTTTGGTGTCATCTCTATCATCCCCGTCATCCTCCATGGTACTGGTTATGGATCGGTATTCTGAACACGTATCCAGCTTGAAAGTCCCTTGGTCAGTGTCCTTTGTAGTTGCCTACAAATTGTATTCATGTTTTTAAAACTTGGTGATATTAGAGAGCTTCATACTCTAAGGTGTTATAAGTGTGATAATCATCAGGATTTCACATTCAAAAGTATGCTGATGCAGCATAGCAAAAATTCATGTAATTGGAACATGAATGTATGTGCTGCGTTGAACATCGAATACGTAAGAGATTCGTCAACAGAATAACATCAAACCAGATTATGTACTCACGAGTACTCACGGATGCACTTTCATGCAGGTGCAGATAGCCTCTGAACAATAACTGTATGTATCTTTTTACAAAACAATCACTGCGCAAAATTCTAAGTGAATTCAATTCACTTCGTTATATTCCTTGGATTAAACCCTAGTCTTTGGTAAAGATGAACGTAATAAAAAGTAAACTTCAATGAGCAGAGCGTAAACTTGTAAACTTGTTACACTAAAGCATAAAACGCTGATTTTACACTTCTTTCTGGCTCTCTCTCCTCCGTTCGCGATATAATATAACGCAGCGCACGCAATACAACTTGCTTGCTTTGCTTGTTGCTGAACTTGTACTTGGTTATGAATGATTTTGATTGGATTAGATTTGAATTTTGCTCTAGGAGAAAAAGACGTAGCGCGCGCAGCAAGGACGTGGGGCACGCAGGAGTGTCAAACGTACGCGCAGTCTCATTTTGTACGGACCAAAATAATCTAGGTATTAGGCCTATTGACATTAGTATTTCTGGCCTATTTTTTTGAGTCTAGAAAATAGACAATTTAATTGAAGTTGAAAATTTATTTATTTGCCTCACCTTATGTTTACATCATATAACAAAAACGTACATATGTTCTGACAAAACTTAAGCAAAACAATATTCATATAAGTGATTTTCTATGACCCCGCACTAGGCTAGTCCTGTATCGCGGGGATCGAATACATAGTCTGTTTACCATGCTATCCAGAAATAGTACATTAACAAATTAAACTAACGTAACCAAAAATTAAATTTAGATTCTAGATGCAACGCAATGAAGTTCATTTTAGATTTTACCCCTTTTTCAGAGCGCTAAATGGATAAAAGCTGTCTTTCTGCGATGAAATAGGAGGCAACTCTTTCTACACTGTACCTACCTACCTACAAACTAAGCAAGAATTCAGAAAACGGCATCAGCCACAACCCTGGTCTGAAGTTCAGACCAGGGTTGTGTCTGATGCCGTTCTTGATATAGCGGATGCTAATGCTGATTTTGGCCAAGCACGTGTCAGATTCACAAACCGAGTATTACGAACTACTTGAATGTAGATGATTCTACCAATTGAAATCGAGAGTCTCGAAAAATTATGCACTTTTTAGGGTTTAGTACCCAAAGAGTGCCAACGGAACCCTAGTATTAAGCCTCCGCTGTCTGTCTGTCTATCCATCTAATCATATCAGCCCATACACGTCCACGGCTGGACATAGGCTTCCCTCATACGACGCCACAAATAGCGGTCTATCCATCTATCAGGGTTTTATTGTATCTCATGCATGACTCGTAAAAGACCTGCAATTTTCAGTGTGTATTTCTTTTGACGCTTCAACAATTTATTATTATCATACCTTAAATATTAAAAATAATATGAAAGGGGGCTCAACAAAAAACATGTTTATTGGCCGTTTTTTTGAATCACAAATACAGACGGTGGATGTCATAAGAGGTGACTAAGGGAACCGATGCTGATCTTCAAATTGATGCTAATATTCGCAACCCTGCTTCAGACCCAAAAACGTAGCTGACGCGCTTACATTGTAAAATCACTAATAGCTACCTATAAAATCATGTGGCCACAAGTTGTCGGCCATTATTTTCAGAAAGACAACAGAAAGAAACACGTTTTTTACGGTTCGCTTGTCATTAAAAACGGTTTTGGTTTTTATACTGAATCAATTACCATAATTATTGCTAAGTAGGTACATAAACACCAACAACACCAAAAAATGCTTTAATTATCTAATGAATAAATAACATTTTCGCGGCTCGCTCCGTTGTACTACGATATTTGTTTTCGGTCGGTAAGGCAAACAGATCTCGAACCCCTTTTATTAATCCTTCGTCTAGCACTGCAAGAAAATCCACTTCTTGCTTCATGCTTCTCTCATTCTCTCCCTTCTTTGACGTCTCCTTGGACGAATTAAATCATCACAAGGTCGTTCCATCAATTTTGATGTCAATGTCAGAAACTAGTGCTTTTAGTCATTTTTATTTATGTCAACCCAGGTCGCCGTAAAAGAAGAAGTTGAAGTTTATATATGTCAAATTATACAACAATTAAAGTTAATTATAGCAAATGTAACAATCAAAGTTTTATATGCCATGCCTATAACAGATAGTGCTATATGTGATGACGACATAGAGAAATAAGTAGGTAGAGGTAGCATAAGTCATTTCTGGTCTTATATCTATGTATCACCGTAGTTGTCATGTATCTTTGACTATCCCTCGGAGTTAAGCTATGAGTAAAAGAGATAGCTGGTGTACATATAGCTATACTGCACTGTCAGTGTCAATCGTGTCAGCTTGGAACTGACTAGTTGGTTCAAAGTATTGGTAAGACTGATGAACTTTATTGAAATTCTAAGAAATGACTGCGTTTTACCTAAAACTTTGTTGAAAAAGTGAAAATATGTCGTGTTTTGCTGTGTTCTGTCCTTCAAGAAGCACAAAAGGTGGAGTAAAAGTCCCGGATTTGTCATTACATGCGTAAGTTTTTCGCTCAGTATAAATACTAAAGTAATGATATTTATTACTAGAAATCTGTAGTAACAACATTTAAACAATCTAGTTCATGTGTTCCTATGAGTCTATGATACAAATAATGTTCAAATCCATGAATAATTAGCCGAGATAAATTTAGCATCTGTGCTAGTGATGCGCTTACCAATCAAATTTAGGTTTCGGGTTATACCGCATTTGACCCACTAGTTTCGGCCAAAACTGGTCCGAATCAGGAAAATAAAATTGATTGCTGATTTCATTCCTAATTCGTCCCATTTCACGATTTCGTACAGAAAAGTACTGTCTTTCACACTCTTCTCAAGCATGCAGTATTGATTTATCATTATTGTTTCCGTAGGATTTATTTAACTGGTTTATATAAATCAAAGTACGAGGAAAAAAGAAATACACAAGATAATAACTTTAATAACTTGGAATTATTTCCACGCGGTTTTTTCCGGAAGATTTCGTTCCAAAAGTTAGGTAATTCGATTTTAGTTAAAATATAAATTTTTCGTAGGTATTTACCTTGTTTATATTTTTTATTTTATTAAGGCACATACGATACAATATCCTTAAAATTAACAGTATATAAATATCTATGTATACATCAATCAAAATGCCAATGTCACTAATATAAACATAATTTACACAAAAAACAACGTTAAATGAACCATGCGGGCAAAGCCGCGCGCATTTAGCTATATATTAAGTATTATAATATTGTAAGGTGTTATCTTATTTATTGCACCTATTTTTTATAAATTTTGCAAAATTATATTCTTAGTCTTACAAAATGACATCGACACCGATGTAAAATTCAGGTTTTATAGCGGCACTTGCACAAAATCACCAAGAAACTAAGGCAACGGAAAGCGGAGCGAACACTAACCCTTTTTTTAGATTATGCATCGCGTGAGTGGTGCAGAAAATGGCCAAAAAACATGTATTTTGTGGAGCCCCCCATTCATTTTAATATTTATTTTGATAGTATGTTATTATAGCGGCAAATGAAATACATACTGAAAATGCAAATGTCTACCTTTTACGAATAAAGCCCAATAAATGGACAGACAGCCAGACAGCGGAGGGCTAGTACTAGGGTCCCGTTGGTACCTTTGTTTACTGAACCCTAAAATAGTGCGTAGCTTTTCTATAAAATGTGTATAATTTTTCGAAACTCGTTTTCGATAGGTAAAATCATCTACATTGAATTAGTGTGGCATACTCGGTTCGCGATTCCGACACGCACATGGCCAAAATCAGCATCAGCATCAGGTTGTGTCACTAATACGTGCCTGTTAAATATGGGACGAATCAGGAATGAAATCGGCATTAAGTGTTTTTTCCTAATTCGGACCAGTTTGGGCCGAAGCCAGTTCGGTTCGGCAGCGAAGTCAGTTCCCTAGTCATGCACACTATTACAAATTTGCAAGTGCACACTAATAAAAACGGACATGCGTAAAACTGAAAGGCGGGGTCCATAAAATTATTGGTCCTAGGTAGCGAACATAGAGTAAAAACTCGCTGCTATCTCAGCAGAGGGATAGTGTCATTCAAAAATTTGTGGCAATAGTGTAGCCAAAACCCGATCTATGTGTTTTTTGACAGCACGTAAATACAGTGATGTCACTCACACATTCGTATGATTGTATGTTGCAAGTGAATGGCATTTCCCTAAAAAGTTGGGTAATTTTCTTATTTTAACTAACTTGTGTGTGATAATTCTAATGTAATTAATGTTATTAAACAAAATTAACAAATAATCAATTAGAGAAAAGCGCTCTTGCGGCCACAAATTATGTCATAGTATTCATTGATACCAATTTTCAATATGATTTTACCATTTGAATAGTCTCAGAATATCGTTGAGTGATTTTGAAGATTAACTTAAACGACGATTTTCCCTTGTAGATGTAAATAAAGCACTATATATCATTCGGACGAAAGTTTGCCCCAACATGTAAGTTCATATCAAATGTGGATTTATTTCTCTTCTAATTTCATAAATTAAGTAACAAAATCGGGGTATTTTTTCCCGCGTGCATATCAACATTTTCACGAAAATGGTGGTCAAAAATTTTCAATTTATTTATGAGTTTTGATGACTGTTTTATGCAAAATTACAAATTTAATATTTGTACTTACAAGTGAAATGAAACTAAATAGTATTATTTTTCTTCTCAGTAGTGTTTTAGCACCCTTTTACCGTACAATACACCATTGTAATATGTTTATGTGAAAGCTGCATTCCGCGCCATTTGATGTGTTGTACTAACGGTTCGAGTTTTGTTGGATGCACCTCGTTTGTGTCAACTGCTATTCTGAGCCTTATAATTCTATGGTGGCGAATATTTCCGATTCCTAATCACAATAAAAAATATTTTAATCATGTTCAGCAGTCGCATACAAACTGAAATTATAACGTTCTATTTTAACTTCATAATTATAAAAAAATTATAGAGTGATAAATCATAATATTAAAGAATAGTTTGATAATAGTTACCGAAATCCAATTTTTTTCAATTTTATGCTTCAATATCGGTACCTATTCTATTATAATGCTCGTTGGTTTTCTGTGCGTAACATGTCATTAGTTCATGGGCCTATTATTGTGAAATTTTAACGACTCAAACTGAAAAATAAATAATCCTTAAGAAACCAGTTATAAATCAATTTTTACTCCCCCTTTTCAAGGGAACGTGTGGCGTTATCGAAATGAAATTAACATCAAACTTCTAAGTTAACGCAATCAAAAGTTAAAGTTGTAAGTGGGCAATTTTTTTAAAATTTCCAATGGTATCACATGCACACAAAACCTAAAGGGTACTTTCCGTTGACCTAGAATAATGAAATTTGGCAAGAAGCAAGGTACACACAACTAAAGGGAAAAATCTGAAAACTATGTATTTGCTGTTTATTCATATTAAAAATATTATTTGGTTCTCCTATTGGACAGAAAACCTATAGGGTACTTCCCGTTAACCTAGAATCATGAAATTTTGCAGGAAGCCTTGTAGCATAAAGAAAGAGAAAAATCTGAAAACCGTGAATTTGTAGTTTATCCACATAAAAATTATATTTTTTTGATCCTCACCATGGACCGAAAACCTATAGGGTACTTCGCGTTGACATAGAATCATGAAATTTGCCATGAAGCTTGCAACAAAAGTAAAGGGAATATTCCAAAAACAGAAATTTGTAGATTATTCACAATTTTTTTGTGGTTTTTGCAAGCGACTAAAACTTATAGGACCTACATCCCGTTGAACTAAAATCTTGAAATTTCAAAAAAATCTTTTTAGGTGATTGTTACCACAGTTAGGTACCTTCTAGGTTCCACGACACTTTAGTACATTGTACACCTAGGCGAGAACGTGCCTAATTCCTATTGAGTGTGTCATTTGAGTCTTAAAACACACTAGGTAGGAATCGCACTTTCTGCCGAGTGATACATAGTGCTTTATACTACACCTTCGAGGAAAATAAAAAGCAGAATAAATATTTTTTCTGCCTGTGTCATAAAAGTTTCACTATCACTCGATGGCATTCTGTAGAATTAATAAAATTGCCTACACCAAATTCAAAATTAGAAGAACTTCCCGCGCCAGCCTTTATCACTTGGGTTCTTTTTTCAAAATATTGTTCGGAAATCGGAAGAGGCAAGCGGACTTGGAGTAAAAACTTTTTGTCGTTTGACCTATTATGAAAATAACCATAGCTACCGGCCGATCTTTAAGGTAATTAAAAAAAATAACACATTAGAAATGGATTTCCATACAGTTTTTCCTCCCGCTAAAACGCGTGAGAAATGAAATTCGATAGCGGTTTTCGTATACGCCTGCAATGACTTACTTTCTATCTTATATTTGGAAAAAGAATAGGCTACTTTCTGAGCAGGTTAAGTATAAAAGGTTTTTACTTACTTAAGAGGATTTTTCATAATTTACACATGAAGCGGACCTATAAATTACGCAACCTCTTACTTTTATACCTTAACATTTACTTTTAACGACTCCAAAAACATGTGTTCCTTTATCGCACTTACCGCAATGAAAAATGTGTGATTCATTCATACTTGATCATACAATGGTAGGTATCATTCTCCGGTTCGGTTGTTCGTTTCTTTCTGGTTCCTGCCAGTGTGTGATTGATAAAGTTTAATATTGGGAAGTGCGTTACTTTGTTGTTTAGTAGGCTATCTTAAGTTTCAAACTATACATTTGTTTTCTAAAGCCATAGAAAAGAGTGGAAAACTAGGTAAGTAGAATAACTCGAAGGCATGTAAAGGGACCGAAGGGGTGCCATCTTGGCACCTTTAGGGGTGACAATGACTACTTCTTCACACGAATAGCAAGATCATAAAAATTTTAAGGCTCGCTTCGCTCACCGTTTATTTTTTATTAGGGTGTATTCTTTTTTCCTCATATTTTCTTGTTAATCGAGAAAAAGAATATAAATGTTCTTAGCTCATTATTTCAGCTTCCTCGTCATGTTGAGCATGCCTCACAAATTTCAAAAGGCTGCTCACTCCACTCGCCTATATTTATTTAGTTTTAACAATTTTTTCAGCCACCACAAGCTGCAGAAACGGTTACCTTACGGCTTTTGCGGTGTCTTGTTTTGTATTTCTGGTTTTGCATCTCAACCGCAATATTGCTGCAGCTATATCCACGCACCGTCGTCTTATCTTCATTGTCTTTGTTGCTAACCCAACCCCATCAAATTACAAAATAATCGCGGTTCGCTCCACTTTGCCATTATTTTATAGCCTAGTTTCTGTCACAGCAGTCTTCAAAATATTGGGAGCTCGCATAATGTCATAGGAACCCAAAGGATAAATTTCCCAAAGTATGAAAAAAAAAATCGAAGTTCGCTCCGCTCGCCGATACTTAAACTTGTTATTTTTAGTAGCTGAGAGTCAAGACGGGATGATTGGCGTATCAATGGCAGGGGGAGGGGGGCGTTACGGTGAAAACTGCCCAGGGTGGGTACCCAACTCACGCTACGCCGCGCCGCCGCCACTGATTCAATTTCGGAAAAGAAAATTATATAAGGTTTCTTTATACGGTACAAGGTTTCTTTTTGAGTATCGTTTGGTTACTTTTGATTCGACTCGACTGGCAACACCTGCCATGCCAACTGGCAAGCAGTTTAGATAAAAGGTTTACTGAGTTTTGCTTGAATTGACTGAATCAGTTTTGCTTGCTTGCTTGTTTATGTTGGTGGTGGGTCGTTTGGTGCGTCGCGTCGCGTTTACCTATAAAGGTACAGTTTTATCGATTTACATTACGCGAAATACTCGTAATTTCACCTCCTGGCAGACATCAATACCCAGGAACACTTCAGTTAGCTTTAAGGTAGGTAAATACAAATATTAACATTTTATTTTATAGTATAACTCTTGCCTGGATGTTTTTAGTAAATCAGTAATTTTTAAGTTACGCAATTCATACTGGAGAACCCCATGCTCACTGCTCTTTAAGATACCATACTTGCCATGCGGTCATTGCGTAAGAAAATTATGTAAGCCAGTATCAGCTCCATTAAAACAACTACCCTCATTTTTTAAGTTTCTTCGGTTTGTCTTCAACAAATTATCAAGAAATTTATATTTTCAAATGGAGATATCCAGATTTACCATCAGCGATAAGACCTATCCCTCACTCCGAAAGTATTCCTGTGCCTATGTATCACAACCTGCCAGATATCCCAGTAAAAGAAAATAACAATATCCAAGCTAACTCTGAGATCGACAGGGATAATGAAGATTTAATCAAACCTCTCATTTTTTAGGGTTCTGTAATAAAAAAATATAAATATAGGATCACTTCGTGTCTGTCTGTCCGCCTGTCAACACTCTTTTCTCAGAAATGAGTGGAGCTATCAAGTTCAAATTAATATCAAATATTCAGGTCTGTAAACTCTAGGAGCTGTGATTTAAATCAAACTCAATCAAAAGCTGCAGCTGTTTATACCCATTTTTTAATTTGCAATTTAATCAAAACCTCACAAAACCTATAGGGTACTTGCCGTTGACCGAGAATCTTAAAATTTAGCAAGAAGCGAGGACTTATAGCTCAAATTAAGGGGAAAATCTGAAAACCTTACCTAATTAGTACTTAGTTAATTCACAAATAATAAAACTCAAAACTTGGGATCCAATTCGAGCATCAAAGTGCAGCCATTTGGACTGGTTTGTACATAAACTGGGTGATTTAAGTGAAGAACAAGGAGAGCAGTTTCTTCAGGACATCATCCAAGTTATGGAGAAATGGTACCAGGGTAGATGTGAGATTATGTGAGTGACACTCACATAATGGCTGGTTACTGCTGGGCATTTATGTGAGACAACCCAAAGGTCAAAGAGCAGTTTTTTTGTATTCTGAACAATAAAAAATAAGTTTTTAACATACAATTTTTTTTTAAATAACTTAATACTAGACCTGATACTAAAAAACCAAATGTATTGTATTTGAACTCACATCAGTGGATGAGGTCCTCTCAAAATCAGGTCTTAAAGTTATGGCACCAAAAATTTTGGCAATTGTGTTGACTTGTGTAATATTTACCTATGAAAATAAATACCTATGATCTTGGTCAGCTAGTTCTTGAAAATAATGTCACCCATGTATGTCCTAGTAGGTTAGTATAAGTTTTTCAAACAAGTTCAAACAAAGAATAATTTAATGAGTAAAGTCATTTGTTACACAGTTCCTGTATTCTGTATAATAAGAATAACATAGTATGGCCGCCTACTTTCGTCCACTTCAATAAGCATTTCCATAAGCTGACTGCTGAAAAGGGATATCAAAATTTAGAAATTATCAAGGAACTGTATGAGTTTTAAGCTGCAACATTAGTGCGTTATTCTTGTACACCATTAAAAAATTTGTTACATGAACTTAAACATTTTAATTCCTCAACATACTTCCATTCCAAACATGTGTATAAAAATGTATCAATTCAGTCTGTTTTTCTAAATATTATTCACATAAACCACTGAATAGATTTTGATAAGATTTGGCCCGGATTTAAATTTCAACATGTTATTCTTATATATTATTCAGGAACAGTACAGACCTACTTTGACCTGGGTACAATGTAATCAAAGCCACAGACAGAAGGCAACATAAAACATTACTAAAAGGCTCTCCAAGCACAGAAATTGAGGTCCCTGGTGCCCTCAGTGTAAAAGTTTTCAGTTTTATTATAATTACGGCGTTTTATTAGTGATTTTGCTAGCAATTACATAGGTAGTTTTGCGACCTTTGTAAGCGATAAGTATACTATGGTATGGACCTATGCTAAAACAAACTTTGAATCAATGATCGTTTTGGAAATGTATACTTTGACGACCGATGTGGCGTGGTGGGCGAAGGTCCACCTGCAACGCAGGAGGTTGTGGGTTCGACTCCCGCCTTGGGACAAATGTTTGTACAATCTACAAATATTTGTGACCGATATGGCGTGGTGGGCGAAGGTCAACCTGCAACGCAGGAGGTTGTGGGTTCTATTCCCGCCTTGGAACAAATGTTTGTACGATCTACAAATATTTGTTCTGGGTGTTCTGGATATTTATATGTATAATAAAAAAATATGTATGTATGTAAATCAGTCATCTTGTACCTATAACACAAGCTCTGCTTAGCTTGAGTCTAGATGATGCTGCGTGCATTCTCCAGCATTATTTATTTTTAGGGTTCCGTACCTCAAAAGGAAAAACGGAACCCTTATAGGATCACTTTGTTGTCCGTCTGTCCGTCCGTATGTCAACCATCTTCTCAGAAACGTGGAGTTGAAATTAACATCAAATATGTCCGTAACCTCTTGAAGCCGTGATATAAATCAAACTTCTAAGTCAACGCAATCAAAGTTACAGAAGTTTATGCCCAATATTTTGAACTAGCTGCTGCCCGCGCCTTCGCCAGCGTTTTATCGGGATAAAAAATAGCCTATATGTTATTCCAGGTCCCAAACTATACCCATATCAAATTTCAGCCTAATCGGTTCAGTAAGTTTTGCGTGAAAGAGTAACAAATATCCGTACATCCATCCTTACAAACTTTGACATTTATAATATTAGCAGGATAGGAAGTAGAATTTGACGTACACACAAAAATTATCGGGTACTTCCTGTTGACCTAGAATCATGAAATTTTGCAAGAAGCAAGGCCTTAGAGCACAAGTAAAGGGAAAAATCCGCAAACCGTGAATTTGTCGTTTATTCACAAAAAAATATTTTTGTCAGCGTTTCAAACCTTTTTTGTACCTATAACTCATTGACTAGAATCATGAAAATTAGCATGAAACAAGGTATTATAATTACGGAACCTTCGGTGCGCGAGTCCAACTCGCACTTGACGTTTTTATTTATTATTATGTTGATATAAAATCTTTTACATGGTACCAAAACTACCTTACTGCTAGCTTAATTGAGAACCTAAGAAAATATCATATCATATCATCATCAGCCCGTACACGTCCACTGTTGAACATAGGCCTCCCCCAAACGACGCGACGCTACGAATAACGGTCCTGAGCCGCCTCCTATCCTAGGAAAATATACAAAAACATTATTTTTTACCACGCGCGACACCTTAACAAAGTCGCTGTAACTCAAAAAAGCTGTTGTGAACTAAATATATGCACCCGTTATGTAACTAGTAGCGGAGTGCAATAGTTCGATTACGGTAACGCTAAGTACGGTACAGGCTGGGCTGCAAACGCCTGAGTCACTGTGCCAGTAGGTCACGTTATGTAAACCGCCCGCGCCGCTTACTTTACGCAAGCACCAAGCAATAGCGACCAGACTGATACAATTTCAGACTGGAGGCCCCCGACGATTTCGTTGCCAAGCCTGCAGCTTTTGATCCCTAGGCTCTGCAACGAAGAACCCGCAAACCGTCTTTACTTATGCTCCATGCAAAATTGCCCTATTCTGTCCACACCGTTTAAAATATTTATTTAAAACCAATGTAATCTTTGTAATTGAGCAAATTTCGCTTGCAAACTCGTTTTGACTGTACGGAAAATCAATAAAAGGCAAAAAAGGATTAACTTTGCCTATGTACAATCTTATTGATAATTAGTTTTTACATTTCTTCTGCGTTCTACAAAGAATAAAAGTTTTACCGCAATTTGATTTTATTTAAAAATAAAGAAAATATTTTATGCCACAACAAAATTTTATTCTTGCGCCAACAAGCCAATCGCCCTTAAGTTCATAATTGGGACTCTGAAAAATAAACGAAGAGATAGCAAATTCACCTTGAATCAACGCATTGATTCGACCTTCCAATTTCCTCTTCGAGCAGACAGAGTAAGTCGTATTTTAACGACATAATGGTACCCACTTTAACTCTGTACTCAGTAGGTACTCGTACCTACTACCCCGCCCTGCGTTACGTAACGAAATGTACGTAATATTGAATACCTAAAGCGAAAACAATTATAAGTGAGATGATTATTTATCTTTGCAATTAGATAAGCACAGGCAACAACAAAAGATGATGTGATAACCTTTGGCTGAACTGAGTCATCTTCTCGAACCTGGCAGATTTAAATATATTATGTACCTACAATCTGTCTACGCGTAGAAACCATACCTACCTCAGTAGGTACGAAACAGTTTTCGCAATGATATTTTATTCTAATTATTTCTCATATTAATAATAGTAATAACCCGAAGGGCAGCTTTTGGCGAGCTGTTGGTGAGTAGCGACACCACGGGTATACCGAGTGCTCCCGGGGAAGTTCCTGGTTCTCGTCTCCGCTTGCGGAATGGCATCCCAAGAGAACCAGATCCCTTCATTGGCCGGTCTGAGTGGAGTCGCGAGAGATGCATCTTAGGACGTAGACTCGGGGGTGGAAGTGTCTAATGGCATAATAACGAGAGAATACGAATTACAATCAAACACTCATTGGCTTAGTGTTGCACACACTTTAGTGTTATTTAGTCGTTAGAGAAGTTGGCAACTCCCAATTAAAAAGAAAATTAATATTCGCCAATAGATGTCATGAAGAGTCATACTTTTGAGTTTATGTCACGGCTGGTTATCTACGAACAAAAATAATCGTCTATATGTCTATGGCCTTGTTGTCTATGGGTTCATCTGACAACTTTCCTCCCCATTGTGACGTCATATGCAAGTATATATGCAGTAAATAAAAAAAAAGCTGTTATACATATGATAGATGTAGGCTTTGTAGCGTCGAAATCGTGTCTATGGGAGTGCCCTATCGATAAAGTTGATTATTGAAAACATGAATAAAACGACATTTTCTAAAAATGAATCCCAGCTAGATCGATCTATCGCCCCCGAAATCCTCTGTATATCCGTGCTCTGTATACTAAATTACATGAAAATCGTTGGAGCCGTTTCCGAGAATTATATATGTATATATACAAAATCGGCGATCACCAATACGCCTGCCAAGCGTGGTGATTATGGCAAATCCCCCCTACATGGGAGACCATCCACTCGATGAACCGACGACATCGTAGCGGTCGCAGGGAGTCGATGGATGGAGGCGGCTCAGGACCGCTATTTGTGGCGTCGTACGGGGAGGCCTATGTCCAGCAGTGGACGTGTATAGGCTGATGATGATGATGATAGACAAGAATTGCTCGTTTAAAGATATAAGGTAAAATAAAATAAATAACGTTTATTGATAAAGATTTAAGACTTAAAATTATTACATAATTGATCCCCAAGCTAGGATAAACCTGTATTTTGGGTGGGGACCACCTTCTTTGGCTTAGCTAACGTTATATTATACTTTAGTAAAACAATAATGTGAAAAAAATACAATAAGTGATTGGTGTCCTGAAGGCACCAGTCTCATTAGATTCTGGGCAACAGGAAACACCATTGGTGTGTGTGTTGTGTTGTATGAGCGTGTGTTTATGACTAGTGCTCCTGAGGACACTGGTCTCTAAAGAGATTAATCAATTTCATCTCTACACAACATACTGTGTCTCGTCTAGAACCGTCAGTATTGTAGTCTTACAGTTCTTACTTCAGTCTCTTCTTAAACTGCCAAAACAAGAAAAACCCAGTGAGCCTCCGACGTAATAACATCTCAACTTGTTCCTCAGAAAATACTTGTTGTTCAGAGACTCGGTCTATTCTTAGGAATTTCATGGAACACATTCACTATGAGTTTAAGCGTAAACTAAAGGATCTTCATGAGATTTCTAAAGGAAAATTTCCCTGGAATTATTCTCTATATCGTATCTATTGTGATACAATTTGCAATGCACTAACTCATGAGAAGCCGTCTAAATGAATTTCATAAGTACGGTTTCATGAATGAACCCTTGGTGAACTCGATGCCACTATCCAGATGGAATTTCAGCAAAGCGGATTGGAAAGGTTTTCGCGATCACCTCAATTCCGACCTCATCACCACAAAAGTAGAACCAACATCTTCGAATTACCACTTATTTGTTGAACTCGTGATTAAAGCGGCCAAACGAAACGTCCCAAGAGGTTACAGAAAGGAGTACATTCCAGGCTGGAACACAGAGAGCGAGCAATTGTATACGGAATTTCAAAGAACGGCAGACCACAACACAGCCGCTCAGCTTCTGAAGTCTTTAGATGAGCAGAGGAAAGCTAAATGGGAATCCACGGTCGAAAACATAGACTTTAAACAGTCCAGCCGAAAAGCCTGGAACGTGCTGCACAAACTTACCGGGAACACCTTCCATCTAAACAAACCGTCTGTGTTAAGCCGGATGCCATTGCGAATCGGATGGTAGACATTACCCGGACAGAACGTGACAAAGTCTTCACAAAACAAGTTAAGCGGGATCTAAGAACATTGAAACAAAAATCGCCAAAAGACCTAGCAAGATCTTTTACTACCGGAGAAATCATAGAAGCTGTAAAGCTCTTAAAAAATAACAAAGCTGCCGGACCTGATAACATCTACAACGAGTTCATCCGCCACATGGGCCCTGGTGCCATTACCTGGCTCACTGCTCTCTTCTCATACATTTTACGATATAACAGACTTCCAAGGCAGTTTAAACTATCTAAAGTAATAGCCATCCTAAAACCTGGAAAATCGGAAAATGAACCAGAAAACTACCGTCCTATTGCCCTCCTGAGCTGTACTTTTAAACTGCTTGAACGCATACTTTTGACGAGAATAGAGCCAATCATAGAGGCCGCGATTCCCATCGAACAAGCGGGATTTCGACGAGGCAGAAACTGCACTGACCAAGTACTGGCGCTTACCACTTGTATCGAAGCAGGGTATCAAAGGCAGCTGAAAACCACAGCAGTCTTTATAGACCTCACCGCAGCCTACGACACCGTATGGAAGCAAGGCCTCGTCTGCAAACTGTTATCGGTGCTTCCGTGTAGAGAAGTTGTGGACCTGATATCCAATATGCTGAGTGAAAGAGAGTTTGAATTTCACCTGGGAAACACCAAGAGTAGTAGGCGTAAACTAAACAATGGCCTACCTCAGGGCTCTGTTATGGCACCACAGCTCTTTAACATATACTATATTCACGATCTTCCAGAAACAACAGCATCGAAATTTATATACGCTGATGATATTGCTTTAGTTGCTCAGAGTACAAATATGAAAAATAACGAAAAAGTACTAACCGATGACCTACTGAAGCTGTCTAAGTATTTTAATTCCTGGCGACTAATACCTAGCCCAAGTAAAACTGAGGTATCATGTTTTCACCTCAACAACAGCCTTGCTAGCTATGAACCAAAAGTTATCTTTAACGGAGTAAAGCTAAGGTACAATCCCTACCCAAAATATCTTGGTATAACCCTTGGCAGATCTCTAACCTATAAAGAACACCTTAGTAAATTGGCGCGTAAGATCTCAACTCGAAATAATATTCTTCAGAAGCTTTGCGGGACGACTTGGGGTGCTTCAGCTAATTGCTTGCGTACGACTGGCATCGCCCTGGTCTACTCAGCAGCAGAATACTGCTCTCCAGTCTGGCTCGAAAGTGTTCATGCTCATAAAGTAGATACACAACTCAATGCCGCCATGCGTTGTATCTCTGGGACCGTGAAGTCAACTCCACTTCACTGGCTGCCAGCGCTGAGCCACATAGAACCACCAAATCTCTGCCGGAAGCACGCACTGAAAAGGGAGTCGGACAAAATAGAGTCGCAGCCTAAACTACCCGTTCACCACGATTTTTTCTACCCACCGGCTCATAGACTAAAATCCCGACATCCGCCTTATGCGCTGGCCCAGCAACTTAAAAACTTCCAAATCACAGAAAACTGGAAACAAGACTGGCTGGACGCCACAAACGGCTCGCGTGCCCAACACACCGACCCCACTGTTAAACCAAAAGGTACCTCGCAAACAATGGTGCCACCTAAACAGACTAAAAACAGGGCACGGCCGATGCAACTACCTCCGGCATAAGTGGGTGTGGACAGACTCTGCACTCTGCGACTGCGGTGAAGAGGATCAGACCATGGAGCACATTTTCCAGCGCTGCCCCATCCACTCCTACTCAGGGCCCTGGAGTGACCTGGAAAACCTTCCGCCACAAGCAGTGACATGGCTCCAGAATCTGAACATTGACTTATGAAGCGTGACATTTTGTTTAAATTTATATATGTAATTTTAGAAAATTAGTTTAGCTTAAGTCTATTTCGTTTTGCCTGTGTATGTCATACGATTAAATAAATGAACGCATCATATTGCTACGTAATCTAATCTTTGTATTATTATCTAACTGAATAATCAATCTACCGACATGCTTGTTGAATGGTCAGGACAGGACGTTACTAAGGTCAAAAACTTAATCTGGACCACATCTGGACGCACCAAAGTAACTAGAAATTTCTATCTCAAAATAAATAGGCTATATATATATGGCATATTCCGTTGTAACTAAGGTTCATTGCAACATATATCATGATTACGACCATATCGTTCTTTAATAAACAAACGTCCGGTTCAACAGTCGTACCTAGCTACACTTACGTACCTACATACATATATCTTTATTTCTCGGTGTCATGTAAAGATGCCATTGACCTTACCAAGGGCGCTCTGCGATACTCAGTCGGAGCAAATATTTACTGATATGTTTGGTTGTATAAGTACATACGGCATGAGGTCATCTCCTAGTGGGGTGGATAGGCGATACCTACGTTTATTTTAATAAAGAAGACGGTCAAGTCCTTCTCTAGCCAGTGCAGCCATTGTACTTTGAAGTTTAGGCAGATGAAAAACTATAGATAGCCAGTCGCCCTACCACCACCGTGCCACACCTGCCAGAATCGTCTTCGAACCGCTTTGGTATGGTATTTGCTGTGTAATTTTGAATGCCTGATATACAATACTAACCCAGATAACAAAATGGACTTAGGATGTATCTGAGAGCTGTAACCTGGCTGGGTTATTGATTTTTCGGCACAACTCCGACGTGTTGCGCGCGGTTATAAAAACACTCGGCAAATTTGTTTCCCGTGCGAATGTTCGACTATAGAGACTACTAAACCGTTGCTTGATCCCATTGTCTATCAGGCTGGATGTTGTAAATCGTTCACATAATAGTTAGCTACATAACGGATCGGCGGCGCGCATGTACTGTAGCTCCTAGCGCTGCAGAAGTCCGCCGACCACCGAGGTCGGCTGTAGCGTCGCTCGCTGCGCTGTTCGCGTTACTCGCGCTTGTCTCGCCTCTCTGACTCCGGACCAGCTTGTGCACTGGGCCAAGTTCAACGATTCAACCGCCCCACTGCAGTTTACTCATGCACTCGCGTTCTGCACTCTCGGTTCTGACTGTTCAGTGGAAATTGTGATTTTTCTCTTTGTGTGAGCTTGGCTACGATTATTGGTGGAGGTGAGATTTCAAATTTTCATTAAAATAAAATACAATGCCAAGTTTTAAATGAAAGTCGGCGTATAATGAGACGACATTGCCTCACATGAAAATAAAATAAAATTAGCCTTTATTTCTAATCCTACTATATCTTACTATCTCACTAATATAATAAATGTCAAAGTTTGTAAGGATGGATGTATGGATATTTGTTCCTCTTACATGCAAAAACTACTGAACCGATTAGGCTGAAATTTGGTATGGGTATAGTTTTGGACCTGGAATAACATATAGGCTATTTTTATCCCGATAAAACGCGGGTGAAGGCGCGGGCGCCAGCTAATTATCGATAAAAAATATGTGTTTATACTTTTATAATTATAACTGATATTAAATAAAAAGGTCCGCGTCCATTCCACACTAAGTAACAAAAATGTTATAAAACGTATTTAAAATGTCTTATAATGTGCACGTGTTGTACCTAATTAATTTTTTTTTTATAATAGTGACGTTTTATTTGTCTAACATAAAAACATTAATCTAATCTGGATGTACTTTTACATAATATAAATCAATCTGCCAAACCAACCAGGGCCCGATACACCTATAACGATCCATAGTAATCTCCATTACTTCCATCAACGCCAAGCAAGTTAGTTTTTGTCTCGTGGTTTGTTTACAATCATTTAACATCGAGTTTGGCTAGGGTATGTTACCAAATTAAGATAGGTCGATTAAGTTATTGTAGGTTTATTATATTATCCGCTTTCTAAGAAGAAAGAAAACTAGCGGAAGATTTATCAGCCGCAGATTATATATAAACCATTATCTATGAATAAATTTATTCCAATTTAATGGTGCTTTTGTCAGAAAAAGTTTACGATTTGCGGCAAATAACATTTTCGCTAGTTTAGGTATTGTTTTTAAAACGCAGAACTAAATGAATATGTAACTACTGCAAAAAATTTAGTCTGCCCTGATGGTAAATGAACAGCCGTTTGATAAACATCCAGGCATTGTAAGGTGTTATGATAATATTCGCATCAGACCGTGGTTGATATTGCCAGTTCGTTGAAAGATACGTTCGACAGAAAATTAGGTAGGTATCTACCTCGTACAGTCACCGGCAAGAAGCGTTCAACAGACGAAGACTCCTAAACCCCATAAAACAACATAAACCGGTAAACACACAATTCCTAAAGCCGCTAAACGGGCTAGACAATAGAAGCCGCTGAACTATTGAATTCTTTTGTAATTAAATTTTTATTTAGTCAAAGTTTGTGTAAGGTAACTGGGCTTAACCAAAAGAAAGGAGACACAAACAAAATTAGATTCAAATGAAGGAGTTTGTAATATTTAATTTTACCAAAGCAAATAAGTGTAGAAAAGGTGGTTCTTCTATTATTTTAGATCAGATAGATGTGTGATGCAGCTGTTTACGTCATATTTACTCGTATTCAGCGGCTTGTTGTCTTGTAGATTTGGCGGCTTTGGAATGCCATGCGTGAAATTTTTTCTTTTGCTTTGTGAGTTCACCGGATTTTGGATTCTTCACCTGATCAACGGGATTTGGGGTGACAGTACCTACCTAAACGGAGCGTGTACGAAGTCACGTTCTGATAAGGGGTTGTGTTTACAATCAACACAGGAATATTTTTGGTGTAGTCTCCGTAGTCCGGTTACAATAAAGTGGACAATTATAGTGGACCTAATTGGAACGGACTTTTGAGCCTTTTTTGCAACAGTGATATTGGTGTTGATGATACTTTGCCGGCTTACCGAAATATTTTCTTTTACTACTACGTAGAAAGGTCACTCACATATCCTAACAAATTAGTGTCCTCAGTAACAACGTCCGACCACGATCTTATTTGCTGATTGGTACATGCACATACACGACTATGAAGTTCCCTAATTGTTGACAGGCGAGTGAATGATGACTCTATGACAGAATGAACTAGGTACATAGGTCATAGACACAGTTAACTTTTTTGAGATGCGAATCCTCGAAAAATATGTGATGAAAGTTTCGTTTTTCGATTATTCTAATTTATTTTTCCATGTACAAGATTGAAAATAGTATAAAATAATAATAAGAACAATAACTCGATCTGTCTTACTTTTTATCACGGAAAAACGCGTGTTATGCCCCTGGCAGAAGCAAGTAGCAAATAAAACAACAAAATTAATACTATTTTAGTGAAACTGTTACGTTAAACTATTCAAGTAGGTACTTCAAAACAGTTGTAATTGTATTCGAATAATTTGGTTGCTATCTGGTGTTCCACCTGCCACAGTTAAACATTCTCTTTTTACCCTGACCTAAAAATATAGAACCATTTATTTTTCGGGTTTCCAAAAGTAACAATTATATTGAGGTTACTGGTTCTCGCTAAATGGGCATGGTAAGTAAATACTTAGAGAGATTTGGATAATTTTTCCCGGTTTTTCAGTAGATTTATACACAGACGTGGTCACGGAACGACTAAACCGACTGAAACGTCGGGAAAATCCTACTAATATTATAAATGTGAAAGTTTGTATGGATGGATGTATAGATATTTGTTACTCTTTCACGCAAAAACTACTGAACCGATTAGGCTGAAATTTGGTTTGGGTATAGTTTCACTATTTTTAATCCCGATAAAACGCGGGCGAAGGCGCGGGCAGCAGCTAGTAGTTAAATAAACTTGAGAAATACCGGTTTCGTTACAGTAATTACGATGTGGAGTAATCACGAGTGTTTTTCTATTTATCTCGAACAACATTTTTAAGTTGACGTTTATTTAAAAAGGGACCATAAGATTTCAGTAACAACATATGAAAACGCTACTCAAAATGGTTGTTGATGGTAAGTTTTGATTTGGGAAGCAAAACCAGCGAACTCAGATAGATGGGTGTCATGGACGTCCGCCGTAGAAAATGCGCAGAAAATGCCAATTTACTGGTTCAACTGTGTAATTAAGGACTGTATTGTACAATATTTATGGTTTCATTTTAAACTATTATCTTGTTTCATGTCATTGTTATAAACTGATTGCATTGGTAGAAATAACTTGAAGTTTGAGCAAAAAGGAGTTAGAATGTCCCACTGGTCACATCTGGAATGACCCAAAATCGATGTGATGATCGATAAAACTTCTTTATAAACAAAATCGATTGCCATAAAAAATCGAATCGGTAAAGCATTACGAAATGACTATTTGATCGTCAATCGAACAATCAAACAGCAAATAAAGTGGAATAAACGACAAGAATAAAAAAGTAACATGTAATATTAAGCACTAGCGACCCGCCCGGCTTCGCACGGGTGCAATGCTGTTACTAAATTATACATATAAACCTTCCTCTTGAATCACTCTTAATCTATCAAAAATTCTAAATCCGTTGCGTAGTTTTAAATATATACATAGGGACAGGCAGCGGTAAGCGACTTTGTTTTATACTATGTAGTGATGAGTCACCCATCATCATCCGAATCATCCACATAACTCAGCAAGTGGCTATTATTTAGGCTTCTTCATTATAATCTTTCACCACCAAACAAAAATAAAACGTCCAGTGTGAGTCGGGACTCGCGCATAGTTAAAAAACCTTGCTCCTAACCATTATGATGATTCTTGGTCGTCGGGAAATACATAGATTTTCGGACCATAACAAGAATCCACAAAATATTTTTTATGTACTTTCTGTATGTACGGAACCCTATCAAGTAGTCATCACGTAGGGAAGTATATCCCTAATTTTAATAGTAATTTTATTCATTGTTTTATTTTATGATCATCATGATGCATCCTTGAAGAGCTTTTCTTGTTTTTATTGGTTTAACTTGTTGTTTTTATTGGTTTAACTTGTTGTTTTTATTGGTTTAACTTGTTGTTTTCTGTTATTGTTAAGTTTAAATCATACTTAATATTATAAATTTAAAAGTAACTCTGTCTATATGTACATATGTCTGTCTGTCTGTTACATTTTCACACCTAAATGGATAAACCGATCTTAATAAAATTTGAGAGGGAGGTAGATGGTATCCTGGGGATGGACATAGGGTACATGAAAAACGCGTGCGAAGCTGCAGGCTGTTATTTATGGTCTTCGTTGACATCTTTGATCCTGTCTCTGCCCTATGGGAAAATACTGTAAGTCTACGTCATATCCTTATGTCATTCTCTTTCTACAGATGCCCCTGCAGGAATCGTCGGCCGCCTACGTGGCGATGAAACTCGCTAGGCATGTGCTATTGTCCAAAAACGTCGAGGACACCAAAATCTGTTGTGTGGAATGCAAAATGCTGGCTGTGAAACCTATCACAGGACCCTGCGGTCACACTCTGTGTGAACAGTAAGTATTTCAGGATCTTTAGATAACTCACTGAATAACTATTATGGTCAACATTATTATAGTTGCCATACAGCGGGGCAATGCAGTCAGAGCCTTGGGGACGCTTACGACAGGTATTGATATGGATCAGTTGTGCTTCCTCTAGATTGTTCACAACAGTTAGCAGTTAGCTCAGCTATAACAATTGTAAATACTAGTTATTATTTGTTTCTATTCTTTGATTAATGTTCACTATTATGAAAATAAAGATTCCTTTTCGCTATAAACCAATTCTAAAGATAAATACATAAATTTAGTTACTTTTATTTTTGCAATAATAATTTGATGTGATATGAATAATTTGGGTACTAATATAGTTTAATTATGGTGAAAAACTGAAATAATATTTGATTGATTGATTGATTGATAAATAATGCTGGACAATCCACACGGTATCTATCCCAAGACTGCAGACTGCCTTTGTAGGTATGTCCTATACCGAGGCAAGGTCAAAGTCAAACTTAAGACCCACCAAGAACTAGATTGCGAAGTAAGTAAGTTGACCTAAGTGGCCAATTATTTTCCTGTAAGATCATGAATGTCTCGTAACTAAGGCCAGATCTTCACTTACTTACTCGTAAGTGAGATGGCGGCCAAAAACTTGAATATTAATTGAATAGCTATAAAAAAATTACTTCCTTGACATACTGGTTTCCACTGAGTTTTCCTTCAGCTTAGCACCTGACTTTACCGTTTTCCGCAATTTTCTTTTAATATTCCGTTGTCCGCTCGTGTAGGGCTCTAGAGGCCCATACTATGAAACTATGTTCCCTCATCGATCTATGCCTGAGTTACTCAATGTCTAAGCAAGCTTTTATAATACGGGCGTAACAGTTATTTCGTCTCCCCCTATATAATAGTGCCGTATTTGAGCTTAGCGACACGATTGTCTCAGCACATGTGCAAGTTCTGCTGACTTTCGCAACCTTGCGCCGCCTTCGCGTTCTCATTCAGACATAGGTTACGTACTCTATGACGACACCACGCGTACAATAGACTTATGGTTGAGTTTCCCACTGGGCTACACTGCTAGATAAGAACATTGCTATTTCAAAACGATTACCTGGACACTTAACAATGGATTGTTATTGGTTGTCAAGGTGTAGAGCGAATCCAATAATAGTACTGTGTGCCTTTATAAAGTCCATATACTTATTTAACTTCATATTTTGAGTGTCCCAAGAATATACAACTCCCCCCGAGCATAAAAATGTCTCGCTCGTTTTTAAAACGATAAAAAATAATAATAAAAAAGTTAATAAAAACTCTTCCACTAAAAGGATCTTCGCCCAGCGCTAACAGGGTCTTGGGTCTTGGCCAAACACGAAAAATTGTGTCTGGAAACGTTTTTAAATACTGCGCTGTTACAATAGCTATTATTTCCTTTAAACCCTGAATAACTATATTTATATGGAATCCAATTATATGCCAATATGTAGTACATTATTGCAAAGGCCGAGAAATAGGCAATTGCAGGTCGAGTATGAGTTTGAAGGACTAATACGAGACAGGCAATTGCCATTTCCGCAGAGGCATATTTTTCGTTTGCTTTTCTCAAAAGAATGCAGGGAAATAAAACATATTGATTGCCGTTTTTAACATGAAAAGTACATTTCAGCATGGCATAAATTGCCATACATAATGTAGGCGGCTTTTTAGTTTTAGCAATCTCATTAAAATACGGCTAAAATACTGTTTCGGAGAAAATATTAACTTTTTACTCGTTTTTCAAACTTATAAAATTTACATATTACATACTTTCATGTATTTTCATTTTTACTTCCCTGGAAGCATGTTTTCCATTGCCAATTTGGCTTCTGATCTTAAATCTAGTGGAGTACAATCCATCTCCATTTCACTCTCTGAACCTTTGGAACTCATTACCCAACTACCGAAGGACGAGGGTTATGAGTTTGACACCCTATGTATGTATGTATGTTATGTCGCCGATTTTTATGTTCCCAAATAGCGCTGAAACTACGGTTCGATTTCAACAAATGAGGTGTTGTATGATTCGTCTTAATAGCCCGATGGTTATAGGATATGTGACGTCAGGTAAAAATGGGGGTCTAACGAGATAGAGGGGGTCTACGTAAGGGTCGAAAATCCCAATATTAGTATATATGCCGTGTGGTATCGTTGCAAAGGTCTTTTTTGTACTTTCCAAAACCAGTTTTTAAATGTTTGTGAGGTTAACGATTATCAAGCTATCAGCAAAAAGGTGTAAAAAAATATAGTTAAAAACCAGAACCCGACTACATAAAAGTCTTAAACAAGCGTTCACCTATTGTCCTTATAATTTTCCTTTGATACTTAGGTAGTCGGAGGGCTTTGTTCCTACTTGTACCCTAGGTACATATATGGGGTGGGTGCCTCCGACTACCTAAGTATCAAAAGAAAATTATAAGGTCAATAGGTTAGTTTCTAAGTATATATATTTTTTTAATTATTAAATTTTATAGTATGTAACTAACAAATCAAGACGAATTTTCAGCTTTGCCGCCATTTTTTTATTTATCATCTGTGCCAAAAGGCCAATGCCAAAGTATTTATGGCTATACAGCCACGTGAACGCAATTTGTACTAAACAAAGAGACTTACTTTTGTATGCCAAGAAAGATAAAAGAAATCCAACCAAAGAGCATTTAATAACCCCAGGACGCTGCGCCGTTTCATATAACAATGCTGGAGCGTTGTAAAGTTCCTAATTCAAAAAAAAAACGCTCGTGCAATAGATTATATTTTCTTTAACCTTAAATTCGATTCTTGTGTTCATTTTTCAACGATCATGACAATATTTCTATCCATGTTTGAGAAAAGTACATTATGTATTGCATGTACTAGTTTAAAAAAAAAGTGAGGTAATAAATAATGAAAACCAAACGTTAATGTGATGTTTTTGTTTAGGTGTATCGGAAGACATGTGTATGGATGCGAATGCGGAATGAAGGATTCAACACAGAACCTCCAAAGCAACATCCTAGTTCGAGATATTATCGAGAAGATGCACTACAGGCGTCCTTTGCCCAAGTATGTATTTTTTGATTTTAGTAAAACGTATGAGACCTCAGTTCTGACAATTTCTATAAAATTCTATCTAATTTAACGAGTTCAATGCTAAGCGAGACAGTCTCACTGCTCAGTTAGCTGAAGTAAAAGGCTGAGTGCGTCGGTGGCAGCCAATGTGTTAAGCCTCTTGTCCAAGAACACTACTTAAATAAATAAATAAATAATGCTGGATAATTCACATAACATTATCTAGTCCCAAGCTAAGCTGAGCTTGTCTTAAGGGTACTACTTACTTAGTACCCGTAATGATATAGTTAATACAATACATAACATAGATATATATGTAAATACTAGCTGTTCCCCGCGGTTTCACCCACGTTTTCACCCGCGTTAAATTCGAATTTCACATTTCAAGGGGATTAAAAATATCCCATGGGAATTTTATGTGTTACCAGGACAAAAAGTAGCATATGTTACTCTCCATCAAAAAATCAAGTCGATTGGTTGCTTAATTAGGGCGTGAAGGAACAAACAAACACTCTTTCGCATTTATAATATTAGTTAGGCTTTATTATAAATTCAATATAATTTGTGAAAAAATTGCTAAGTAGTGGTTTGGTAAAGATGTTTATCATTTGACCGACATTCCGGTTTCCGATTGAACTGAAATTTGGAATGCATATGTAAATCGGATGGCAATGCAATAATATGAGCCTTGGAGCTGATATGATGATGGAAGATGACCACGGAGAAGTTAATATAATTAGGGCAATCAAAGTCAGTTTAATATACTGAGGAATGTGTGTTTTCAGGTCGAGAGTGTCATCAACTATGTATCACCCTGATGACACCAAGTTCACACTGATGCCAGCGTCGCCTGGTAAGTTATTTTAACTTTTCGGCTGTTCTCCTAGTTATTATATTTTTATAGAAACACTCTAGAAGATGCTCTACTGGTTAGCAAGGCTATAGGTATTAAATATTAAATTCTTTCGGAAACTACATCGTTTTAAAATATACAAGGATAAAAATAATTTAGTAACAATTCCGGACAAAACATTCTGATACGATCCAACAAATGTACACCATTTTGAACACTTTGAATGAACTACCTCATTTTGCTTGCGTCATCATTGTAAATCAAGTTCTCGGAGTGATTACTTAGCAAATAGTTAGCATGTTGCTATGTTGTGTTTTTTTTTGCTGTGCAAGTAGTTTTTTAGTGATACTCCAGTTTCCCTTTTATTGTTAGTTACCGTCTAAACTTATAATTTGTAACATTTTATACATCTATGGAATTCCAAATAAATTAACTTATCACCTTTGACATAACTCACTGGGTCATGGTCTAAACAGTAAATTATAAGACGCCTGTGACATTACTAGGTTAACCTTTCGGCCAAAATAGCAGAATTTTCAAGTTTTCGGACAAAGCTAGTTTTTTATCTCGAAACCAGCTTTGCTCCAGCTGTTTGTAGAGCAACATTAAACAACAGGGCCTTCTGCAAAGATACACATACAACAAGTGGTTTTTCCAGTTTCCGCGGACAGTATTATTTCAGCGCTACTTTATACATATAAAAATCTCGTGTCACAGTGTTTGTAACCAAACTCGTCCGAAACGGCTAGACCGATTTGTATGAAATTTTTTGTGTATATTTGGTAGGTCTGATGTCTATAGGTCGTTAACTATTTTTATACCTAAGTGATGAGGGTGGACCACACAATTTTTTTTTTGTTTATTGGATAAACTTTTTTGTTATTTATTTTTTAGATTTGGCAGTAAAAAGTTCATATTACCCTCAATATTCACTTTTCTAACACGAACCATTTTTGAATAGCGATATTAGTATAATCTTCAACCCTCAGTGGTCGATGGGAAAACAACGTTTGCCGGGTCAGATAGTTATTCAATAATTCAAGTACATGTACTTGGCACTTGTTTTGCCGTGACTATCTCGATACACGATAGTGGTGTTATGCAAACGCAAACGTCATATTTAATAGTCATAGGGCTCCGATTCTAGTAAACGATAAAAAAGGTTTGTCAATGGTACAAGCTTACGCTCAGTTTTATCTTTGGCAATCCATTTTGTTGCCTTCTTCCGAAATATCACACAGACGATGTGCTACTATGAACAAAGTACTAATTGTCTTTCGTATCATTTGTACACTATTCAGAGTTGGGGCCCTGTGTTCGCTTGCGTCTTATTCATAGTGCTAGGCTGTGAGACCCTCTGCTTGTAAGGTATAATGCAATTGCGACTTATTTTTTTATTTTTTTTGTTGTCCTTTCAATCATCACCATCATTCAAGGTTAAAATTTCCCAATTTGTTTCGGTTATTGTTGTTTTTTTTGGGTGCCTTACCTCAAAAAGAAAAAAGGAACCTTTATAGGATCACTTTGTTGTCCGTCTGTCCGTCCGTCTGTCTGTCAACCATCTTTTCTCACGAACGCGTAGAGCTATCGAGTTGAAATTAACATCAAATACTCAAGTCCGTAACTTCTTGGAGCCGTGATATAAATCAAACTTCTAAGTCAACACAATCAAAAGTGACAGCTATTTATGCCTAATTTGTGTGTAACCAACACACAAATTGGACACACTTTACATATCTTATATATAAAAATTCCATGTCACAATGTTAGTTACCGTACTCCTCCGAAACGGCTTTACCGATTTTTACCAAATTTTATATGTCGGCTACTATCTATTTTCCATACCCCTAAGTGATAAGGGTTGAAGGCAAAACAACGTTTGGCGGGTCAGCTAGTTATTCTATAAATTTTCCTAACTACACATAGCGAAATTACTATAGGTACCGTTTTCATAGGAAGCAGTATAAAGTCTTTGTGGTAGTGATTAATGTACTATGTATTTCAAACTTCGGTTGAACTATAAATGACCCGAATCATTAAAAACATCGGCTTTAAAGAGGACAAATTTATCATTCATTTGGTAATAACGACAGCGCCCGATTCGATTTTTATATCTCAAAACAGGGATTATTATGTACCCGTCATCAAAGCTACAAAAATAACAGTAAATTGCGAGTGTGGTTTCGAAATTTTATAAGAGGCCAAACAGATGATAAGTGATATAAGATAACAGACAGTATGAATAGATTAAATGATTTTTGAACTTATAAATTAAGAGAGAGGTCTTCTAAAATTAATTACACTTAATTTATGCAAACCAGCATTATTTAAAAATATTATGTAGATATACTTAATATTTCGTTTATTTTTTGTCAAAATAAAATAAAAATCATAAAAATAAGGAATTCAATGTTTAAGTACTTCGTTGTTGCCACTCTGATCCTAACGCGCTGTATTGAACGAAACGCATTGGAATATTGAATTATATAAAATGTGATCTAGTTAGCATTCGTTGACTAAATAATAGCGTTACATTACGACCGCCGTAATAATGTTACTTTGTAACCTTATTTACTCCAAATACATAGGTTTATGGGTAATAATACGGCATCATGAGTAACGTAACCTAACCTGCGACCTGGCCACGGTTGGTCTCATTGCTTCGACAGTGTTATGTAACGTCAATCGCAATGTAACAAACAAATGTTCGATTTACATAATACCCTTGTTGGTGCGCGGTTATCGTCGCGGGCCGAAGCGTTGCCGAGGTTCGCGAATCACGAGCAAGCGATACCGCTAGGTTTTAAAACCAGGCCTGCCTACACTACACCTAGTGACGCCGATGCTGTGTGACATAATAGCACATGCAATGTTTCTATTTCCAAAGAAATCAACCTCAACCTTGTTGAATAACTGTAATCAACAACACTATTCAATTTTCCAATTAACGTTCGACGAACTCATACGGGCCTGTGTTACCTAACTGTTGAACAATTCTTTCCCGGCAAACCATTATATTTCTTTCATTCAACGTTTTCTTCAAGAATTCTTTAAAACTAATCCCGTGAGAGCCAAACGAATAAAAATGGAATTCTTTCATAACTTTCAGTCGCATAAGTTACGAGCCAGCCTATTACGGCCAACCTGTTACGTGGGTACTCTGTCACGTTCACGAAACCCTACAAAAAATGAGCAAAATCGATTGTATAACACAACTTATTATTATTCCCCGTTCGAATAAATTAAAAATTATGTAACCAAACCCTGACCTTGTAGACTCAAGGTTGCGTAACTTTGTATTCACATTCATTGGCAGTCGATTAAATGAGACTGTAAACTCAGTCATTCCTTTTAATCTATTTACTGGGTTTAATGGTTATGTAATAAATTATACACGCAACTAATGTAATTATGAAAAAATCCAATGTTTCTTCTCTCATAACACGGTTCGCTAAATATTTATTATGTAATGAAATGAAACATACGTTGTGTGCGGTTTTATTGTGTTATATAACTTAGTTGACACATTTTATTAAAGGCACACAATACATCTGTATATGTATATAAAACAAAGCCGTTCTATAACTCAATTATAAATGGTGTATTTATAATTGAGTTATAGAACGGCTGGACCAATTTTTGTGATCTTTGATTAGTTGTATTTTTCTCTGTACCGAATAGCAGAG